>JAJHZJ010000708.1:1367500-1967500 GCA_023548195.1 Bettongia penicillata ogilbyi | reverse complement strand
CTGGCTGTGCCCCATGCCTGGAATGCTCTCCATCTTCATTTCTACCTCCTGACTTCCCAGATTTCCTTCAAGGCTCAGGTAAAATCCTTCCTTCTGCAAGAGGCCCTTCCCAATCCCCCTTAATACTACTGCCTTGCCTCTCATTTTATTATCTTAAATTTATCCTTGTTTTGTCTCCTTTACTAGATCGTGATCTCCTTGAAGACTGGAACTATCTTTGCCTTATCCTCAGCACTTAGCACAGTGCTTAATAAATCGTTGTTGACTTACTGATGACTTTTTTATCACACACTTTCTTCCTTCCTTCCTCTTTTCTTCATACTCACACTTGTACATCCAAACTGCTACAACCTTCCCCTTTTTTCCTCCACTGCTATTTCTTTTGCCACTACCTATTTTTCTTCTTGGGGTCAGAATTGCTCCTTGGTGACATGAAGCCTCCCTCCCTGGCACACTTCATGCTAATTAAGGATGTCGCCTCCATGTCAAATCCCTTACTATTTCTGTGCTCCAGTGAAATTAAATTATTTGTTTCTGTTGGTAGAGATGCAGAATCTGTGTGATTTCAACCATGACATAGTTAGGTAAATCCAGCAATGCTGAAACACTTGAACCTTGGATTCAGTAATTGTTGGGTGGGTACATGAAGGGGTGAGGATTTAGTAACTGCAAGATCTGAATCCCTGGAAAGTTTTCCATCCTAGGCTAGTCATTGTGAACATTAGTTTAAAAAACCCTAAAAACACCTAGTGCCTCATTTAAAATAGAAATGTGCAATTGCCCTATGTCAAGGTATACCTTTTTTAGAGGCTGTATTTTTTGTTCCTGAGATATCAGAGGAAATGTGAACCTAATTTTGCAGAAGACTTTAGTAAAATTCAGTGATCTATATGTTTAAATTTTGAATTCTTCAGCAAAATATTAGAAGGGGGAAGTTTTTATTATTTTAAAATAGAAATTTAAACAGTTTACCAGGCCAGATCAAGTTCCCTCTTTTGGTCAGTAGACCTTATGGTGTGAGATTTGCTTGGCTTATATTTATGACCATATATATGTAACCTCTTCTTCTTTCCTTCCAGATGTGTTAGTGTAAGGTAGAAGGATTAAAGACTAGAGGGCACCAGTCCCTATTGGTTTGGAAGAGAAAGTTTGCTTTTATAGAGAGGACCCACATAGTCACATGGGGGCCAGATTTCATTTTGCCAGATAAATAAGGGGAAAGAATGAGGGCAGGTTACCATTACTAGGCAAAGGGTCAGAAGACGTTGGGGAAGGATCCATGGCAATGGCCAGACAGGATTGAAAATTTCAGACCAATCCAACACTTTTATCAGTCTCTCTTCATGTTCTTTCAGTGTCTTTCCAAAGATAAAAAGACCTACTCCAACACTTTCAGCCAATTTCTGTTTCCATCTATTTTATGCATCAGCTATTGGAAAGTAGCTGGTATCCCCAATATATCTTGGGGATATATATCTTGAACTGATGAAATAAAGCAGGGCAGATGAAACCTGTCTTTTCTTTATCTTCCTTTGCCATATGAATTTGACAATATCCATGTAATAGACCAAACATTGAGAATCACTATCTTACAGATAGTCTAGTGCCTCGCGAACTCTTGGCATGGTATACTGTAGGTTTACCTTAGTTCTTTTGTCCAAAGTCTGGTCATCTGTGCCCATCTTCCTGTTCTTTTTCCCAAGTGTCACTATGGATAATGAACCTAAGCTGCTGGATTCTGCGATAATGCCATCAAACAGCAATTCTGCAGATGACTTCTGAAGTCTTCCACTGCAGATAAAGCAGTGTTTTTAAATTGCCCCCAGAAAGGTTGGGAGTTGTTGAAGTAGATTCTGTGAGGAGTTCAGGAACATCTCACATCCTTGTCATGCAATGAGACCATGTCTGTCCTCCTTTTAAAAAAATTATTCCATTTTTAATTTGTGGAATAAAACAAGCATTTATATAACACAGTATAATTACAAAAATATGATAGTACATAAAGTTGCACATCTATTATGTACAACTTGGTATTCTTTTTAAACATGTAATAAAGTCATCATAGAAATTTCTTTTTTTTCTTCCATTCCCCCCACCCTAGAGATGACTACCATTAGACAAAAATATATGTAAAATTTGTATGTTTATGTAAAATTATTCTACACATGCTTCTATTTATCAGTTCTTTCTCTGGATGCTTTCTCTAGATGCAGATAACATCTTTCTTTATATATCCTTTATTGTTAATTTATGTATCTATGATAGTCAAAATGACATTCATTCAAAGTCATTCTTAAAACAATATGGATACCCATCAATTGTGGAATGGCTAAACAAACTGTGCTATATGATTGTAATGCGATATTATTGTGCCATAAGAAATGACAAACAGGATGATTTCAGAAAAACCTGGAAAAACTTACTGATGAACTGACGCATAGTGAAGTGAACAGAACCAGGAGGACATTGTCCACAATAACAGCAATATTGTTTGATGAAGAATTGTGAATGGCTTACCTATTCTTACCAATACAATGATCCAAAGGGCTAATGATGAAGCGTTCTATCTGCCTCCAGGAAAGAACTGGTATTGTCTGAATACAGACTGAAGCATGCTATTTTTCACTTTCTTTATTCTTCTTTTCCTCTTATTTAAGCCTTCGTATACAAAATAACTAATATAGAAATGTTTTCCAAAATTGCACATATATAACCTATATCTGATTGCTTACCATCTCAGAGAGGGAGATAAGGAGAAATGGAATTTGGAACTCAAAACTTTTTCAAAATGTTAAAAAGTTGTCTTAGCATTTAATTAGTGGAAAAATAAAATATATTTTAAAAAATATTGCTGTTACTGTATACATTGTTCTCTTGGTCCCGCTTGTTTCATTCCTCATTATTTCATGTAGGTCTTTCCATTTTTTTCTAAGATCACTGAGCTTATCATTTCTTATAGTATAGTAGTAGTAATATTTCATCACAATTGTTGCGTTTCCCTGAAATTTCCAGTTCTTTGTCATCAGAAAGAGAGATGCTATAAATATTTTGGAATGTATACGTTCTTTTCCTTTTTCCCTAATCATATTTGGAAATATGCCTAGTAGTAATACTGCTGGGTCAAAGGGTTAGGCAGTTTAATAACTCATTGGGCATGATTCCCCAGATTGCTTTCCAAAATGGTTGGATCAGTTCAGAATTCCACCAACAATGACTTAGTGTCCCAATTTTTCCACATCCTCTCCAACATTTGTCACTTTCCCTTTCAGTCATTTTAACCAATCTGGCAGGTATAAAATGATATCACAAGGTTTGTTTTTTTTTTTAAAAAAATTGCATTTCTCTAATCAATAATGATTTAAAGCATTTTTTTCATATGGCTATAAATTGTTTTGATTTCATCATCTGGAAACTGCCTGTTCATATCTTTTGACCATTTATCAATTGTGGAATGACTCGTATTCTTATAGATCAGTCCTAATATTCTTCCACCACTAGAGAGTCACACACTTCTCTGGAGCCATTTCTGAGTTGAAGAGACAGGGTTTTCATGATGTTCTTTGCTAATGTTTTCCTCTATACTCCTGTAGACACAGGATATATAGATGTGTAACCACCCACAAGTAGCGTGGAGGTGTGGTTGTGTGGACTGAAGGGTGGGAGAATGGATATTTCTTGCCTCTTTCCTCCCTCACCCTTCTCCGAGGAAGACTTTAATTCCTGCCAGGAGGGGAAGCAGGAGGTTGGGACCAGAAGGAGCTTAACTACACTTATATCTACTGGTTCCTTAAACATTATTAGTCTAGGAGATACAATTTTCAGGTTCAAGTTAAACTTCTGATTACTGTTCACTAATGAGGGTTAGAGGGAAGGAGGACCCTGGCTTTATATCCAAGACTTGACTCCCTTCTTACCAAATACTAGTTCCATAATGAACACACATAGGAACTGTCAAAGAAATTGATAGATTCAAGTCAACAGCAAAAGAAAAAAATATCAGAGAAAGCATACATTGGAGAATCTATATCAGACAATACAGAGTGAAGGAGCTGTCCCATAGAGAGTGAGATAGTTCAGCTCAAACAAGAGAGAGTACCAGATATCACTCATAGTACAAAATTCCCTTGAAATCTCTAAAGTGATAAACTAGAGATAGGGATATGATGAAGACTGCCAGCTCTTATCATGTTGGCTTCTTCCAGAGTATTTTCCTTCAGCAACCTTAAGTGGGGTTGGCATCTTCCATCTTCTCTCTCAAAACTGGAAGCCAGAAGCACCCTAAGCCTAAGGAGACTGCAGAACCCAAAGAAATTTGAAGAAGATCCAAAGTCTAAAAAATTCTAGAGTTTAAAGAGAGTGAACCTCTCCTCTTCTCCTATGAACTCTGTCCCACTCTTTATGCAGGTTCAGGGTACTGATGAGAAGAAACCCCATACAGATGGTCAGAGCAGGTGGTTATTTGAGTCCAGATTGCTATTTATTTTATCCTGCTGGACAGTCCTCCTGGAGTTAGTTCCAAACACTGCTGTCATGTGTAGTGGATCTGACCATATCAGACCCTTGGTATCCTGTTGTCAACAACAATTTCCTTAGGAAACTTAAAACTTATATATCTCAAATTATCATTCAGACTTCCAAACTCTAGGCATTTTACAAACTGTAAAAGTATTTTTCTCTCATTTAATTACAAGAATATAATGGTCACTTCAGAGCCACTGTCCAGGACATTAGTAAGTCAATATTCTTAATTTTTACTATTGCCTCAGTGCAGGGAGCCTTTAAGTCAAGATGAAATGGACTCATATAGAAGTGATTATGCATGTTGATGGTTGCCAGGCTCCAGGACAATCTCAATTTCCTGAATTCAAGTCTGGAGACATTAGCTTCTACAGAACCAAGTCTACATTCTCTTCAGGAGTGAATCTAACATACATGTTCAGCTGTTTGGTCATTTGTATCTGAGCCTATGTGACTCCATTTGGGGTTTTCTTGGCAGAGATACTGGAGTGGTTTTCCATTTCCTTCTCCAGTTCATTTTACAGATGAAGAAACTGAGGCAAACAGGGTTAAGTGACTTGCTCAGGGTCACACTGTTAGTAAGTATCTGAGGCTGGATTTCAGTTCAGCAAAAGAATCCTTCCTGACTCCAGGCCCATAACTCTATCTACTGTGCCATCTCACTGCACCAAGATATATATAGCTACCTAATCCACATCTATAAGAGATGATAACTTTGCCTATCTGGTTGTCTCCTAATGTTCTTGTATAAGGCCTCTGCTGCCTTGCTCTTTAAAGCAGAATGAGTTATCCATGGTTCTATTTTAAAAAGTCTTCTCTGGGATCTTATTTTTGGATCTACATCTGCAGAACAGCTTCCTTCTTTCGGTGACCCATACACAAAAATATGTCTAGGGGCTAGTTGAGGGCCTTCCCAAGCTGAATTCTTCTTTGTCAGTGTACAGCTGTCTTTCATCTTAAGTACCATTCCCATCAACTGGGATGCAAATTGTAGTAATGGGCACTGGGACTCAAGACCAACGAGGGGACATCCTCTGAGGCTCATCATGGTGTCTCATCCCTGTACACACTTGCTGGAGCCTAGTCGTATCTGCATTCTCAGTTTTACTGCTCCTTTCTCTATCTGTCCCTGTATTGTATTAAACTCAAACTAGAAAAGCCAAGGGCTTTTCTCCCTTATGCTGGATGAAGGTAGCATGCACTTCCTATCACTGAACTGTCAGAGAAAATGTGAATGGATGGAAGGTTATGGGAAACCTTAGCACCCATTCAGTGGCATCAGTTTAAATTATGAATCCTCTAACGAAAATGCCCTAAAGAGAAAGCTCTAACCATTTTAAGATGGATAATTAAACAGATTATTGGTAGGAAGTGGTCCTCTCCTTTGCCAGGAAAACCCCCACACTGAGCTTCCCACTTTACTTACGTTTATATCCATGCATATATTTGTTTTCAGGTTTGGTTTTTTTGTTACTTTGAATTGCAAGAGTTTTTAGCCACTGTCTATTCCTTGCTATATATGATATTGTTATTTTCTAGTGAGATTAGTTCCAAAGAGAAAAGGGCTTGGCTAACTCAGCCAGTGATTTTTCTTTCCACCTGATATTTGACTTGGTTACAGATACTGAGAAACTATTTTCCTAAAAGCACAACAAATACCTACTGCTGTTGCTTATTACACAATAACCCTGGAAAACATTACCTAATCACTGCTGAATACCTACCAATGTGTTACTGATCACTGGAGGCTGCTGGTCAGTAGTTGACCGAAAGAAACCCTCTGGCGTAGGAGTGCAGAACCTGAGGTCTGGAGGCCACATGTGGCCCTTTGGGTCCTCAAGTGTGGCCCTTTGAGTCCAAACTTCATAGAACAAATCCCTCTTAGTTAAATCCAGATTTAAACATGATCCCTGTTCACAGTAAACTTCCTCAGAGATACATGTCCATTAATTCATAAAGTAAGTTAGAAGGGAAAGATATATGCCCAGAAGAGATACAGGAATGTATTCAGGGGGCACAGAAGAACACTGATATAGAACATCCTTGTTTATTACCAGGTTTCTTCCATTGATCCGGGCCCATAACCATGCTAGGTTCTGTGACACAGCCCACATGGAGCCTCCAGGTCTTTTTTTAACTATCTCAGATGTCTACATCACAAAGTCCTCTTGTTCAAACTTCTTTAGCTCTTTTCAGAGTAGGAACAAGATAATGCATCTTTAGCAGGGAAGAAAAAATAGCAATTCATTAATTAAAACCCTATTTAAATATACTTTTACTGTCAGGGAAATTGTTTGCTTATTTTTAAGTAACATGGCCTGTCTTCTTTGTAAACATTAATTCTTAATACAAAGCATAAATTCCACACATTGTCAAAATTCAAAGCAGGCTGGAGCAGGTATACACTTAGGGGAAAGGATGAGGTCACTGGTCCGTGCATTAGGTATATAACTTGCAGCCTGTACCTGCCTTGGTATTAACTGAAGAGCCTGAGGATCTAGACAGCTCTGATCACTCTGTTACTTCTTTCTGCAGCTCTAAATAGTCCAGATGAGGTTGGTAGCCACTTGTCCTAGGTAACACACACACACACACACACAAAAACCCAATACGCTTTTCCCCAGGAAGGTTGCCATGGAGATCTGGTGGGCTGAGGGACTGTCTGTATACAGAAGTACACACATTACCCAGGAACGCCCAGTTTTTTAGGGGTTTTTGACCTTGGAAGAAACTTTTCCCTACCAGGAGTTAATCTACGAAATGGAGGAGAAGGAGAAAGAGGAGAAGAAAAATTAAGAGGAAGGGAAGGAAGAGAAGAAGGAGAGGTCCAGGTCCTCATGTTCGCTCTGATCTGGCAGGAAAAGGGAATGGGATTTTGATAACCCTACACGTGAAATATATAATAGGAGTGGAGTGATGACCAGAGAAGAGGAGACATAATAAAGATAACACAAGAAAAAGTAGGCTTTTAAGAACAGATGGGGACAGAAAGTAGAGGGAGATGAAACAGCAGATCAGTGAGACTTAGGAGGGTTAGTGAGACTACCACAGTCCACTGTACTTTTCTTCTTCCTGCTTCCGTGGAATGTTGCTGGGGCCACGCTCCATTTGCCGGTTGAACCATTTTACTTCCCCCCATGACTAGTGAGGAGGATGAGTGGGATGGGAGAGATTCAACCACCTGGATCCAGTCCATGGCTATGCTTTATTTCCAGGCTAATCTGTGATATTTAGAACTGTCACTTAAATACACAGTCGCATACAATGATTCTTGTCCAAGTCTGCGAATGCATGGTTAGAGATCGAGAAAGGGAAAACTAACACAAAGGGGAGAGGAGATGTGCCCCAGCTCAGGCTACGGTGGGGGGAGATGAGTCAATTACAGAGAGGATTTCCAAAATGGTAGTAATCTCTGAAGTATCCATCCCCACAAAACTGCTTTATGAACTGAGACAAAGAAAGAGGGTAGAGAGAGAGAGAGGGAGGGAGAGAAGGAGGAAAGAGGGAAAGGAATAGGAAACTGAAAAGGAGTGGGGGGAAATACCCTCCAGGGAATGGTGTTGAAGTCCAGAAAGTAATAAAAAGACCAGGAAGGGAAGGGAGGTTGGCTTCAAAATGGAGGCTCCAAGATGAGTTCATCAATAAGAGAAGTGGACCAGTATGGCAGAAGGATATTCTAGGATGGAGTCAGAGGGGCTGATAGATGGTCCCTGTAGAGCCTTGGGATCTGAGAAAGGTTCCAGGGTAACACTGCAGCTGAGACATTATGTTGAAATCCAGGTACAAATCACTATGACTTCCTTCCAAGTTACCTTCAAATCATTAAGGACTTCTCTCTTAGTCGACAAATTCCAAATCCATCATCATCATTATTCATTATCTAATCTAAATCTTTCCATCTTTTCCACAAGAATAATATGATAGACATAATCAAGCTTTCCTAAATTGGCAAACTGCACTTAACAGAATTTTTCTTAGCTACCAGGTTAAAATCCTATTAAAAAATGGAAATAATGTTAATCTGTCATGGCCTGTTCTTAATGCAGTTTTGCTAGGTCTTTTTCCAGATGTTCAATAACAATCTCTTTAATAATACATTCTAGAACTTGGCCAGAAATCGAAGTCAAGTTCACCGGTTCAGAGTTTACAGGTTTTATTTTCTTTCAATTTTTGAAATTTGAGATATTTGCCTTTCCCCAGGCTAGTGGTTTGTCTCCCTCTTTGCACAATCTTTCCATTATCACTGAGAGTGACTAACAATCCACCGTTCTTTCTATTCCCATGGACAAAGAACATCTGCACCAGGTGACTTGAATTTGTTCAGGTCAGTTGAGTACTGTGCTCTCTTGCTATCTATAATCTTTGAGAGGAAATATAGTGTAGTAGACAGTGTGGAGCCTGCAGTGAGAAATACCTGGGTTGAGATAGTGTCTCCGACAATAACTTCACCTCTCTGAACCTCTCATCTCATCTTCCAGTTCTAAATCTAAGATCCTCTTAGCTCCATTTTTATTCTATTTATTTTATTTTTATCCATTGTTTCTGTCTTTTCAAGTTCAAAGGTCATTCTCCTTGGCAAAGAAAATAAAAGCAAGATTTAATCAGCTTTGTCTTCTCTCTGTTTTCAAACATCATTGCCCCATACACTCTGAAAAGTAATCCAATTTCTTCTTTGATTCTATTTTTCCCCAATACAACTAAAAAATAACCCTCTTCTGTTTGTTGTCCTCCGTTTTCATTACAATTTCAGTTTGTTCTGGGTTTTAGCAATCCTTAATTGTATAGACAACTATACTTTTTTTTATTCTAATTTCCTACATATCTTTTTAAAAAATCTAAATTGGTTAGTAAATTCTCTGTGCCTCCCCATCAGTCCTTCAGACAACTTCCCTTTCTCTTCCTCAGTTGAATCATTTCTCTTAATGTCATGGTCTTTTTTTTGAAAACAAAGGACAAACACACAATTTCTCTAAATGTCATTCCTGTGAGCTTTTTATCCCTCTTTTGTTGACTTCCCCTACAGAATTTTCATTCTTGGGATCCTACCAATTCTTACTCTGAACCCTGTGACACTTGCTCTCCCTAAATTTGAGGTACGCATCAGACTGTGTTTGGTTTTTCTCTCCTCTGTCAAATACTCTAAGATCAAATGGCCACTTCTCAACATTCTCTTTATTTCTACCACAACAATCAGCTTTTTCCAGCTGTCAAGCATCAGATCCAGAATAAAATTACCTTTTATTGGTTCCTATACCTTTGAAATATTAAAATACCATTAAGGCAAATCAAGGAAGTATTAGCTTCTCTGCTTTGGAGAGAAGTGAGAAGGGGAGAAAAAGAGGGGGAGAGAGAGAAAAAGGGAGACAGACAAAAAGAGACAGGCAGACAGACATGGAGACAGAGAGATGGAAACAGAGACAAAGACAGAGACAGAGACAAATCTAGAATATGTATGGATAATTGGAGTCCCCATCATTCTGTCTATATCATTGAAGCCTCCTATATACTTCTTCTGTGCCATGCTTACGATCTGTTTACTGATCTTGTCATTTCTTTCCTTTTTCTGTCCAGGTGGCCTGTAGCACACTGATAACAATATCATTTCTATTTCTGCCTCCATTTATCTTCATCAAAATTATCTCCATAATGCTTCTTCTCTCTAGTTCCTGAATTACCTCATATGAGCATACCTTCATAGTATACAAAGCAACTCCTGCTCCCCTCTCTACCTTTTACCCATACTCTATGCGTCTGTCAATAGATATATGAAGTTTGCTACTGGATTCTTTCTTGAATTTTGTCTCTTGTGAGCTTTTGGGCATATCAACTCTTATTTGTCTTAGAACACTCTAGATACTCTCTACAACAACATTTAGAAGTTTTCTCCATTGCCCTTTCTTTTAATTTCGAAGTTCTTTTGATTAAGTATTCAAGACTTCAAGAAAACAGACTCTTACCAAGCCTTCTTAGGTATATCCATCCTTGCACCAGCAACTTATCCTTACTATGTTTTAAGCTGTGGCAAATTCCCATTCTTAGATGCTATATTTTTTAACCAGTTTTTCAATTCCAAAATCGTTTTTTTTTCTTTTGTATGCCTTTCCTTTCCTTAGTAGATATGATGAAAACACCACCTGTTCCTCCTCTAAGGCCTGCAGTTTCTTGCCTAAGATTTTATAATCTTTGGCAATTCCTTATAGATTTTTTTCTGGCAGTATTATCTGTTCCCAAGAGAATCACCAGAAGTGGTAGTGATCATTCATTTTGGCAAGCCTTGAAAAGGTCACTGGTATGTTGGATTCAGGCCTCAGGAAGATAGCAGACTTTACTATTGTCATCACGTTGATGAATAACTACCTACCCTTTGGCAGGAAGTCATCAATCACTGCAGTTCTCCTCTTCTCACCCATAGGAGATGATATCTGATAGGAACTTTGGAGCTACTTTGGAGCAGCTTTTCCTCAGAACATCCATGTCCCTCATCTTTAGGAAAGTCTCAAATACATTTCTTAGCCCTAAATATGCTACAGTCCTTCTTCCATCTCTTCTGTGTGACATTCTTCCACTCTCCAACCTCCTGAGACTAGTCATGATTCTTGTTGTGTCTCCAAGTTGGTTTTTTCCTCCTTGCTTTTCAGATTAAAGTCCCCCCTTTTGTTTTCACTTGTACTGTTGTTCAGTTGTTCAGTCATATCCAACTCTTCATGACCCCATTTGGAGTTTTCTTGGCAAAGATTCTGGAATGCTTTTGCCATGTCCTTCTCTAGGTCATTTTACAGATGAGGAAACTGAGGCAAACAGGGTTAAATGACTTGGCCAAGGTCACATAGCTAGTAAGAGTCTGAAGCTGGATTTAAATTCAGGAAGATGACACTTTCTGACTCCCAGTTCATTTAAGGAGCACTAAATTGCCATGATAATAAGGACATGATCAGGTATTTCTCAAATCAAAATTCTTCACTCATCTTGTGAGGTGGTTCATACTGACATGGTCTTAGAGATATTGAAAGTGACATTAATTATGTTAGTGTCTTCTCCCTTTCAGAGGAACTTTAAGGAGAGAGGGGAAGGGGATAAGCTATCTATTCAGCACCTACTATGCATTAGGTGTCATGTTAAGAGCTTTACAAATATTATCTGATTTGATCCACACAATTACCCTGGCAGGTATCCCAACTTTGCAATTGAGGAAACTGAGGCAGGCAGATTTGCCTAGGGTCCCACAGACAGGTTTGAACTCAGATATTCCTGACTCTAGGTCCAGTGCTCTATTGTACTACCTAGCTTCCTCTAAATCAAAGGTAGTAATGTGAATCTGAAGGACTATATAGGTTCCTGGAAAGGTAAGGCTCATCTAAGGGAGAGAACTCAACTCTCTTGTGCGTAAAAGAAGGGCTTGAACTTTAAGGGAGAACTGAAATTCTGGAGAATTGCAGAAGTTTCTATGGGGAGTGAGAACTCCATCATAGAGGGAAGGATTGTTGTGTTGACTATGAATTTGAGTGTGTCTTTATACTTTTTGCCAGGTCAAATAAAGTCTATCTTATAGCCTATACATTATTAGGCTGAGTCACTGAACGGCAGCTGAGGGTCTTTAACCTTTTCTTCAGAGAGGTAAACAGAAGCCAAATTACAGTGTTCCCTGGGAGCAAACTTGATGAAGGACAAAATGAGCCAAAGAGAGATTACCTTGAACCCCACCTTACCCCTAGATTGAACATGCTCAGCATGAACCTAGAACTTTGGTTCTAGGTCGCACATTACAATCACAACATAACACGTGGACTTCATGAACAAAAATTTTCCTGTGTACAATGGAGAGAATAACTGGGCTTGGCATCAAGAAGACCTAAGTTCAAATCCTACCTCAGATATTTTTCTAGCTGTATAACCCTGAGCAAATCATTTAACCTCCTGTCCTCAGGTTCATCATTTATAAAAATGGGAATAATAACGGCACCTGTTTCACAAGATAGCTATGAGGATCAAAAGAGTTAAGATATATAAAGGTTTTGCAAACCTTAAAGCACTATATAAATGCTAACCATTCCAGTTTTTAACTATAGATAAAAACCTCCCAGAATTCAGATGACTCTAAATTTAACATCTTTGTCGTTCAGTAAATGCAGACAGCACAGCATCCCTCTATGATGTGATTTCTGCTTGAAAGAAGGAACATGGGGGGGAGGAGCCAAGATGGTGGAGTAGAAAGACTCACGTATGCTAGCTCTGAACCCACAGCCCATAAATTTCCTGTAAAAAGAACTCCCCACAAATTCTGGAGCAGTGCAAGCCGTGCAGCAACGCAATGGAGGAGATTTCCGTTCCAGAGAGCCCTGAAAAACCGACACCAAAGGTCCATCGCACATCGGACAGCAGAGCCCAGCCCTGGCCAGGCAGCCCCAAGAGGAGCAGATCTGAGCAGGCTTCAGGGACAGAATCTCCAGAGGCCATGAAGGTCCCTCCACCCACAGGCACTACAGGTCAGTGAGAGAGACTTCCAGGCAGGCCGAGAAGGGAGTGGGGTATCCCCATAACTCAGGCCCCCTTGGGAGGCAGCAGCAGAGGCAGTGGTGGCCCGGGACTCCCAGAGCAGGAAGGAGCTCCACTCCATTGCTGAAGGTCTGCACATAAACCCCCTGAGGAAACTGAGCCTGGGCAGCATCCCTGCCCCCACCTGAGCACCAGAACTTAAGCTCACATTGAATAGCAGCTGCGCCCGCAGCTGGAAGCCCTGAGACTGGGGAGCAGCATTTGAATCTCAGACCCCAAGCACTAGCTGGGTGGATCTAGGCGGGGGTGGAGAGGAATCTCAGAAGTCAAGTAACTTACTGGGAAAATGCCCAGAAAAAGGAAGAAAAATAAGACCATAGAAGGCTACTTTCTTGGTGAACAGATGTTTCCTCCTCCTTTCATTTCTGATGAGGAGGAACAACGCTTACCATCAGGGAAAGACATAGAAGCCAAGGCCTCTGTATCCCAAACATCCAAAATAGATATCCAATCCAATGGGCTCAGCCCATGGAAGAGCTCAGAAAGGATTTTGAAAATCAAGTTAGACAGGTGGAAGAAAAACTGGGAAGAGAAATGAGAGAGATGCAAGAAAAGCATGAAAAACGGGTCAATACCTTGCTAAAGGAGACCCAAAAAAATGCTGAAGAAAATAACACCTTGAAAAATAGGCTCACTCAATTGACAAAAGAGGTTCAAAAAGCCAATGAGGAGAAGAATGCTTTCAAAAGCAAAATTAACCAAATGGAAAAAAGAGGTTCAAAAGCTCACTGAAGAAAATAGTTCTCTCAAGATTAGAATGGAACAGATGGAGGCTAATGACTTTCTGAGAAACCAAGAAATCATAAAACAAAACCAAAAGAATGAAAAAATGGAAGAGAATGTGAAATATCTCATTGGAAAAGCAACTGACCTGGAAAATAGATCCAGGAGAGACAATTTAAAAATTATGGGACTACCTGAAAGCCACGATCAAAAAAAGAACCTAGACATCATCTTTCATGAAATTATCAAGGAAAACTTCCCTGATATTCTAGAACCAGAGGGCAAAATAAGTATTGAAGGTATCCATCAATCACCACCTGAAAGAGATCCAAAAAGAAAGACTTCTAGGAACATTGTGGCCAAATTCTAGAATTCCCAGGTCAAGGAGAAAATCTTACAAGCAGCTAGAAAGAAACAATTCCAGTATTGTGGAAATAAAATCAGGATAACACAAGATCTAGCAGCTTCTACATTAAGGGATCGAAGGGCATGGAATAGGATATTCCAGAAGTCAAAGGAACTAGGACTCAAACCAAGAATCACCTACCCAGCAAAACTGAGTATAATACTTCAGGGGAAAATATAGTCTTTCAATGAAACAGAGTACTTTCAAGCATTCTTGATGAAAAGACCAGAGCTGAAAAGAACATTTGACTTTCAAACACAAGAATGAGAAGAAGCATGAAAAAGTAAACAGCAAAGAGAAGTCATAAGGTACTTACCAAAAGTGAACTGTGTACATTCCTACATGGAAAGACAATAGTTGTAACTCTTAAAACTTTTCAGTATCTGGGTAGCTGGTGGGACCACACACACACACACACACACACACGCACACACACACGCACACACATGTACATGTGTGCACGTGCGCACATACAGAGAGAGAGAGCACAGAGTGAATTGACTAGGATGGGACCATATCTTAAAAGAAATTAAGGCAAATGGTGAGAGAGAAATGTAGTGGGAGGAGAGAAGGTGAAATGGAATGGGGTAAATTATGTCTCATTCAAGAGGCAAGCAGGAGACTTTTTAGTGGAGGGAAAAAGAGGAGAGCTGAGAAAAAAAAACATGAAGTTTACCCTCATCACATTCGACTAAAGGAAGGAATAAAATGCACACTCATTTTGGTATGAAAACCTATCTTACAATACAGGAAAGTGGGGGAGAAGGGGATAAGTAGGGTGGGAGGGATGATGAAAGGGAGGGCAATGGGAGGAGGGAGCAATTTGAAGACAACACTTGGGGAGGGACAGGATCAAAAGACAGAATAGAATCAATGGGGGGCAGGATAGGATGGAGGGAAATGCAGTTAGTCTTACACAACATGACTATTATGGAAGTCATTTGCAAAACTACACAGATAGGGCCTATATTGAATTCCCTGCCTACCCAAAGGGAATGGGTGGGGAGGGAGGGATGGGGAGAATTTGGAACTTAAAGTTTTAGGAACAACTGTTGAGTATTGTTCTTGCTACTAGGAAATCAGAAATACAGTTAATGGGGAATAGAAAGTCATTTGGACCTACAGGACAAAAGAGAAGATGGGTACCAGAGAAGGGAGGGATGATAGAAGAGAGGGCAGATTGGTGATAGGGGAAATTAGAATGCTTGGTGTATTGGGGTGAGGGGAGGGGATAAATGGGGAGAAAATTTGGAACCCAAAATTTTGTGAAAATGAATGTAAAAAGTTAAATAAATAAATTTTTAAAAAAAGAAAGAAGGAACATGAATACCAACTAATTGATGTGAGGTCAACCTATAAAAGATACAAATATGTAAGTCAATTTGGACAATATAAGTGAAATACAACTTCACTATTATTAAATATTGGCTGAAGAAATTTCATTTGGTTATACTAATGCATCATGAATGACTGTAGCATGAGCCATTTGCCTGTTTTAGATAAACACAGTGATTGCTGTTAATAAGTGAAGGATCAATTCATTTGGTAAAGTTGTATTCAATTGTAAGACTAGGAGAAGCAAGTGTATTAACTTGTGCTACAGCCACAGAATTCTGTGGTTACAAAGACTACTGCCAGGATTTAAGTTAATTACCTCTATTTAAGAAGACTATTAGGTGAATAGAGGACCGGGTCTAGAGTCAGGAAGACCTGAGTTCAAATCTGATCCCAGAGACTTACTTAGCTGTGTGACCCTGGATAAGTCACTTTACCTTTATCTGCCTCAGTTTCCTCAACTGCTAAATGAGGATAATAAGAGTACCTGCCTCCCAGGTTTGTTGTGAGGATAAAATGAGATAATATTTGTAAAGCACTTTGCAAACAAAAATGCTAGCTATTATTTTAGCTCATTTGCAACTTATTCTGCAATTCCCATGGTAGCTGGTTTAATAGTAGGGATAAAGTGGATAATGAGTGGGTCTCACTTGAATTCAGTCCCTATCTGTAAGACAGATAACACTAGCACACAGGAGGGCTGCTAGTACAGGTTCACTCTTGATCTGGTCAGACAAGAGGACAGGAAGACAGCTTCGGAGAGGTTAATAATCTTACTTTAATCTGGTCTTCTCAATAAGAGTTGCTGATAATGGGAGCACCAACTCCCACAGCATTCCCTAATCACCCTTCCTTCAGGGGCTGACAAGGAGCAGGGCAAATACCCCTATGTTACAATAGGGTCAACTGAGACAAGCACAGCTTATGCACTCCCCTACATTCCCTCAAGCCTCAATGGGAGCTGGTTTAGGCAAACCCAGATTCCTCCAAGCCTCAACAGGGACCAACGAAGGCATGCTCAGCATTTTAGCTTGTGCATTCAACCCTTAGGTTTCCCCACTCACTGACAAGTGCCCACCTGCTGTATAGGGCAATAAACAAAAAAGATATATTGCCAACAATAGCCTCACAAGTTTACATTATCTCACCATTATATCTCACTGTGCGGTCACAGAGGATATTTGTAAGTACAAATGTTTATGTTACTTATCATTATATAATGCTACTCAGGCATGGTGGAGATGATTACAAGTCACAAGCCTGGGAGATAGAGATTGTTATGGCCTTGGATCTTGAGAAGCTGAACTCTAAGAAACAATAGCAAAAATTCACCTTACATACACCAATTCTACCTTACTTACACTATCGCACATATTTTGGGGGCCCCTAAACTCAGAATAACTTGGTCTCAGAACTTAATTAAGAGATCAGAAAAGGGAACATGTATTTTAGAAGAAAAACATCTATAAAGGACTAAAAGAATCAGTAAAGGAAGAGAAAAAACTCTTCATGCATGCTTAGGAAATCAGTGTTCTCTGTTAGCAACTAGTGGAGAAATCTAGGAATATGTTCCTTGGAAAGATTCATACACAGCAGCAAGGAAAGTCTCTTTTGGGTGGCCAGATGGAGTGGAAACAGTTCAACCATGCCGTGCTTAATCTTTGCTTTTCTTAGCAGCAAGCAAGTTTTCATATTAGCTACAGAAGATGGTTGTCTTGTCTCACTCCCTTTATTCTCAACTCCAGAAAATTGTCTGCATGGTCATTATTCCCTCTTCTGTTGTAGGCACTTTTTCCACATGATTCTCCTTTCCATTTGTCTTTTGCTCTGCCATTCCTTCTTCCTGTTCAGCTCACTGGCTTGTGCTTATGATGGCAACCATCTAACATTGCAGGTACCAATCTCCTGAAAAATGAATCTTGATTAGACGAGTCTGTTGCCCAGCATGCTGGGAATTGTAGACTTGTCCTGGTCAACCCTGTTACCCTACCAACAATAGGTATTAGAGCATTACAGGAGGTATCTGTGTAGTGGAAAAAACGTCAGGACAATAATCAGAAAACTTGACTCTATCACTATCCATGTAACCTTTGACAAATATTTACCTTCCCTTAGCCTCAGTTTCCTCATCTGGAAAATGGGAGTAATATCATTTCTCTTTGCTGATACAGGGTAATCAGGAGAATCAAATGAAATAATGAATAAGATAACACTTTGAAAAGAGTAAGCTATTATGCAAAAATACAGGATTATTATAACTTTTTGAGTACTCGTTCTTTACATAGAACATAATCATATTTATAAGCTGAATCATACCTTGGAAATTTTTTTCATGGTGCCTAGTTTCCTATAGCATTATTTCAGAATCCAGAGCAATAGATTCCAGAAATTTAATTAATATTTTATTCTTAAAACCTTCCTTCCACAGTTCTGAATGTATTTAGGATGAGTCACATAGATCCTCTGGTCTCTGCTCAATCTACAAAAATGACGCTACGTATCTGCAATCCAACTCAGGGGAAATTAAGATTAAATGTTTGTGATAATCTTTGCCCCAGATGGAAACAATATTTGTTATTGCTGCTGTTGGTAGAAAGCCCTGAGATCCATAATCATAAGACCTTTAGAACTATTTAAATGAGTTTGGGAATGACTCAGATGTGTGACCCAAGAGTAGCATGCCCATGGATACAGACTGTTCTTTGTTGTTCCCTCTCTCTTTCATGCTTTCCCAATTTTATCACCCTTGAGAGATTTGAGGCAGATTGGCACAATCTTAAAAATAGTCACTTATTTATTCATCCGAGGTGAATAAGACCTTGTAGCAGCATAATCAGAACTAAATCTGATTTAATTCATTTTCATAGTCAGGTAGCAACTTCTCTTCACTTAATGTTAAACATTGTTTTGAGTTGATACCAAGGATCTAGGACTTTCATTGCTTTGTTAAGACATCTTAATGGTGGCTGCCAATCATTGTACAATCAATCTATTCATGGAAAAGGATGAGCTCAGATGGAATGTTGACTTTAAAAACTATTTATAATACTGGATCATGTCCCTGGACACCATGGTCCCACAGCTTGGGGCTGAGAACCTTAAAATTCCCTGAACAACAGTTCCCAGAAGGTGCAGGTGTGCCCATAGTGTGGCAATGTCATCCAGGTGAGTGCAGGCGAGTTTATAGGACACTCAGGAGAGTAAGTAGGCAAGCTTGCAGGTTGCAGTGATGGCAGTCACAGGAAGAAATGTCAGCTATAACTGGGCCATTCTAATAGCTGGCCCAGAGGTGGGCAGTGTGACCAATTGAGAAGGAGCAGCAGCCTAAGTGGCATAAATGGTGGCCTGTGCCAGTGATATTACAAAGAATCAGTCTGAGCTCTCTACAGACTCAGATTTAGAATCGTGGATCAGTGGTTCTGAGGGGCAAAACAGTCAACAGGTTACTGCTGAAGTACTAAGACCATCTGACCAGACACTAAGCTGACTAATGAGGTTCTTGGATTAATAGTTAAGGAGATAAAATACATGGTCAGATGATGGTCTTTGGCAGAGTTTCATTTGTTCATTGTTTGGGTTTTGATGGCTCAGAGTGAGTGTAAATAGCAACTGTTTCTGCTGTGCAGAAACTATGAGGCTTGTCCCCTCCCAGACTGATTTTTTATGAAATCAAACAAGGTCATCTTTTGCCTCGCTTCTTACCTTACCTTTAATTATTGAGTGGAACTTGCCTTAGATAAACTAAGGCCTGGGAAAGATGTTAGCTTAAAAAAGCCAAGATGTCCCACTCTATCCTGGGCCATCATCAGTCGTCTTGACTTATGTCTTACCACTGGACTCCAGTGACTCTGGAGGACAGAGTGAGATTGATGACTGCATAGCTCTGCCTCACTTAAATTCAATTCAGGTACAAGTCAACCCTCCCCATGTCATTGGTCTTTTTTGAGAAAGAAGGATGAATACAACTTACGCATATTTACATTTCTATAATAAACACATAATGTATTTTATGTATATTCTCAGCATGTAATAATATACGTTGTATATGACATATATCTAGTTGTCATTGATTTTATCTTTCTCTGTATTCATCTTTGCTGTACTTGCCATATATTGTGTTACTATATGCAAATTATGCGTCTAAATTGCTGCATCCAGTTCTGTCACAGATGCTATGCTATTGTCTACCTCCATATTGCCATTGTTGAGTGACATAGTGCAGTTAGTGTCAAGACCTGTTCACATCTCACCTAAGACAAGCATTAGCTCTATGTTCCAGGGCAAGTGACTTAACCTGTCTCAGCCTCAGTTTTCAAATCTGTAAAATGAGATAATAATCTACCACAGAGGGTTGTTGAAAGGATCAAATGACATATGTAAAGCACTTTGCAAAATTTCAAACACTATATGGATGTCACATCACTATTGCTGTTGTTTTATTATTGCTATATAACTTTCTCATCCTTTTAATGAAGTTCAGATAGAAATGGCCCTATGACAGGTGTTATTATTCTTACATATAAAAGGCTCTGTGACATATCGCACAGGGAAATAAGGTGACTGCTTTTAGCAATTGAATATTCTTGTAGCTTCTCTGTAGCAGATAGGATGATGGGGATATGATTTCTTCAGTTAAGTCTCTATGGTTCAAAAGCTTGTCATTCCATGTAGCTTGGAGATTATATGTGTTTGTTATGGTGATAGCCATTAAAAATGTTTTTAATATAACACAGACTCTGGGCTTCCTTTCCCCACTGCAATTTGGATAAGCACATTAGGTTCCCACAGGATAGCTACTATTTAATTCCTCTGCATTCTAGGGGTAAACCTATAGGATTAGGGTTATGTAATATTATCACCCATGAGTCCCCATCTGGTGTGTATTCTCCAGTATCAATTCATCAGTTAACATATAACCAACATTAGAAATATTGAGTTCTAAGATAGTTTTTTTTTAATTCTCAAGGGTATTTTGAGGTCTATTGAGGATTTTTCAAGTGTATGAAAGATAGCAAGCTTCTTATATATGTTAGTAAAAAGTAGACTCTCATGTCAGGAAGGTCTAGAAATCCTTTATTTCATTGAATATCCATCTCCTTGCTTGAAATATTATACTGAACTTTGCTGGGTAATTGATCCTTGGTTGTAGTCCCAGCTCCTTTGCCTTATGGAATATCAGATTCCAATTCCTTGGATCTTTAAATGCAGAAGCTGTAAGGTCCTGTGTGTTCCTGACTGTAGCTCCTCAATATTTAAATGGTTTCTTTCTGGCTGCCTGAAGTATTTTCTCCTTCACTTGATAGTTCTGGAATTTGGCAACAATATTTCTTGGTGTTTTTACTTTGGGATTCCCTTCAGGAGGTGAACAGTGGATTCATTTGACGATTATTTTGCCCTCTGGATCTAGCACTTCTGAGCAGTTTTCCTTGATGATTTCTTGGAAGATATTGTCCAGACTCTTTTTTTTCATCATGGCTTTCTGGTAAGCCAATAATTCTTAAGTTTTCTTTCCTGGATCTATTTTCCAGGTCAGTTGTTTTTCCAATGAGATATTTTACATTTTCTTCCATCTTTTCATTCTTTAGATTTTGTTTGACTGATTCTTGGTGTCTCATAGAATCATTAGCTTCTACTTGTCCAATTCTAATTTTCATCAAATTGTTTTCTTCAGTTAACTTTTGCATCTCCTTTTCCATCTATCCAATTATTCCTTTTAAGGGATTATTTTTCTCCAATAAGTTTTTGTACTCCCTTTTCCATTGTTTAATTTTCCTTTGTAAAGAGCTGTTCTCTTCCGTGAATTCTTTTTTCATATTTTTAAAATCATTGGCCATTTTTTCTTCTATTTCCTTCTTTAGCTGTTCCAGGAGTGTTCTCTGTGCGTGTGAGCAGTTCACAGTCCCCTCTGAAGTTTCAGATGGGAGTACAGTCTCAATACTGACCTCTTTGCTTTCCATGTTTTGGTCCTTGTCCTCATAGAAAGACTCTATGGTCTTTTCTCTCCTCCTTTGCTTCTTCCTCGTGATGGTGAGGTTTTGTGAGTTGTAGCCTCTGGTTCTTTCAGTTAGAAGCTGGAGAACTTGTTGTTGAGCTGCTAGTGTGAGACAGCTAAGCCTTTGTTTTTCCTTTTGTTTTGTGTTTTTGGGCTTAGCCCTGGGGCTAGCTTGTTAAGTGTGGGAGAGGGGTGGTCTGGTCACCAGAGATCTCCTCAGCTGAGCTACAGCAGAGGCAAACTCAGCTCACACCTGGATCCTAGTGACAGTTTCCACCTCCCCTGGGGCTCCTCTCCTTCCAGTTAGCCTCTGCTACAGTAAGAGGAATCCCCCTTAGCTATTTTTCCCAGCCTCAGGTGCTACGAGACTCTTTACCCCTTCAATTGTTTCCACTGATTCAGGATTTTTCTGGGGAAATATTTTATGGATCTTTCGAGGTCAATTAGGAGAGGAGGAGAGAGAGCATTTGCCAATCACTCCACCATTGTGGCTCCCAGAAGGTCAAGTAGGTGACTTTCAGACATTTAATCTGTGGGCTTAAAGTCTCAGGAGCAGCTGCAGCTGATACCTGGGGGCTCAGCGGCTGTCGCTCACTCAGCTCTGCTGGTCTCCTGCACTGGGCTGCCATTCTGCCTTTCCACCATGCTGCTGCTGCCTGAGGCCACCTGGGGTTTCCTGATTGGTTGAGTCACTGCAGGATGTGCTGTGCTGTGTGCTGTGGGCTCATGCCCATGGAGCAGATCCTTCCTGTCAATCTTCCAGTCTGTCCTGGTCTGTGAATCTGCCACAGTCTGTCTCCTATTGGATTCTGCACCTCCAAAATTTGGTCAGATTCTCTTTTTAGAGGTATCTGAAGAAGTTTGTCTAAGAGCTTAGGTGAGTAGTTGCTCTCACTCTGCCATCTTGGCTCTGCCCCCAAGTAGACTCTGATTGGGTGAAACTACTGGTGTAGTGATATTTGTAAAAGGCTATGAGATAGGCAATGTGATAAGGTAGATAAGGAGCTGAGTTGATTCAGGAAGGCCTGAGTTCAAGGCCTGACTTACACTTATTGACTGTGTGACTCTAGCCAAGGTACCTAACCTATTAGTGTCCTAAGCAACTTCAAGTTTCCGGAAGTCCAACATCCCATCCCAATCTCTTGGTGGGCCCAATGAAAGGGATCTTAGGCTTAAGACTACATTGAGTTTTATCTTTCTCGGTTGAGAATGAAGAAACATTAATGACACCACAGCACTGTTGTAGAATATGCGGCTTTGTTGGCATGGGTGTATACTTACTGTGTCCTGCTAGGCTGAGGCAGCAGTGGAGTTTAGTGGGAAGTTTGTTCCCTTCTTCTTTCCTCTCTTTCCTTCTCCCTCTTTTCATCTCTAATGCTTCTCCCCTCCCCGCTCCAAAAATCAATCATCCCTACTATGTGCTAGGCACTGTGTTGCAACAGGGGATAAAAATGTTGTTCAGTCATTTCAGACTCTTCATGACCCCATTTAAGATTTTCTTTCTTTTTCTTTTTTTTTTAATATTTTATTTATTTAACTTTTTACATTCATTTTCACAAAATTTTGGGTTCCAAATTTTCTCCCCTTTTCTCCCCTCCCCCCACCCCAATACACCAAGCAATCTAATTTTCCCTCTCTCCAATCTGCCCTCTCTTCTGTCATCCCTCCCTTCTCTTGTCTCCATCTTCTCTTTTCTCCTGTAGGGCCAGATGATTTTCTATTCCCCCTTAACTGTATGTCTTCTTTCCTAGTAGCAACAACAATACTAAACAGTTGTTCCTAAAACTTTGAGTTCCAAATTCTCCCCTTCCTTCCCTCCCCACCCATTCCCTTTGGGAAGGCAGGCAATTCAATATAGGCCCTATCTGTGTAGTTTTGCAAATGACTTACCTGATAGTTGTGTTGTGTAAGACTAACTGAATTACCCTCCATCCTATCCTCCCCCCATTGTTTCTATTCTGTCTTTTGATCCTGTCCCTCCCCAAGTGTTGACTTCAAATTGCTACCTCCTCCCATTGCCCTCCCTTCCATCATCCCTCCCACCCTACTTATCCCCTTCTCCCCCACTTTCCTATACTGTAAGATAGGTTTTCATACCAAAATGAGTGTGCATTTTATTCCTTCCTTTAGTTGAATGTGATGAGGGTAAACTTCTTGTTTTTTTTCTCAGCTCTCCTCTTTTTCCCTCCACTAAAAAAGTCTCCTACTTGCCTCTTAAATGACATATAATTACCCCATTCCATTTCACCCTCTTTCCTCCCCCTACCTTTCTCTCTCATCATTTACCTTAATTTCTTTTAACATATGGTCCCATCCTATTCAATTCACTCTGTGCTCTCTGTCTCTGTATGTGTGTGCATGTGTGTGTGTGCGTGCATGCGTGTACATGTGTGTGTGTGGTCCCACCAACTACCCAGATACTGAAAAGTTTTAAGAGTTACAAATATTGTCTTTCCATGTAGGAATGTAAACAGTTCACTTCTGGTAAGTCCCTTAAGACTTCTCTTTGCTGTTTACTTTTTCATGCTTCTTCTCATTCTTGTGTTTGAAAGTCAAATGTTCTTTTCAGCTCTGGTCTTTTCATCAAGAATGTTTGAAAGTCCTCTGTTTCATTGAAAGACCATATTTTCCCCTGAAGTATTATACTCAGTTTTGCTGGGTAGGTGATTCTTGGTTTGAGTCCTAGTTCCTTTGACTTCTGGAATATCCTATTCCATGCCCTTCGATCCCTTAATGTAGAAGCTGCTAGATCTTGAGTTATCCTGATTGTATTTCCACAATACTGGAATTGTTTCTTTCTAGCTGCTTGTAAGATTTTCTCCTTGAGCTGGGAGTTCTGGAATTTGGCCACAATGTTCCTAGGAGTTTCTCTTTTTGGATCTCTTTCAGGTGGTGATCGATGGATTCTTTCAATACTTATTTTGCCCTCTGGTTCTAGAATGTCAGGGCAGTTTTCCTCAATTTCATGGAAGATGATGTCTAGGTTCTTTTTTTGATCATGACTTTCAGGCAGTCCCATAATTTTTAAATTGTCTTCTGGATCTATTTTCCAGGTCAGTTGTTTTTCCCATGAGATATTTCACATTCTCTTCCATTTTTTCATTCTTTTGGTTTTGTTTTGTGATTTCTTGGTTTCTCAGAAAGTTATTAGCCTCCATCTGTTCCATTCTAGTTTTGAGAGAACTATTTTCTTCAGTGAGCTTTTAAACTTCTTTTTCCATTTGGCTAATTCTGCTTTTGAAAGCATTCTTCTCCTCATTGGCTTTTTGAACCTCTTTTGCCATTTGAGTGAGCCTATTTTTCAAGGTATTATTTTCTTCAGCATTTTTTTGGGTCTCCTTTAGCAAGGTATCGACCCGTTTTTCATACTTTTCTTGCATCTCTCTCGTTTTTCTTCCCAGTTTTTCCTCCACCTGTCTAACTTGCTTTTCAAAATCCTTTTTGAGCTCTTCCAAGGCCTGGGCCCACCCGACATCCCCCTGGGATGTCTGGGGTACCGAGGCCCTGCCCTCCACGTCTTTCCCTGATGGCAAGAATATGTTCTCGTCATCAGATCCAAAAGTCGGGATCATTTGCATCTGTTCAAAAAAACTCGCTATAGTCTTATTTTCTTTCCCTTTTCTAGGCATTTTCCCAGCCAGTTACTTGACTTCTGAGATTCCTCTCCACCCCTGCCTAGATCTGTCCAGCTAGTGCTTGGGGTCTGAGATTCAAATGGGCTTTCCGCGGCAGGCACGGCTGCTATTCGATGTGAGCTTTAGTTCTGGTGCTGGGGTTGGGGCAGGGCCACCTCCCAGGCTCAGTTCCCTCAGGGGCTTTATGCAGAGACCTTCAGTAATGGAGCAGGTGGGGCAGGGCCATCTCCCAAGCTCAACTCCTTCAGGTGGTTTATGCAGAGACTTTCAGTAATGAAGATCCTGCCTGCTGCTGGGGGAGTCCTGGGCCACCGCCACACTGCCACTGCCTCCACCGCCACCCCCGCCTCTGCCTCCGCTGCTTCCTCCCGAGGGAGTCCGAGTCATGGAGACACCCCGCTCCTCTTGGCCAGCCCAGCCTTCTCTCTCACTGACCTGTAGCTTCTGTGGGCGGAGGGACTTTCCCGGCCGCTGGAGCTTCCGTCCCTGAAGCCTGCTCGGATCAGCTTCTCTGGGGCCCCGGTCAGGGCAGCGCTGGGGTGGGGTCCACTTTCTGGGGCACCATGGACCCTGGGGATGGCTGTCCAGGGCTCTCTGGAACGGAAATCTCTTCCACTATGTTTCTGCACACCCTGCAGTGATCCAGAACTTATGGGGAACTCTTCTTACATTAAATCTATGGGCTGTGGGTTCGGAGCTCACCTACGTGCGTCTTTCTACTCTGCCATCTTGACTCTGCCCCCCCATTTAAGGTTTTCTTGGCAAAGATGCTGGAGAGGTTTGACATTTCCTTCTCCAGTTCATTTTACAAATAAGGAAACTGAGGCAAATGGGATTAAGTTACCTTATCTGTGAAGTTTTCTTGGCAGAGATACTGGAATAGTTTGCCATTTTCTTCTCCAGTATGTTTCCATTTTGCAGATGAGGAACTTAGTCAAATAGAGCTAAATGACTTGCCCAGGGTCACACAAGTAGTACATGTCTAAGGCCAGATTTGAACTCAGGAAGAAGAGTCTTCCTGACTCCATGCCTGGCACTCCATTCACTGTGCCATCTAGAGTTTACATTATATTCTACTGTTGGGGGTGAGTGGGTAAGGGTTGGGGAATATACAGAGTATTCACAAATAAGCCGAAGCAAAGTCTATACAGCACAAAGTGGTTGGAGGAGCTAAGGCACTACAGTTGGGGGAATAAGAGAAGCTTCTTGAGGGGGCGTTTCTCTACTTTAATTCTAAATTTTCCCTTTCGTAACTTTTACTCAATGCTTCTAGATGGGACAGCTAGATGGTTCAATGGACAGAGCACCAGGCCCAGTCAGGAAGATCTGAGTTCAAATCTGACCTCAGACACTCATTAGTTGTGTGACTCTGGGCAAGTCATTTAGCTCTATTTGACTTAGTTCCTCATCTGCAAAATGGAAACATATTGGAGAAGGAAATGGCAAACTATTCCAGTATCTCTGCCATGAAAACTTCACAGATAAGGTCATGGGGTCATCAAGAGTGGAACATGACTGAATACTAAGAACATAGGATGGATAATCACTCTTTGAGGTGACAGTTTTTCAAATAATTGAAGGCTGTTATAATACTGACCCTGTCTTCTCTTCTTCAGGCAAAAGATTCTCAGTTTCTTGCATCAATCCTGACATAAAATGTGAATTTCTTAAAGTCAAGGACTTTTTCTTTTGTGTATGTTTAGTTCTAGCATGTAGTTCAATACCTTGCACCCCATAGACACTTAATAAATCTTCATTGAATTGAATGACATAAGTAAAGGCTCTTCTCCATCCTGGGTGCCACGCTAATCAATAATGTCCTTCCTACTTACATATCAATAATATGTTTCAAATATTGGGGCACTAGCTTATCAAGAGATATGAGCAATCTATATAAAGATTACTAAAAATAATTTCGACAGAAATTAAGGGAAAACTAAATAAATGGTTACATCAAGCAAATATAGAGAAATATGTCCATTTTAATTTAGAAAATTAACATAATATTCAAATTAATTTACAGGTTTATTGCAATGCCAACCAAAATACTAATAAGCTATTTCATGGAATTAAAGTCATGACAAAATTTCTATGGAAAAACAAATGGGCAAGAATATAGAGACTATGAAAAAGAGAATGGATGAGAGAGGCTGATTTTGAAATGTATCATAAAATAACGACAAAATATTGTCCTGTGCTAGAATAAAATAGAGAAATTTCAGTGAAACATAATATACAACCTAGAAACAGGATGTAATGTATGTGAGAAAATTACTATTTAATCAACAAATGACCAAAACCATTGGGAAATGAAGTCGTTATTTATAAAAAGCTATTGGGATAGCTGAATGGGAAAAAGGATTTTAGATACATGTATATCACACACCACACTAGGGTAAATTGAATCAATACTCTAAATATTAAGAAAATCTTTAAAACATGATAAGGAAAAGGAATTCTCTTTGTCTCAATTATGGAAAAGTGAAAAATCTTTAAAACTTCAATCTATGGAATCAAGATTCTAGATTCTATCGTGTTATGCTTCTAGAGAGCTTAACATTGTAGCCAAAGAACTATGGACATCATTGTCGTTGGTGTTCATGAAAGAACATGAGAAAACTTTTTTCCTGTGAGATATTTTGATTCTTTTAGGCAGAACAAAGGCAACTAACAGTGGAACTTGCTTGTAATCCATTATTTATTCATATGTTCCTTGTTCAGAGCATTCCAAAAACTCCCACTTAACTGCCACAACTCACTGACTCTCCTGACATTGTATACCCTCACATCTCCCAACTTCGCTTTTCCTTTCTCAGTTACCTTTGTACTGTATTCATTTGGTGTTTTTGTATCGTCAAATGTTTATGAATTGTTCAGCTACTCAGTACGAAGAACTTGGCTATAAAACTAAATTAGTTTGTGTCTATAGTTTTGTGTGTATCCCCCTCCACATACACACACACGCACACACGTGCACACGAACACACATGCCTTCCTTAGCTGAAATTGCAGGATTTCGAGTGAATTATTTGACAATTCAAATAAAAGAAATCATTAAGGACAAAATGAATGGGCTTGGTTATTCAAAGAAAAAAGGATTTTGTATAAAAACAACAAAGCATTAACTCTAAAATTTAAAAAAGAAAAAAACTGAGGAAAATGTTTGCAGATTTGGAGAATATGCCATTTCCCCAAACATTCTCCAAAGGAGAAAAGGTCAAATAATATTTTTTGGAGAGGGAAACACAAATTGTTAACAAGCACATGAATATCTATTCAAATTCCTGAATAAACAAAGAAATATTAATCAAGACAACCATAAAATACTAAATGAGCAAGGATATGCATATATATATATAAATATGTAATATATGCATATGTGTGTATATGTATATATAGGCACACTCGTGTGTGGGTATATATGTATATATATATATATATATATATTGCACATTTCTCTGTGTGTATATGTATAAATTTGTGTTGTGTTTGTCCTTCATCCTTGAAGAATAACATGACATCAGTAATTCAGTATTCTATGACATTACTGACATGGCAGGAGATTTGTATAAAATTTGTCGGGGGGAGCAACCTGGTGGCAAGAGTTAGAGAGCTGGTTATACCCTTTGATCCACTCTGCAGTTGGTTTAATTCAGTTGTTCAGCTGTATCCAACTCTTCATGACTTCCCCAGGGTCAGACAGTTTGTATACATCTAAAGGCACCATGCACAAACAAGTGACAGTCTACATCAAAATACGTGTAGCTCATTTACTTGTGTATTGAGAAAAGCTGGAAGAAAAAGGTATGTTTATGGTTTACAGAATGACTTAATAACATATTACTATAGTGTAACTTTATGGCACTGGAAAATGACAATATTAAGAATGCAAGGAAAAGACACAGGAAATTATCCCAAATGACATTACCAGAATAAGAAAAACAGTATCCATGTTGACTACAGCTATATTAAAAAATGAATTCAAGTGTCCAGACCTGGATAAACTATATTCCAGCACACGTATAGATCTGATAACCGTGATTGCTGAAAAATTCATTATCATTGAAAAATCTTGGAGAATTAGAGATGTTTTGTAGCCTCGAACAAGCGAATATTTGCCCCACTTAAAAAAAAATAAACAATGGTAGCTATGAGTTTTAAAAAAGGAAACGATGATCAGTAGGACCCTGTATGACTTCATTAATTTATTATAAATATATTTATAATTTTTTACTTTATATAATAATTATAAATAATATATTATATTTATATATTTTAGATGTTGTTTCTATTTATTACATTATTTATATAATTTATGTTACAAATGCATATATTAATATATTATATATTAATTAATCAAAAATCTATTGGTCACATAAAACTAACCTAATTTCTTACTTTTTTTCTTGACAATTACTGGACTGGTAGAACAAGAAAATTCTGTAGATATTATTTACCAAAACTTCAGGTAAATATTTGATGAGGGTTTTCATTCTGTCTTTATGCACAAGGTGGAAGAATATGTGTTAGGTAATGATATAATTAGGTGGATTAGGAGCTGGATGGATGAAACTGATACAAAAAGTCATCATAAATGTATCAGTGTCACCATAAAGAGAAGTCTGTATTGGAGTGACCTGTCTTTGCTTCTATGCTACTTAATTTTTTTTATCTCAGATAAAAGGGTAGGTGATCAATTCATCATCAACATAGAGAGCTACCAAGTAGTCTTCCTAATGCATAAGTCTGACCATGAAACTCTCCTACTCACATTCTAGTGGCTCCCGGGGTGAGCAAGCAAATTTGAAAAGTGAGAGTAGCTGTCCTTGGATTCAGGTGGGATGTGTGAGGTACTAGTTGGTTGTTGTCCTTCGTTCTCAAAGAGAACCAAAATGACATCACCATGATAAAATGAAGTTTCAATGTGTATGACTGTGACTGATCAAACCAATATGAGCTCAGAATTCTATACCACAGATTGGGTACAGATAGTCCAGGTGAACATTTGGGGTGGTTACTCCAATTTTGTGCATCCTGCGTTTTCTTTGCGCTATTTCAATTCTGCTTTGCTCATAGAGCACAGTACCCTTTCTGATGTGGGCATGACATGCTGAGTGGGCCTGTATCAGTGTCTCCTGTGTCCCACAATAAAATTCAAAGTTCTTGAGAGAGACCTTGAGAGTGTCCTTGTATTGCTTCTTCTGACCACCATGTGATCAGCTGCCTCATGCAAGTTCTCCATAAAATAGTTTTTTTGGTAAGTGTACATTTTGCATTCGAACAACATGGCCAGCCCATTGGAGTTGTGCTCTCTGAAGCATAGTTTGAATGCTTGGCAATTCAGTTCTAGCAAGAACCTCAGTGTCCAGTACCTTATCCTGCCAGGTGATCTTCAAAATCTTCCTGAGACAGTTCAAATAGAAACAGTTCAGTTTCCTGACATGGCACTGATAGATTGTCCATGTTCCACAGGCATACAACAATGAGGTTAGCACAACAACTCTGTAGACCTTCAGTTTCATAGTCAGCCTAATACCTCTTCTCTCCCAAACTTTTCTTTGAAGCCTCCCAAACACTGAGCTACCTCTGGAAATGCATGTGTCAACCTCATTGTCAATGTGTGCATCCCTGGAAAGTACACTACCAAGGTAAGTGAACTTATCTACAGTATTCAAAACTTCTCCATTTATTGTAATCAATGGTTCCACATTTAGATGGTGTGGTGGTGGCTGATGGAGCACCTATGTTTTCTTGGTGTTGATTATTAGGCCAAAATTAGCACAGGCAGCAGAGAATTGATCCATACTTTGTTGCATCTCAGTTTCAGAGGCTGCACTGAGTGCACAATCTGCAAACAGAAAATCATGCACCAACACTCCCTCCACTTTGGTCTTGGTTTGTAGCCTTTTCAAATTGAAGTACTTACCATCAGTACATTACCTGACCTTGATGCTGTGTTCATCTTCATTGAAAGCATTTGACAACATGGCTGAAAACATCATGCTAAAAAGCATGGGAGCAAGCACACAGGCTTGTTTCACTCCATTGATGACTGGGAAGGCATGAGAGCATTGTCCACTATCCCAGAACCCAGGCAAACATGCCATCATGAAATTGACATACAATGCTGGTGAATTTTCCTGGGCAACTAAATTTTGACATAATTTTCCATAATCCCTCATGACTAAGTGTCAAAGGCATTGGTCATCAGATCTACTAAAGTTGTGTACAGACCTCTGTTCTGCTCTTGGCATTTCTCTTGGAGTTGTCTGGCAGCAAACACCATATCAGGTGCTCCTTGGCACTTTCTGAAACTACACTGGCTCTCAGGTATATGACCATCTTCCAGGTGAAGCATCAGCCTATTAAGGAGGACTCTAGCAAGAATCTTGCCAGCAATGACTAAGATAGAGACTGCCCCCCCCCCCTGATTGTCACAGGACAATCTATTCCCTTTACCTATATAGAGATGGACAATGGAGGCATCCTTGAACTCTTGGGGGACAACCTCCTCTTGCCATATAACTGGGAATATTTCAATCAGATTTTATAAGGTCCCCCTACCTTATCAATCTCAGCTGGAATAGAATCAGCACCAGGTGCTTTGCCACATGAAAGGAGCCTAATGGCCCTCAAAATCTCTTCTTCAGTTGGAAGTTTAGCTAAGGAGGGATTGACTTCAACCTGAGGTAAACAGTCAATTGCCTCAGCATTGATTGATGATGGTCTGTTGAGAACACTATGGAAGTATTCAGACCATCTCTCTAGGATCATGTCCTTATCACTAATCAATGTGATTCCATCAGTACTGAGTTGTTGTGATAGGTTTTTGGTCCATAAAAAGCTTTCAGGGAATCATAAAAACTCTTTGGAGTGTTACTATCAGCATAAAACTGAATTTCATCTGCCTTCTTACTTAGCCAGGAATCCTGCATCTCTCTAAGCTTTGCTTGTACTTTACTTTTGATGGAATTAAATGCTGCCTTCTTAGAGATGGATGAACCATCCTGCTGGTAAATCTTGTGGAGTTCTCATTTTTCATTTACCAGCTTCTGGATTTCCCCATCATTTTCATCAAACCAGTCTTAGTGTTTGCGAGTGTTCTGATACAGATGAGCAAATGCAGTGCTGTACAACAAATCTCTGAAAGCTGCCCACTCCTTTTCTGCTCCACTGTTGCCAACTGTGTGTTGGCTCAACTTTCCCTCCAAGTAAGCAATAAACTTTTCATGCTCGGAGAAGAGCTCTAATTTGTTGACATTAATTCTTCTGGTAGTCATTTTGCCTTGGTGGTGGCACTTTTGATGAATGCAATATTTAGCTTGGAAAGGATAAGTCTATGATCAGTCCAGCACTCTGCACCACATATTGCCTTTGTCACTCTCACATCTTGTCTGTCTCTTCTCCTTACAATCATGTAATCTATTAGATGCCAGTGTTTGCTGCAAGGATGCATCCATGAAGTTTCATTGCATTTAGATAAATGGAAAACAGTGTTAGTAATGAAAAGGTCATGTGATGCACAAGTCTTCAGCAGTAAATGACCATTTCTGTCACTGTTTCCAACTCCATTCCTCCCTAGGACTCCCTGCCAAATCTGGTAGTCTGAGCCTACTCTAGCATTAAAATCACCCAGAATTATAAGCTTGTCTTCTTTTGGCACATTGATGATGAGGGTTTCTAGGTCTTCATATTTTTCTTTGACCTCATCAGGGTCCACCATGGTGGGAGCATAGGCACTGATGGCGGCATGGCATTTTCCTGCAAGAGGCAATTGGATTGTGAAGAGCCTGTCATTCACTCCTTTTGGCAGGCAGATCAGCTTGCTGACTAAATAAGTTTTGATTTCAAAACCTATGCCAGCTTCACAACATTTCTTTTCACTGCAGCCACTCCAGAAAAATGTATATCCAGCTCCAATTTCAGTAAGCTGGCCTTCATTTGCCAACCTCGTTTCACTCAGGGCTGCTATTTGAACGCAATACCTTTTGAGTTCTCTTGCAACAGGAGCAATTAGTCTTTCAGATCTACTGGACTTTATGTTATCTATAAGTGTGCCCATGTTCTATGTGCCAATGGTGAGTGGAATCATCTTTGCAGATGTTTTTGTACATTTTGTACATTTTTTGTGTTTCGACCACATAGTGGGATTATCTATCTACTATGGTAATCAAGCCAGGGTTGAGTAAGCAGAAAATTTTTAGGGTCCTTCTTTTCTAGCCTCCTTCCTCACACCAGGAGGTGAGCAGTGAGATCCTTAAAAGACTTCTCAGACACACAGGGGGCTGCTGAGTCCTACTGCTGCTTCCAGTGAAAAATGACCCTATGGCCTGGGTAACTATGCAGGGTTGTGACTATAGCTCCCAGTGTATCCACACCTGCTGCTTCATCACTTGCCTGTTGCCACAGGACTTTGAAGCATAAGAGTAAAATGATATGGGTGATGTCTTTTGATTAGTGCATAAATTGAATTTAAGTGAGGCAGAGTTGCATGAAGTCATTAGCCTCACTCTCTCCTCCAGAGTCATCATAGTCCAGTGGCAGGACAGAGTCAAGATGGCTGGTGATGGCTCAGGATGCAGTGGATGACCTTGGTGTCTCTGGTGTCTAACCAGGTGCTGAGAGCTCCACATCACCTGCTTCAGCTGCCTTCATGGCCATTAGAACGAATTGTTCTCAGTGACCCATTCCAAAGGGGAAGTCTTCACATGCTTGGAGTAGCCACCCCCCTAACTCACCAATGGGTTTGAAACCCCTTGGTTACCCTCAACCTGATTTGGTCAAAACTCTTTACCAGGGCACGGCCGCTGCACATGCTGTAGCTTCTTGGAGTCACAGGTAAGAGTTGGGTGGAACAGGTAGATACCAAAGGTAGAAAGAGCCCCCAGAAGGGCTCAATAGCCATCACACCAAAGGTACCAGACCTTGCTGAACGCATCCTACACACCTGTGTAGGTACTACAGTATTAATGGATGGTCACAATCATAGAAATACAAAATAATGGGAAGTGAAGGGGTAACCATGTACAAGATGAAATTTGCACTGAACTTTAAGGAAAACTAGGAATTCTGAGGGGCAGAAATGAGAAGGTACAGCATTCCATGAAAGGCAAACAAAGGTTAAGTGATTTGCCCAGTGTCACACAGCCAATAAGTGTCTAAGGCCACATTTGAACTCAGGTCTTCCTAACTTCAGGTCCAGTGCTCTATCCACTGAGTCATCTAGTAGTCTAAAGAAGCATAGTTTCCAGCAATAGGGAGGTCATGATCCAATATTATTCTGCATGGTTTATACCACATCAGGTGGTGTATTAAATTCAGTTTGGGATCCCACATTTTAGAAAGGTTATTGCTGACAATCTAGAGAGGACCTAAAGGAGGCCAAACAGGATGGCAAAGGGCCTTGAACTCAAACCCTATTTAATTGATTTCAATTAAATTCAACAAGTATTTATTCTATAGCTTCCATGTTCAAGGCTCTGTATTAGGTTCTGGGGATACAAGATGAAAAGTCTCTAATCTTAAGAACCTTACATTCTATATCAAAGTACACTGAGGGAACTGGAAATGTTTAACTTGGAAAAGACTGGGTTGGGGTGTAAATGCCAGATCTCTGCAAGTACTCAAAAGGTAGTAATTTGAAAGAAGTTCCTAGGGCAGAACCAGTAGCAATAGGTGGAAGTTGCAGAGAGAAATTTGGGCTTAATATCCAGAATAACTTTCCAGTAATTGTTCAGTTGTACATAATGCTTTGTGACCCCATTTGGGGTTTTCTGGGTGAAGATACTGGAATAGTTTTGCCATTTCCTTCTCCAGATCATTTTACAGATGAGGAAACTGAGGCAAACAGGGTTAAGTGATTTGCCCAGGGTTGCACAGCTAGTAAGTGTCTGAGGTAAGATTTGAACTCAAGAAGATGAGTCTTCCTGACTCCAGACCTGGCACACTATCTACTGTGCTACCTAGCTTCCCTTCCTAACAATTAGTGCTGTCCAAAAGTAAAAAGAGTTGTCTTGGGAGGTGGTGGCTTCTTCCTCATAAGAGATCTTTAAGGAAAAAGTCAGATAATCATTTGTCAGGTATATTCTGACAAAAAGAATATGATACATAAATGACTAATGATCCCTAATAATTCTGAAAGACTGTGATTCTGTGGGACGTGATAGCTATTTTCAAATATCTAAAGGGCTGTCATATGGAAGAGGGATCAGACTTTTTCTCCTTGGCCCCTGAGTGTTTAAATCTTGTCTCAAATATTGGTTGGGTACCCATAGACAAGTTCAGAGTCTCAGTTTCTTCATCTTTAAAATGGGCATAATAACCCTTGCACTACTTACTTCAGAGAATTGTTGTGAATAAATCATTTTTAAAACCTTAGAATGCTATAAAAATGCCAGTTGTTACTTGTTCTGAATCTATAATTTTATCAGTGAAAAAATCTACCTATACCAATACATTACCCTCTACCAATGCAAATCTGCAGCCTATAATCTCAAAAAGTTGCCTAGGAAACTGAGAAGTTAAGTGATTCGCTAAGAACCACATCACCAGGGTATGATATGTCAGAGATAGAAAAGAGACTCAAACCCAGGTCTCTCTGACTCTGTGGCTACCTGGTTTATCCAGTCTGCCATGGAGTTTCTCAAGTTGTTATTTTTAGAGATCTGATTTGTGGTTTATCACAGTTGATAGAACTACTGAATGAGTTTTAATTCCATATTCATCTTTCTTCTGTTGCTTAGAGTTTTTGTATTAATCATTCCATTAACTGAGCACAAAAGTGATTGAATTAAAGCAAATAGTCTATCAATGATCTTCAGCTCCTCTTAAAACACATACCACATAGATGTTAATTCTATTTTCAGGCTTGGAGCAAGTGTAATATGATATAAGGTCATATGTCATGTATCAATCATCTACACAACATTCAAACATTTGTAAATAACTTACAATATGCAAAATAATGTGAGTGATATTCTAAGGAATTTGGGGCATCATATATTTTTATAAACATTCACTAATGTACTGGAGAAGAAAACCTTTTGGAGTCAAGTTTTTTGGAGAAATGTTCAGATCAAGCTTCTTTAGAATTCAGTGAAAGGTGTTTTTTTGGTTTTTGGAGAGCTAAGGCCCTATTTCTGTGATGGTGTAAAAGGGATATAATGAAAAGGATTCTGGATTAGGAGTCAGGGGAATTAGACTGTCTCTACCACTTACTGACTATGTGATCTTCTGGGCCTCATTTTCCTTATTTGTAAAATGAAGAAATTGGATTAGGTGATCTCTGTCGTCCAGTTTCAAATCTATGACCATCAGCCAGAATATTGCCTTTACATGAAACTGTACTAGTTCAAGTTTGATTTCCTTGAGAAACTCAGCATAATATTTCTAGGAAACATTAATGTTTGAGCATATGTATGTAGATGAGGGTATACCACAAGAGTTTCCAGCATGATCAACTTGACTTTCACCAGTCTGAACAGATGGCAATGTCTGAATGTAGGATGGGATGGGAAAGTATTTATTAAATACTTACTATGTGCCAAATACTGCACTAAATGCTGAGGATATAAATAGGAAAGAAAGACAAGTCCTTACTCTCAAGGAGCTCACATTCTAATTAGGAGAGACAATATATATAAAGAGATTCAGTTTCAAGTCAGATGAAAAGTAGTCCTTAAGATGAAGTGGAATGGTAGAAAACAAAAAGGCCAGGACTCTTTAGGGTATAACATCAAATCATAGTGTCATAGATCTAAGATATAAGGGAATTGAAAGACCATCTGGTCCAACGCTCTTGCTTTATGGATGAGAAAACTGAGGTCTAGGGATGCTGAGTTATTTGCACAAGAGATTGCACTATTCCACAGTTCACATTCATATACCATCACCTGGATAAGATGGTGTCAAAAATGTGGGTGTTTTGTGAACTGATCCAACCATTCTGGAGAGCAATTTGGAACTATGTCCAAAGGTTATGAAACTCTATATACCCTTTGACCCAGAAATACCACTTCTAGGTCTGTATCCCAAAAGATGATAAAAATGGGAAAAAGGACCCACATGTACAAAAATATTTATAGCAGCTCTTTAGTGGCCAAGAATTGGAAATTGAGAGGATGCCCATCAATTGGGGAATTGCTGAATAAGCTGTGGTATATCAATGCAATGGAGTACTATTGTGCTATAAGAAATGATGAGCAGGCAGACTTCAGAAAAACCTGGAAAGACTTACAAACTGGTGAGTAACGTGAGAAGAACCAGGAAAACACTGTAGTAACAGTAACGTTGTGTGATGACTAACTTTGACAGACTTAGCTCTTCTCAGCAATGCAAAGATCTGAAACAACTCCAAAAGACTCTGATGAAAAATGCTGTCTACATCCAGAAAAAGAACAATGGAGTATGAATGTAGATCAAAGTATACTATTTGCTCTCTTTTTTTGTTTGTTTTGTTTTGTTTCTTTCTCATGGTTCCTTCCATTGGTTCTAATTCTTCTTTTCAATATGACTAATGTGAAAATTTAAAAAAACAAAGAAAAATGTGGGTGTTATTTAACATTTAAATACTGAACATAATTTGATCTCTTTTGTATGATAATAAAAACTATTTGCCCAAGGATCCATAGGATCTAGTTCCAGAGCAGATAGTAAAGCCTGGAGGACCTTAGGGAATAGTTACAGGGCACATAGTAAGGCACAGTGATCTATTATCTTACTAGAAGGATTGTGGTTGGTAATTCTCTGCCCATCCAAGTGATGTCATATTCCCAACCAAGAACTAGGGCCAAGAAGGGGTTACTGTACCCAAGAGCTAGAATGTAACAGGGCCCTGAGTTACTTCCAGTGGGGAGATTTCAACTGGATGCTGGAAAGGGGCTTGCAATATCTGATGGAAACTAGATGATAATGGGGGCCAGCCAGTCTAACAAAAGGTCCCTAGCATCTAGTTTCTGCTAAGTCCTCATGAGCCCATACAGAGAGGCTGGGGGGCAGAATTAAGATGGCAGAGTAGAAAGATGCACATATTCTAGCTCTTCCCCCACAACCCATAAAATACCTGTAAAGAATGACTCTCAACAAATTGTAGAGCAGCAGAAGCCACAGAACGACAGAGTGAAGGAGATTTCCAGCCCAGGGTGACCTGGAAGGCCAACTGGAAAGGTCTGTTGCACCAGACACAGAGCAGAGCCCAGCCTTGTCCATGAGGCACTGGGAGGAGCAGAATTGAAACAGGCCTCAGGGAAGAATCCCCAGCAACAGCAGAGGTTCTCAGATCCCTCCACCTGCAGATGCCAAAGGCAGCTTCAAAGGTCAGTGAGAGGGCTTTTCCAGCTGGACGAGAAGGGAGCAGGGTCTCTCCCAGCTCCAACCCCAGGTGGCAGCAGCAGGTGCAGCAGCAGCTGCTGCTGTGGTGGCAGTGGCCCCAGAAGGCAGCAGCTAGTGTCCATTATTAGAGTCCTCTCCCTAAAACCCCTGGGGGAATTGAGCAGATGATCTGAACCTCAGCCCTGAGCATAGTCCTGGGTGTGGTGGAGCTGGAGGCCCTTAAGGAATAAACTCCACTCCCTTGATTGTACCACATTGGAGGAACTGAGATCTTACAGGTGCCCAGAGTATACCCTACTCTTGACGAAGGACCCAAAAGTCAAGTAATTAGTTGGGAAAATGCCCAAAAAAGAGAGAAAAATAAGACTATAGAAGTTACTTTCCTGGTGAACAGGTATTTAATCCCATCCATTCAAATGAGGAAGAACAATGCTTACCATCAGGGGAAGATATAAAAGTCAAGGCTTCTGCATCCCAAACATCCAAAATAAATATGCAATATTCTTAGGCCATGGAGGAGCTCAAAAAGGATTTTGAAAATCAAGTAAGACAGGTGGAGGAAAAATTGAGAAGAGAAATTAGAGCGATGCAAGAAAATCATAAAAAGCAACTCAACAGCTTGTTAAAGGAGACCCAAAAAATGCTGAAGAAAATAACACCTTCAAAAATAGGCTAACTCAATTGGAAAAAAGAGGTCCAAAAAGCCAATGAGGAGAAGAATGCTTTCAAAAGCAGAATTAGCCAAATGGAAAAGGAGGCTCAAAAGCTCACTGAAAAAAAATAGTTTTTTAAAAATTAGAGTGGAATAGATAGAATCTAATGACTTTATGAGAAAATAAGAAATTACAAAACAAAACCAAAAGAATGAAAAAATGGAAGATAATGTGAAATAGCTCATTGGAAAAACAACTGACCTGGAAAATAGATCCAGGAGAGACAATTTAAAAATTATGGGACTACCTGAAAGCCATGATCAAAAAAGAGCCTAGACATCATCCTTCATGAAATTATCAAGGAAAACTACCCTGATATTCTAGAAGCAGAGGGTAAAATAAATATTGAAAGAATCCACCAACCACCTCCTGAAAGAGATCCAAAAACAGAAACTCCTAGGAAGATTGTGGCCAAATTCCAGAGTTCCCAAGTCAAGGAGAAAATATTGCAAGCAGCTAGAAAGAAACAATTTGAGTATTATGGAAAACAATCATGATAACACAAGATCTAGCATCTTCTACATTAAGGTATCCAAGGGCATGGAATATGATATTCCAGAAGTCAAAGGAACTAGGATTAAAACCAAGAATCACCTACCCAGCAAAACTGAGTGTAATACTTCAGGGGGAAAAAATGGTCATTCAATGAAATAGAGGACTTTCAAGCATTCTTGATGAAAAGACCAGAGCTGCAAAGAAAATCTGACTTTCAAACACAAGAATCAAGAGAAGCATGAAAAGGTAAACAGGAAAGAGAAATCATAAAGGACTTACTAAAGTTGAACTGTTTACATTCCTACATGGAAAGATAATATTTGTAACTCTTGAAACTTTTCTCAGTATCTGGGTAGTTGGTGGGATACACATACACATACACACACACACACACACACACACACACACACACACACACACACATATATATATATATATATATATATATATATAGAAAGAGAGAGAGAGAGAGAGAGCACAGGGTGAGTTGAATAGGAAGGATCATATCTAAAAAAAATTAAGGCATGAGAGAGGAATATATTGGGAGGAGAAAGGGAGAAATTGAATGGGTCAAATTATCTCTCAGAGAAGAGGCAAGAAAAAGATTTTTCAGTGGAGGGGGAAAGCAGGGAGGTAAGAGGGAAAAAGTGAAGCTTACTCATCACATTTGGCTCAAGAAAGGAATAACATGCACACTCAATTTGGTATGAAAACCTATCTTACACTACAGGAAAGTAGGGGAGAAGGGGATAAGCAGGGTGGGGGTTTATGGGAGGAGAAAATGTGGAACTCAAAATTTTGTGGAAATAAATGCTAAAACTATAAATAAATGAGAAAAAAAAGAAAAGAAAAACAAATGCCAGTTCCAGCTTTCAGAAAGGGTTTATTATTGACAATACAGTGGCTTTTGTACAACCAGCTTCAAAGAAAATGAAGAAAATTGGTACCTGCTAGAACCATCTGCAGGAAAGGTGACAAAGGCCATGTTAGGTCAAAGAGTCATTCAGCAAAGTCTATTGTACAATTTGTATTCTTAGCTACAGGTCTGGGAAACATTGTAAACATGGGCATGGATGTCACAGAATTAGAAAACCTGAACTGTTTTGTAAAAATTTGGGGGAGGGATCATGACTGATTTTGTGTGTGTTCATCCTTCATTGCTGAAGAAGACCATGACATCAGAGAAATGATGACATGACTTGCACTTGACTTTGTTTTGAGTGAGGGAGGGCTGTGCAGGTCACCAGCCTCACTTCTCCAGAGCCATGTGAATCCAGTGACCAGATATTCATCAGGATGACTGGAGATGACCCAGGATGAGGCAATTGGGTTAAGTGACTTGCCCAAGGTCACACAGCTAGTGAGTGTCAAGTGTCTGAGGTGAGATTTGAACTCAGGTCCTCCTGACTCCTGCTCTATTATTATGCTCTATCCACTGCACCACCTAGCTGCCCTCATGACTGATTACTCTGATGCCAAAGCCCAAGCCAGGAGAGTTTGATTCTAGTAGCTATGGGGGGACAGGAGGCTGGCACCATCCCTCCCACCCACCCCTCCCCACTGCTCTCCTGCACTGGCCACTGCAAACCAAACTCCTGCTCATGTGATTGCGCTTGGGAAAGAGTCACACAACCCTCCAAGGGGCATGGGAACAAGGCCAATTCCACAACCAAGACCACAGACCTATTTGCTTGTTGGACTGACCACTATAGGTAACTTGAAAACTATTCAAGTGGATCCTGGTTCCTAACACCTTCTGCCTCCCAGAACAGGCACGTCAAGAAAGAGGACTTTGTAGAGTAGAGCCACACCACCCAAAGGGAAGGAGTCATTCTCACTCATCCCTTAAGTGAAGAGAATGTCCCTGCTCCCCTGGGCTACCTGCTGGAGGTTTGGGAGAGTCCTAGAGGGAGCCCCACCCTATTCACTCCTACAGGAAGCCTTTGAGGGTGGTTTTACATGCTCACTCCATTTGGTACCTCTCTAGAACTTTGGCCAGTTTTCTCCTCAGTCAAGCTAATGTTTCTTCCTTGTCTCCCTGTGGCCTTCTTGTCCAGTACATGGACAGTGGTCCCAGGTGAAAACATGGAAAGGATATGAATCCTTCCATGCAATGTTTGAGGGAGACAGGTGAAGCTAGTTACCTTGGGAGAAGGCCAAGTCCTGGGCCTAGGGATCACAGTTTTAGTGGTAATTAAAAAGACAAATGCAGTGGGAAAGGCAGCGATGTCTTCCAGATACATTAGTAGGTCTCAGCTAACAAGCATTCAGTAAATTCAGACCTGTCTCCAAATCCCCTTTTCTGTCACTGCAACAAGACATAGAGAATGCCGGGAGGAAGCTTGTATGGACGCTCACTCGCCCGATCATCAGGACCACCCCATGGCCTGTGTTTTCCATTTGGTTTGAAGGAAGCCCTCAGAAGTAGCGGGGAGGGCACAATGTCCCATATACACCTCATGAAAGATCCCTGACATTTGGAGTTGGTGGGCCACTGTCAGCTAGAAGGACATAGGGCTCTGTGCCCCCAGGGGCCCGCTTCCCAGTAGGGCCATGCTCTGTGTCCACAGGCTCCTCAAGAAAACAGACATACGTCAGCGTCGTGGTTCTAGTCAAGGGCAGTTTTGCCTTAGTACTACAGTACACGTAATTGGTAAATGATCTTCTACAGGAGTAATACAAAATAAAAACATCGGTAAGTTTCTGGAAAAAAAAAGAAGCTGGAGTAGGGAGAGAAAGGTCCCTGGATGCCTTCTTTTGGTGCCTGATCCTGTTAGGCCCTTGGGTTACTTGCTGAGCAATAAATAGAAAAAAAGGAAAAAGAACACAATTAAATAAGTTTTGCTGAAACAATAATGATTGTAAAAAAAAAAAAAAAAAGAAATTAATGCCCTTAGGAAATCTTATGGGGATTTATATACTTCAAAGTCTTGTAGATTTGAACATGAGAATTTTCAACTGAAAGTGAAAGAGGAAGGAGAACATTTCTCTCTTATGTCTGGCAAGCTAGATATACAGAGTAACAGGTATATGTCAGAGATATTGTGGGTTCTATTCCAGACCACCACAATAAAGCAAATATTACAATAAAATGAGTCACACAAATTTTTTGATTTTCCAATGTACATAAGGTGTATTTATATTATACTATAATCTAGTAAGTATTAATAGTATTGTATCTAAAAACTATACATACCTTGATTAAAAATCACTTTATTGCTAAAAAATAAAAATGTTAACCATCATCTGAACCTTCAGCAAGTCTTAATCTTTTTGTTAGTGAAAGGTCTTGCCTCAATGTTGATGGCTACTAACTGAGCAGTGTGGTGATGGCTGAAGGTTGAAGTTGGCAGTGGCAATTTAAAAAAATAAGATAGCAATGAAGTTTGCCTTATCCATGGACTCTTCCTTTCACGTGAACACTTAGAGGCCATTGTAGGTTATTAATTGCCCTAATTTCAATATTGTTGTGTCTCAAGGAATAGAGAGGTCCAAGGAGAGGGAAAGAGACAGTGAATAGCTGGTCAGTAGAGCAGTTAGAACACACACAACTATGAGTTTACTGTCTTATATGGGCATGGTTCATAGCAGCCCAAAACAATTATAATGGTAACATCAAAGATCGCTGATCACCATAACACATAATATATATATATATATATGTGTTACATACATACATACATATATAATAATAATAATAATAATAATAAAGTTTGAACTATTGTGAGAATTACCAAAATGTAACACACAAACACAATGTGAGTACACACTGTTGGGAAAAGGCTCTAATACACTTGCTTGATGCAGGGTTGCCACAAGCCTTCAATCTGTTTAAAAAACATAAACACAACGTCTAGGAAGCACAATAAAGTGAAGTGTGATAAAAAGAGGTAAACCTGTACAGCAAAGGAAGAACAGTAGAGAGGACCAGTAATTATAGATAATATCCCATAAAGGAGCCAGCAGAGAGTGTGTGTGTGTGTGTGTGTGTGTGTGTGTGAGAGATAACCACTCTGGGTTCATTTCCTCAATCTACACACTGACACTGACAAGTTTGAGTCTCCAGAGGAGTGACTGCTACTACTTTCAGAGTTTTAGAGACAACCCTGTGGATGATTCTCCCTCTATCAGTTATATCCATGCTGCCCTTTAACAATTAGCCAGTAGACTCAGTTGTTAGCAAATGTATTTATTCAAATGGCACGACATTTGAATAGTGAGAATTACTAAGAAAGCATTTCCTCACAAGTAGGGTAAATGCCAGCACAGAGTCCAAGGGGGATAGGCACAAACTTACAATATAATAATAGCAAGATGTGTATAGAACATATATAGCCAAAGCAATTTACAATTTCAAAACTACAGGACCTGGACGTCATTTCTTTTTCCAACCGGTCTTGAAAATTAAAGTAAATTGAGAGACAATGGTCTGAATATGATCAATTTATTAGTTAGGCTAACAGTAACCAATACTTTGGGTCAATGTCCTCTCTTGATGATTGAAGACCCTGAGGTAGGGCTCACCAATGTTAATATAGATTTGGAAAGTACAGAGTTGAGAAGGCAACGTAATTGGTTACAAGGTAGACAGCATCTGGGAGAGTTGATAACATGATTGGTTACATCAAGAAGACTGGGCTAATACTTACGCGTGACTAGTAACCACCCCTCTCTGACAAAGAAAAATGCTTGATTGGTTTATGGGACCCATTGACATATTACAGATCTTGTTAGTGGAGCTGACTTATCAGACTCCTTGGTGTATAGAAAGGTTTATTAGGGATACATGGCTTTTTTTATCGGTGCAAGGACAGTTCAGGGACGATGCATCTCTTAGAGCTAGCAACAAGACTGAAGATAATGCCAGATGTTTTTGGTGTTTTCTCAGAAGCTGAAGTCATGGTAGGCAACAAGTTTCCCTATTAATTATAACTTTAAACTAACTCAGAAGGAAAACTGAGTTCCTGAGCTCAAATCAAAGACATGATGAAGACTCAATTACAAAAAATCAGAACAGCATAAAATCACTTACATTGTAGAAATCAATACAAAAGAAATTAGAGGTAATAGGAATTTTGAAATTTTCATCATGAAGACCTTTTCCTGTGGGATATGACCTCAGCGTTGTTCAGTGATTCAACTGGGCTGACTCTTATGGCACAGCATCTTCACTGCCAGGCCAGACTGGGCAGTTCTCTCAGCTGTGGAGCTGACTGCTCTTCAGGCCCAGCTGCTGACAGAATGAATGGACCAGGCAGGTTGCTTGTCTACAGGGCTCTTCACAGGGTGTAGTGTTTCTGCTGGATGGTATAATTCACTGGAGTCCTTGGCCTCACTCTTCAATGGGCAGCTGCAGACTTCATCACCTTCATCCTCTAGTTTGACCTGGTGTTCCAGCATTCTTTTCAACTGAAGCATTAGTTTTATTTTCAGCAAAGGCAATGACCCTCAGTGTAGGATCAGCAGAAACTTCCCTCCTTTGATTCCTCAGAAGTCTTTCACATCCAGTCAGAAGGTGGGAGAGATCTAGCCTCTCTGGTTCTACTTTTCTTTCTGGTTCACAGCAAGCTCTCTTTACTTATGATAATCAGCCAGTCACACTTCCCAGATTTCTATTGGGTTCCTATTTAAATGAGTGTTTAGGGACAGAGGTATTGAAGTCCTCTATTCCCTGGGACAAGTTCATTGTCTCACTGGCCTCCTCAAGGGCAGTTGAACTTTTCAAAGCCTCAGATTCTTTCTAAGTTGCAAAATGCTTCCTTTACATATGAAAAGACTTTTAAATTTCAGTGTCTCTGTTTTTGCTTCTTTTGTCCTTCAAGTTTACTAAATCCTTTTATCAGTTATAAATGAACTAGAGAGTAGCATGTAAGGAACCATTGTGAACTCAAAGGTATCATTTAAATTGGGTAGGATATGATTCATGACTATAATCCGATTTTAGAAGAGTATACCTTATTCTAAAATGCACATTAAGTACTATTGTATATACATAAGCACATATATGCCAGGCATTGATCTAAGATCTGGGAACACTCTCAAACATTCAACTGTATCTTTATCTCACCAATTTGAGAGTTCCTTCCATGGTGCAGCTTGCAAACCCATTCATACCTGCTCATCCTGTGTGACTTTGTCCCTATTTTCCCATAAGGTCATCACAAGAAGTCTGCCCAACTTGCTGGGGGTCTTCCTCCCTTTCTTTTGACAAAGTTACCAGTGGAGCATTACTACTATCTCCCTATTATCCCTGGTCCTCTCCTCTCCTCTCCTCATAACCTGCCCTTCTTTTTTTCTGTTGTACATTTCCCAATGACATCTTTTATTCCTGTTACTCAAAATTCCTCATTGGATACATACATACACACATATACACATGAGTGTGTGTGTATGTATATACGCACACATATGCATGTATCTATATATAGGGACCTGATATTTATTATCCACTATGTGCCTCTATGCTATTTTCACAGCTTCAGTGGCTGTGTTCCACATCTTTCAGACATATAGCAGCAATAATATAATTGTAATGTAAAAAAGATGGGTCTTTTTTTTTATTAGAGAGACTTGGAGTCATTAAAGGTGTTTTTCAGTCTCCTGAAGGCAGTCAGTCAGTCTCACTTTCCTCCTATTCAATTCTGAGTCTACCTTGTTACTTTTCACCAAGCTCTATGGATCTGAACTGAATATTGTCACCTGGATAAGACATTCGTCAGTTACTTGTATTTTTCCATATAGATGGTCACAGTAAATTCTTGAGTGGCCAAAGATCTCTAGGAGATAGCCATCTTCTAAGACTTGATGAAACCAACTCTTCACCTTCAAACAGAAGCCTCTCACCATCCTCAGGGAATCTGTTTTCAACTTATAATGAATCTCTTCCGTCACAATAGTTAGTACATTCAAAGAATGCATATCTCTTTGTTTTATGCCTCATCTCTTATTTATAATGAGTCATTGAAGAAGATTATCTCTGGTATTCTGTCTTTCAAGGAATCATGAATGATTCTGATGTATGTATGGTATCTTCTAACACTTTGGTAGAGAACTGCTGGTTAAGGTTCTTTGCTCTATGCAAAACCTTCAAGCCTAAGATTTGCTCTACTAGATCAAAATCTTTTTCATAATTAATAATAAACACAGTGGTGACATTTTATGTTCTCTATAACTTCTGGTCAATTACATGATGATAAAGATGAGTTTGTACCACCAGGCAGCTAGGGGGCACAGTGAATAGAGTGCTGTGCCTGGAGTCAAAAAGATCCACCTTCCTGAATTCAAATCTGGCCTCAGACACTTACTAGCTGTACGACCCGGGGCAAGTCACAACCCTGTTTGCTCAGTTGACTCATCCATAAAATGAACTGGAGAAGGAAACGGAAAGCCACTCCAGTATCTTTGCTGAGAAAATCCCAGATGGGGCCATGAAGGATAGGACATGACTGAAATGACTGAATAACAAAAAAAGATGAGTTCCACTATAGCATATCACTAGTGAAAGCCTGACTACTAATGCCCCCATTATGTCCTCAGTGCAAGAGTAGATGAATATTAAAAAGATTTTGTATAGATAGAAAAGTAGGTATCTATATACCTACTTGTAGTAATTGCGGATGTTCTCAGTCACTTTTTTCAGTATTAATATGGTTGAATGTTTTTTCCGTATCTTTGGTGTCTTTTCCTCTCCTTCATGCTTATGAATTGACTCCTCACCACTCTCACAATTTTGTCACCTCCAGTACTCATCTCCTTTACATACACTTAATCTGATATAGCTGTTTTCTCCACCTTTGTTCCCTAATTCTGCCTCCTCTACAGGCACATACAACATTGTGACATTAGCGTCCTAGTGTGGTGGGTGTTTAGATTGTCCTCAATGATAAAAAAAAAAAAAGTGGATGCAACAATATTTGTAGTTTTTTTGTTTGGTTTTTTTTTTGGTCCGGAGGATCTTCTGCCAAACTTTCTTTAAAGTATTTATAGTACACCTTTCACCACTTCTCTCTGAATATTTATAAGAAAATACTGATCATAACTATCTATCATCCTTCTTAAGATTTTACAAACAAGTTTAAATTTCAAATCAGCATTATCTTTGGCCATCTTTATCTTTACTATAAATAAATCAAGTGTTTGCCAACTAAGGCATGCTGTGCTCCCTCTGTCTTCTTGATTTATATTAATTATATTATATTTACATTAGCTGATTATTAATTGTATTATATTTATATTAACTGATTTATATTGATTATATTTTATATAAAATTATTAGAATTTGCATTGATGTAATTTATGCCACCCATCATATACTTTTGTTGTCAATGTCTTATTTAAATAGTTCAGAATTGAATTGTTTCAATTGAATGTCATATCCTTTTCTCATAATTCTTTTTTCTTTTTTTTTCTAATTCTGATCTTTGTTCTGCAATCAGTGGTCTGACAGCATAGATAAATGATTAGAGATGACTTTCATATTGTCTTTTCCTGCCTAATAAAATATAATTAATTTCATTCTTTGTGATGTCACCTGATGGTGGACCATCTTCAGTGCCTACTAATTCTTCTATATGAAAAGAAAGTGTTCATGATATAAAAGAGTGAGGCTTCAAAGAAATTTTTTGATTTCTTGCATTCTTCTTATTGATACTTGCTTTCTGATCTATTTCTCACGGTCTTCACCTATGTTCACCTTTGCAATGAAGTCCCAAGTAGCAAAATACATGTCGATTTAATTTGAGGGTCTTATTGAGCTCTTTGCAGAATTTTCTACCTCTGCACTGTTTAGCAAGTCAGTCAATAAATATTTGTTATACACATACTATGTGCTGGACTCTAGGCTAAGCCCCAGGAATAAAAAGAAAGGTAAAAAGAAACATGCCCACAGTCTAATGGGAGAGATAACATGCAAACAATTACATACAACTTAACTATATGCAGGAGAAACTGGGCATGATCAACAGAAGAAAGGCACTAGAATTAAAGGAGATTGGGAAAGATTTCTTCTAGAAGGGTGAGATTTTAGTTGTGACTTGAAGGAAACTGGAGTAGCTAGGTGGCAAGATGAGGCAGGAGATCATTCTAGGCATGGGGTCAGCCAGTGACAATGCCCAGCCAAGTATCTTGTTCAAAGAACAGTAAGGTCAATATTGTACAACCGAATATATTGTGAAATAACATGAAATGAAATCCACAAGTCATATCTTTGCCTCTTCGGTAAGAATCTATGAGCCATCCTCCCATTTAACTGCAACTTTGTTTTCTTTTATACATTCTATAGCAAATACGATGATTGTCTTGACTCAGTTCCCTTGGCTGTTATCTATCCTCCAACACTAAGGGTTGTCTACCCCAAGTCTTCGCTTCCCCCAGCAGAATGAATGTATGAGATCAATTTGTTCCCATGGCCATGAAGGCAGCTGAAGCAGACACTATGGAACACATAGTGCTTGGTCAGACATCAAAGACGCCAAGGTCATCCACTGCATCCCAGACCATTGCTAGCCATCTTGACTTTTGTCCTGTCCCTAGACTTCAATGACTCTGGAAGACAAAGTGAGACTGATGACTTTATGCAACACTGCGTCACTTAAATCCAATTCCCATACAATTGAAGACATTACCAGTGATGTTGACCAGTGGTCCTTGTTGAAAACAAAAACTGGAGACACTTGGAATACAAAGATAAAAATGAAACTGTCATTGCCCTCTTGAAGCTTACATTTTAATGGTTAAGTCAGCATGTACCAATGCAAAGTGTATATATAAAATAAATAATGAGTAATTTTGAGGCAGGGCAGTAGCAACTGGGCAGATCAGGGAAGGCTTCCAGAAGGAGGTAGCAATTGAGCTGAGCTTTAAAGACTAAGGATTCCAAGAAGTAGGGGTAAGAAGAGACTGCATTCTGGCATGAGGAACAGTACGTACAAAGACAAAGAGGTAGGAAATGGAATGTTCCATGCAGGGGGAGAAAGTGAGAAGGCCAGTTTGACTAGACTGAAGAATATGGGGAATAATGAATAATAAGCCTTGGAGAGTAGATTGGACTGGGTTGTGAAGGACTTTAAATAACAAACCAAGGAACTGGTATTTGATCCTAAAGGGGAAAGGGAGCAGTTGGAGTTAATTGAATAGAAGAACATTTGTCCAGAACAGTGCTTTAGCAATACCACTTTGGCAGCTTTATGGGGGTTAAATTGGAAAGGAGAGAAACTTGAAGCAGGAAGATCAACTAGGAGACTTTTGCAATAATTCAAGCCAGAAGTGTAAAGGGGCCTAGACTAGGCTAGTGGCTGAATGAATGAAAATAAAGGGACAGATATGAGAGACAGAATCAACCAGACTTTGAAGGATTAGATATGTGGGGCAATGGAATATTTGTCATTGAGGATGATGCCAAGATTCTTAATCTTGGTGACTGGAATGATGATAGTGCCCTCAACAGATATAAGAAATTTCAGAAGAGGAGAGAGTTTTGTGGGAAAGAAAAATAAGTCATGTTTTGAACCTGTTGCATTTGAGCTTCCTGTTGGATATCTAGTTTGAAATATCCAATAGGCACAGAAACCCTGAGGTCTTCCCCTCCCAGTTTGATGTTTTTTTTAAAGCTGGATAGAAGAGGCCATTCTTTGCCTCATTTATTACTTAGCCTTAATCTCTGAATGGGCAATGCCTCAGTCAAACTGAGACCTGGGAAAGATCTTGGCTTAAAAAGGTCAAGGTCTCCCATTGCATCCAGGCCATCTGCAGTCATCCTTGTCTATATCTTGACACTGGGCCCAGTGGAGACACTGGGCTTCTGAGGAGAAAGTGAGGCCAGTGACCTTGCACAGCCCTCCCTCCTTTAAATCCAATTCTCTTTCAAGTCATGGCATCACATACCTGATGTCATAGTCTGCTTCAAGAATGAAGGACAAACAACACCAAGAATCCAACAGGCAGTTGGTGACTCAGTACAGGAACTCAGGAGAAAGACTTGAGTAGATACATATATCTGGGAGTCATCTATATGGAGATGATAGTTAAACCCATGGGACTTGATAAGACTGCTGTAAGAGAGGGTAGAGCAAGAAGAAAAGACATCCCAGGATAGGATACCCATAGCTAGGGAATAGGATAAGGGTGATGATCCAATAAAGGAGACTGATAAGTAACTATCTGATAGGTAGGATGACCAAGATGTTAGTGTCATGAAAAAACCAGAAAGGAGGAGATATGCAGGAGGAGAGGGTAGTCAATAGTTTCAAATGCTACAGAGAGGTCAGGAAGGATGAATTGGGAGTAGGGGGGAGGGAAGGTTTTGAATTTGTCAGTTAAAAGATGATTGGTTACCTTAGAGCAGTTCCAGATAAGTGATGAGGTTGAAAGTCAGATTGTAGAGGTTTAGAAGGAAGTTAGAGAAGAAGAAATGGAGGTACTGAGTACAGGCTACATTTTCAAAGAGTTTGGTGGGAAAAGAAAGGAATGATAAAGGATGATTGGTAACAGGGATGGCAGGATCAAATGTGAGTTTTATGCATGGAGAAGACCTGGACATGTTTATTGGTGACAGAGAATGAGCCAGTAGCTCAGGAGAATAAGAACCTTGGAGTGTGATGGTGAAAACCAGGAATCCCAACTACCAGGCTCAGCTATTATAAAAGGCCTCGCTGACTGAGTATGTGTACTAAGTTCAGCATTAATATGGTCCTCCATCCTCTCATCCCCCACCCCAAGAGAGGCAAACTACTCCAGGATAGAAATGGAGTAGTTAAAAACTTTCTTATCTATCAGGGTGGGAATAGCTCCTTCAGCAGCCCTTGAGCTTCCAGACTGGGTGACATAAGGAAAAGGTGAGGATGGGTGGGAGGAGAAACAGACAGACAGACGGAGGAAGACAGAGACAGAAACAGAGAGAGAGAGACGGAGAGGGGGAAGGAAGAGGAGGAGGAGAAGAAGAACAAAGAAGAAGGAGGAGGAGGAGAAGGAGGATGAAAAGAAGGAGGAAGGAAAGAAAAAGAAATGAAGGAGGGAAGGAAGGAGGAGACCTGGGAAACATGACAGCTGCCTTCAAATATTTGAAGTGCTGTCATTTGGAAGAAAGCTTAGTCTTATTCTAAGCAGCTATCTGGTGGATCTGTAGTCAGGATTACCTGAGTTTAATTTGGTCTCAAAAACTTTTAGCTGTATGACACTGGGCAAGTCACTTAACCTTCATCTGCCTCAGTTTCCTCAACTATAAATTGGGAATGATAATAGCATCTACCTCCCTGAGCAAGGGATCAAACAAGATATCTGAAAAGCATTTTGCAAACTTTAAACTGCTACAACAATGTTGGTTATTAAACTTTAGCTTTAATATTATTAGTCTTGGTGCCAGAAGGAAGAACTAGAATATTCTGTGATTCTGGATATAAGCTGCTTTTACTATGCCCATGGATGGTGTCATGGCAAAATTTTTGACTCTAAGATGGTATATAATTTGCCCTTTAACTAACCCACAGGGCCATGGTCATAGAACACTTTACGACACAGGTACTTGCCTACTACTCACAGAGCAGGTACCTTTCTAGAAGTCTATTGAATTTTAAGGTTAGAAACAATATTATAAAGGAACTTAAGGTAGTCTATCCAACAAGCATGCAATCTTTTCTGCTGGGGAAGCTAGGTGGTGCAGTGGATAGAGTACCAGTGCAGGAGGCAGGAGGACCTGACTTCAAATCTCACCTCAGACACTTGACACTCGCTAGCTGTGTGACCTTGGGCAAGTCACTTAACCCCAATTGCCTCATCCTGGGTCATCTCCAGTCATTCTGATGAATATCTGGTCACTGGATTCAGATCTGGAAGAGAAGTGAGACTGGTGATCTGCACAGCCCTCCCTCACTCAAAACAAAGTCAAGTGCAAGTCATGTCATTATTTCTCTGATGGCATGGTCTTCTTCAGCAATGAAGGATGAACACACATAATCTTTCCTACTTTGAAGTTTCCGCAGTCTTGTCTTGTGAGCATGGCAACATGGATTACATTCCCTAATAGTACTTCTAGATTCTGAAGCTGGCAGAAATGCTTCAAGGTAGTAGGAAGCAGAGCTCAGCCATGTGCCCTTGGCAGATCCTCTTCCTCTAAAGACCAGTCAAAGGCAGTTTATTTTCACCATGATTGTCACCCTGGCCTTACTTGCCTCTGGCTTTTAACTCAGGCTTCTGGACCATCTGGAATATACTCTACCTCATCCTGCTTCATTACTTTTGTCTTTGTTCTGAGTCTGCTTTCCCTGTACTAATAATAACAATACAGTTGCTAATGACAGCTAACATTTACATAACACTATGTGCCAGGCACTATGCTAAGCACTTTATAACTATCTCATTTGATCTGATCTTACCCTGGGAGGTAAGGGCTATTATTATCCCCATTTTACAGATGAGGAAACTGAAGCAAATGGAGGTAAAGTGACTTGCTCAGGGTCACGCAGTCACACAACTGAGGCAAGATTTGAATGCAGGTCTTCCTAACTCTAGCCCAGCGCTCTACCCACTGCACCCCCTCCAGCTGGTGTCCCTATCATTTCTCCAGAATCCGCATCCTCATTTACTAGCTGCACACTCTCCAAGCCCCTCATGTGGGTGCAGACTTTTATTTGTCCTTCTCCGTGACCTTTGTTTCTTCAGATGCTGCCAGTCTTCAATACCTCTGGCTAGGTGTCTGCTGCTCCAGTTTCACTGGAATTTTGCTGCACTCTGTTGGCCCTTATGAATCAAGAAATGCCCCTGGAGCAACTCAGATTGTCCTTGAAAGCTCTGATGTTCTATGCTGGAACCTGGCAAGATGAGCCTTCCAACTGAGGGATCCATCTGGCCCTGGGGGTGGCATTAGATATTGAACTCATCCCAGATTTCAGGGAATTTGAAGGAAAAGAAGATATTCCCTTCCAGCTGGGATTTAAAAACCAATTCTATGTCCTCGCTTGTTTCCCGAGTGACTCCATTTCATCCGTAAGGTAACCAATTCACAACAGCAGGAAGTGAGCAGTCTGAATTAAAAATAAGCCCCCTAAATCAGAGAGGCCTCCTCCTCGAAAAATCAAAAACTGCCCTGAAATTTGCAGTGATTTGAGCCCTTTCATTTTGGAAATCAATCCCTGGTTGGCTAAAAATAAAGCATTTAGGTTTCAAGGTAGAAGAATCTTTTGAATACAACTTGCGTTAACAGTAACATTCAAAAGGGAAATATGTAAGGACCCCTTGTGTCTAAAATTGCTCACATTCTTGGATCCTACACAAAGGCTGTACTGTAAACATCCTACCCTGGAGCAGATACACTTCACTTCTTTAGTGATTGCTATGGCAACCCTACCACATGAATGCAGATGTCTGCACAAAATCAGACATCTCTCATTAAATGGAAGTTGTTAAAGGACCTTATTTTGCATATAGAAAACAGAATCAGGGAATCCTCTAGCTGAAAGGGACCTTCCAGGTCATTTAGCCCAGTTTCCTTCCAAATGTATGAATCCCCACTATAAAATCTCCAGACAAGTGGTCATTCAACCTGTGGCTTGATCTGTTCTTTTTTGGGTGGACTTGGATTTTGTTCTCATATAGATTAATGGCCATCACAGTAATTACAGACCATGTGTCACAATTGGACCTTTCAATCTCATAGCCCATTTTTTAATCAGTTACCTAGACCAATCATAGGATCTTAAATTTAGAGATGGAAGGAGACTGTAAAGGGCATTTGGTCCAGCACCCTCATTTTACAAATGAATAATATATGAGGCCCATTAAGGAACTTACCCAAGATCACACAGAGGCATAATCAAATCAAGTCAACAAGTGTCTACTATATACCAAGCACTAGGCACTATGTGAAATGCTGGGGATACCAAGGTAAAAACAACCTCTGTTCTCAAGGAGTTTACAGTATAATGGTAGAGACAACATGTGAACAACTGTGCAAATAAGATATAAACAGGATAAATTGGAAATATTCTCAAAGGGAAGGCATTAAGAGGAAAGGCTTTTTGTAGTAGGTGATAATTTGAACTGTGGCTTGAAGGAAGATAGGAGGTGCAGATGAAAGCGAGCATTTCAGATATTGGGGGCAGCCATTGAAAATGCACCTTGTATAAGGAAAAGTAAGGAAGCTAAGAGCCCTGTTACATGAGTATATGGAGGAGAATACGTTGTAAGAAGACTGAAAAGGTAGAGAAAGGGCAGGTAATGCAGTTTTAAAAGCCAAATAAAGAATTTTATATTTGATCCTAGAGATAATTGAAAGCCACTGGAGTTAAATAAATAATAGGGTGACAATGCTCACATCTTCACTTTAGGAAGATCACTTTGATGGTTGAGTGGAGGGTGAACTAGAGTGGGAGACACTTGAGGCAATAGTTGAACTCAAATTATTTTGACTCCAGACCAAACCTTCTATCCACTCTATCATGCTGCTTCTCTTAAAGGAAATTTTTAGTTCTTAGCTCGTATTTTTTTCTTTCTTTTTGTGAGGCAATCAGGGTTAAGTGTCTTGCCCAAGGTCACACAACTAATTCAACGTCAAGTGTCTGGGGCTGAATTTGAACTCAGCTCCTCCTGACTCTAGGGCTGGTGCTCTATCCATTGGGCCACTTAGCTGTCCCTAGTTCTCAGTTCTTAAAGGAAACAGAATGGCTTCATTGGTTCTGGGTCCAAGATTGCTGTGGGCAGGATTGTATAGTTTACAAGCTGGTTCCAGTTATGAAGATATTAGATATTAAGTATTCAGACTTTACTGGTTATGATGTACCAATCTGAGGTAAATGGGAAATTAAAATGTGGTTAACAGAGTAATAAACCGATAAGGTCCTGCTACACTTTGTATGTCTGAGACAGATTGTTAAAAATTGTGCCATCTGTTTGCCCTGGAAAGGTAGCTGCTCTATTCCCATAGCCACTTTGCCTTGGATGATAATATCTCTTGATTCTTTCCTATGGGCAAATGCCTAATACCATGACACATATGCTATAAACATTCAGGATTAGGCCTATCAACCCGTCCTTCCACATCTCTTATAATGAGTTCCTTTTTGTCTAGCCCAGTTTTTCCTGGCCCATGTGATGTGATCTCAGTGCCCATTTATGGTGGGGATATCAAATCATTCAGTGAGTACAAACTAAACACCTCCTGTGAACCAAGGACTCGCCTAGACACATACAAGAACAAAAAAATGAAACAATATCTTCCTTCACAGAATTTACGCCTTTTATTGATGGAAACACCTATACATATGAGGGCATACAAAGTATATACAAAGTAAATGAAAGAGATAGTGTGGATTATGCAGCATTTCACATTCTGGATTGCCTCTGGATAAGAGGACAGTGATGTTCTTTAGTGAGGTGGAAAAAACATGGACCTTTGAGTGGGTCCTCTAGAGCATCATTGCAAATTTGAAAGTACTACATAAATAACAGTTGTTATTATTATTGTACAAATGTAGTTTATAGGATGATGAGGAAGCTATCTGGATAAGAGTCAAGTGTTCATGCTAGGGAGCCACAGAAATAAAAGCTTGACAGGTAAGAGACAGAATGTGACATAGTGAAGAACTAGAAACAAAGTAGATACCCTTCAGTCCAGAAAGGTGAAACAAATAGTGTTACATAAAAGTAACAAAATAGTACTATGTTCTAAAAAAATAACAAACATAATAAATAAAAAGAAGGGCGATAAGACTTAAATTAACTGATGCAAAGTGAAGGAAGTAGGGACAGAAAAATAACACATACACAGAGTACAAAAATGTCAGTGAAAAGAACAACCACAAAACAATTGAAAATGAGAGTTGCAACACTGTAAATAACCAAACTTGGACCTAAGGAAGAGGCATGAGAAGATAACTTCTTCGTCTCGTTCCCCTTTGCAGAGGTTTAATTCTATTGGTGTGAAACAGTAACTATAAACTATGTTTTTTTTCAATGTATGGATTGATTTTTCTGAATTGTTTCTTTCCTTCCTCCCCTTTAAAAAAATCTCTTTTTTAAAAATAGAGGATGGCTCTCTGGAAGGGGAAAGGAGACAGAAGTCTTAAAGGAATCTTTCTATCTAGGTGATAGATTTTTCTCTGTATCCCTCCTTGATGAGTGTGTGTGTGTGTGTGTGTGTGTGTGTGTGTGTGTGTGTGCAGCTCTTCTCACCTTGAAGAAAAAGGGGAAAGCAACAGATTATAGAGGATCTTGAAAGGTAGATGGTAGAGTCAGTAGGAAATGAACTGTAAACAAGGGATTTTTGAGTAAGAAAATGACAAGGTCTCATGGTATAGAGGAGAGAGGTTCTCATGGTAGAATATGGATTTGGGATCAGAAGACCTAACTTCTAAATCCCAGCTCTGTTACTTACTACTTATGTGATCTTAAGCAAGTCATTTAACCACTAAGTTCCTTTATTTTCCTCATTTGTCTAATGAGGAGATTGGACTAGATGACTTCTAATAAGAGGAATTCAAAATGCACATCACCCTCTATTTAATTATCCAATTCCATCAGTATCATAGTCCTTGATGTTTTTTTTTTCCTGTATGGATGGGGTGAGGGTGTGGTGGGAAGGTGTGGAAGAGAATGGGATGATACTAACGGAATTTCCAAATGCTGATCCTACAAAATATCTTCCCAGAGAGTGTTTGTGAGCCACCCAGGACTTTGTCCATCCCCTGGAATGTCATATATCTATATGGTAAACAAAAACAGCAGCCACCTTGATAAGTAGATTCTGTAAATAACTACCAAAAGAACCTTTTCACAGTAATTACTGTCTCTGTGATATCTAATATCATCCCCAGCCCTTATCAGCCCTGCCCCATTTGCTAGGTCTTTTTCCAGTACACCTTTAACTCTTAAACTCTGGCTTGTCTCTGGTCCTTACTTAAAGTATAGTCTCATTGTCTACTTATAACTGTCTTTCTCCCTTATAAGTTTTAGAATTGTATGCAATGAATATTTGATAACATAAATTCAACTCTCTTATTTTGCAAATGAAGTTCAGAGAAGTTAATAACTTCATCAATGTCACACAGCTATTAAGTATCTTGAGACTGGATTTGAACTCAGGTCTTCCTGCTTCTAAGCCTATTGCTTTATCAACTATGCTACTTTGCTGCCCTTTGCTCTAGGGCCAGAGGCTTAGGATATTAAATCTGAAGGGTTTCTTTGCACTATCCTACTTGCATTTCTCTACCATTACATAGGGCATATAACCCAGACTATTTGTTTTCTCATTTTCAGTTTTTTCTGACTCTGGATTGGCACAAATGCAGGAAGTCCTGCCTGCAGCCAGGGGATGGGCAGACACAGGTAAAAAGCAGCAGGGCATCTGAAAGACCTGAGAGAGCACACTTTACCGGAGCTACAGCGCTAACTCATTGTGCCTCATTTGGATCTCCTGGCCTCAGAATTCTGTATCATCAGCAGTGATGAGTACCAGAGAAGACTGTGAGCTGCTGGGTTTTAAGGGCCTTTGGAAGTAAGAATCAGTGGAATTCTAGGAATTCTGGCTGGAAGGCCTTGGCTTTCCATTTGTAGACTTGATTTGCCCTTTCTACTTCAAAGGAAGATTTTTGTACCTCTACTGACTTTTTGATGCCAGCTTTCCCTTTTTGTTTTTGTTTATGCTAATCTATCAGTATCTCTTTGTGACCTCCATCCTTTCTGATTCAGAGTTTTAATTATTCTCTGTGGACTTTGACAGTGAAATCTCTTTACAATCTGGTTCCAGCCCACTTTTCCTGGCTTATCACGTAATACTTCTCTTTAGTTACTGCCCATTCCAGCCAAAGTGTCTGCCAGGCACTCCATGACTTTCATTCTGTGCTCTCACATGAGCCTGTCTTCGTTCCCTCTCCTAACATACAAACACATTCCTTCCTCACCTCTGCTTCTTAGAATCCCTATCCCCAGTCTCAGATCATGGGCCAGCTGCCATCTGCCTGCTGACTACTTCTTCTAGGTCTCCTTTGCCACCTACCTGTGGGTACAACCCAAGATTCTTCCTTGGAAGCTTCTCTTCTTTCTCTGTAGTCAGTATCTTATCAGCTTCCAGGAATTCAATTGTCATCTCTTTGCAGGTGACTCCAAGATCTATCTAGACCTAATCTCTCCTAAGAACCTAGTTGCATTCTTCCACCTGCCTGTTGGACATTGCAAGTTGGCTATCTTGTAGTCATCTCAAACTTAACATGTCAAAACTTTCTATCAGTTGTTGTTATAAATTATCCTTCATTCTTCCAGAAGACAGATGTCACCAGGAGGTGATATCTTGACTTGTAAATGAATTGGATTTAATTGAGGCAGAGCTGTGCAAAGTCATCAGTCTCATTCTGTCCTCCAGAGTCATCAGAGTCCAGTGGCAAGGCATAGGTCAGGCTGATTGGTGATGGCCGTGGATGTAGAGGGAGACCCTGACTTTTTAAAGCTAAGATCTTTCCCAGGAACCAGTTTATCTGAGATATCACCCAGTCAGTAGCTGAAGGCTAGGTAAGAATTCAGGCAAAAAATGGCCTAGTTTAACTTCAGAAAAGAATCAGTCTGGGAGGGGTAAGACTCTTGGAGTTTCTCTTCTATTAGAGAGATGCTTATTGAACTCATTATATTTCCCCTCAAACTCATTCTTCTTTCTTTGAACTTCCCTATTTCTGTTAAGGGCACCAGAATCTTTCTAAGTTACTCCGTCACCTCAGCGATATCTTCACCATCCCTCACTTTATATATCTAAGCAAGTACCAGATCTTATCATTTTTACATCCATAAAATTTCTCACCTTAGTCTCCTCTCACAACACACAACCACCATTCTTTTTAAGCCCTCATCATCTTTCATCTGGACTATCGCGATAGCCTATTAATTGGCCTCCCTGCCTCAAGTCTTTCCACATTGTCTCTCCTCTATATAGTGATTAGCAGGACTTTCCTAAAGGCAACACTGACTATGTTCTTCTTACTTACTTAGATGTTCAATAAACTCCAGAGGTTCCCTATGGCACTTTGAATCAAACCCAAGCTCCTCTATTTGGCTTTATCCCTTCACAACTTGTCCCCAATCTTGACCACCTTTCCAGTCTTGCTATACATTACTCTCCTTTGTGCCCTCTTCAGTATAGCCAAAGTGACCTTCTTACTGTTTCTCACAAATGTTACCTCATCTCCTATCTCTGTGTCTTTTAACTGACTATCCCCAAAGCTTGGAATGGGTTTCCTCCTTACTTCTGCCTTTTAGAGTCTCTTGTTTTCATCAAATCTCAGTTAACACTACTACCCTCTGCAAGGTATCTTTTCCGATTCCCTTCTCCTCACCCCTCTATTAGTTAATGTTGCATTTATTTCCTATATATTTATCCAACAATAAAGTAAATATTCCTGGGCCCACAAAGGCTGGGCTACTTCACTCATTTCCTCTCCCTAGGAGGTTCCTCAGTTCTGGACCCACTTAGAAGGTTCAGTTGAATTCAGTCCTCACTGCTGGTCTCTAATGAGAGGGACAATTAAGCTTCCTTTTCTCAAACTCTTGAGTTTGTTAATCTCTCATCCTGATGCCCTAAAGATAAATCCTATACATTTTAGATTTACCCATCCAGAGTTTTCCCAAGAAGCAGAATGAAAAAAGTGTCCAATGTATAGTATGAATCAGTTATGGGACAGATATTTTATTTCTTCTCACAAAAGAAATGCTAAACATGAAAAACTTACTCAGAAATAGCAAACTCAAAGAAGCAGTAGTGCTAAGTATTGTTATATTAATATGTAAAATTATCTAAACATTTGAGCGGTTTGTAAGACATTTTACATTTTACCTCAGCTCTGCACTGCCAAAAAGTTCCCAAAACAGCTTATCTGCTGATAAAATGGCCATGCCTGGGCCAATGTATTTATCCTTCTTCTAGACAATGATTTCCATAGAGGTAGGGACAATGTTTTATCTAATTGGCACTTCACAGTACTATCTGTACGATAAACTTGTAAGTGCTTGAAGAAAAAATGTGATAGAGACTTTCTGAACTTGAGTTAATGTCTTTTAATCAAGATATAACTCAGATATTGTTGGTCTGAGGCAAAATTCTAAAACAGGTTAACTTTGTCCTCAAAATCTCAAGATTCCTACCTCTGTAACTTTTCCCCTTAATTGTTACTTTTCTTACCCAAAACTTCTTTTGAGAAAATATTTGAATTATGTACATATACCCATATGTATATGTGCACATAGACACATTTATAATTATTATCATACATATATATGTGTGTATATGTACATATACATATGTACATATACTATATATGTAATGTGACTATCAGCATATATATATTTACATACACATAAATGAATATGCTAATGACTAAATAGATAATCTCCCAAGGCTGTTTGCATTTCAGCAAGTACCCTTAGGTTTGGTTCCACAAAAATTTATATGAGCAAATGTAATGTCCTTGAAGGTAGACTTTAAAAATTTTTTCTTTGTATCAGGACTAAATCCACAGTGCTTTGTATACAAAGGAACAGGACTAAGAACTGACTTGTCATTTCACTGGTATGAGAAAAAAGTACTCGATGAAATCAGGAACTTGCTGATGAGAAAACCCCTTGTACCAATCCAGGTCACCTTCTCTGAAACATATACTTTTAGAGAGTTATGTAGAGTAATGATGTCAAACTCAAATAGAGATGGGTTCATTAATCCATATAGCTAGAAGACACAGTGAATAGAGTGCCAGGTCTAAAGTCAGAAAGAACTGAGTCCAATTCTTAGTAGCTGTGTGACCCTGGCCAAGTTACTTCACCCTGTTTGCCTCAGTTTCCTCATCTGTAAAATAAGCTGGAGGAGGAAAAGGTAAACCACTAGAATATCTTTGTCAAAAAAACCCCAAATGCAGTCACAAAGCATCAGACTCAACTGAAGAAAGACTGAACAAAAACAAATTAATACATAAGGATCCCTGCTGGCTGCATATAGCCTTTAGAAGACCACATATTAACATTATCAATGTTCCATTGTATTTTTTGCTTATTTTGTTAAATATTTCCCAATTACATTGTAATCTGGTTCAGCAGCACTGCTGGCAGGCCCTGTTTTTGTCACCTTTGCCTTAGGGCATAGAGATTATGTGACATCCAGACATCATATGTCAGGTGGAATCTGAACCCACTTCTTCCTCACTTTAAGACTAGTTCACTATCCATTATGCAAACTACTTTTTTAAAATTTAAGTTAAAGGCCTAAAGCAATGATTATGAGATCTCTGTCATCAGCTAAGAGCAGATGATGGAAGCTAAGGAGGACCTGGGATAGGAAAGGACCCTCAATTCCCATCAAGTAGTTGTCAGCTTACAGACTTATGGCAAGACCTGACTCCTAGCAAAATTCATTTATCAGGCTAATGTTTATACTTGTCAGTTAAAAATACTCAGATTTTGGGGTTTTTCAGGGTTTTGAGGGTTATTTTTTTGCCTGAAGTCTATTTAGTTTCCTACTGTCAGAGTTCATGTACTTGAATTTCTAGAGGATGCATGAATTACACAAGTCATATATTCCTTAGGTTACCCAGTCTTAGTTAACATTTTCCCAGAATGACTGTTCTCCATAAATTAAAAAAAATTGTCTTCTGAATGAAGACTAAAGTTTTATTTTATTTGAGACCATGAAGTTGCTAACAGATGTCCCCCTTTAGGATTTTTATATAAGTCCCGTGTGTGCGTGCGTGTGTGTGTGTGTGTTTGTGTGTGTGTATGACATGCATATTTGTTTGTTTTCAAGACATTCTTAGCATTCATTGACTTTGGCTTCTGAAGATCCTGGGGAGAAGAGAAATCCTTAATTATTTATAATAAAAATAGAAAGCAAGAGGCAAGAAGAGTTCAGGCAAAGAAAGTCAGATGAGAGTAACAGTGACCTACTTTTTTCCATGGCAAACAATGAGTGCACCTTTCCTCTTCCATGTTTTCCTTCCTCTGCTTTACCTCACAAAGGTATCGGTAAAGACCAGAAGGCAGAGACACTTGGTTGCACTGGGAAGACTATTCTAGAGGAGATTAGATTGGCACTCTCAGTCTTGATCAGACTATTAGTTAAATTTTCTAAAAACAGAGCTTTACATCTTGGGCAAGTAGCACATCAGGGATGTGGAGGGGACTAGGGATCTAGAGACATTGCCTCACAGTGAAGAGATAGAAAACCCAGGACACTAGCCACTTCCACTGCTGGGGAGGCTACCATGCAGCAAAGAACAAATGGGGGCACCAAAAGATTTTAAGGCCCCATAATTTGGCATCCTCTGAATCTTGCACTCTGAAGCAAAGACTCAGTCACTTGTTCCAGTCATGGCTTTGCCTCCAAACAAGTCCTCATATCTTAAATAATCAGCCTAGGATAGTAACACCAAGTTCATTTTCAGTGGTTCATTAGGTCAGTATCATAGACAAAATTGCAAAGTAATAATAGTTAATAGCTAGCATTTATGTAATATTTGAAAGTTTGCAAAGCTTTTCATAAATATTATTTCATTTTATCCTCCCAACAACCCTGGAAGATAGGTACTGTTAATATCTCCATTGAAAAAAAAGTTGGGAGGGGGCGGAGTCAAGATGGCGGAGTAGAAAGATGCATGTTTGTGAGCTCCGAACCCACAGCCCATATATTTAATGTAAGAAGAGTTCCCCAGAAGTTCTGGATCACTGTAGGTGGTGCAGAAACATAGTGGAAGAGATTTCCGTTCCAGAGAGCCCTGGAGACCCATCCCCCGGGTCCATCGTGCCCTGGAAAGCAGAGCCCACCCCAGCGTTGCCCTGGCTGCGGCCCCAGAGAAGCTGATCTTAGCAGGCTTCAGGGACGGAAGCTCCGGCGGCTGGGAAGGTCCCTCCGCCCACAGACTCTACAGGTCAGTGAGAGACACGTCTGGGCTCACCGAGAGGAGGGTGGGGTGCCTCCGTGGCTCGGGCCCTCTCGGGATGAAGTGGCAGAGGCAGAGGCAGGGGCAGGAAGCAGCGGAGGTGGGGGTGGCGGCAGGGGCAGCTGTGGCCACGGCGGCCCAGGACTCCCCCAGCAGCAGGCAGGATCTTCATTACTGAAAGTCTCTGCATAAACCACCTGAAGGAGCTGAGCCTGGGAGACGGCCCTGCCCCACCCCGGTCCATTACTGAAGGTCTCTGCATAAAGCCCCTGAGGGAACTGAGCCTGGGAGGCAGTCCTGCCCCCACCCCAGCACCAGAACTAAAGCTCCCATTGAATAGCAGCCGCTTGCCACGGAAAGCCCATTTGAATCTCAGACTCCAAGCACTAGCTGGGCGGATCTAGGCGGGGGTGGAAAGGAATCTCAGAAGTCAAGTAACTGGCTGGGAAAATGCCCAGAAAAGGGAAGAAAAATAAGACTATAGAGAGTTTTTTTGAACAGATGCAAATGATCCCGACTTTCGGATCTGACGGCTACGAGGACATATTCTTGCCATCAAGGAAAGACATGGAGGGCGGGGCCTCTGTATCCCAGACATCCCAGGGGGATGTTGGGTGGGCTCAGGCCTTGGAAGAGCTCAAAAAGGATTTTGAAAAGCAAGTTAGACAGGTGGAGGAAAAACTGGGAAGAGAAATGAGAGAGATGCAAGAAAAGCATGAAAAACGGGTCAATACCTTGGTAAAGGAGACCCAAAAAAATGCTGAAGAAAATAACACCTTGAAAAATAGGCTCACTCAATTGGCAAAAGAGGTTCAAAAAGCCAATGAGGAGAAGAATGCTTTCAAAAGCAGAATGAGCCAAATGGAAAAAGAGGTTCAAAAGCTCACTGAAGATAACAGTTCTCTCAAAATTAGAATGGAACAGATGGAGTCTAATGACTTTACGAGAAACCAAGAAATCACAAAACAAAACCAAAAGAATGAAAAAATGGAAGAGAATGTGAAATATCTCATGGGAAAAACAACTGACCTGGAAAATAGATCCAGGAGAGACAATTTAAAAATTATGGGACTACCTGAAAGTCATGATCAAAAAAAGAGCCTAGATATCATCTTCCATGAAATTATCAAGGAAAACTGCCCTGACATTCTACAACCAGAGGGCAAAATAAGCATTGAAAGAATCCATCGATCACCACCTGAAAGAGATCCAAAAAGAGAAACTCCTAGGAACATTGTGGCCAAATTCCAGAACTCCCAGGACAAGGAGAAAACCTTGCAAGCAGCTAGAAAGAAACAATTCCAGTATTGTGGAAATACAATCAGGATAACTCAAGATCTAGCAGCTTCTACAGTAAGAGATCGAAGAGCGTGGAATAGGATATTCCAGAAGTCAAAGGAACTAGGACTCAAACCAAGAATCACCTACCCAGCAAAACTGAGTATAATACTTCAGGGGAAAATATGGTCTTTCAATGAAACAGAGGACTTTCAATCATTCTTGATGAAAAGACCAGAGCTGAAAAGAAAATTTGACTTTCAAACACAAGAATGAGAAGAAGCATGAAAAAGTAAACAGCAAAGAGAAGTCTTAAGGGACTTACCATAAGTGAATGGTTTACATTCCTACATGAAGAGACAATATTTGTAACTCTCAAAACTTTTCAGTATCTGGGTAGTTGGTGGGACCACACACACACATGTACATGCATGCACGCACACACACATACACACATGCACACACATACAGAGACAGATAGCACAGAGTGAATTGACTAGGATGGGACCATATCTTAAAAGAAATTAAGGTAAATGGTGAGAGAGAAATGTAGTGGGAGGAAAGAGGGTGAAATGGAATGGGGTAATTATATGTCATTTAAGAGGCAAGTAGGGGACTTTTTAGTGGAGGGGAAAAGAGGAGAGCTGAGAAAAAAAACCCAAGAAGTTTACCCTCATCACATTTGACTAAAGGAAGGAATAAAATGTGCACTCATTTTGGTATGAAAACCTATCTTACAGTATAGGAAAGTGGGGGAGAAGGAGATAAGCAGGGGCGGGGATGATGGAAGGGAGGGCAAAGGGAGGAGGGAACAATTTGAAGTCAATACTCGGGGAGGGGCAGGATCAAAAGACAGAATAGAAACAATGAGGGGTAGGATAGGATGGAGGGTAATTCAGTTAGTCTTACACAACACGACTATGAGGGAAGTCATTTGTAAAATTACACAGAAATGGCCTATATTGAATTGCCTGCCTTCCCAAAGGGAATGGGTGGGGAAGGAGGGATGGGGAGAATTTGGAACTCAAAGTTTTAGGAACAACTGTTTAGTATTTTTGTTGGTACTAGGAAAGAAGACATACAGTTAATGAGGAATAGAAAGTCATCTGGCCCTACAGGAGAAAAGAGAAGATGGGGACAAGAGAAGGGAAGGATGACAGAAGAGAGGGCAGATTGGAGATAGGGAAAATTAAATTGCTTGGTGTATTGAGGTGGGGGGAGGGGATAAAAGGGGAGAAAATTTGGAACCCAAAATTTTGCGAAAACAAATGTAAAAAGTTAAATAAATAAATAAATATTTTTTAAAAAAGTTGGATTCATTTATTATTTTATTCCCCTCCCCCGCGATGTCAAAAGAATTTTAAACATTTTCTTTAAAGTTTTTAATTCCAAATTCTTTCCCTCCTTCCCTACCCTGAGATGGTAAGCAATCAAATATAAGTTATACATATGCCATCAGGTAAAACATTTTCATATTAGTCATTTGTACAAGAAGACTTGAATAAAAGAAAAGAAATTAAACAAAGAAAGTGAAAATAGCTTGTTTCAGTCTGTATTCAAACAATATCAGTTCTTTTTCTAGAGACAGAATGCTTCATTATTGGTACTTTGGGATTGTATCAGTTCATTGGATTGCTGAGAATAGCTAAGTCATTCACAGTTCTTTATCATATATTGCTGTTACTGTGTACAATATTCTGATTCTGCTCACTTCACTTTGCATCAGTTACTGTAAGTCTTCCCAGGTTTTTCTGAAATCATCCTGCTTGTCACTTTTTTAAAAAAAATTTATTAGTTGATTTATTTATTTTTAGTTTTCAATGTTAACTTCCATAAATTTAAAATTTTCTCCCCTTGCCTCCCCATCTCTCCCCAAGACAGCATGCAATCTGATATAGGCTATATACATGCATTTCTATTAAGCACATTTTCACATTAGTGTTGCATAGAATTTTAACAAATGGGAGAAACCATGACAAAGAAAAAAAACCCACCAAAACAAAAAAGAAATTAGTCTGCTTTGTTCTGCATTCTGATTCCATAGTTCTTTCTCTGGATGTGGATGGCATTTTCTATCCAAATTGTTCTCCAGAATGGTTGAATCAGCTCACAACTCCACCAACGATGAATTAATGTTCCAACTTTCCCACATCTTCTCCAACATTTATCATCTTCCTGTTTTGTCATGTTAGCCAATCTTATAGATGTGATGTGGTACCTCAGGTGGTTTTGATTTGCATCTCTCTAATCAATAGTGATTTAGAGCATTTTTTTCATATGTCTATAGATCTGCTTGTCATTTCCTATAGTACAATAATATTTCATCACAATCATATACCACAGCTAGTTTATGATGGACATCTCTTTGATTTCCAAGTCTTACTCACCACAAAAAGAGATGCTATAAATATTTTTGTACATATAGATCCTTTCCCCTTTTTTTGGATGCCTTTGGAATATAGACCTTACACTGGTATTGCTGGATCAAAGGGTATGCACAGTTTTAGAGTCCTTTGGGCATATCTCCAAATTGCTCTCCAGAATGGTTAGATTGGCTCACAGCTCCACCAGCAATTCATGTGTCCCAGTTTTTCCACATCCCTTCCAGCATTTTCCTTTTTTGTCACATTAGCCAATATGTTAGGTGTGAGGTGGTACCTCAGAGCTGTTTTAATGTACATTCCTGTAATCAATAGTTTAGATTTAGAGCATTTTTTCATATGACTACAGATAGTCTTGATTTCTTCCTCTGAAAGCTTCCTGTTCATATCCTTTGACCATTGATCAATTGGGGATTGTATTTTTATACATTGCATATTGTATACGTTGTATTTTTATAAATTTGACTCAATTCTCTATATATTTGAGAAATATATAGAGGCCTTTACCTGCGATATTTATTGTAATATCCTCTCCCTCCCCCACTTTCTGCTTTCTTTTTAATTTTGTTTGGGTTGGTTTTATTTGTGCAAAGATTTTTTGGTCATATTCAAAATTCCATCTATCTTCTCTACTCCACTTCCCCCACCTTAGACTCAGAATCTCTATGACTGAGTCATCTGACCAAATGCCATCTGATCTGACCTGATTAAAGCAATAAATACTAAGAAGTGAATGAACCATTTTAAAAATAATTTTCCTGGATAAGAGGGATATTTACACCCCATATTTAACCCAAATGGATCTCTAATAGGTGGAAACGGTTAAGGAGACATTTTTAACTAAAGGATTTTTGCCTGTTCTTTGCTTACTTCAGGCAGTTAATGAACTTTCCCTACCCCTAACAGTATGCTAGGAAGGAAAATCCACAGAATAAACATTTAAAGATCATGTGGCTACATGCTACCCTTCCCCTTCTTTATTTTTGCAAGCAACTGCAACTCCTGAGGCTCAGTGAAAAGTCACTTCTGCTGATTGTAATAGCAGTAATTAAAAACTTCAAAGGGATAATCCATTCCAAGAATAGATTAAAAAACCCCAGTATCAAGCAATCTTTATTTTAACTAGGATAAGATGATAATGACTAAAATACTTCCACTAAGGAGAAAAGGGTTATTTTTTTCCACAGAACCTTTAGAATGGGTGACTAAGAATGGGTGACTAAGGACTAAAGTGGATGCCATTATCCCCACCACGGGGAGACAATCGATTTGTATTACTGGTAAAGTTATTGATGGGCCAAGAATTGAAGAACTACTACAACAGAAGAAAAATACCCATGTATTTTCACAACTAGTGACATACAGAATAAATTTTATTCCTAGCTACCAGGTTTGACTGAGAGGGAATGTATTACTTAGTTCATGCCAGACAGTGGTAATAGTGATAGTGGAGGGACTCCTACTGCCAGAAGGGACCTCAAAAGTAAGGGAAACAACTGAAAATATGGATCCAGTAAGGTGTCACATAGACAAAAACTGGTGTTCTGGACTCTACAGGGCAATGTGCCAAAGAGCTGTAGAATTTCCTTCACTTGTATTTCCAGGATCTCTATGGTTCTACCTATAAGCCCAGGGGAACTCTAAACTTTACCCAGATACATATTATCCTTTTTTATGAAAATGAATCATGCCTTTAGTGGAAAAAGATAATTTTTGCTGACCATAAACTAAGTAAGCATATCCTTACCTTAACCCTAACCCATTGAAATGTTGATTTTTCTGGAACTGAAATCTTTGCAAACCGAAATGTTTTATGTATATTAACCATTGGCCATGATTAATGTTGAGATTAATTAAAATTTCAGCTCCTAGCTATAACATAGGCAATGTGGTATAATAGAAAGTATAGGGGAATAGGATTTATAGTGGCATGCAAATCAAAAGGGGAAAGGTAAAATTATTAAATTTATTTACTTATGCAATACACCTTAAAATCTATAGCATGCTACAATGTCAAGCTGAAATATTTCTACCTCCATTTGAGAATTTCTATAATTTCTGAACAATTCTACTTCTCAGAATATCAATATATTTGTCAGAGTTCATTATTCCCTTTTCACTGGAAGTTTGAAAAATCTAGTAAATATTGGATTATTACAATTTGATAAGATGCCCAGACTTTATAGGCTCATTTGGACTTCTGACAATAATTTCAGTATAACCTTGAAGGAAAAAGTGAGTTTCACTAGAAAAAATTACCTTTTCCTAATATTCAATAATCCAGTCTTTATATTATCTTGCCCATACTAAGTATTTTTTCTTCATAGCAGCTATTAACTATTTTTTAAATTGGTCTTTTCACTATTCTTTAAGAAAGCTTATGCCCCACTGAAGTGCAATCAATAACACCTGCAGCTATTTGGTGCCTCTAAATGTCTTTATTTCCCAAGGACTGATTAGTCTGTTCCGTAGCAAAAGTATGTCATTTCTTTGTATTTGTTTTGCATTTTTCAGCTACACTTTTCTTTTTGCTTCAATGCAAGTGACCTAGTTTTATTGTAGGCTGGAATGACTGTTGAAACCTTTGATGTTTCCCTGTTGCAGCAAGATCTTTAACAGCCACAGAAATCTACTCTCTGAGAGCTATTCTCTGAGAGCATTTTCTGGGAGCAATACCTGTTCTTAAAATCATAGAATTAAAAACACAACAATAGAGACTAATGGAACACATTTATGGCGTGAAGTTCAGCACTCAACTGACTGAACTAACTAAAGGTTGGTCAAACAGCTCAGACTGGTTTTATCTGCTCAGTCAGATGTTCTGAATCAGCATAGTGTCTGCAGATGCATACAGTAACGACCATCTATCTTTGTTGCAAAGTGAAAGCGTATCAATATTACTGCTTCTCTTGGGAAATTCTCACACTACTGTAGGAGACTCAGGTTAATCCTTGGTGTTTCCACTAACTTGTCATGTGACCTTAGACAAGTCAATTATCTATAAGCCTCAATTTTCTGATTTATAGAATTATGGTTTTGAATTAGATGATTCAAGATCCCCTTTAGCCCCAGCGATCTATTAACTCTAAATGACTTATCTATGAACGTACATAAGACATACCCAGAAGCTGTCTTATATACAACCTGTATGTTCTGGACATCATGATCCCCAGAAACTCATCATTCTGCAAGATGAAATCAACTCTGAAAATCACACTTCCTCTGTACTCCTTGTCCCTGGATCCCCTGGATCTCCCTCTGACAGGAGAAGGTGGGGAGTAGACCTTGGAGAGCTCCTCTCAGATCTTCTACCATTAAAAAGGGTGCCCCAAAGCATTCACTTCACAATTTCTCACCTTCATCATGCTTCATCATCCTCCCTCATACTTACCACATCCAACTTCTTTTTGTGTCATCTTCTCCCTTATGATCATGAGCTTCTTGAGGGCAAGGACCATCTTATTTCTTTTCCTTGTATCCTCAGCATTTAGCACAGTGCCTGGCACATAGTAAGGGCCAAATGAATGTTTTTTGAGTCTGATCCTATATTATAGAATTTTATAATTGCATTGTGCCAACAAGCTGCCTCTGACCAGTTGTGTCATGAGAGAGGATAACAAGATAGATGGTCTGAGTTCTTCAGTGAAAACCATAGAATGTTAGAAAAAAAATGTTTTCAATTGTCAAGCACTTTTCCTCCCTCCCACCATTCCTCAACCCTCCCCCACAAAAAAAGGAAAAAGAAAAGAAAAATCAAACCACTCTAGCAAATAAGCAGAGTAATATAAAACAAATTCCCACATTGAACATGTCCACAGATACATGTCTCATTTTGTTTATCAGTTCATCACTTCTCTGTCATAAGGTAGCATACTTTATCTGAATGGTCTATCATGGCATTCATCAGAGTTCTTAAGTCTTTCAAATTGTTCTTTTTTTAATGCTTGTGTTATAGTATAAATTGTTCTCTAGATTCTAGTCATTTCACTTTGTATCAGTTCATATGGGTATTCCCAGGTTTCTCTGAAACCATATTCTTTTTCCTTTAAAAATTGTTTTTGTTTAGGTTTTAATTTATGGACTAAAGCAAGCATTTTCATAACATAGTATAATAAAAAAGATGATTGCACATGAAACTGCAAATCTATTATGTACAACTTGCCATTCCTTTTAAATATGTAGTAAAGTTACTATGTAAATATAATGAAACCATATCTTTAATAATTTCTGATTGCTTAATAGTACTCCATTACATTCATGTACCATAATTTGTTTGGTCATTCCCCAATTGATCAGACCTCTTTGGTTTCCAGCTCTTTGCCACAACGACAAAAAAACTATTCTAAATATTTTTGTTTATATAGTACCTTCCCCTCCATTTTTTTTTAATCCTAACCCTTCCCTCTCCTCTTTCCTTACTCTCCATATTTAAAGACAAAAGTCTAAGCTTGAGCTTAAGAAAGCACCAGTACATATCCAAAAATCCACCCCTTAGAAGAACTGGCTTAAGTCATTGTTTCAGTACACTTTCTCCACTTTCATGATTTCACTGAATTGTAGCATTTCATAACATGTGGTTAGGAATATTTGAATTTTTCTTCTTGGGAATTGTTCAAAAACCACCAAAATGGTCTTTCATTTAGAAGTTAAGACCTCCAACATCCATCTTACCTTTCTTCATAAAAGGCTAAATACTACTAGATCTTAAAAGCAGCAAGGTAAGGAAGTTGACTTTGTTCATGGAGATGATTGTTAACTGAGATAAAGCATTCCTTTATGAAAGGTACAATGTAAGTAAAGTAAACCTTGGGCTTACACACGGATGTTCGGAGTAGTTCTAGTCTTAGCATGTGCTAAGATTCATATATATATACATGCATATAGATATGCCTACATACACACATATAGACACAGAATAAGTTTGATTGCTGGAGGACTCCCCATTGTTCCTCCATATTAATATCAGTCACTGGCATCTGCCTTATAGTATTGATGCCTTTGAGTGATTGTCACCTTTAATATTATTTAACCAACCAACATCAATTAACTTTTACAAAGTGATATTCACTGTGAAATTAAAAGAAGAACAGAAATAACAAAGCATTTCCCTAGACTGGGGGGGGGGGGGGTTCACGCTCTCCCTTCGATCACCTCACTCCCTTCAAAGAGTAGGCTCACACTTAAAGCAGAGGCAACAAATCATTAGCCCCAGCATGTTCAGTTCCAAGTGTGTGACAGAGTCACTGGATGAGCTGCTGCTCAATGACCATTAAGCTGGGTCAGGTTCCTTACTCTTCAGGGCCACGGCTGTCACGTCAGAGTGGGGAATAGCCTTTGTCTCTGTTATATTCCTAGCGTTTAGTGCAGTTCCTGGGACACAGGAGGCAGGGATTGGAGATCAGTGAGTTATAAATAGTGTCTCTCCCATAATGCCGGAAGGTCAGAGGGATGGAAATAAGTGTTTATGGATTAATTGATTGATGCTCAGCCTCCAGCAGATCCCAGCATGGACCCTGCTTTTAGACTTCAAGAACTTACTATTCCAGCTTTTTGAAGTTCACATTTCCAGTATTCCACCTAAAAGCAAGAGAAAACTGAGACAAAGAACAGAGCCCTATAATCATGACACGCTTGTCAGCCCTGCTGGGGAGAGTAGTGGTTAGCAGAAGAAAGTGGCTGCCATCTTTGCTATTACTTTTCTCAGCAATGTCAGGGCTACACACACTCAGTTTCATGGCAGTTTTTGGTGATGGAGAGCTTAGGAAGAAAAGGGTATGGAAGTTTATTCTTGCTTACCACCAGGAAAGGCAAAGGGGTTGAGTGGCCCCTGTAGGAGGAGTCTTTTGTATGTACTCCCATTTTCAGCTCAGCTGCCGATCTAAAGGCACACGTAAACTGACCAGAAAATGTTGATAAAGCACCTGCGCGTACACTGAAGTTAACATAGGGGTTGTATTAGCTGAGTCTACACTTTCTCATAAGGGCTGAGCTCTGGATAGCCAGTCCCCATTACACATATCATTGCCTAAAGTGCAATTCCTATGACTTCAGGGGAGTTATAATCCAATTCCCCTTTAATGCTTCTGAGTTTCCAGCATTATGGAAAGGACACATCCTTAATATAGCTCACTGGTCCCATCACAAACAGTTGGTTAAAATGCCATTTGAATCTGAGAGTTTCTAGTCTCGTCTTACTTCTGAAGTCGTCATTGTCCAACTCTGACCCACTCTGACCACAGTTCTGTGCCTTTCCTTTCCTGTATTTTTCTAGTTGTTAGATTTGTTTCCTCATTCATGTCATTCCCAAACAGCAAGCACCCTTATTTTTAAATCTTCTATGTCATAAAGCCCTCATTAAGCAGGGTCCTCTCTTGGTGACATTAACAGCTTTCTGGGAAATGTAGTCTAGAATATTTTCCCCCGGTGAGCAAGGATGCCACTACATCCTTTAATATATATAAAATTACTCCCAGTGTAAAAGTTCATCTATCTTAAAACATTCATTAGACAGTACAAAGTGTAGTCACAGGTAATTTCCCTAAATAGATAGGTCTCAACATATAACATTGACACTTAAGTTGCATGCAGTAGATCAGAAAAATTGTCTACAGTAGATGAAATACATGGATTATAAGCAATACTTTAATTTAGCATCACATATCAAAGTTGAATATAAATGAATAAATGAAGTTACATGTATAAAGCACATATGAAAGATCCATAAATAGGCATTGTCTAGCTCCATCTATAACTCCCTCTTCCATTATCCCTGGAACATCACATGTCCATCTGTTCAACAATCAACTGGTCTAGCTTTGCCTTTTCTCCAGGAAGAAGTCCAAAGTAAGCTTGGCAGGCTCCTTGACCCTCAAAAGGAAGAAAGGAAGGAACCAACTATATTAAACCTACCTTGTGACAGAACTTTGCTAAGTTCTTTATGTTATCTTATTTGAACTTCAAAATAACCCCAGGAAAAGGGTGCTACTTATAATCCCCATTTTTGTAGTTCAGAAAACTGAGTCAAGCAAAGGTTAAATAATTTGTCCAGGGTCACACAGCTAGTAATCAGAGTCTGAGACTACATTTGAACTCGTCTTTGTGACTTCAGGCTCAGACTTCCAGAATAATAGAATTTCAGAGTTGGAAGGGATCTCAGGGGCTATGTAGTTCACCCTCAAGTCCCCAGTAAAATATACCCAACAAATGGCCATCTATTATCTATTTAAAGATCTCCAATGAGGAGGAACCCACTATCTCCTGAAGTTGCCAAATCCAGCTGACAATTCTAGCTATTAGGAAATTTTTCCTGAAATCAATCCTAAATTTGTCTCCTTGCAATTTTCATTCCTTTTTCCCTCTGGAGCAAAATAGAACAAGGGGCTAGTCTTTCAGTATGACAGCCTTTCAAATACTTCTTTTTTAATAAAAATTTATTTATTTAACTTTTTACATTCATTTTCACAAAATTTTGAGTTCCAAATTTTCTCCACTTCCTCCCACCCCAATACACCAAGCAATTTAATTTTCCCTATCACCAATCTGCCCTCTCTTCTATCATCCCTCCCTTCTCTTGTTCCCATCTTCTCTTTTGTCCTGTAGGGCCAGATGACTTTCTATTCCCCATTAACTGTATTTCTGATTTCCTAGTAGTAACAACAATATTCAACAGTTGTTCCTAAAACTTTGAGTTCCAAATTCTCCCCATCCCTCCCTCCCCACCTATTCCTTTTGGGAAGGCAGGCAATTCAATATAGGCCCTATCTGTGTAGTTTTGCAAATGACTTCCATAATAGTCATGTTGTGTAAGACCACCTGCATTTCCCTCCATCCTATCCTGCCCCCCGTTATTTCTATTCTGTCTTTTGATCCTGTCCCTCCCCGAGTGTTGACTTCAAATTGCTACCTCCTCCCATTGCCCTCCCTACCATCACCCGCCCTTGCTTATCCCCTTCTCCCCCACTTTCCTGTATTGTAAGATAGGTTTTCATACCAAAATGAGTGTGCATTTTATTCCTTCCTTTAGTCAAATATGATGAGGGTAATGGCCCTGAGCTCCTGCCTGCTTGGGGAGTCCCGGGCCACTGCTGCCTCTGCTGCTCCCTCTGCCGCTGCCTCCCGAGGGGGTCCGGGCTACAGAGACACCTCTCTCCCCTCTAAGCCTGCCCAGAAGTCTCTCTCACTGACCTGGAGTGCCTGTGGGTGGAGGGACCTTCGCGGCAGCTGAAGATTCCATCCCTGAAGCCTGCTCGCATCTGCTCCTCTAGGGTCCCGTGGCCAGGGCAGCGCAGGGGTGGGCTCTGCATCTGGAGCGCGATGGGCCCCTGGGGATGGCTTTCCAGGGCTCTCTGGAATGGAAATCTCTTCCACTGTGTTTCTGCGTGGCTTACTCTGCTCCAGAATTTGTGGGGAGTTCTTTTTACACAAAATTTCTGGGCTGTGGATTCGGAGCTAGCATATGTGAGTCTTTCTACTCCGCCATCTTGGCTCCTCCTTTTTACGCATTCCTGGACTGAATGGAAGAATTTATAGAGGCTGCTCTTTCACTTTTCTCATCATTGTTCTTTCTGGTGAAATTTTTAGAGTTTTACGAGAGCATTTGTGGGGTATGTGGGTTCCTGTAGATCCTAATGCATTCCATCTTCCAAAAATTCTCTGTCCACTTCTTTGCAGCCACATAAGCACCACTATAACTCATACCTTCACCATTTTTGCTGGGACCATTACAATCAATTGTGAATTGGTCTCCCTGACTCAAAGCTCCCTTTATTCCAATTCATCTTCCACACAGCTTCCAAAATGATTTTCTTAAATTGCCAGTGTAACCGTGTCATTCCCCTACTCAGCAAGTGTCAGTGACCCCTTATTGACATTAGGGTCAAACATTATTCTATCTTTAAATAACCCTTTAAATGTCCATTTTGTGTATTTTAAAAAGTAGATAATTTTTAGTTCAGTAGCATATGTAATTTACAAGTAAGTAAATATACATACATTGCAGGTACATGCTTAGAAATTTTTTAATGATAGGAAAGGAATAAACATTTATATAGCATATAGTGTATGCCAGGCATTGCATTAAGCATGCTTTATAAAAATTATCTCATTTGATCTTTACAATAGTTCTATGAAGTTTGTTGTTATTGTTATTACATCATTTTAGTCATGTCTGACTCTCTGTGACACTATTTGGAGTTTTTTTGGCAAAGATACTGGAATAGTTTGCCATATTCTTCTGCTCATTTTACAGATGAGGAAACTGAGGGAAACAGGGTGAAGTGACTTGCTTATACAGCTAGTATCTGAGGCCAAATTTGAACTCATCTCCTGACTCCAGGGCCAGCACTCTATCCATTGCAAGCCAGAAAATATAAAAACGTAAAAAGAGATGGTCATTTGTTAAAGTTCTCCACTTGTACTGCCTTTCTTCATGTTGTTTCTTTCATTTGTAAAAAAGAAAAAGAAAAAATACATTTGGCATTCTAACTTAGCTGCTCTCATCCTGTGAGGCAGGAACTGTTATTATCCCCATTTTACAGTTGAAGAAATGGAGGCAAACAGAGGTTAAGTGGCTTACCCAGATTTATACAAGTAGTATCTGAGGCCGGATTTGAACTCAGGTTTTCCTGACTCCAGGCGCAGTGTTTTATCCCCACCACCTCCAGTTGCATGATTAAAAATCTTTGCAAACCACTACCCTAGATAGCTATCTGATTGCTGTGTGTGTATTTGGAAATGGGAAGTGGGTATAGGTGTAGAGTGGAGAGAGGAGATGGTGGACATATGGTGTGGAAGATACAAGAAAAAGATGTAGGAAATGTCAAGGTAGTTACACTGAATTTTGTATCTTTGGCTTAGTACCCTACCCTCAGATGGTACTCAACAAATTTTATTCATTAACTATAAATCCTACTATATCTGTCACATAGATTGCTTTTCATCAGTCATTGTATAAAATGAAATACAAACTGCTTTGTTAGCTGAAAGCTTTTTGGAGCAGTGGGTCACTTACCTGCAGCATGCCATTTTAAATTAATTCCAAACCAAATGATTTCCCTCTTTCCTTCTCTCAAGATCAATGTTAGCATTTAAAAAAGGGTTGCAGCACTCCAAGTAGTGAAAGGACAAGGAGAGCGGGTGTAAACTAAAGCCAGCATGTACGAAGATTAGCATTTAAGGGATGAAGATGCCAGATAAACAGTGCCATTTGATGGCTGCAATTAAGAGATTCGGGCAGAAAAACCCCAGAAGTAACATCTGGACGATTAAATTCTTAGTCACAAATTATTGTGCTGTATTCACTACATTGGCTGTTGTTACAGAAACACAATGAAACTCATTTCTACCTAAGTTGCAGGCCTCCACTTTGGCTATTAAGTACAAATGTGTAGTTTCCTCCTAGGAAATGAAGCTTCATCCCTGCCTTTCCCAGCCCTGCCCTCCAACTGTGTTGGTTGAGTTTTCATTCCAAATGCTCACTTGAGCATTTGGGGAAGAATCTTTTTCTCAACAGGAATTTCTGTATCTGATCAGGAAAAAAAAAATTATTCTGATTTCCAATTCAAAGGTGGTTGTATTTACATAAGCTTCTCTTTCATTTAAATCTGTCTTAATCCTCCTGCATTTTCTAGTTAGAATGCCAAATGTATTTTTTCTTTTTCTTTTTTACAAATGAAAGAAACAACATAAAGAAAGGCAGTACAAGTGGAGAACTTTAACAAATGACCATCTCTTTTTATGTTTTTATATTTTCTGGCTTGAAATACATGTAGGTCCAAAATACTTTTTTTGCATTTGAAAAGATGTGTTGGATTTTTCTTATTGAAGAAATAGAGAACAAGATGATACTGTAATTTTTATTGAGAGATTAAAGTAATCAGGTTGTACTTCCAGAAAGCAATCCCTATCATTAGGCCATACACATATAGGCTGAAACAAAAGACAACACAAACTGAGTAGCTTGAAATTTGCTTTGGCATTGTGTTTTTCAGTTGTACCTTTTTTTCTCATGATTATTTAAACTATTCACCTGATTTCAATGTGTAAAATATTTCTGTGCTTTCAGTTTTCCGTGTAAATTTACATACTTTTGCACAACATAACTCTGATATTTCAAGAAGTAAAGGATCCAATTACCCCAGGGATTCTTTGAGAGTCTGGCCCCTTTGTCCTCTGTCTCATTTTCTCAGCCCATCTTCTGCCTCAGTAGCTCAAAAAGGTTAAGTGTTTTGCCTGTGATCATAAAACTGTCAGAGGCAGTGTTTTGAACTAATCCTTCTTGAAAAGTCCAGCATTCTATTGAATGTAGTAATGATCTCCAAAGTGGGGCCTGATCCCAAGGGGGTGATTGGCCAGTCAGAAGGAGACAGTTGTTGGGCTTGTCTTTAACCCAACCATACCTAATATTATCTCCTAACACTTCCTCAATGTGAACCTTCTTTGCAATGTGCAAGCTCCCAGACTCCTCCCTTCCTGTATGCAAAGCATCAGTCCTTCAGGGACATTATAATCTCACCATTACCAGGGCATACTCACAGCAGCAACTAGCTGCAAGTGCCACTGAGAAAGTTATCCATTCTCTCCCAGAATATCACACTTAACATTATGACTGTAGCCAGAGTCCCTTGGAGGGTGGACTCCTACCCAGGATAATAACTAAGGGGAAAGAGGCCCATCTCCCCCTTTTTCATTCTGGATGAGACAGTTCCCCCCTCTATAATGTCACTTAGTGATCTTATTAATTTCTCTCACTTCAATGATCATTTCTATGCAGAAGATTCCCAGATCTATTTATACAATCCTAGACTCCCTTGCACCACCAATGGCTTTTGCACATTGCAAATTGGATGTCAAAGTGGTAGGCATCTTAAACTCAACAGATTGAAAGCAATACTTATTGAAAACCCATCCCTTTCCTGAATTTCCCCTCTCAAATACTTTGCTTCCTCTCCCAGTCACCCAAACTTGTAATCTCAGTGTCATCCTTGAATCCTCACTCTTGCTAACCTTGCATATCCAATCTGTTGCCAAATCTTGTCATCTCTACTTTCACATCTTTCTTCTTCTATAGACAGGCAATAAGTCTAGTTTAGGCTCTCATCACCTCCCCTGGATTACTGTAATAGCCTTTTAATTGCTCTCACTACTTTCCTCTCTCTCCCCAGTCAAATCCATGTTCCATTCAGCTGTTTAAAGATTGTCCTTTATTATCAAATTGTGGGCCTCTCCTCTTCTCCCTTACTCCAGTGGTTGCATTATCTCAAGGACCAAATAGAAAATCCTCTAGCATTTCATTTAAAGGTAACTTAGTACCTTTCCAGTCTTCTTAGTAGATAAAGAGTATCTGGAAGACCTGTGTTCAAATCTAGCTCCAAATCCTTACCAGCTGTGTGACCCTGGGTAAGCCACTTAACCTGTGTGCCTCAGTTCCCTCAATTGTAAATTGGGGATAATAAGTGCAGAGTTGTGAAGATCTAATGATATTATTTGTAAGGGGCATAGCACATAGTAGGTACTTAGTAAGTGCTGCCTCACCTGTTACATTATACTTGCCTCTAGATCCAGCTAGACTGACCTACTACCTAGAGTCCTCATATAGGATGTGCTCTATCGTCCATGCCCTAAGATGATCCTTACCTCCATCTCTGAAGTTTCTCTGGTACTCTTCAAGGCTCCGTTCGGATCCCATGTTCTACAGGATTTTCCTAGTCCCCTCAGCTGAAACCTTCTTCTGAGATTACATTTAATCCAGTCTGTACATATTTTATATATCCATTGTTGAAGTTCTCATTGTAAACCCCCTGAGGGAGCTGAGCACTGTTCAGTGGCCTTGCCCCTGCCTAAAGGCTTGTGGGAACTGGAGGTGAGGTGGTTGTGGAGAGGAAACTCAGAAGTCAAGTAACTGGCTGGTAAAATGCCCAAAAAAGGGGAAAAAAATAAAACCATGGAAGGTTACTTTCTTGGGGAACAGGTGTCTCCCCCATCCTTTCAGATGAGGAAGAACAAGGCATAATGTCAGAGGAAGTCAAGGCCCCTGTCTCCAGGGCCTCCAAAGGGAACTTAAACTGGGCTCAAGCAATAGAAGAGCTTAAAAAACAAGTTAGCAGCTTACTAAAGGAGAACCAAAAAAATACTGAGGAAAATAACAGCTTTAAAAAGAGCCTAACTCAGTTGGAAAAAAAGGTCCAAAAAACCAATGAAGAGGAGGCTTTAAAAAGCAGAATTAGCCAAATGGAGAAGATCCAAAGCTCACTGATCAAAATAATTTATTGAAAGAGAGAACTGAGTTCAGGGAAATGAATGACTATGAGTTAAACCAAGCAGTTAGTAAACAAAACCAAAAGTTTGAAAAAATAGAAGATAATGTGAAACATCTCATTGGAAAAACAACTGACCCGGAAAATAGATCCAGGAGAAACAATTTAAAAATTATGAGACTACCTGAAAGCCATGATCAAAAAAAGATCCTAGACATTATCTTCCATGAAATTATCAAGGAAAACTGCCCTGATGTTCTAGAACCAGAGGGCAAAATAAATATTGAAAGAATCCACTGATCACCTCCTGAAAGAGACCTGAACAGAGACACTCCTAGGAATATTGTGGCCAAATTTCAGAGTTCCCAGATCAAGGAGAAAATACTGCAAGCAGCTAGAAAGAAACAATTTGAGTATTGTGGAAATACAATTAGGATAACACAGGATCTGGCATTTTCAACATTAAGGGATTGAAGGGCTTGGAATGGGATATTTCAGAAGTCAAAGGAACTGGGATTGAAACCAAGAATCACCTACCCAGCAAAACTGAGTATAATACTTCAAGGGAATAAATGGTCATTCAATGATATAGAGGACTTTCAATCATTCATATTGAGGAAAAGACCAGATCTGTATAGAAAATTTGACTTCCCAAGACAAGAATCAACAGAAGCATGAAAAGGTAAACAGGAAAGAAAAATCATAAAAGACTCTCTAAAGCTGAACTGTTTACATTATTACATGGAAAGAAAATGTTTTTAACTCTTGAATCTTTTCTCAGTATTTGGGTAGATGGAGAGATTGTACATACACACACACACATACACATATATAGAGAGTACAGGGTGTGTTGAATCAGAAAAGATGATATCCACACACACAAAAATAAAATAAAATAAAATAAAAATTATGGGGTGATGGAGGAAAATACCAGGAAGAGAAAGGGAGAAATGGAACAGGGCAGGCTATAACTCATAAAAGAGATAAGAAAAATCTTGTTCAGTGGAGGAGAAAAGGGAGAAGGGGAGAGGGGGAAAACTCTCTCCACATGTGGCTGAAGGAGGGAATAACATGCTCACTAAATTTGATATGAAAACATATCACATCACAGGAAAGTAGGGGAGGAAGCAACAAGTGGGGTGAGGGGAATGATAGAAGGGAAGGAAAATGGGAGAAGGGAGTTGCTAGAAATAAACACTTTCGAGAAGGGACAAGGCCAATTATGGGGGGAAACATAAGGGAGTTTAGAGTAGGACAGAGGGCACTATAATTAGTATTATACAACATGATTATTGTGGAAGTCTTTTGCAGAACAACACATAGTCTATTGAATTGCTTGCCTTCTCAGTGGGGCTGGGGAGGGAGCGGAGGGAGGAAGAGAAGTTGGAATTCAAAGTATTAGCAATGAAATGTTGAGAATTTTTATTGCATATAATTCGGAAATAAGAAATATAGGGAATGGGGTATAGAAATTTATCTTACCCTACAAGGAGAGAAGATGGGGATAAGGGAAGAGTGGGGTGTGATAGAAGGGAGGATACATTGAGGGAAGGAGTAATCAGAATGCAAGATATTAGGAAGCGGGAGTGGGAGTGATGGGGAGAAAAATTGGACATCTTACAAGGTGAGGTAAAAGCACTTAGTATTAAAACAATTGACTGAATTAATTACTGAGAATAAATCAATGACATCTTTAGTTTGGGGAAAAGAATTTTAGTCTAAATTTCCTAGAGGAAGGTAACCTTGGGTAAAATTTGGCATTGATGGAAAAGTTAAGGTTTTAAAGGTAAATTTGATTTTATGATTGCTATTTAATCAGGAACTAGAACATGTATACAAAGGCATATAAGCCACTTAAGACTTACCTCAAAAGATGTTCCTTAGCCAAAGTGAAATTATAATCATATTTGAAACCTGGTTATTGGAATTTGGTATTTTTAGATGCTATGGGACTATTAAGTGACTGTTCTGAGTCTAACTCCAGGTACAGACAGCAAGAAAGGTGGTCTGAGTCTCCAATCCATGCCAGTAAGTGGATGAGATCCTGGTATGAACTGCAAAAGATGATCTCATGGGAAAGGTGGGAGAGCGGCTGTTTAGCCTGGGCTGAGGTAGGATTCTCCTGACTCAATTTCCCCACTGACACCTGGCAGATTTTAAGCCTGACTGAATGCAAGTGGACAATCTAATCCTGCCTGGAACTGACATGAAGTTAGGGAGATATCGTATCCCTGCAATGTCCCTACTCTCAGTGGCAATTTCCTATTGTCAAAAGGTTTATAAACTTAATACTAGATCTATTAAATTATAGATTATTGGTAGTGGAACATCCAAGGTTAAGTCTAAAATTAAGCCTAGGACTTTAGACCAACAACAATAAGTTAGGGTACTTTAATTCTTAATAATATCATGGAGACAATTAGGTCAAGGGCTTTTGAAGTTAGCAACATAAATATTATCTGTCTCAGTTGGTTAATGCTTTAAAAAAAAAATTCTTTTGTGGTCCATATTGTAAATGCTTTAAATAGAAGTATCACCTGACCAAAAGTTTGAATTATCTGTTATAAACTGTGTTAAAAAAAAAAAAAAAAAAAAAAAAAGATGCCCAGGCCACACACATCTTCATTTCTCTCCAGCTGGCATTGCTGACTCCTCCGACACTGTCTGCCCTGCTGCCTGGGCACCTTTGTTACCATCCTACCATCTTTCCAGATTTTTATGTTATCTGCTCCGAAGAGATTGTACTATATAAGCTCCTCAAAGTCAAGGGTCACCTTTTTCCTGCTTATTTGTATTTTTAGCCATAAGTATAGTGTCTGGAACAGAGTAATCACTTAAGAAAAGCTTGTTGACTTGATCTGGTTTAGCTACACCTCAATATCCAGATGATTGAAGCAAAATTTGAAGGTGTTTTTTTTTTGGCCTTTATTATTTTTCATTTCATTTATATAGCTGAAAAATTAAATAAAGATGGCATGGACCCTCTCCTGCAAGAACTTCTAATGCCAGGATTGAGTGACTGCTGAAGTACAAGATGATTTAGCCATTGTTGCCATTTTCCAAGGCACCTCACACAAAAAATTCCCTAGTGTTGAAGGTGACATAGGGGGCTGAAATACCTTATCAGGATGCTGCATCTGAGACTTGGTAACAAAGTTAAGCAGTTGTACCAAGTGTACATTGTTCAGTGACTAGCCTGATCACTCTTCCTTTGGACTTAGGATCTAGCCAGATACTTCTAATAGCCACTAAACAAGAGCTAGTTACTGAGACAGTTTGGTTTTTGACCATGATACAGTTCATTTCTGAGAAATACCTAAACAAGTTAAACATGTTTGAACTTTTTCCTAGGATGAGTACAAATTAGCACAAAATCTAATAGAACCATGTACTTATCTTGAGCAAATACACCTGGAGAAGTGGTCTTTGCATTTTAGTTCTACAAAGGGAATAGTGACTTGCAAAAATACTATGATGAACTGGGTGTTCGTTCCTATGTGTTCTAATCCTACCAAATGCATGACTGAGATTGACACTAGGAAAAAAAACAACTACCTTACACCCTATTCAACAGTTACTATAAATGTTAATCAGTCTTCTAAAGACTAAATGATAACTACATATAAGCCAGAAAAATATGCAAATCAGGTGCCCTTAAATAATAACTAGTTACCCAAGAATTGGATATATCTGAACATTTCATCTTTCAGCTAGGGATGGGAGGCAGAGGTTGGTAGATTTTCCAGCCTGGGAGTTCTAAGCTGCAGCAGAGTTGAAACTGATCGTGTCTCTGGCACCAAAGGAGTAAGCCCCTGAGAGGGGGGGACTGTGAGGCTGCATGAAGGGTAAATTGGTCTCTGCTGGAAGTGGAGCAGATCAGCCTTCTAGGGTGATGAGCAGTGGATTTGGGTGTGGAGTGCTGTGGAGCGGAGTGGCTGCTGTACTTCCAGACTAGATCCTGTAGAGAGACAGTTTTAAAAAACTCTTTTATCCTTGTTTTCTTTGTCTCTTGCTCACTGGCTCAATCATCTCTCTCACAGACAAAATGGAAAAACTATCTAATTTTAATTCAGAAAACAAACCAAAATAGAGTAGGTCATTTTTATTTAGACTTCATCACTAACACCATTTGATAACATGATGACATGGTAGGCACAAATATGTACCAAGATGCACACACAATCTTTAAATGCATGGTTTTTCATATGTAGTTTGCCAAATACAGTATCATTATTTGTTACTAGGTTTAAAGACGACACTTATATTCTTCAGATTTAATGTGTTTTGCAATATCATAATTTTTGCCTAGTCATGCGATGGTAAGAAATTCAAAAGCAGTCTCCTTTTCTTCTGATAATTCTTTTGCAGTGAGATCCATCTTCTCACGGGAGAAATCATTGATAGGGAGGCCTTCCACAAATTTCCAGGATTTATTCTGTTAAGAAATGATGGCAAATCAGTAATGGTTGATGGTTAGACAATAGTAAGATTTCCCAGATTCCATGTGATCCTGACTTTAGGCCTACCGTACCCCGGGTCAGTCACTAAACCTCTTATTTGCTTCAGTTTCTTCATCTATAAAAGGAGGGTGGGGTGTGTGTGTGTGTGTGTGTGTGTCTCCAGAGGTGAGAGGTATGGCTCCTAAGCGGTCCCCTCATCTATGATCCTGTGATCACAGCACCCAGGTGCAACAGTGGATGGAGGGCCTACAGTCAGGATGACCTGACTTCAAATTGGTTAATTCCACGGCTCTAGGCAAGTCACTCAACCACTGCTTGCTTCAATTTTCTCAACTGTAAGATGGGTATAATAACAGTACTTCCCTCGCAGGGTTTTTATGAGGATCGCACAGATATTAGCAAAACACTTAGCACAGTGCCTGGCACACATAAATGTTTATTCCCTTCCCCTTATTCTTTTGACCAGACCTGGGATCTTACAGGTGTACAGAATACCCTTACAGTGATGTCTTCTAGTTAGCCATGCAGAGCCTCACCTTGGAATGTAAGAGGGCTGCCTTGGACATCAAGAACTTAAGTCCTGTGCACAGGGTCATGCAGCCAGTATGTGTCAGAAGCAGGATCTGAACCCTGAGGCCCTTGGCTCTATCCACTACTGGACATGGGCATCAGGAAGACATGGCTTTATGACTCTGGGGTAGTCACTTAACTGCTCTCAGATTCTGTTTCTTCAGCTGAAAAATGGAGGCAGTAATAGTAACCATACCTCAAAGTCAGAGGTCAAATGAGATAACCTGCATGGAGTTAAAGCACTCCATGAATGTTAGCTGTGATTTTGCCTCAATCTTACAGACAAGGAAACTGAGCCTTTGAGGTTAAGTGACTTTACCAAGGTGATGCTACCAGGAAGTGGTAGATTCAAGACTTGAAGCCAAGTCATTTTTGCCTCACAACCCTGTGCACACCACTCCACTGAACTAGAGCAACATGAGGGAAAAAATTCTGGGTAAACATTTAAAAAATAAGTCTTTACTTTCCCAACATTAGCACTGAGACTGATTTGTCATTGTTCAGACCAGTGACTGAGATGTGTTAGATCCTCTGAGGGAAGATGCTCTCCCTGCAGAGAGCTGCTGAGACAGTGACTTGACTCAAAGTTCTCCTTGGCTGCGAGGACAGTTCTCTGTCCTCCACGCCAAGCTTCCTCTCACCAGGACACATCTACTCCAACTGATTTTTTTAAATTTTTTTTTTAGACAAATACTAAAACTTAAATACATAGTAAGAAAAGAAAAAGAAACATAAACTTAAATATAGAATAAAAAAAGAAAAACCTGTCAGGCACAGCAGAATGTAAAAATACATATAGCAATAAATTTCCATTTCAAGAAACCCTATGTAATAAAACCTATATGTTATGTTGAAAACTGTCTCTCTTATCTTTGCTTCCTTGTAAGTTTTTCTAACTAATTTCCAAGGCAGTAATAGAAACACCTTTTGCTGCATTAGTACAGGAAGATGCTGTTTTGTAGGCATCCAATATCAAGGTTTAATTTTGATTCACTGACTGAGGAAAATCTCTTATTTGGTAAAGAAGACACTTCAAATTAACTTACAACATAAGACACAGAAACCAGTTGCAGGCCCAAGAAACTTACCTTGATGATAACAGGGAAGGAGTAGAGCAAATCATCAGGGATTCCATAGGAATTGCCATCAGAGATGACTCCCATGGAAACAAATTCTCCCTGAAAACAATATGACAATATGACAATATATTGAGATATAGTGTTAGCTTTTTTTCCTCTTGAGCCTCACATAGAAGTTTATTGCACATGCTAATACAATTTAAAACACACTCACTCTTGCTACTCCTATTTCATTACAAATATACAATGCTGTGGATCACATTATATTAATATGTAATACTGTTTATAATATGGAACGGCTATCACTAACTGGTTACTTCTGAGAAATGCAGGTGACAAATATGCAAATAAAGGCAGGCTGGCTAGTCTATGTAAATCACTCAATGATTACCTCTGGAGTTCCAAACCAGATATCTCTGACATGATCGCAGATTGCTTTGGCAGCTGACATGGCACTAGACAGTTTTCGAGCCTTAATGACAGCTGCACCACGCTGCTGAACAGTCTGTAGTAGGGAGGGAAATGGATTATTTGCTTGTGCTACTCCTGTTTCATATCTATTTAAAGCAATGAATCAAACACACATAGTTATTTTACTATCTGAGGAATGTAAGCCAGAAGATACTTAAAAGGATAAGAATCTAGCTGTCCCAACATAAAAATCCTACCAACAAAGAAAAGAAATCGTTTGTACAGTCTCATACCAATAACAACTGGACTGAACCCCAAGGCACTCTCTAACCTGTTGCTGCCTAATATAAGCTTTATGCCAACAATGTGAAAGAGCCCTGGGGGGCAGAGAGACTTGAAAAGACCCAGCAAAGTCCACTGAAATATGCTGTTCTTGCAACTGCTACAGCTAACTCTGGTAATAACATCAGAATGGAGGCAATATGGTTAAATCACACCCACTCTGATGATCCTAACATTTCATGTCATGGGCTACCAATACTAATCTGTTTTCCAAGACACAACTGTGAGTTCAGACCAAAAGAAGATAACTCTATAGCTTAGAATGTGAATTCTCTTTTCCAGATGTCTTGGAAATAGAAATATGGTCCCAGTTTTCAATTTATTCTATCACTAAAAGAGAGTCCTATTTCCTAAGAATTTAGTCAACAAAAAAAAAGCAGCACTCTGTAGAATACCCTGAACTTGGCAGAAGTGAGTGGGGATGGGAAACAGAAGGGTTAGAAGGACCACACCCTAGCATCAAGATGTTTACAATTTAACCAGGGATGGATGGAAGGACACACAGACAAATGTGGACACACACACACACAACTATGGAACACAAACAGCTGAAAGAATGAGGAACAAAGGATCAGAACTGTCATTGGTGAGGAAAGTTTGGCCATAATCAACTTCTATCCTGGCACTGACAAGGGAAAAATGGATGAGTCAGAGTCCCAATGGACACTGACATTTATTCATGTACTTATGGTCCCCTAACTCTCTGACGGGTAAAACACAGGACTCATGGCATGTGATCTTCCTCCCAAAGTTCTTTAGAATAGACTGTTTGGTTCTTCTTTGGTTTTTCTTACCGAGATAAAGTCGCCTTTGAGCCAGCTGTCATCCTTTACAGCTTCATAGACACCAACTTCTTTCCCTTGGATGTTAACCTTGGCATGGTTAACATCTGGATACTGAGTTGAGGAGTGGTTTCCCCAGATAATGACGTTCTTGACATCATTGGCGGTCAAGCCAAGTTTAAGAGCAATCTAATATAAAACATATATTTTGAGACAAATTTCTTTTATTTCAAAGTGCTACACATACTTGAAATCTATGTCAGACTTAGGACTGAAAGACTTCTGAAGTTTTGAGAGAACATGTAAGCATTTTGCTGAAATCTGGAAATTACCAGTTTTAGTTGGCAGCCTTCACAATAAGTCCTTTGGTGTGTTTTTCTTTTTTTTGGATAGTACTTTGACAGATAAATTGATTTGATTTTTAAAAAGAAACCTCTAAAATATATATGTATATAAGATCAGAGCAAATTTCAATTCTGTTTTCTATAACTAATGCTATAGTACTACACAGTAATAATTCATAAGATCAGAGAATCTGACCAGTTCACGCCCATCACTTTCAGATAAAGAAATGACTTGTGCATGGTCACACAGTGTAGAGAAGTAGTGGTCTGAATAGTGGATGGAGAACGAACCTTGAAACCAAGGAGACCCAGTTTAATTCCTGTCTTTGACACATACTGACTATAACCTTAGGACTTCCTAAACTTTTTCCACTCTCGACCCTTTCACCTCTTTTTAAACTGTGGGTCACAAGTTAATTTTAGAAGCACTTGACTAAGTTGACCCAGGCCAAGTCACTTAACCCCTCAGCACCCCAGGTACCTCTCTAAGATTAGAAAAGTTGTGGAGAAGGTGCTAACATGCTCATTCTGGAATTCCTTATACCATAGCAATCCCAGGTCTTGATCCCATCTTAATAGTTTTTGTGCTGTGCATCATATTCTAATTCTCTGAAAATTAGAACTTCATATATGATGTACATGGCAAGTCAACCAGGAGCCAAAATTGGAAAATAGGAACTTCCGGTGCAAAGAACCAATGTCATGATTAGCTTACTATGAATACTTGGATAACTCATGTGACTTCCTAGCCTCAGTTTCCCCAGTACTGTTCCCAGGGCTGGACAAAATATTTCAAAGAGCCTGTTCAGCTTGAAGATTCTTTGACTTTACATTTTGAAAGTATGAGAAATCTAGTCTTTCAGAAGAGTTGAAAAGACAGCTAAGCATTCATATCTCAAGGGTGATCTCCTAAAACAAAGTTCAGCCCTTGCATTTGAACTATGCTGATGTTTCTTGATGTTAGTTTGGCAAATACTACAGGGCACACTTTCACTAAAACAATATTAAACACAATTCTATACTCTTGATCGTTCATCACCTAGACCCCTCCTACTTTCGTAGTCTCTCTTCTGACACATTACTTCTTTCCACACATACTAGAGACCAAGCGCACTAAAGTATTTGCCATTCCTCACATCCAATGCTCCCTTCTCCTAAATTACGTGCCTCTGCCCAGTCTGTTCCCCTAGTGCTCTCCCCCTCCTCACCTCCACCTTGTGGAATGCCTGGTTTCTTCCAAAACTCTGTTCAAGTGCCCTTGCTACATGAAGCCTTCCCTGATCCCCTTGTCCATGAGCATCCAATCTCCCCCTCAATCACCTGGTATTCCTTCTGTATGCACTTGTACATATGTACATGCTGTTTCCTCCATTCAACTGTATGTTCTGTGAGGGCAAGCCTTTTTCATTTATATCTTGGTGTTAGAACAGGGCCTTGCCAAGAAGATGCTGCCTCAACGCTTGTGGATTGATTCTTCTCTTGCCTCCCCACATGCCTTTTTGCTCCAATTGTCTGCATTCACCCTGAATCCTGAGGGCTGTGCAGGTCACCAGCCTCATTTCTCCAGAGCCATCTGAATCCAGTGACCAGATTTTCATCAGGATGACTGGAGATGACCCAGGATGAGGCAATTTGGGTTAAGTGACTTGCCCAAGGTCACAGAGCAAGTGAGTGTCTGACCTCCAGTTGTTTGGGAGGGTACAAGAAGAACCTTGGTCGCTACTGCTCATGTTCTGGAGTCACCTTTGCTCCCATGAGATCTCACAGGTGCAGCTCAGTCTGCCGGGATAGCAGAGGCAGGCCAGGTTTTAAAAGGACTTGTTGACGTGGGTCAACGTTAAAATATCCACTTAAAACTAAACGCCTCTCACTTGTTACTAGCTCATATTCATGCTTAACTGTCGGCTCAGTAGTAATAAGGTAATATGTAACTGGAATTGCCACATAATGGTCACACACACTCTGCCTAGCTGCTTCTCTCCACATTGTGATCAGGCAGCTGGCTGCTGACAGCTACACGCACGGTTGTGTGTCTTGAGGATGACGTAAACCTGTTAACTGCAGGCCCACACATTCTGAAGATAGTTATCAGGTAACCAAGCCTGCAAAGGTTTCAGTATGGTAATAGTTCACATAAGAGAAACAGAATGTTCTTAGCTTCTTCTCTCACTGGCTTACTGCGTAATCACAGATAGACCTGGAAGGGACATGGCAGATTGAGTCTGCCTCCCCCCTATTTTATAAGATGTGGAAACTCAGGCCTAGAACAGTGACATGACTGTCCCAGGGGCACTGTTAGTGTCTAAGGAAGGATCCAAGTCTTCTTGACTGCAAGTCTATTCACCACAGCATGTTGTTTAGAAAGAAAAATTCCATTTGGGAAAACAATCCTTGTATAACTTTTGACACAGTAGGCTAAAGAGACAAAGCAAAAACACTGTCCCTGTCCTAAAGTCCTATTATCCTAGTGAAAGAGTATATTCCACCTTCCGTTGCCCACTCTCCCAAGGCGGCTAGAAGGAGCACTGGGCCTGGAGTTCAAATCTGACCTTAGACAAAGGCAAGCTGTATGGATCCTGAAGAAGTCATTTAACCCACTAGCATTCCAATGGAAATGGGGTACAGAGGAGGGGGCATTCATTTGTATATGAGGCTCCTTGAAGGCTGCTGACTGACATATTTTTATTTATTTTGTCAAATATTTCCCAACTACATTTTAATCTGGGGTGGGCTACACACTTAACACCTCTGATTTAATGTATGTAATAACAACGTTACTTTAGTTTATTTATTAAACATTTAGTTTAGTCACCAAGACAGAAGAAATCACTCCATAAGACAGCCTAGAGCAGAGAACTGTAAGGATTAGGATTTCTGGAAGTGACTCCAATAATGCCAATTAGCAGTCCCAGCAACTCCAATTTAATAAAGCAAATCAGAAAATGATAAGCTTTTTCTGAGGAGGCTGACCAACGGGTCGTTACCCTCCCTCCCACCTCCCAGGCCTCCCCTGGATTCTTCTCCATGTTCTAGAAGAACAGACTGGGGCCCAGAGTCATGGGTCTTCGACTTTTTTTAACCCAGGTTCTACATTATTCTCCACTTCAAAAAGGAAAGCTCTCGCTTTACTTGGCAGACCACACAGAGCCTATTAAGCCTTTTTTAAAAAAGGATGAGCACAGGTTAGAGATAACCAGGACTGATCTGGATATAAGACTGTGCCAGAGGAACAAGGCTAAGAACAAATTACAATAAAGAGAATGCAGCCCATCCTAAGATTTAACTACATTAACTACAGAGGAGGTTATTACCCCTACAATGAACAGGTTTATTTAAGCACCTTTACTTACTGTAAGAAAACTACTTAGTACCAATTTAAATTTTTAAAATATAGATTTCAATGTGGAAACTTAACAAAACCCCAGAAATTTTTATTACTTACCAACCCAGAAAGTCACAGAATATCTGCAATAATTAGTAATGAAACTGCTCACTGGGATTTTTTAAACTGAAAGGAGTTAACAAGAAAATGGCTGGCTTAGGTCTCAATTCTGCTCACCTGAGACTTAGCTCGGTTGTGATCCAGACGGGTCAAACAGCTGAAATTCTCCTTGGGTATCGATGGGGCCATCTTGGAAGCTGTCAGGCAATTGGTGTTGGCTGGATTTCCAACAACCACAACCTGGCAAAGATGGAAAGATAAAGAGGGAAGAGTAAATCATAATTACCACTATTCTGATGAACTGGAGTAAACTTTCTCAGATAATGACTTGGGTAAACTAGGTGGTGAAATGGGCCTGGAGTCTAGAAGACCTGAGATCCAATCTGACCTCACATAATTACTAGGGGTGTGACCCTGGGCAAGTCATTTGACCTTGTTTGCCTCTGTTTCCCCATCTGTTAAAATGAACTGGAGAAGGAAATGGCAAATCATTCCAGTATTTGCCAAGAAAACCCCTAATGGGGCCAGAGAGAACCAAAGAGAACTGGAAGAGCTACAAAACCACAAGAGCCTGCAGGCACCTAATGATTAGTTGTGAAATGACGATCACAAAGTTCACAGGAACCAAATGAAGTGACTAACACTGAGTTTGCTATCAGGTTTTTCCCCCTGAAGACCAACTCCTTTCTTATCAGTGTTTGGTTACCATGATACTCAAAAGAAAACTACGATTAATCAATAAGTTATTCTCTGGGTGCTAAAGGTTGAGAGCTAAGGTCAGTTTCTGACTGTTTGGCATCTTGTGCTACTAGAGAACACCTAGCAATGCCTGCCATCCACCTGCCACCACAGGTGCCTCCACAGCTCTAACAGAAAAATGGATCCATGTACAAAACGCTATTTCTTGTGACTTTTTTCTAAGAAACTAAATTTTAATTGGTTAATGTCTAAATAAAGGCAATGTATCTGACTCCTATGAGATCCTTACACAAAGGATGGAGATGGGCCTCTTAACCATAGTGCTGATCTTTGGGCAGTCTCAATTTAATGAAGCAATCTGAAACTATACCCTTCTTCAAAAGACTGCTGCATCTTCCCCTCCCTCTTCCGCCCAAAGAATACTTATTACTGTCCTCAAAGCGTTAGGAAGCAAGAAAAAAGAACTTTTTGGAAAGTTCAAAGGAAGAATTCAGAAGGCAATTAAAACAGAGCACTATACAATTAGCTTCCTTAAATGTCCTAGGAAATAACTCCTTTTAGCCTTTTAGGTGGAAATATTTTAATATACTTGAGACACAATGAAACCTCAAAGCAAAGTGATTTGAGAAGAACATATTTTGAAAAACTTCGTTGCATGGACTAGAAAGTCCTTTTTGCTGCCTTAGTAAGTGGAGTACAATGAACACAGCTTGATGTCTGTTTAGGGTATTGCAATGTTAGGTTCATTCCTGGCCACTGCCAGTGACTGGCATACTGGCATGTGTTCACTCATGCCACATCCTGGGAAGATACATTTTCAACAAACATGTGACAACTTATATTTGCTTTCTTGAAGTCTGCCTCTTTGTAAAGAGTGGGTTTCAATTAGGTTCTTCTTAGATAAGGGTTTATTTTGTTAATAGTAATCTAATAAACTATACTGCTAATAACTAATAACAGGTGCTAATAACAGGGAAAAGAACCAGAAGGGTCCCAGCAAAGTATTTTCTCAGCAAATACTTTGATGACCCATGATTTTCAAAGATGTAGTTACTTTCTCCACTGACACACCGAAACTCTTCTGTATTTTAGGAGACGGTCCTTAAGAAGTACTATGGCTAAAAGGCTCATTACCAGTTTGGCCACAGGGTGTCAAATTTTCTTAACTTGGCTAGGCACAACATGGTGAAAGACACAACACTCCATCATTAGACCTATACCCAAAAGACCTTCTAGCTTAGCAGGGTATAGTTAGGTGACACAATGGATAGAAATGCTGGATCTGGAATCAGGATGAGTTCAAATCCTGACTCAGACATTAGTAGCTCTATGACCCTGGACATGTCATTTAACCTATGTCTTCCTCAGTTTCCTCATCTGTAAAATGAGAATAACAGCACATACTTCCCAGGGTTATTGTTGAAGATCAAATGAGAAAATATTTGTAAAGTGATTTGCAAATCTTAAAGTACTACATAAATACTAGGTACTTATAATTTTTAATCATTTTAATTATTACAACCAGAGCCTGTACTCTACTAGCTTAGCCTTAAGAATCCAAGGTTACCTTCATCAAACACATCAGAATTACTAAATCCCTTTAGTTTTAAGGAACAAATTAGGACATATCAAAGGACATTACTTGAACTGTGAACGAAATTCCCTTGGCTTCCAGCTCCTTCTCCCCTTGAACATCCAATCATCCCTGGGCCGTTTCCCCTAGAATATCCCTTTCTTCCATTGATGAGTTCCTCGTGGAGCCTCCATTTCAGGATGCCCAATCTCCATTCCCCTCTGGGCTCGGATCCTTACTTTCTTGACTTCAAAACCAGGCCCGACCTGGGCATTTCATTTCCACCTCCTACCCCTTTTCTCCAGGGGCTTGTTGGTTGTCTTTTCCTAGTAAAATGCAAACTCCTCAGCTATTTTTGGCTTGTACTTGTATCCCCAGCACTTAGCACAGTGCCTCACATTCACTAAGTGCTTAATAAATGCTTGCTGTCTTTGTTGCCTATAGAGCAAAGTAAATTAATGCCAAGTACCAGAAATTTTAGTCTTCTTTGTGGATAATTTTAAGAAGTCAGAAGCTGTCACATGATTTTTAAAAGGCACTCTACATTTCCTGGAATCTTTGCAAATGGATTTCCACAACATGATGAAAATCAAAGTAAAAAGAGATAGAGCTTATTAAAAACAAAATTAGATCACAGGCATTACTTAAATACCGTATCTGTATTTCTACTAATCCACTGGACTACATAAAGGCAAGTTGTTGAGAAGAGTTTTAAAAATCATTTCTATTTTGCTGAAAGCAAGATGTTTCAAGTTAAAAAAGAAAAGAAGAAAAAAGAAAAGAAGCAGTGAGTCACCTTAACAGACTTTTTGGCATATTTTTCCAAAGCTTGTCCCTGGGATTTGAAAATCTTCACATTTGCCTTGAGTAAGTCCTTCCTCTCCATGCCTTCCTTCCTCGGCATGGAGCCAACCAGAATCGCTACATCAAGGTCTTTGAAGGCAACCTCTTCTTTATCTGTTGCAATGACCTCTGTGAGGGAGGCACGACAACAAGGAAAGCTCATTAGAAATGAACATCTGTAGGACTTGATAGGAAGAGAATCTACCCTCCAATTCTGTACTTCTGTAACAGTTTCATTTACTATCATGCATTGGCAGATTATGGAGTGGTGCAAGGACAGAACTCAGAAAACTGGGGTCATTTGGTGCAAGTCTCTGCATCACCTTATGCTGTACATACCTCAGAACCTGTTCAATTTTCACCTTTTCCCTCCTACTGTGCTCTGTGCCTCAGGATGATGGGGCTAACACAAGTCCTTGACCCAATCCCTTCCTGTCTCTTTCTCTTCTTTAGTTATCTGTATTTACTAGCCCCTTTCCTACTGTCTATAAATATACACAGGACTTTACATCCTTAAAATAAAATCAAACCTATTATTTGAAGCCTGATATCTCCTCCAGCTCTCACCTTCTCACTCCTTTCCATGCTTTCCTAGTCATCCGTACTAGTTGCCTCCAAATGGGGATATAGATGCTGCAGGGGGCACAGAGGTTAAGCCGTTGGGATGAAGTCACCAGTACTCCTCTCCAGGGGTGGGGCAGCCCCTGGCCTGCTCACTCTTGTTCTTCCTCTCCTACCTACCTTAGCAGCACCAGCAGGAGGGCAGTAACTGGCCCTGGCCAACCTGTCCTCCCTCCCCAGCATCCCTGCATCCAGTGCAACAGTAATAGAGGTGTCTTAAATCCTTCAGTTCAGGCAGAAAGGTTTTTTGTACATAAATGATATGAATTATTTGTTTCTTTTTTATTTCATTCCATATATGTATACATATATGTGCATACATGGTTCATAAAATACAAATAATTACAGTAGATTGTATGGGAGTTATGTTTGGGGTAGAAGCTGAAAGGAGTTTCAAGACCAGTGATTTATGCTTGTCTTTCCCTGCACCCCACTACCCGCTGACTTTTTAGCCTTCCTAATATCTGGTTTGTAACCACACAATTCTACTGAAACCACTTTCAGGAATTACCAATGATCTTAGCGGCTAATTCTGATGGACTTGTCTCATTCTTCTTATTCCTCGATCTTTCTGCTTTGATACTGCTGATCACACTGACTCCTGGGAAACGGCTGCCTCCCTCAGCCTCCTCACTCATTCCTAACCCTGCCCCCTCTCTCTAACTGTAGGCTTTCCCTATGACTCTCTTCACTTCTTATTCTCTTTAAACGATCTCATCTGTTCCCATGAATTCAATCACCCACATTTTTTACCCACATGATTCTTAAATCTGGCACAAACTTCTTTCCTGAAATCTCGTCCCTAATTGCCCAAGGCCTGACAGACACTTCCACCTGTCAGCACCTCAAAACTAACATGGCCAGAATGGAACTGATTTTCTCTTCCCTCACTCCCACTGAAATCTGTCTCCCAATCACCCAGGCTTAGAAACTAGGGAATCATTTTTGCTCCTTCCCTCTTTCTCCTGCCCCATACACAAGTCTAATCAATTGTACAGCTAGAGGACCATTTTGTACTTGTTCCCTTCTCTCCCATCACATAGCGGCTCACCCTCTGATCCTCACTTCCCATATTATTGCAGTAATTTTCCAATTGTTCTTCCCCTTGTCAACCAACCCTCAAAACTCAATGCCAAGACAATCTTCCTTAAGTACCAGGTTGACCCCAATCTCCTGTTCAAGCATTCCCTGTCACCTGTTTGTTCCTTAGCCTGGCATTTAAAACCATCTATGATGTAGTAGAGGAGCAATCTGTGTTTATGGTCTAAGTACCCATCTTGACAAAATTAGATCCTTGAAGTACTAAATGATCTCGAAGTACTTAAATGAACTTTAACAAACATCTAAAAAGCACCCACTAGAAAGTCTCTGACCTCAAGAGGCTTACAGTCTAATGAAGGGATAAAGCATGTAAAATTAGACAAGCAGGACACAAAGCAGGGAGTGAAGGAGGGAGGCAGTACTGACAATTTGGGGCATCGAGGAAGGCTTCACAGAGGAAGGGCCTGATAAAGATTCTCAAAGGAAGGCAGAGATGAGGAGGGAGCACAGAAATGGAGGGGAGATTGTGTACACAGACGGGGCGACGTCACAAGTGGAGTGCAGTGAATGCTTTAGAGTCTGGCTAGAGCACAGAATCTGTAAAGGGAATAATGGAAAATAAGGCTGGAATGGGGAACTGGAGACATAGAGCAGAGGGTTTTTCCCTATCTTTGCATCCCCAGTACTTGGGAAATAATCAGTGCTTAAGAAGTAACTGAATCTGTGGTTCATTTCCTTATTTAGCAAACAAGGGAACTGAATGATAAAATAACTCAGCTCTGATATTTTGTGATTGCTAATATTACTGATGCATTCTGATTAGAATTTGACAGGCCATTCATTTCTGGTGTATAATCTTATAAACAGCTAAGGTAACTATTTGAATTTGTGTTTTGAAACTGTTAGAACTCTACTACAGAAGCATTTTGTGTGCAGTTACTGACCTTTAAGGAGGGGAAGAGCACAGTCTTGCAGTTCCATTACTACCCCTTCCAGCACACCCATCATGGGGGTGATATCCAACAGGACAAGAATAAGAGCCTGGAAAACAACAAAGAGAACACTGCAAAGTTTGAGTTATATCCTGGTGAAATAACACCAAGAAATTCACTGCATTTTTGCATGCAAATTTCAGTCATATTCTTCATACAAAGAAGTTTTTCTAAGAGGTCTATACCACAATATTTCCCAAATAAACTTATAGTTTAACCAGTCAAAATACAAATTTTGCTGAATGAGATAGTCATCACAATTATAAAGGGGAAAAAAGTGGACAATAATACCAAGCGAAACTATGGAAAAATAAACTATAAAAGAGGAACTAGTATAACCAGTTACTGAAATGCATAAAAAACAAGCTATCCTGTACTAGAAAAAAGATCAATAAAACAGACTAGAGAAACAAGTGCCAGAGGAAAAAACGCACTCACTAATATTATATATTCTATTTAGATCGCATTCTGCCTGAAAAAATTTTATTTAATATCTAATTAATCTACATCTGATCTATTTCTAGCTGAGAAAGATGTCCAAACTATGGTCTCCTATGCTCTCAGATATAATTTTTTGTCCTCAAAAAGATTTCAGGCAACATTTCAGGTAACAGGAATCCTGAACGAGGAAAAAGATCACCATGTGTAAAAATACAGTTTGGCTGAACTTTTTAGAACTGTTGAATAACCAAAAGTTAACATCCCATTTCATCCTGGACCCTTCTTTTCACTCCAGGAATTAAAGCAAAGGGATCTTCATGTTCATTAGGCAAATCATAAATCAGAATAATCTGTAATTAGATCATCAAACAGATATTTATTAGATTCACAATATACATCCTCTATGGAATAATGGCTAAAGGATATGAAGACAATTTATGAAGGGGGAAGTACAGAAAGACTTGTTATTAATAGTATGAAACTCAAACTTCCTTATAATCAGAGAAACGTTAAATCAGGACCATTACCTCACACTCACTACAATGGCTAAAATAGCAATCCAGCAATAAAGTCTCATCTTGGCAGGTTTGTGGGGAAGCATGAATTCTGATAGTTTTGGTGGGGTTGCAGACTGGAGGAAACATTTTGGAAGATAATAAGATAATTGCAGTAAGAGTTAGGAAACAGATCATACCTTTTGACCTAGCTATGCTATTGCTGGGACTGGATTCCATAAACAATATACAAGACTCTATCTGTGCAAAAGTATTTATTTGCTCTATTGACAACTGAAAGACTAGAAACAATTATTCATAGGCCCAACAATTACAGAATGACTGAAAAACATGATGTATTAATGGAATATTATAAAGATTAATACAAAATAAAAAAAGGTCTGTGAGGTGATAGAATAAACTCAGAACTAGACCTACACATTACAACTACATGAAAAGGAGACAATAAAGGAAGAAAAACAGGGCCCAAAGTCACAGAAGTTCAAGTAGGTTTTGAAGCTAACAAGCAAACCTTATATATTTTGTTCATTAAAATTTTCAGTTCTGCCTAGTAAATTTTGGGAAGATTTTGCCTCTTATTTTGATTTGTTTCTGAATGTTATTAAATTTCAAACTTTTTTTCTTTAAAGATGCATGTTGCCCCAGACAACATTACAAAAGAACATTAAGTAGATACAGCAGAAACTCTTAATTCAGGTCTTTGGGAGAGTAAAGATACTGAAATCTTAAAAGGTTTGTCATGTTACCTGTTTGATATGTTCAATGCTTTGCACTTTCAGTGAATTGGGTCCCCCTAAAGTAGTGAAGTCAGTATATCTGCATCCATGTTCCAATGAAATGTTTTTTGTATAGGTTTCTAGGATATACTAATTAGTGGTGATGAATTTGGTATTGCTTGTTTTCCTGTAATATTTTCCCCTCCCCCAAATCCAGGTGCCTTTGATCTTTTCAGAACACAGGAGACAGTGTTATATGAGTGTTGTCCTAATGCATATGCCTAGCCTCATAATATCCCAAAGGCATTAGATTATTTAGGTCTATCTGCACATATACAAGTGATCCTTCTACCACAAGATACTTTCTGATACTTTCCCATAGAGAAATGAAACAAGTCTATGATATACAACAAAGACTATATGTTGCAAAATAGGAAAACAATGTTCTATTATTCTTTTTCAATCTGAAATTCACCATGAAAACACATTTACCTCTGTTACAACAGTATCTCAAAAATAACTTGGCCCTGAGGTTAAAAAGTTTGTGGAAGTTACTCAACATTTTAGACTTGAGATCTGTGAACCACTCAAGGCTCTTAATTAGCAATTTCATGGGAGCAAACTTTTACCTAATGGGCAAAGTTAAGTAGCTGTTTTCTTACTGTTAATGGCTAACTCAGAAAGTATTCCCAGGGAGGGAACAGCTTCAGTTTACACAGTCCTGTATAGTTTACATCATCTTATTTCATTAGAGGGTAAGAGAAAGAGACCAGTTAGGAGATGTGGGTTTAAATCAAAGCTGGGAACTTATTAACTATGTGAATTGAAACAATCACTTCATCACCTTTAGTTTCCTCATCTGTAAATTGAGGTTTCTACTTACTCTCTTTGGACCTCACAGAGTTGTCACTTATAATTCCTAAAGTATCATATGAAAAGAAGTTATTATAACAAGTTAGGCAGCATGAATTTTACTATACCAATTCTATAGATGAAACATCACTACCTCCCATATTTCCAGAGATTCACTAAAGTCACATAAGTATTAAGCAGCAGAATCAATGCTCAAATTCAAGTCAAATTCTAATTGTAAATCTGTATTGAGGGAAGCAAGAGGTGCTGCTTTTAAAAACCCTCAAGATTTAAATTTTTTTCTCTGAAAGAGTACACCTACAGTTTGTGAATAAAAAGTACTTAAAGCAAACACTATATACATGTGTTATATATAAGTATATACCAATAACAAAAATGATGAGTCAAAGTCAATAGGAAAATAGAAATTTCACTCCATGACCATCTAGTCAGGAACATTCTTTTTCTCAGCATTAAGGAATATGTCCATAAGGATTCTTTCTTCAAAAAATTAAGGAACAGTAAAGCTAAATAGGAACAGATTGATAGAATTCAATTCAACAGGTATTTGTTAAGTACTCTTACCTGGTCCTTCCCAAAGACATCGCCCTTAGCAATACTGTAAAGAAGTGAGTAGGCAATCTGACCCGCTGCTCCAGTTACGAGGACTCTGACGGGTTCACCCTTGAAAAAAGACAAATTACGATCCAGTAAATGATACTTTACCCTCATGATATTATACATTCAAAATTGTGCAACCATAATTATACACTCATTCATATATGTATTTACACGTCTGTGAGTATGTCTAACAACAGACACTATTGTAACTTCAATGTTTATGAGACTGACAAAGATGAAGACAGCTCAATTGCTTCATTAAGTATACCATAAAAGATTACACTTCAAAGAATTTCTAGAGAAATATTTATGATTTGGTGTTTATACTTTATATCATTTAACTTTGAAGCAGATTTTTCCCCACTGTATAACAGAACATCTGTTCTTGGAAAGGGGAAAACAGACTTGCATGTTTGCCTGCAATGTTATCACTAAAATGTAGTAGGAAGAAATGGTTGATAAATAAATATATGGTGATACTGCTTCCCATAGTACAACCTGAAAGCTAAAGGTCATTAGAGAAAAAAGAAATCCAAACTTTGCTGCTGCTGAACTGGAAATGCTAGTTTCTTTGAGCACAGATTTTAGTGAAAACAATGCACATCCTCTTCAACGGCTCTAATGAGCTTTCATAGGCTCAAGATTATTTATGGCAATCAACCAGCCAGTCGATAGAAAATGGAGGCTGAAAAAAAATTTTGTATTTTCTCCTGCCAATTTTGCAGCTCAGAAAGAGATATTATCCAATTTACAACTGATGAAACTGAGACAGACAGAGGTTAAGTGACTATTACTTAGTAAATATCTGAGGCTAGATATGAACTCAGGTCTTCATGATTCCAGGCTCAGCAATCTATCCGCAGAATCAACTAGTTGCCTCTTTGTGAAAGCAAGAACAGTATTAGATATAATATAAACAATATCATATGTACATATGATATTACATATAATGTCAAATACAGTAACACATGGCTATCATTATCATGCAACCTAATTCCTTATAAAAACAACCTTATAGTTCCTATTCAAGGATGATCTGCACATAGTCTATGCACTTCAATTTTTCCAGTAACAAGATGTATCAATACACACATACATTCCCTCCAGCCTAGTTCCTCTTCTGAGATAGGGCATCCATTTAGGAGATGGCAGAACTGTGTAAGGAACTTCATCTGTGGTCACACCATAGGGGGGGCATACAGAGATAAGATCTCAAATATGGTCTCATTAGTATGATATTCTAACCATGGCTTGGGAAGGAATTCTGCCTAGTTCCACTTTGATGTAAATTCTGATTGCAAGAAAAAAGAGTTGAACTGAAGATCTCATTTATGTATTCCAAACAGACTTATTGAAGACCAGGAATTCCTTACTTATCCCAAAAGAAAATTTGGAAAAAAGACTTTTCCCTTGAAATTTTCCAGGCTGTCACACCTCCACACTAAACATATTATGTAAGCAAACCAAATGACATGTAAGATGTTCCTAGATAATAAAAGAAACATTATACACAATGCAATTTTTCTGAAAATGTCATACATATTCTCACTTCCTTCCAAAAAAGCTTTTTCTTGTGGGCTTGAATACAGAAATCATTACTGGGCATGGGGAAACTCTCCTCCATAGGTCAGAATTTCTCAGTGATTTAGAAGTGCTAAGGTATGACCTAACATTTAAAAAGAGGTTAAGTGACTTGCCCTAGGTCACAAAGCTAGTCCAAAGTCTTATATAGTAACTCTTTCAAGCCCTCTAAAATGTTACACTTCTGCTCTTCGGAAGGAGTGACTGATACAATTTGGGGTGGTTGGGAGCCTCAGGAAAGAATTCAGGCACCCAAATCTTCTTCGGAGAAACAACAATAGGAGTGGGCAGGGTTCTTAATGGGGGGTGAGACAGATGCTTATATACAAAAAAGGGACAGTGAAAAAATGGGATTAAGGAATGATTAAATAGCCTAGGGCTAAGATTGACTAGGAAAGGATGGTCAACTATCCAGGGGAGCTGGGGGTGGCCTAGAAGCTTGTGCAGAGGTCTGTGATCAGGGCTGCAGAAATATATGGGGAAATTCAAGGACTGGATTGCTTTCAAAAACAGGATCTTTTCCTTTTAGGGGTCCAGGTCCCATCACCCCATCATGACCATATTGTTTCATTTATAATACTGGTCTCTGAATTATGATTTAGGAGTCAAGAAGAGATCTGATGGCTCTTGCCATTCTCCTTTTCTTCCCCAAACCCCACGTTCCAGTGAGAATCTGGATGGAGTGGAAGAGAAAAATTTAAAAAATGTTAACTTTGTGAAAATCATTACTAACAACAAACCTCCAACAAAATGAGAACTGCTATTTCAAAATGTTTGTAGTTAGAATGGACTTGCTGTTTACTGAAAATAATTAAAGGTTTCCATTTAGCAACAAGTAGGACAGCATGGGATTAAGAATCATAAAGACCTGGGCTCCAGTTGTGACCCTTCCACTGAACTACTGGGGTGACCTTGGGCAAGTCAGCTAACTTTTCTGGGTCTCAGATTCCTCACCTGTCAAATGAGATAACTGGACACTCTCAGTGGTCCTCAACTCTGTGGTGTCTACATCTCTGAGAAGTCTGTTATAATTACTGAGTACTCCCCTCTCCAAGAGTTTTTGTTTATGTGTCAATAAGAATTTACTGGATTAGGAATTACAATGAAAATGGTTTTGATTGTGGAAGGGACTTGGGAATCCCTAGGAGTTGCTGGACTACATCTTGAGAATCACCAGAGTAGATGATCACAAAGGTTTCTCTTAAAGCAGTAAGGTTGTATAACATTCAACCTGAATTAAATGAATTAAAAGACCAAGAAATCTGGAGTTTATCATAAAACTTGGGCTGCAGCTGCTAGGAAAACAACGGTTTCAGTAACTCAGCTTCTCAGATGAAGTGGGGATGCTGCAGTCCTCTTAGAGGTGGCTAGGTGGTGCAGAGACTAGAGCCTGGGCCCAAGGTCAGTTTGAGTTGAAATCCAGCCCCAGACACTTAGGGCAAATGTAACCTCTGTTTGCCTTAGTTTCTACAATTGTAAAATGGGGATAATAACACCTATTAAGGATTAGAGTGCTCTGGAGAATAGATACTTAACTCATATTAAGCACTATGTTCTCCACTAAGTACTTCTGCAGCACTTAGTTGTTAAGAAACCAATCTTGGTGTTTAAAGATACTGTATATTTCTGTAAGCAGATAAAACAAAAATTCATGTTCCATTTTAATGGATAAAGGATGAGAATGCTGTTAAATCAGAAAGTCAGATGAATAATTACAGCCTAGATAATAAAGCTAAATTTAACAAGGTCACATGCTATGCGTATGGATCAAAATTGGAGTATTTGGCACTAAAAGGATAGGGTATTCTACTTCAGACAGCTTCCTTTTTTGTGTATGGGCAAATTATTTTAATACAGATTCGAGTATATTCTAGTATGAAAGAGACCCCAGAGATCATTTGGTATATAACTTCTTTTTCACAGATGAGGTGAAACAACTTGGTCAAGGTCATGTAGATAGAGTTGGAAGGGATCTGAGAGATCATTTATTGTAACTCCCTCATCTTACAGGTGAGGAAATACAAGCCCCCCCATGAGGTTAACTGGCTTGGCTGAGATAATATAGCCTGGGTAGACAGATACCAGAGTAATTCCTCTGTCACACCAGATATGACAAGAAGAAGCAGAGCAGAGCCTCCAAACTACAGCCTCTAAGTAACTCCAAATCTAGCGCTCTTCTAAAAAATCACTTAGTTTAACCTTCTGTAAACTGGTAAATTGAGACTCCAAGAAACTGCACAAGAATACACAGGAGTACTAAAATGAGAATTCAAATACTGGTTTGAATAAAAGTTGGTCAAATTTATTTATTTTGAATGTTTTACTATTTTCAGAGGAGTCTAATCTCTGATGTTTCATTCCCTGCTTTTCTGTGTAATTTCATGGCACATCAATCCCTCCCCTTCCAATTTAGGCAAACAAATGACATTGACATTTGACATTTACAAAATGACACTGACAATGTCATTTAATGTCATTGTCTGACAATTACATTTGTTGGGTTAATCAATTTTAATGGCCAATTTCAGTTTTCAAGGTGGGTGTGGCTAAGTAATTGTCACCAAATTGATCACTGTACTCTTATTTAACAGCAATTCTCTTATTTACAGGGATCCATGCTATAGCTGAACAACTTATTTTAATGATAGCACAGTTTCCATTATTGTTGCTTCTAAATATTTTGAGTTCTTGGTTACAAAATCAAATAGAAAGATATTTTTTATCCTTCCATTACGTAAAATATAATCCCAACTTGTTTAAAGTACTATCATAAATTTTGAAGAAAAAATGAAATACAATAAAAAAAATAGTTAACATTGCTTTCATTTTCTTTTATCCAGTAGTTGCAATTATACTGTGCAATAATAGTAACCTATCTGGGTGTTCTTCCATGATTTAAATAAAGAATGCCTTTCTGTATCTAGCACAGAACTTATGACCTTCCTTCTGATGCAGGCAATATTATTTGTTACTTTTATAAGAAAACATCCCACAGGACAGGTCTGTACCTCCTAAAGCTAATTTACCAACATCACATTCCTATGACAAATATTTCTTTCTTCCTAATCACCCTCAGCTTTTCTTTCAAAGTACCCAAAAGAACAAACAATTTCATTTGTACTTTTGTCTTCTTCCTTTCTGTTACAAGTGTGAGCCACAAGGAGGTACCAACAACACATTTCCTCTTTAAATAATTCAGTTGTGAATTGTGTACACAACTTGTTTGGTTCCTTTTTCCATTATGCTGTTTTCATACATTACCCTTGAACTGCAGAATTAAATCATGTGAGACCTGGTTACAGCTCTGAGTTTAGATGTGAAGTCAAGGAAAACTACCCATCCTCTGCAGTATTTTTGAGGAGGTAGTGTAGGATAGTATGGATTTGGAGTGAAAGGATTCTGGGTTTGAATCCCAGATCAGCTACTCAGATGATCTTAAGCAAATCTTTCTCTCTCAGAGTCTCAGTTTCCTTAACTGTAAATTGAAGAGAGTTGAACTAGATTTCGAAGGTCCCTTCTGACTACATTTTCTTTGCATTATCTCTATGGCCAGAATGACCTTCAAGGAACTGGATATAACATAGTTCCACTGATACATTTGCAAGGAATCAAGTTAATTCATTTTCTGTATATCATACTTAGCTGTTTTTGTACCTATAAAAGGAACTTAGCAATTAGGATCTTTCCTAACACTTTTTTTCCTTTCCTTCTATTAAAAGAAAAATGTTATCTGCAAAACAGTTTCCTGCAGTGGAGAGTACCAGCCGAAAGAGTTCATCCTAAATCTGTCGTTTAAGTAGCTCAATGACCTTGGGACAAGTTACATAATCACCGCCAATTTTCTCAAAATCTTCAAGATCCTTACTGTTCTAGAGTTTCATAATTCTATATTACCTGACAGTGAAAAATAATGTCTATAATATCGGGTTCCTCCAATCAATTACTGAGATGAATACCACCATATCAATCATTTAGGCTTGTTCCATCCGACAACGGGGAGCAGGAATTTTAGTTTAATTCTATGACTAATATCTGAAACCAGGAACCCCATTTTCTTTTTGAACTCTATTGAATTCCTCCCATCACCCAGAGGAGCATGCAGATCTTAACTACGTCACCCTAACATCGACTCCTTCCCCCGCCCATTGTCCTTCTATCAGAAGAAACCAGAGCTCAGATCTTAGAAGATTAGAGGACATTACATTTAAAACAAATTTCTTCCAAATTTAAAACAAACGGGTCGCTGAAAGCATTTGTATCCTCTCTTTAGATAGTGATACTAAGAATACAATACATGTCCTAGATACATTTCAGGTTACATTTGTAGAATTAGATATGGCTGAACGTTTCCACCCGCAAATGTAGATCTTTATCTGGGGCACCTGAAAGCGGCACCCTCACGGCTACCTCACCGCCTTCACAAGTCAAGGTTTCCCAGGGGAACAGTCTGTTTCACCTTTATCAAAATTACAGAAATAAAATAAAACGGAAGCTTTAAGGGGAAAGGACACGGGCAAATATCTTCCCTTTCGACAGGCTGGATTTTTAACCATGTGTCTAGAGGGTGGGGAAGCATCACCTTCAGTCACTCTCTTAGCTTATCAGTGCAGTATCCTAAGAGGCATGAAAAAGCACACCTGGTGGGGAGGGATCCCAGGATGTGTTCGTCCCCCCTTCCCCCCGAAGCCATTCCTCAAGGCGGGGGTGGGGAAAGGGGGGAAAAAACCACCCCTTTCTCCGAAAGCCTCAAGAGAAGAAAGCAATCCCTTCCAAGCAGAACCACTTAAATGGTCTGGGGAAAACGACCTCAAGATCCCCAAGGTTTAAGCTTCCGAGGGAGAAGAAAGGGAAAGCGACTTTGCACAGCAAGTCTTTTTCCTCCCTTCCTCCCCGCTCTAATCTTTCAAGGACAACCAGGCCTCAGGCGCTGCTATCAGTGCAAGAGCGTACAGGGGAGGCCGAAGGGCCCCGGACACTTACCATGGCTGCAGCTGGACAACTTCGGAGACAGACCAGTAGACTCACCTACAGTCAACCAGGCGGGTCACCTCTAACTGCAGCGGCACCCAAGTAGGAGGACAAGAGGTATTAGCCGGAAGGAGGGGCGACTCTCGGTTGCCAGGGCCGCTGGGTGTGTAGTTTTTCGCTCTCCCTATCCAGGCTCGGCCCCGTAGCATTTCATTTCGCTTTTAGACTACAATTCCCGAAAGTCTCAGCACCGATCTTTTGACAGTTCTACCTGCGCTGTTCATTTCAGAGCCAAATAGTCCCCGCCTGCGGGCCTCCTTGATTGGAGGGAACCGGCCAGCGGATGGATTGAGGAGAGGGATTTAGAGGCCGCCTTGATGGCAGTCAGCAATTGGCGGGAAGGAAGGGGGTGGGTAGAAAGGGGAGGGCGGGACAGCCCCCTTGGCCACACGGTCTCCTGCGAATCGTTTCGGACACTTTTTTCTCTAGAGGTTATGCCTGGGCTTCCGCTGCGCCAAACAGTCTCAACCCGGAAACTCATCGTTCGGTGCCAAGCGGTCAAACATTTGAGTGGGCCGGACGTCAATGGGTGGGTTGAGGGGGGCTGGGTAGGTTCGGGCTTGACCGGTTGCTAAGCGACGGGGCGGCGGGAGAGCTCCTTGGAGTCTAGGTACCAGCGGGAAGCTGGGACTACGTCACCCTCCCCCGCGCCCTTTGGGCTCTGTGATTGGAGGAGACGCTAAAGCCCTTCGCCTTCTGAGCCTCTCCCCTCTGGAAGCGTGGGGGTGGGGGGGAAGGCGGAGAAGGGGCAGGCCCCCTGTAACTGATTAGTGTGGAGGAGGAGGGGAGGAAGTGTGCGGGAGCTGGTTCTCTGAGGCAAGTCCCGGGAAACGGGGCCCCAGCACCCCCCTCAACTCCGGGGACAGGTAAGCAAGGGCGAGGACCCTCCTCGGGGCTGCCTCAGATTCTTTACGGGCTTCCCCGTGACGTGGGTCTTTCCCCTCCCCTTTTCTGCCTGCTTGAGCTGGACCCGACCCGGAGATTTCAAGCTCCCTGAGGGTAAGGGAGCTCTGGGCGACTTCAGTAAATACTGTTTTACTCACTGACGGATCTGACTGCTCCCCCGAGCCCTGCGCGTCCCCATTTCTCAGCCCCACCGGGCAAGAAGAGACGCCTGCTTGTCCTTTCTGGCGCCCGTGTCAAAATTGGGGAAACTTTGGAAACTATGCGTCCTAGTGGTCATCCCTTGTTCGCTCCCACCCGCCTCCACGTCCACCCCGGCTTCCACCGCTGACTTTTCTCTTGAGCCTGGTTCGTCTTAGGATCACCCCTCCAGGCTTCCCCCAAACTGGACCTTCCCCTTCAAGGCACCCTCATCCTCTTCTCGAGAAGAAAAGCAGGTCTTCCTCCTCTGAAGAAGGAATCCAGAGAGACCGCCTGCTTTTCTCGAGAAGAGAATGGGAGGAAAGAGTAAAAGTTAGGTGCTCCAGGCACTCCTAGCTAATCATAACCGTAAAAAGTAGTTATTTAGAAGTGTCCAAGAGGAAAGCTGCACTATATGAACTTCTTTCATGAACGTTCTTGGAAAAGAACTGGAGTCTTCTGAAATGTTAGTTAAAATGTTAGTATAGCAAAACCGAACAAAGTGCTAACGTCATCTAAAACATTTGTAAAACTTCTAATTTTCCAATTTCTGCAGGAAAAGAAACTAAAAGTGATAACTACTGATTTCTCCCCCTTTAACACTGATTTTTGTATTGTGTGAAAAAGAAAATTACTTATTTTCTCACCTACTGATAGTGAAACGATTGAGTTTATCGTAAAGGGAAATATTTGTAAGTGATATTTAAACAAATATGGGTTAAACTCATAAGTATTTGTACATTTTCTTAGCACTCAAAATGTTTGCTTGGTATGTGATGTTTACCATTTTGTTTTTCATATGATTTAAAAGTTTTTGCCCCATTGAGTGTTAACTTCTATAGTGATTTAATTTTATTTTGATGGTATTTTCCTTATTACCAGCTAGGTTATTTAGTGACATTTTACTTGACACACATTTCCACCTTGTGTATTTGCCTTCATATGACATTAATATGTAATGTTAAAAAGGTAATAGAAAATAATCAATTAAAACTCTCAGAACTTGTAAAGTTATATTTAAATGGCAAAAAATTTGGTCAACTTTTTTTTTATAAAGATTTACAAAGAAATGATTAAGGTAGAACCCCCCTCCATGTGACTGTGACCTTACCCTCTTATTTGCCCACTTTATATCATTCACTTATGGCAACTCTTGTTCTCCTGCAGTAGGTGTCATTAGCTCTTTGTTGTTCACATCTGAACTTGATAAGGGTGTATCACCCATAGTCCTCATTCCTCTATTTTCCCTTTCCCCATCCTACTGGGAAGTGGCTTCAACTCTGCTTTCACTGCTGCAAGGCAATCTTTCTACAATTTCTTAATTAACTCACTATCCCACAATCCATAGCAACTCTTCCAAATTTTTTCATTCCTTCTCAAACCTCCCTTGGATTTCTCTCTTCTTGCCCTTCCATTTGAGAACGTTGCTTCCATATTTCACTGAAAAAATGAGGCCTTTCACAGAGAGATCCCTTTTCTCTCCAATTCTCATCTCACAGCATCCATCATGCCTTCTGCCACTATCTCCTTAATTCCTTTTCATGTGGAGGTAGTTCTTCTTGCTAGTGCAAACCCCTCTACATGCCCACATGCACAAATGATTCCATTCCATCTTGTTTTCACCAACAGATTGCTCGTTTGGTTATCTCCACTCTCTTACTTATGGTCTCTCCCATTCCACTGACTGCTTCCCTACTCTACTGCCTACTATCATGCTTATGTTTGCCCCATCCTCAGAAAAACCACTAGAACCATCCATTCCCCCACCCCCAAACTTATCCCTCATTTCTTCTTCCTTTTGTGATCAAACTCTTTGAGAAGGTTATGTACAATAGGCATCTTTACTTCTTTTCCTCTCTTAACTATCTACAGTCGTTTTTAGCCTCATCATTCAACTGAAACTCCTCCCTCCAAAGTCACGGAAGATCTCTTAATTGCTAAATCTAATGGCCTTTAAGAATGCTCATCCTTGACTCCTTACTCTGTAGCCTTAATCACCCTCTTCTTCATATTCTCTTATATCTCATTTTTCATGTTACTACTCTATCTTCCTTCTCCTATTTATCTGACTCTTCTTTTTAATTCCCTTTGCTGGATCTTCATCCAGGTTGTGCTCACCAACAATCAGTGTTCCAGAGGGTTCTGTCTTTGGCTCTTTTTCTTCTCTTTCTACACTGTTACTTGTCAAGCACACCTACAGGCATGGTTTTAAATATTGTCGCTATGCTGATGATTCCCTTATCTATTGATTCAGATCTCACATCTCTCCTAACCTCCACACTTGAATCTCCAGTTGTTTATTGGTATCTCAAACTGGATGTCTTGTAATCTTAAACATCTTAAACTCAGCACCTCTAAAGCTAAACTCATTGTCTTTCTCCCCCTTCCAGATTTCCCTATTACCTGTTGAAATCACCCCCTGCACCCAAGTCACCATCCCAGTCACCCAAGCTTACACCCTCACTCATCCTTGACTCCTCCCTCAACTTTTCTCCCCCCCATATCCAGTCTGTTGCCAAGTTCTGTCAGTTTTACCTTACCACCATCCTTGTATACACCCCAATCTCTTCTTTGACTCTGGTGCAGGCCTTTATCAGCTCACTTGGTGATGAAGGACCTGCTTCAAATGTCTCCCTATTCCAGTCCATCTGTAGCTCAGTTGTTAAACTAATCTTCCTAAAGTGCAGATTTGACTATGTCATCTTTCATACTCTATGAACTCTCACCTCCCCATCACCTCTAGGATCAAATGTAAAATCCTCTAGTTGGAATGTAAAGCTCCTCGTAACCTGTAGCCTCTCCACCTTTCTGGTGTTTCTTATCCCTTACACCCTTTCTTCCCCCTGAACATTCTAAGATCCAGTTATTTCAGCCTCCTTGCTGTTCCACATTCCAACTCTAGACTGTCATTTTCACTAACTGTTTCCCTTTCTTGGAATATTCTCTCTTCTCTCTGCCTCCTGGTTTCCTTCAAATCACAACTAAAAATCTTGTCTTCTAGAAGGCTTTCCTGATCCCCTTAAATGCTAATACCTTCCTTCTGTTGATTATATCCAATTACTACTGTACATATCTTGTTTAAACATAGTTTTATGTTCTGTCCTCCATTAGACTGAGTTTCTTGAGATCAGGGACTAACTTTTCCCTTTCTTTGTGTCCTAGCTCTTAGCACAGCGCTTGTCTCATAGTGTAGGTAGGTGCTTACTAAATACTTACTGACTGATTACACAACTTCCTCTTATGAAATTCCAACAAAATACCTTTATTCACCTGTCAAGGTGTCATAGTTTAGGCCATGGTGCTTCAGCTATGCTCTTTCCCCTTAATTTCATCTCTATTTTAAAACTCCATTTATATTTTTATCATAGTGTGTCTTTTTTATCTTTTGATGATCCTTTAAAAAAACCTTTCAAACAAGTAATTTATCTTATTATTCTTTCCTTGGTAATTGTACTTATTTATCTTATGGTTCTGTTATTTGGGGTGTTTGCAAGTGTAATGAACTTCTTTTATTTTTTCCAGGAATTCCTTGAATACCTCTCTTTTTTGGAACACCCTGGTTCATCTACTCACCTTTGCAGGGTGTCATTTTGAGTTGTAGCTTGAGTTTCTTTGATTTTCGGAAAATAGTATTCCATTCACACTTCTGCAGTTTATGTGTATAAAATAATCTTGGGTTACTAAAATTTCCTTCCTTTTATATTTCAATGTCCTTCTACTGTCCACTTTTAGAATTTATGTTTGTCATTGGAATTGTTAAATTTAATCAGTCTTGGAAGTGAAACTTAGTCCCTCCCTCCTAGGGGGGAAGTCTACAGATTCTTTTGATTGGCTTTGTTTTCTTGTGCTGTTTCTTGCATTATGATGTTCAAGTTTTTTGATTTGTCATGTTTTTCTGGGAAGCCTATGATCCTTGGGCTCTCTTTGTACATCTTGTGTTTGAGGCCATATAAAAGCTTTGGCTTTTATAGAGATCCAGTATTTTTTTTTAACCTTATTGCTCTTTGCTTCTTGTCTGCCAGGTTTTCTTCCATTTCAGTATTTTTCTATCCAAATATGCTAACCTCTCACTTCTTCAAAGAAATTCTTTAAATTAGATTAATTTCCCCCCTATTTTGCTAATTTGTGTTTTTATTTCTTCATAAGCAGCTATGAAATGTGATGTATTCTTTTCTAATTTATTTCCTTTCTTTTTTCATTTATCTTTTGGACCATTTTGGAATTTCTACTTGCTATGTGCTCTTATGGAATTTCATGAAATTCTCTGTTTTATCAGGCATTGTAATATTTGTTAGGAGAGTTCTGTTACCTCTTTGAGGGTTTGGCATTCATCCTTCCTTCTAGTTTTACAATCCTCAGTGCTTGTGTCCTGGGTTTTTATTGAATTTTTTTCTCTTGATTTTTTTGTATTATAACTGTTATCCCTTATATTCCCCTGTTACTTTCTAACTGTTCTTTTGCTCGTGGATGTACCCCTGGAGCTAGGCCACAATGCTACCTCAATTTCCTCCAACACTGGGTTATTTATATTTCACTGGCCTTGGTCTCTGCCCTTAGTAACCAGTGGTGGTGGGGACAACATGGCCTTAGATAGGTTTCAATTCTCTTTCCATTAGGCCTAGTGTAGCACTCATATCGATACCCTGCCTCAGTTCCTCCCTTGTCTGTCTTTTTCTTTTTCTACCTGGGATGATTTACCATTTATCAGTTTTTAGAAGGTTAGAGGAGTATGTTCTAGATGGAGTGTGCAGCCTTGAAGTTCTATCACTTAGGGAACACTTTACCTTCCACCCCTGCCATATGCCTGGGTATAATCTATGTCTTTCACTGGATGTGGGATAGGGTTTGGGCATACAGTGAGGTATATCGATTAAATCTGAAGCAGGAAAAAAATCCCAATATAGACTCCAGGCACAAGACAGTGTATTATTGGCTTGGTTTGTGCATCTCTGCTGGAGTGTGGAGACTTTTAGGATAGTGTTTTAAGGATTAACATTCTTCACTGTTAATTTATAACCTTATTAGGGTCCTCTCAATTGTATTTTCAACTGTATTCACCTATAGTTTCTCTGTATCTGGTATATAGTTTCTCTTTGGGGAGTTTGAGTTAGTGAGCACTGGGGAAGATGTATAATTCATGATACTGTTAATCCTGTGGCTCAGCGGTCCCTGTCAAAGCTTGTTGATTGTTCTTCCATAACATCTCTTGTGTCAGTTCTCTTCTTTTTACTCAGATGGCCACCACTCTGCTTCAACTCCCTATTCCTCTCTCTTTATCCCTCCTCATGTCTCCCCTCTTGCCCTCTTCTCCTCCCCTCCTTTTAAAAAGAATAATCTAGAAAACATTTATTAAGCAACTACTATGTACAAGTCACTATACTAGGTACTGGGAATACTGGGTACCTATCTTTATGGTGGAAAAAATGCATAGTCTCTAGGCAGAACATTTCCACTGTAGTTGGGGTGGGGAGGGCTAGGAAATGTAATAAATAAGTATAATTAAAAAGTTAGTAAATAATTGCACTGTGGAAGAAGTCTGGGGTGAAGCAGAATAAGTCCACTTACATTTTCTAATGGCAATCCTTTCATATACCTGAAGACAGTTATGTCTTCTGTCTGTCACTTTAAACATGCCCCCTTCCTTCCTCTGAACCATCCATGGTATGAACTCAAGCCATTTCACCACCATTGCTATCCCTTTTCTGCAGGCTCTTATTGCTGTCTTTCAGGCAGAGTCTTCAAAGATAAGAAGGATAAAAGTCCTTTAACCACAATGGGCAGCAGTTGAAACTGAGGAAGGTTTATATAAATTCTTCATATTCTATATATACTGGAAATGTGGCAGTTGTCTATCTTTTTAATTATCAAATATGTTCTTCATGTAAGAATTTTAAAAGCCTTTTAAATATTCTTAAAATATACAAACCATATTTAATTTGTGATCTCATCTATGACTATAAATGTGTAGTAATCTTAAATAAAGTTTATTGGTGGTGTAATATTATGAAGAAATACATCTTGCATGCCTACTCTTTGAGATACAAAGATGTGTGACAATACATGGTCTTTGCCCTTAAAGGGTATGTAATCTAGTGGCAATTTATTGGCAGATTTGTGTGTGTCTGTGTGTGTTAGCCTTTTTTTTTTACATTAAACACCAAATAAAATGAGCATTTTCGTATATGAAGTAAAATGGAGAAAGAAATCATGAATGCATGAAACTATGAATCTCTCTTAAATACAGCTTGCTTTTCTTTTTTAACTACATAATTTCAACATTGGCCTTGCTTCTCTGCGCTTCTCTTTGCATTTTTCTTTTTGGGGGAGGGCAGAGGCAGATTTCACTAGATCTTTTCCCCTCTCTCCTCCCCACTCCACTGGGAAAAAAAAAGGAAAATAAAACCATTGCAAAAATGGGCATAATCAAAGCAAAACAAATTACCACATTGACTAGGCCCAAAGATGTATGTCATACTCTGCACCTTGCATCCATCACCTTTCAGGGGATGGGTAGCATGCTTCATCATTTGTCCTCTGAAATTGTGGTTAGTCATTGCATTGTTCAGAACCCTTCAGAGTTGTTTTTCTTCACAGTGGCACAAGTTGCAGGATTGAAAAATAGACATTAGATTTATCAATTAGATCGCCAGAGACCTTGGGGAGAACAGTTTCAATAGGAAGTTAGGGGTAGTGGTAATGGTGATACGGAAGGCGGATTGCCGGCAGTTGTGGAGAATGGGTCAAGCGAATGAAATCAACAAATTATTCATGTCTGACAATCTACACCTCATTTTATACCTATAGTGTACCACCTCTCCACAGAGCTTCAGAAAGTATGATCTGTATCGACACTTTTCTATGAAATTTAACAGTGAAGTATATAAGAAAAATAGCAAGGGACCTGAATGAAGGTTCATGGGAAGGCTTTTAAAAAAAAACAAATCGGGACACCCAATAATGGGTATAAGCAAATAGGTGGAAAGAAAGTGATTTAGAATACTTGGAAAAGGAGATGACTGCTACAGTAAGATTCAAGAAGGGAAGGGAAAGACTGTACCAAGGAAGAGTAATCACACTGGTAAGATTAGATCTATTAATATCTATTGAATTATAAACCTGAATAAGTAAATTTCAAAATGACAACAAATCTTGAAATGTACTCTCAAATAAAGTACTTCTGTTTTGGAATGTGTTATTCCCTTTATAATAATGCACTCTTGAGGGAGAAAGAAATAATGGTAATCTTCTATGTTAAAACATTTTATGTTTTTCCCTATTAAGCTCAAATACTAGATAAAAGTTAAGACCTGATAACTCATACAAAAAAATGGAAAGATCTTAAGGTTAGTAGACCAATCAAAATTTAATTAATTGGGAAGATCCGTTAGTCAATCAGGAGGAAAAAGGGTAAATGGATTATTTAAAGACTCCTTTGAGGAGAATATGCTATTGTTACATATTTAGAAGAAATTTTAGAGATCATCAAGTCTAGCCCCCTTCCTTTACAGACAAGTAAAGTAACTTTTCTAGGATATACAGAAAAGAAGTGGCCAAGTGGGGATTTTGGTTCAGGCTCATGCCTGGATTTTAGATTGAAACAGGGCTTTCACAAACATGCAACAATGAGCCTCTTCAAATGGATTAGATACTTAATTTTTTTAATGGGTACTTTATCAAAGGTGATCAAAAGACTTTAGATTTTTCTTTAAAGTGGAAGTTACCCTAGACTTTTTGGCAACGATTCTTCCAATGGTAGAAACAAATGGTAAACTACCAGTCAGCTCCCTCTCTTGGGCTTCTTAATCATCTGTGGAAATTTGCATTTCTAATGAATACTGTATTATTCTGTTTAACTCAGTTCAGCAAACATTCAACATCTACAATCAGCTAGTACTTACTACAGACACAAAGATAGAAATGAATTTTATATTGTCCTCAAAGAGGTTACATTTTGCATGGGATACAACATGGATACAGAGAAGTAAATGCAAGGGAATTTGAGGTGGGAGGGCAGAATTTGGTGTGGCAAGAAAGACTTGAGTTTGGTACTGAACTCTAAGGAGAGGAAGTGGTATGGATCCTACTAGATTATAACAACAGGGATCTATCTTGGACAGAGATAGTGAACTTCAAATGAGGAGATTCTGTTATGTGATGGCACTACATTTTGCCCTGATGCAGTTAGTATAATTGGAGCATATAAGAAAAGGCATTCCCTGCACTGATTTTAGAGAGAATCAGGTTTTCATGAGTGTCAGAAGAGTGTGAAAGGAAAAATTCTGGGAGAAAGAGGGGTGTTAACAAGAGAATGGGGTTTCTAGAGGGCACATTGGAAGAGTAGGGCAGTGGAGAATAGGATTGGAGGAGTAAGAGTGAACTGTACGGGACTTTAAGATAGTAGGAAGTAGTAACATGCTTGCTTTTGAATCACAGGTCATGGGAAGGAGAGGGTAAGGGTTAGTGGGCCATAGGCAAAGGTAAATGCTATTCATTTGGACCTCTCATCCCCCAGCATCATTTGTTGGCGAAATGCGGTGTCTGTTACTGGGTCAGCAGAGTCAGCTTTTCTTTCTAAACTTCAGATTTAGGAGGTCAGGATGACCATGACCTAGTGAACTGGCCCTCAAGTTCGTGACTAAAGTCATACTCAATTCCATTCCCTTTGCCTTTTCTCAAGGTGGCTGGGCATAACCCATCCCCCCAAAGTTATTACAAAGCTTAGTCCTAGTTAATCTCTGAGAAATGTATGCTTGGTTTCTGGGTGCCCAGCGATTGAGGAAGACTGAGTTGTTTTTTTCAGATTGCAGAACAGAGTAGATAGATCTTTCTCAGGTGGCAGGAGATTTTAGGGGCAAGGAAGCTTCTAAATTCAATCTCTGAATGGGGCCCAGAGCAGAGTTCCCACTTTTCCAGGTCCAGTGATAGATAGCAAAAAGTAAATAGATGCTTGCCAGGATTAATGTTCTTTCTTCCTTCATCAGCTCAATTCAGGCTGTAAAATCAAGAGTTGGCTTAGAAGTTTTTAACAGAATCCCCAAGTCACACCCTGCTTGACATTTTGCTTCAAATGGATAGACACTCAAAGAGTGTATAACAGCTTTGTAAACCTTAAGGTGTGCACACCAATTTTATGTGAATATCATTGACTTAAAGGCAATTTATCTTAATATGATAAGGAATAATTAGATGTGAATTACTAAAAAGTAACCTTTTCTAGTGCATATGTGTATTTTGTTTTATATGGGAAATTCTACTCTTAGCTGCAGTATAGTCCTAGAGATTATAGTGTAAGGTTTACTGCTAAAAAAAAGAGAATATTTTTTATATTCTGTCCCTGTGTGTCTCCATATGCATGTGTATATGTACCTACATATATATGTGTACACGTACATATGTATATATATATACATGTGTGTATATATCCATATATATATATATATACATACACACACATACATACCTACTCTGTTATCTTTGTTCACAGAACAAAACATTGAATAAGAAGGGATGGGCCACACAATGAAGTCTGGGTCATGGGTTGTTCTAGATGACACAAAATGCCTGGATTGAGTAAATGCGTTCTATTCTAGTTTAGGCACAGAGTTTTGTTTTGTTTTGTTTTTTTTATTTAACCAACTGCAGTATTGGCTTTAAAGGTCTAATACTAAACAGAAGAAATATGAATCTGAGAGAGCACTGCCATGACAGGAATTGAAATTATTCACTCTCAGAATCCTATCTGTATTATTTTAAAGTCATTTGTTAAGCCAGTAGAACATATCTTTATCTAATCTCTTCTTATGAATTCCTTTTTCAGTGCTTTAAAAGATTCATAGTGTTATCATTTTCCTAAAGTGGATCAAATTGCTTTATTTATCATCTCAGTATAATCTTTCATTTTAGATTAGGAAAGAATGAGTTTGTAGGTTTGGCCAGTGCTATTTGTTTCATTGGATTTCACCTTGTTCAAGTGAATGTCATTTTGTAATTTATAATCTAGCATGGAAATATAATTTTAATGAAGTCAGTAAAGCACAGATGTTTCTGAACATGCTGCTTAGTTTCTAACCGAATGGAAACTTCCCTAAAAACCTGCATGTAAAAGTTTTAATTAAAAGAAAAACAGTAAAATGTTAAATGATATGGAGAATTGGATTATTGCAAGTGTTACATGAGGAACTTTAAATTTACAACTTAAAATTGTACTGTACTTTAAGAAAATACTTATGAACGTTTTTCTCTAGAAGCATACCAATTAAAAAAAAGGTTGCTGATCAAATTAAAGACAGACTCAATAATATACTATAATGTCCTTTAATCCTTTGAGCTTTAAAATGCCCAGGGTGTCATTAGCTAACATTCTGCTCCAGGTATTTGAAACTTAATTCTTCTTTAATATTCTCTGTTGGAAATTGTTAGAATGGCATTTCAAATATTTCCTGCAATTTGAGTTAAAGATTACCTAAATAGTGCTGAGCCAGGCAGAATTTTTGAAGTATATCTCCAAAGATGTTATAATGGTTTAATGTCCTGTTGATTTTTGCTTAAGCAGAAAATAATTTTTGCAGTGAATTCAAGTACCACCTGGGGATTCAAGCTCAATAGTAAAGTTGCAGTGATATTTTGCTATATTCTATTAGCTCTCACCAGGAATAGAAATATCAGTCTAGCCAGCTACCCACCCATACAGAGTATACAGGCCCACTTAATAAAAATCATTTTACCGGAAGAATGAATTATATATTACCTGAGGGGTATCATAAATCCATTCTAATCTGTCATCTAGGAGTGATTCCTGCTACCATTGTCACTTAGGAGAGATCAGAACTGACCCTGTGAGAATGATACAACACAGATAACTTTGGATTATGAGGCAAAGTAAAGGAGTAGGGGCAGGAAGGGAATATGGGAAATGTCTGGGACATGAATCTGCACTGCTTAAGCATGGTGTTGCAGTGGAATTAACCTAGGGGTCAAGGACAGAAGTAGGATTTCAACACAGGGGAAATGAGAAAGGGAAATTCTGTGGGCAAAGCTCATCGACAGCTGACTGGGTCAAGGGTTTTGGGGACTGAGAAGAAAATAGTTTTAATATGAGGCTAAAAGGTTAGCCCTTGAAATATTTAGAAAACAGAATCCTGTTTCTTCGAAGACATAGGGAACTAAGATTTCCACTTGGGTGTAGGGATGGAACTGAATTGAACTAGAAGATAAATATTACCTTCTTTTCCAGCCCCTCAGTAGTAACCACTCCTAAAAAGGGAAGGAAATAAGAATTGGTTAAGTGCCTACTATGTGCCAGACACTGTGCCAAGGGCTTTACTAATATTATCTGAATTGGTCCTCACAAATCTGGGAGGTAAGTTCTGTTATTACCCCTCTTTTACAGTTGAGGAAATGTGGACAAGCAGAAGTTAAAGGACTTGCAAGATTACACAGCTAGTAAAAGTTTGAGGCTGGATTTGAACTCGGGTCTTCTGAACTCCAGACCCAGTGTTCTATCAACTCCACCACCTAACTGCTTCAGAGTTGGGGGTGTGAGAGTGTATTGTATAGCAATACATCTGGTTGGAGGAGGGATACTTCCAAAGATATAAAGCCCATGAATTGCCTTTTGAAGCAAACGTCCATTTTTTTTTTAAATACCCGGGGCAGTGAAAGAAAATTGTCCAAGAAAGTTGGAACCTAGGCAGAGAGTCTTTAGTTTGCTGTCTACCATAGGAGTAGCCCATTTTATTATAGGTCTTGGGGAATTCAAATAAAAAAGCTTTCTTAAAGTACCTATTATATAATAGACAACTTGCTAAACTTTAAGGATACAAAGAAAGGCAAAACAAAGCAAAAATCATTGCCTGCCCTCAAGGAGCTTAAAGTCTAATGGAGGAAACAAAATACAAACAACTAAGTACAAACCAAGATATATAAAGAATAAATTGGAGATAATATCAGAGGGAAGACACTGATATGAAGGACTGGGAGAGACATGGCAGAAGTATGGTGTAGTAAATAGTATCAATCTTGTTCTCATTTTAAAAGATGAGGACATAGATTCAGAATTAAACTGACTTGACCAAAGTCTTACCTATATTAGGTATCACAGCTGGGACTTAAATTAGAATTTTTGAGGCCAAACCTAGTGTTTTTGCAAGAGAACTTTTTCATTTCCCTTGAAGAGGATATCATGACTAAAGGTTTATATTCATTAGATGGCGTAGGTTAGACCTGTCCCGTCAAACTGAAGAACATTTACATGTATACATAAAATAAGTGGAAAGGTGAATCTCCCAAACATCTTTTGTGGGATATAAGGCAAAAATGTTTTATTTTTTTAACTTTTAAAATTAATTTATTTACTTTTAGTTTTGAACATTCACTTCCATAAGATTTTGAGTTCCAAATTTTCCCCATCTTTCTCCTCTGCCCACCCCAAGACAATGTATATTCTGATTAACCCTTCTCCCAATCTGCCCTCCCTTCTATCACACCCCTCCCTTCTCTTATCCCCTTTCTATTTTCTTGTTGGGCAAGATATATCTCCGTACCCTATTGCCTGTATGTCTTACTTTCCAGTTGAATGTAAAAACAATTGTTAAAACTTCATTTTTAAACTTTGAGTTCTGACTTCTTTCCCTTCATCCCTCCTCACCCACCCCCCTTGAGAAGGCAAGCAATTCAATGTAGGTTATACATGTGTAGTCATGCAAAACACTTCTATAACAGTCATGTTTTGAAAGACTATTTCCCTCTATCCTATCCTGTCCCCCATTTATTCTATTCTCTTTTTACCTTGTCCCTCCTCAAGTGTTTACTTCTAATTACCCCCTCCTCCCATTTGCCCTTTCTTTTATCATTCTCCCTGCTTATCCCCTTACCCCTGCTTTTCTGCAGTATAAGATAGATTTTCATACCAAACTGAGTGTGCATGTTATTCCCTCCTTAAGCCAAATCCAATGAACATAAGGTTCATTCTTTCCCTCTCATCTCCCTCCTCTTTCCCTCCATTGAAAAAGCTTTTTCTTCCCTCTTTTATGTGAGAGATAATTTACACCATTCTAATTTTCTCTTTCTCCTTTCTCATCCCTTAATTTAATATTTTTTAGATACCATCCTTTCATATTCAACTCACCCTGTATCCTCTGTCTCTATAATACCATCTCCCCAATTACCTAATACTGAGAAAAGTCTCAAGGGTTACAAATATTATCTTTCCATATAGGAATGTAAACAGTTTAACTTTACTAAAGTCCATTATGATTTTTCTTTCCTATTTACTTTTTCATGCTTCTCTTGATTCTTGTGTTTGAAAGTCAGATTTTTCTCTTCAGCTCTGATCTTTTCATCAAGAATGCTTGAAAGTCCTCTATTTCATTGAATGACCATTTTCTCCCCTGAATTATTATACTTAGTTTTTCTGGGTAGATGATTCTTGGTTTTAATTTTAGCTCCTTAGACCTCTGGAATATCATATTCCATGCGCTTGGATTCCTTAATGTAGAAGCTGCTAGATCTTGGATTATCCTGATTGTGTTTCCACAATATTTGAAATGTTTCTTTCTAACTGCTTGCAATATTTTCTCCTTGACCTGGGAACTCTGGAATTTGACTACATCCTAAGAGTTTTCCTTTAGGGATTTCTTTCAGGAGGTGATTGGTGATTCTTTCAAAATTTTTTTTTTATCCTCTGCTTTTAGAATTTATTGAAAAATGATATCCAGGCTTTTCAGTAGTCCAGTAATTTTAAAATTGTCTCTTGGATTGATACTCTAGGTCATTTTTTTCATGAGATGTTTCACATTGTCTTCCATTTTTTTTCATTCCTTTGGTTTTGTTTTATAATTTCTTGATTTTTCACGAAGTTATTAGCTTTCATCTGCTCCATTGTAATTTTTAAGGAATTATTTTCTTCATTGAGCTTTTGGACCTCCTTTTCCATATGGCCAGTTCTCCTTTTTAAGGAATTCTTCCCCATGTTGGTTTTTTTGGATCTCTTTTGCCATTTGAGTTAGTCTATTTTTTAAGGTGTTATTTTCTTCAGCATTTTTTGTGTCCCCTTTAGCAAGCAGTTGACTTGTTTTTCATGATTTTCTTGTATCACCCTCATTTCTCTTCCCAATTTTTCCTCTACTTCTACTTTTTGAGCTCTTCCTTGGCTTGAGATCAATTCATATTTTTCTTGGAGGCTTTGGATATAGGAGCTTTGACTATGTTGTCTTCTTGTTGTATGTTTTGATCTTCCTTGTCACCAAAGTAAGATTCTATAGTCTGATTTTTTTTTCCTGTTTTTGCCCCTTTCCCTAGCCAATTACTTGACTTTTGAACTCTTTGTCAAGATAATTCTCTACTTCCAGTGGGGCTTGGGAGGTATACTGTAAGGCGCTCCATACCCCCACAATCTGTGGGCCCAGAGCTCCAGAAAGAGCTTCTGCTGCTGCTACTTTGGCACCCTGGGACTGGGACTGACCACTCTACTCTCTCACACAGGTCTGACAGGTTTTTTCCACTGACCTTCCAATTTGTCCTCAGTATTTGGGGGTCAAGAAATCTGGAAACCATCACAGATGCCAATGATTCAGTCCCCTCCAAGACCTGCTCAGGCCCTATCTGTGCCAGCATGGCACACACCAGACAGTGCTCTGCTCCCAATGTGGCACTATAGACAGTTGCTGTCAACTTTCCGGGTGTCATGGGCTGAAAATTTGCTTCACTCCATCATTCTGTGGGTTCTGCCTCTCCAGAATTTGTTTAAAGTAAATTTTTACAGGTATTTTGCTGGATTTGGGGGAGAGCTCTAGCAAGTCCCTGGTTTTACTCTGCCATCTTGGCTCTGCCCCCCCACCCATTTTTTAACAAAGTAATTGGGTAGTAGACTAGGGCTCTAGAACATAAATACATACAAGTTTAGAGGAAGGATGAAGGTTCAGTATCATTCTTTTGAGATAAAAATGATCTGAAGCATGTGAAGTATGGGACAAACAAAATTAGGCATTTGCAGTATTCAAATTTGCACTATTTGAAGTTATTATAAAAATATGGTCATTGGTTCCAGTTCACTGAGAATTTACAATGTGAATTCAAATAATCTGACCATTTGAGGGGATTCTTTATTCACAATAATGAGGACCTAATCTAATATGACTAAAATAAGACTTGTATAACTTCTGAACCCTTTGCTTTTATTATTCTGAAAGTGGTTTCCTATTCATAATCAAACTGCTTTTCACATATATCTTTTTTCTGTGGAAAATTTAAAAATCCTTATTCCTTTAAAAAAAACTGCACTTAAACATAAAATGAAATGAGCATTTTCATATACATGGTAGATAAAGAACATTTAATTCATATAATTATATCTAGGATTCCTGTAGTGCCTTAAGATTTGCAATGCACTTTACAAATATCTCATTTCTTCACAACAGTCCTGTAAGATAGGTGCTCTTATTAAGTCTGTTTTACAGTTGAGGAAACTGAGGCAGACAGTGGTTAAGTGACCTGCTAGAAGTTTCTGAGACCAGATATGGACTGACTCCAAGTTTAGAGCTCTATCTACTGTACCACTTAGTTACTCTTATGTTTTTTTTTCCTTATAAGAATATGAACTCCCTGGGAGTTTTAAGGAATCAATCAATCACCAAACATATATTAATAACCAATTCCGCACAGGCATTGTGATAGGAGCTGAGAATGCAAAGAGGAGCCGAGAATGCAAAGACAAAAATGAAATGATCTGTAAGGAAGGTTACATTCTTTGGGGGGAAAATAAGTTACACACATGTAAATCAATACAAAATATGTATGAAGATAATACAATAAGTAGTTGCAGGAGAGATGCTGGTAACAGAAAAACTCAACCAATACCTCATGGGGAAGATGCTTGCTCTGAGCTCTGAAGGAAGCTTGAGATTCTAAAAGATGAAGTGAAGATACAGTCCAGGAACAAGGGATATAGGCTGTATAAAACACTAAGATGGAAGACTAGATGTCATGTGTGAAGAAGAGCAAGGTTTAGACCAGTTTGCCTGGAACATGGAGTATGTAGAGTGTGACGAAGTTTAGGGGTGCTGGAGACCCCGAAATACTGACATGCTGGGTCTTGCTCAAATGAATTCGACTCAAGCCTTCTTAAAGCCAAAGAAAGACAAAGTTTATTAAAGATTCGCCATCTTGAGTTGACTCTTAAGGAGCCTAAGCATTTGTGCAAAGTGGGCTGGATAGAATCTAGCTAGACAGAGTCTGTTCTGTATCCCACCTGAGCGCCTTCCTGGAGGCGAGATGGAACTTAAATACAGAAAAGACTATAGGAGGGATCTGGGGGTGATCTGGTAGTCTAAAGTGATGGGAGGAGGGCTTTAGGGAGGGTGTTGAGGAGAAGTCCAAGGAGGGAATGAATGGTCCTGGGTTGGAAATAGCTGGAGGCAATCAGGAGATATCAGACTATGGAGGGTTTGGGTGGGAAGCAGGTGGGGCATGGAGAGGTAACAGATTTGAGTATGAAAGGCCAGGTTAAGTGAGGAGATTCAAGGAAAGTTCCCAGAGTCTGAACCCCATCCTAGTGGAGTGGTGTGCATGATGTTTGGGAGCCAGACTGGGAAGGACTTTAAATTCCAGACCAAGGATTTTATGTTTTCATCTAGAGAGCTTTTTGAGTAGCTAAAGCCACACAATCAGATCTGTGCTTTAGAAATATCATTTTAGCATTTCGTTCAGGATAAAACAGAAGGAGATTTGGGGCAGTGAGACCAATGAGGAGGTGGTTGCAATAATTTGGATGGCACATGTTGAATGCCTGAATGAAGCTGCTAAATGTGAAACTTTTGTAGAGCTGATGTAATGACTGTAATTAGCCAGTACAAAATGCATGAATAAGATTATTTGACCTACAGTTTACCCACAAAAACCTCTTAGTATTAAACTGAAGAATTAGAAATATTTAAACCTACTTCATGTATTTTTATGTGAAAGTGAAAGAGAAAGTGAATGGAAAAGAGAGATGTGGGAAATGAGGTTTAGGAAGGGTTAAGATAAGGGAGAAGAAGGTTAAGATGAGAAAGAGATAAGACTTGACTGGACAAGAAAGTGAAAAATTGAAGAAGATGTTGAATTTGCAAAGGTAGGTGATTGAAAGAATGGTGTTGCCTTTGACAAATAGGGAAGTTAGGAAAAATAGAGGGTTTTCGAGGGAAACAAAATGGATTCTGTTTTGAACACGTTGAATTTGAGCTGTCCATGGGATATCTAGTTGACAGTGTCCTATAGTCAGTTGGTGATGAGGTACCATAATTCAGGCAACAGGAACTGTGGCTTCCCTAGCCTTGAATGTTCTCCAAACAAAAACCATCTGATCACATACTTGTCCATATATTTTAAATACAAGAGAGTATGTCTGCTGAGAGAAAATAGTCCATTCTCATTGAATTAAATGTGTCAGAAAGGCACTGACTACAAGTGTTTCTCCTTTTTGTCTAGCTTGTACAGAGGATGTAACACTATCTGGAGGACTTTTGTAGAACTGATGTAATGACTCTGTAATTAGCCAATAAAAAATGCATGAATAGGATTATTTGACCCACAACTTACCCACAAAACCTCTTAGTATTAAGCTGAAGAATCAGAAATATTAAAGCTCCCTTCATGTATTTTCATATAAAACCCTCCAAAATATAAATTACAAACTTGATGGTTTTAATATATCTAATTGACTTTCTGGTAGTTAAAATTTAATTTAAAAATAGAATGTGACTAGAAAAAGTAAGAGAATAATTAGAGATTAAAGCACAGTATTAATGAGGGTGGCCACTTTAATATCATCACAATTGAGCCATATTGTATAATATAACATATATCCACTAGCATGGTTCACTGAACTGTGAGTTTATAAGGTAAAATCAAATCAAGGTAATTTCCTCTCACCCACCTGAAAGAAAAGTTCTTTTTTAGAGAGCAAAATGTTATGTTGAAGTAACATATTATGATCTTATTTTATATTTTGATTCTGATAAGTGACTTTTAAAAATAAAGTCCACATCCTCCTAATCCTAGGCATGTTTTATCATTAAAAAAAAAATTTAATTTTTAAAAAAAGGGGGAGGGAAGAAAGGCAGTTCAGCAAAACTAAAGGACACATCATTCAAATTCGATAGTATCTGCAATACATCCATGGTCTTCCCACTTTTACAAAGAGAGAAGCATTCTAATGCTTCTTTCCGACTAAGCTGGGTCATTATAATTCAATTTAGATGTTTTTTATTCTTTCCATTTAAATTACTTTAATCATTTTCTTTCTGATTCTTCACTTACCATTTTTCTGTTCCTTTACTCCTCTGACTTCCTCTCCTCCTCTCACCTTCTCTCTCTCTGTCTGGTAGCCCAAGGGAAAGACCAGAGACTGCATGTGCCACTTTGCCTAAACTATCACCTCTCTTTAGACATTGGTAAAGATAGTCAGAAATCCTGTGCCTAAAAGCCACAGTAATAGCAGCACTCTCCTCACCTTAGACAACTAGCCCAACTCCATGGAACCCTTTTATAAAACCCTTTTCCCCTCTCAGCTATGATCTAGGGAAAAGAAACTGTGGAGAGGGGCCCATCATTTTCAATATCACTATCTTCAGTTACCAACCAACTGTCAATCAGTGGTTAGGTAAGCCCATAAACTTCTAAAATAGCCCTGCCTTATCATTGTGTAGGGAAATGATACTTCTAGAGACTTGGCCCTGGCAACTGCCCCCTCGAGTTCTATAGTCCCTCCTTGATTTCTCAGCAGCCACAGGTTCTGACAACTTAGAAAAGAGAGTGCTCATGCTCTTAAGTCCTTGACACTATCAAATGACTCAAAATCATTACTAGATATGATTTTATTATACTTGCTTTGCTATACTAAGAACTAGTGGGTCTTTTTGCATGTGTAGCTGAAATCTCCTATGTGTATTGTCTCCCCTTTTGTGTGAGCTCCTTCAGGGAAGAGACTATCTTACCGAATTGATAATTTATAAAATTACGGAAAGGAGGCAGGAATGCCTTGTTCTTTGGGTACTCTCCAGGAAAGGTCATAGCTGGTGAGAAACTGGTCAGCAATCATACTTTAATAAGCACAGAGGGTGTGGGGGTTAACAGCACAGAATATACAAGTGGTGAAAGGGGTACAGAGGCAGATGTCCTGGGGACCGGTGATGGGATAGGCAGTGATGTGGAAGATGATGGGAGAGGGCAGAGAGTACTATGGAATTGTGGATTAGAGTTGGGGGCTGGGGGAGAAGGGCAGGCAGTTGTCTCATTTCAATAGGGTTTTTTGGGGAACAGACCAACTGTTACCTGTGCCGCCTTGGGGTTAGTTAATTAACATATCCAATTCATCTCAAAATTGTCAGTAAAACTTGAAAGTTAACATTTTTGCATCATCTCAGAATTAGCAGCAACTTTTGATGTTTTGCTGGATTTACTGCAGATGTCTGGAACTTATCTGAGATGTACATATACTGGCAGAGGCACCAAGGTGGCTTCCACTGATTCAGCACAAGGATGTGAATTTTGGTTACTTTATGATAAAATTTATAAAAGTTGCACTTTGATCTTTGGGATGGTTCCTACATGACTCACAGGGCCCCTTTTGCAATCTTATTTCCTTCTATTGCTCTTTTATACTGGCAATTTTATAAACTTAACTGTATTATCTAGAAAAGGAGGTGATAGTTGTGGGGGCAGAACAAGATATTGTTTTACTTTTCTGTTTATGGTTCCATTGCTTAAGACAGTTCTTTGCATATAGAAATTACTTTTTAATAAAAGCTTTTTATTTTATTTTTCAAATGTAAGCATTAATGTATTTCCCTTCCACTCCAGTCCCAATTTAAAAAAAATGAACAAAATGCTTAGTCAAACAAAAATTCTCACTGTCATGTCCAAAGTCAATTTTCTTATTCTGCACCCTGAGTCCACCCCCTTTCTATTAGGAAGTGGGTAGCCTACTTCATCATTGGACCTCTAGAATCAAAGTTGACATTGACTAGAAGTCCTAAGTCTTTCAAAGTTGTCTTCACAATGTTATTGGTTTTGTATAAATTGTTCTTTTGCTTCTTCTTACTTTGCTTATCATCAATTCATAGAAATCTCCCTGGCTTTCTCTGAAATAATCCCTTTTCATCATTTGCTAAGGCATAATAGTATTCCATTATATTTATATACCATAATTTGTTCAGCCCTTGGCCAACTGATGGACACCCCCTTAGTTTCTAGTTCTTTGTTATTATAAAAAGAACTACCCTATACTTTTTGTACATATGGATCTTTTCCTTCCTTCTTTAATCTCTTTGGGGAATAGGTCTTAATAGTGGTCAAAGTGATGGAGTTCAGACTCTGAGAGCCTCCCTTGAGCTCCCCTTGAATCTTCCCACTTAATCTGGCCTTTCTTACTCAAATCTAATCTTCCCATTTGTTCTGGCAGTCTCAGGAAGCCCATGGGCTTTTCATTATCCTTCTACTCAGGTCTCTGTTGCACCCCCCACCCTTGATCCCATCAAAACCCCATTCCCCAGGCTGTTGACCACTCCCATCAAGATCTGTATCCATTCCTATACTGCCCCTATCCAGATCTCTGGATTGCCCCACCTGCTTTCCACCCAGACCCTCGATTGTCTGATATCTCCTGATAGCCTCCTGTAGTTTCCAGCCTTTGACCCTTATTGGATTCCCTCCTTGGACTTTTCCTCAAAACGCTTCCTAAATTCCTCCTCCCATCACCCTGGACTACCAGACCACCCCCCAGATCCCTCCTATACTCTTTTCTGTATTTAAGTTCCAGCTTGCCTTCATGAAGGTTGCTCAGGTGCAATCTAGCTCAGACTCTGTCTAGCTGGGATTGCATCTGGCCCACTTGTGAATACAAGTGTTACAAATACTTAGGTTCCTTAAGAGGCAACCCAATTTGGCAAATCTTTAATAAACTTTGATTTCTTTGGCTTTAAGAAGGCTTGAGTCAAATTCATTTGAGCATGATCTGGACCGTTGCCATCTTGGGGTCCATGATAGTAACTTTTTGTGCAGTTCCAAATTGTTCTCCAATTTGTAGCCCTGTCATCAGTGTATTAATCAGCCTTTCTGCCCCTAGCCCATCAAAATTTGTCATTTCTTTTTGTTCAGCTTTGCCAATATGACAGGCATGATAAAGAACCTCATTGTTGCTTTAATTTGCATTTTTCTACTTATTAGTGATTTGGAGAATATTTTCATGTGGCTAATTGATATCTTAGATTTCTTCTTTTAAAAACTGCCTATTTATATCCCTTAACTCTCAGGACAGGGATGACTCTTACCATAAATTTCAATATGATCCTTCTATATCCTGGAAATGATAACTTCACCCAAGAAACATGAAGATTCTTTGAGCCCTTTCTTGATTTTCCTTAGCCACTAGTGCCTCCCCTCAAATTCCATTGCGTTTATTTTGTATATATGCTGTATATATTTATATGTGTTCACATTGTGTTCCTGACTGTATTGTTAGCTCCTGTAAGGTATGGAGTGCGTCAGGTTTTGTTTGTATCCCTAGTACCCTGGACAGTGCTGGAGACCAAGGAGGTTCTAGATAAATGTTGGTTAATTGAATAATTAAATAATGCAGCATTATCTGATGTGAAGTGTGCTGACCTGGGCAATATTGACTATGTTTTCAAATAAAGAAATTGTACATCTCAATCTCAAGGCTCTAAGTGGAGCACAATTGGAATGAACTAGAGGAATGTTTCAGTTACTCAAAATATATTGAAAGTTGGATAAATTCAAGCAGTCAGTAAATTCTAAAGATGATCAATAAATGCTTGGTGATTGAGTCATTCATTGGAATGAAAAAGTTTGATCAAGAAGAAAAAAACCCATACATTCAGGGGTTATAATGCTTCTTCAAATAGCCAACTCCTTAAGTTCATTTAAAATAGGATTCAATTTTAATAATTTGATTTATCGGAAAACCTTTTAAATATTGCTGTTATCTAAAGGAAGATCCTTCTGTACTGCAAGTTAACTTCAGTGGAATGGTGATCTCATCAGAATTGACATTCCCTCCATTAGTGAAAATCACAGTCCATTCATCGTTATTATTCTGTGCAGATTTTTACCTGTTTTCTTCTCCATAGAATATCTGTTCAATTTCCCCTAGGTTTCTTTCGTATTTTGTTGGCACCAATATAGTTCTTGTGCTATTCATTTTTCTTCATTTTGCTGTTGTCACTGGCCCCACTGCCTCTTCTGATAACAGATTTACTTTTCCAGTGAATTATACATGAAATCTACATGCCAAAAATATTAATTGCAAATAAGAATTAGTCTTATGATGTTTATAGAGTACTTGATATATTTAGAAAATGGCAGGGAATTTTTTTCCCTTTCCTTTCTTCCTACTGATTCATGGGGAAAAAAAATCACTCAAGGTCCATATAAATATAAAGCAATTTGAATTATGGTTGATATTTTTATTTTGAGAGAAGCATAAAATGTCCCATCTGTTAAAGATACACTAGGAACAGGAAACAAGTGAATATAGAACAAAATACATTTGAGTCCTGTGTTCTGACCAGGTAAGAATGATAGAGGGCAAAAGGAGGGAAAGAGAGTATGACTAGAGAAATAAGGTATGGGATGGAAGAGTGACAAAGAACAGGAGAAATACAGATAGATAATGAGGAATAGATAAAGTAACACATCAATACAGTATAGTAATGAAAACAGAGAATCTTTCATATATGAAACCATAGTCAAAACTATAGTTTGACTTCCATTCTATGTGCAGTGACTGCAAAGATCCTCCATGCCTTCATCAAGAACAGATCATGCCAAATTAACCTTATTTCCTTTCTCAGAGGGTTACTAACCTGGTAGATCAGTGAAACTATGTTAATATAGTTTTCTTAAATTTTTTAAAAATTATTTAAGTTTCCAACATTCATTTCCACAAAATTTTGAGCTCCAAATTTTCTCCCCATCTCTCCCCTCCCTTACCCCAAAATGCCAAGCATTCTCTGTACCCCTTCCACCAATTTGCCCTCCCTTCTAATACCCCTCTCTTCTCTTATCCCCATCTTCTCTTTTGTCCTGTAGGGCAAGATAAATTTCCATACCCCCATTACTTGTATTTCTTATTTCCCAGTTGTATGCAAAAACCATTCTTAACATTTGTTCCTAAACATTTGAATTCCAACTTCTCTTCCTTCCTCCCTCCCCACCCATTCCCACTGAGAAGGCAAGCAATTCGATATAGGCTATATATGTGTAGTTTTGCAAATGACTTCCATAATAGTCATGTTGTATAAGACTGTATTTCCCTCCATCCTATCCTGGCCCCCATTTCTTCTATTCTCTCTTTTGACCTTGTCCCTTCTCAAGAGTGTTTATTTCTAATAGCTCCCTCCTCCCATTTGCCCTCTGTTCCATCATCCCCCCAGCCTGCTTATCCCCTTCTCTCCTACTTTCCTGTGGTGTAAGATAGGTTTTCATACCAAATTGAGTGTGCATATTATTCTTTCCTTGAGTCAAATGTGATGAGATTAAGCTTCACTTTTTCCCTCTCACTTCCCCCCTTCCCCCCACCATTGAAAAAGCTTTCTCTTGCTTCTTTTGTGAGATAATTTGCTCTATTCCATTTCTCCCTTTCTCCTCCCAATATATTCCTCTCTCATCCCTTAATTTTATTTTTTAGATATGATCCCTTCCTATTTAACTCCCCTTGTGCTCTCTGTCTCTCTCTCTCTGTCTGTGTGTGTGTGTGTGTGTGTGTGTGTGTGTGTGTGTATAATCCCACCAACTATCTATATACTGAGAAAAGTTTCAAGAGTTACACAAATAATATCTTTCCATGTAGGAATGTAAACAATTCAACTTTGGTAAGTCCCTTATGATTTCTCTTTCCTGTTTACCTTTTCGTGCTTCTCTTGATTCTTGTGTTTGAAAGTCAGATTTTCTTTGCACCTCTGGTCTTTTCATCAAGAATGCTTGAAAGTCCTCTATTTCATTGAATAACCATTTTATTCCCCTGAAGTATTATACTCAGTTTTGCTGGATAGGTGATTCTTGGTTTTGGTCCTAGTTCCTTTGACTTCTGGAATATCATATTCTAAGCTCTTCAGTCCTTTAATGTAGAAGTTGCTAGATCTTGTGTTATCCTGATTATATTTCCACAATACTTGAATTGTTTCTTTCTAGCTGCTTGCAATATTTTCTCTTGACTTGGGAACTCTGGAATTTGGCTACAATGTTCCTGGGGGTTTCTCTTTTTTTTCAATATTTACTTTGCCCTCTGGTTCTAGAATATCAGGGCAGTTTTCCTTGATAATTTCATGAAAGATGATGTCTAGGCTCTTTTTTTGATCATTAAATTTTTGCAGAAGTATGACAGTGTTTCATTCTGTTGTGAATAAGATGGAAAGGCACTAGTCAACAGCAAAATTGGGTCTAGTCAGAACTCTTTCGCTTGACCCAAAAAGTAATTCTTTGATGCCAGCATGGAAGGTCATCTCCAGTGTTAGTGCCCCAGGGATCTTTATTTGAGCTATTGTTATTTCACATTTTTTTCCTAATGACTTGGATAAATGCATAAAAGGCATGCTTATCAATAGTATATTAGCTGTTCATCACAGCTAATGTCAAACATCACGAAGTTGTGAGGAACAGCTAACATAATAGATGGCAGAATTGGGATCCCAGAAGATTTTGACAGTCTGGAACGTTGGGTGGAATCTAAGAAGATAAAAATTTATAAGGCTAAATATAAAGTGCTGTAGTTGGAGTTTAAAACAATCAGTTCTACAAATTCACAATTTGGCAGGTGTGACTGGGTGGCTGTTCATCAGAAAAAAATCCCCACTTTGGGTCAGTTTTCTTTAAACTTTTATGAGGCAACAGTGTGACATGGCAGCATACATACATGTGACATATGATACAACTACATTAAGAAAGGCATAGTGCCCAGAACTAGGAAGGATGATTGTACCACTGTGCCCTCTCCTGGTCAGGCCATCACTGAGTTTGTTGTGTAGTTCTAGCCAGGGGTGGGGAACTTGTGGCTTGAAGGCACCTGTGGCCTTCTAGTTCCTCAAGTTCGGCTCTTTGATTGAATCCAAAATTCACAGAACAAATCCTCTTGAAAGGATTTGTTCTGTAAAACTTGCACTCAGTCAAAAGGCCACATCCAAGGAACCTAGAAGGCCACATGTGGCTCTGAGGTCACAAGTTCCCACCCCTGTGGACTATCTTTGTGTTGGACTATTGTTTCACATTAGAGAGCAAAACTTTGCATCTTGGGTGCAAGGAGACACATTTAGATTGGATATAAAGAAGAATTTAATAACGATTTAGAACTATGTCAAAATGGATTCCCACAGAAGATAGTGGGTTCCCTCACATTAATAGTTTTCCAAAAGGGTGGTTGGTTACTTGTCAGGTATTTTATAGAGGGAAGTCTTGTTCTGATATGGTTTGGATTAAGTGGCCTCTGATGTTTTTGTCAACTTTGCAGTTCTCTTAAATGTTTGCAGCTTAACATTTCCTGGATCCAAACTTAGACCTTTTGCAATGTGTGATTTGCTTTTGAAAATTTCTTAGGTTGATTGTTGCCTATTTTGAATTATTGCTGTTTAATATTACTGAAATACAAATAACTACTTGTTTAAAGGACAGTATTCTATTGAAATATTCCATGTATACTTTTAAACATTTAAAAACATTGACATTTCCCAGTATAGTGTATGATTGTGATTAGGACTGTTTCTGTTTGCTCTCCAAATGCTCACCAAATATTTGATATTTGTATAAAAGTCCTATTCATCTTATCTCAACTAAATTTATTTTAAATTTTAGAAGAGGGGATGCTAAGAATTGTGAAAATCATTTATTTTTAACTGACTAATTTGATTAGTTTCAAATATTGAAGCAAAGTATTTATCTGTAATCTAGGAGTTTTTGGTTCGTTTGTATTTTTTAGTTGAGTGCTTTTGATTGAGTGCTTATAATAGTTCCTTACTGATAGTAATGTGTTAGATTTTCAAAGCACTTTCCTTAAGAATAAACCTTTGGAGGTCCATGAATTATCATCCCCACTTTATAGATGAAGAACCTGATGTTCTAGGAGGGTGACTTGACTTGTAGGGTTCCACAACTATTAAGAGTCTAAAGTCAGTCGGTGTGAGGCCCTGTGCCAGCACTTTGAAAGTCAAACCCAGGCCTCTTGGGTCCAGTTCCACTGTTCTTTCGATTGTTCCATACGGTCATTCTTTCTTTGGATATGTCTAAATCCTTTTGACCTATGAGTCTTTATCAGAGAGTTGAAATAGGGGAGGTTGAGGAAAAGGCAAGATTTTATCTAATTCATTACTGGAAGCCTTGAAACTATTCAGTTCCATTTTTAGCTTTTATCCCTGATATAAACCTGAAATCTCTCCCACTTCTCCTCTGTTCTCTCATGTCAGATGCTGAACTTTTAGGTTGAATTCTGTGTGTTATAAAAAGTATCTTTATTTCAACATACCATATTTGAATTACACAGGATGGTTTTAAAATCCTTGTACAACTTTAAACATAACTTTAGATGTAGATAAGTATATTCTAAATGCCAGAGAAAAGCTGAAATCTTTAATTTTGAAGCAATACAGTTTGATTTTTAAAGTTTCATCATAGTGGCCATCAATTATGGTACCTTTTTCAAACTGATTTTCCAGGTTGTCATATGATTTGTTGAAAATTTTTTTTTTATTTGAATGAAACTTATAATTTACAGCAAGCCCAGGCTGGCCAACCCTTTATGAGAAGGGTATATAATTCTTCACAAGCTGAAAATACTGTATTTGATGAAATCTGTATTTAACCTCAGGCAAATATTTAGGAGAAAGATTTTTTTCCCTTTAGTAAGAATAGGTATAAAAACATCATTTATGCATCTAAAAAAGTACTGCTACATAAAACTACTAGGTTATCACTAGGGAATTTTTAGGAACCAAGTTATTGTTGAAAATAAATGTTTGACATTGAATTAGAGAACCATAAGAGTTTTAAAAAGAACAAGTTGAATTCTTAAGAGTTATAGCAGGATGAGTATAAGCTAAAATTCATTGTAAAAACATATAGTTGTTTCTGATTGATTTAACAATATGTTTAAAGGCTAAGACATTTATATATTTATAAAAAGGAAAAGTAACACAATATGTCACATTCTTTACCACTGTATAGTTGAAACACAATTCACTAGTATATCCATTTTATTTTTAATTCCATATTCAAGTGTTATGATCTCATAACTCTTTAAAAAAAATTTGGAATTTAAACACTAAAAATGCTGAGCATTTTCATATACATAACAGAACACAAGAGAATTCTATATGGAACCAAGAATCTTCATTTCATGCTTCTTGATTTTAAAAATTATGTAATAAATTCTACATATTACTTTCATAACTGCCCTGTTTGCTTCTCTCTGAACTTCCTTTTGGTCTTTTTTGTGCATTTCAAAAATGTTTGAATAGCCCTCTTTTATTTGACATAACTATTGTTAACTTCTCGCCCCCACCATTAAAAACCAAGAAAAAGGGGAAAAAAAACTTGTAATATGTAAGCATAGCCACATAAACAATCTGTTCATTGGCCCCATGCAGAAATGTATTTCTCCTTTCGCACCTTCTGTCCATCACCTTTTTATCAGGTGGTGGTTGACCTTCATCGTAGATCTTTTTGGTGTCGTTGGTTATTGCGTTGATCAGAGTTCTTAAATTTTCCAAGTATTTTCTTTGCAGGACTGCTCTCCTTGAATAAGAATAATTGCTGTCCTGCCCACTCCCTTCTTCATCAGTTCATGCTATCCAGGATTCTCTGAAATAGTCACCTGTGTTTTTTCTTATGGTAAAATAAAATCCAGTTATATTCATCTGCCTCACTGTGTTCAGACATTCAGCAGTTTTTAAAAGGCAACTTAAGACACCCTCTTCAATTCTTGTTTTAAGATTTCCTTTTTAATTCATCCTTTATATCAGGAAGTTTTAAAAATATTAGTATTATCCCCACTCCCTCTCAATCTTCTCTCTGACTCTTCCCAGCCCTGCTTGTTTCCTTGTTGAGTTGGGGGCATTTCTACAGTATACTTTTTGAGGTCCTATATGTGTGTATGTTTTACCTTCCTTTATTTCATATGAAGAAGGTTCTTGTTATAACCACTCTCCCCATACCTTCACCTTTGTATACTCTTTTAATGCACCACAGTTAAGTGAAACACCAACTTCTACCCCCTTCTTCCTCCTTTCTACCCTAGTAGCTTCCTACTTTTGCCCTACTTTCTTTTTTTCCCGCTTTAAACCCTCAGAAGAGAATCAGTCCACACCTAGAAGCTCTATTCTTTTTATTTAACTCCCTCAGGACCTCCTGAAGATATTAAGGTTCTGAAAGAACCCATTCCTTTTCCTCCCATTAAATATAAGGACTTCATCATTATACAGCCCTTTCCAATCGCTGAAATAGATTTACTTTTAAATTTTCTCTGGATGCTTGCCTGTGTATTTCAAAATTCCTACTTAGCTCCAGTCTTTTCATCAAAAATGTTTGCAAATCCTGTATTTCACTGAAGATCTACTTTCTCATCCTGTAGGATTATACTCAGCTTTGAAAAGAAAGCTATTCTTGGTTGTAAGTGTATCTTTTGCCTCTTAGAATTTTTTTATTCTCTAGTTTTTAGTAGAAGCTGCCAGCTCTTATGTGATCTTGACTGTGGTTCCTTGGTATTTGAACTACTTCTTTCTGGATGCTTGCATTATTTTCTTCTTTGAGGGCAGAAAGCTCTTGATTTTTGCTCAGACATTCCTGGGACTTTTATTTTTGCCTCTCCTTTTAGAAAATGATCAGTGAATTTTTTTCTATCTTTATTTTGCCCTTTTGTTTTGGGTGGTTTTTATTTATGATTTGTTGAAATATAATGTTTCGGCTTTTAAAAAGTCATGGTCTTTAGGAAGTCCAATTATTCTGTATCATTTTTCCTAAATCTAATTTCTAGATGAGTTGTTTTTGATATGACAGCTTACATTTTCTTCTATTTTTTTTTCAGTCTTTTGATTTTGTCCTAATATTTCTTGCTGTTCCATGGAGTCCTTGATTTCTGTTTGGTCTATGCTAGTTTTCAGCAATTCTATTTCTTGGGTAAGATAAACTACTTTCTCTTCCAAATTGTTTATTTTCCTCCTAATTCTTTCCTCAAGATCTTTTATTTAATTTTAAAATCTCTTGCTTTATTTCTTCTAGATATTTACATAGTCCTTCAGAAAATCCATTTTTCCTTTGATTCTCGGCTTGCAGTTGTTTTGAAATGACATACTCCTTCTTTTGGAGATTTCTAGATTTATAATGATCTTTGATACCCACTGGTGTTTTCTTTGATGAACTCATCCGTCAAGCTTTAGTTCTTCAGTAGTCAGTCCATATGTCAGGCACTATACTAAGTACTCAGGATATAAAAAGAGGCAAGATAGTAAGGAAGTCACAATCAAAGAATTGTAAACAAACAAGCTATATGTGGGACAAATAGGGAATAATTAATAGAAGGAAGGTAATAGAATTCAGAGGGCTTAGAAAAGGCTTTCTGTAGAATATGGGATTTTAGTTGGTACTTGAAAGAAGTGAAAGATGCCAGTATGTGGAGATGAGGAGGGAGAATATTCCAGGCATAGGAATTAGTCAGTGAAAATGCCTGATGAAAATGAGAGATGGGGAAATAGCAAGGAGGCCAGTGTCCTTCAATTGAAGAATACATGGCAGGGAGTAATGTCTACACAGGGGGTAGAGTTCTGGGTCTGGAGTCAGGAAGACATGACTTCAAATATGGCCTCAGACATTTACAAGCTGTGTGACCCCGGGCAATTCACTTTCCTAGATGCCTCACTTCATTTGTAAAATGAACTGGAAAAGGTAATGACAAACCACTCCAGGAAGTCTGTCAAGAAAACCTCAGATGGGGTCACAAAGAGTTGGACATAGCTGAAAATGACTGAAGGACAGCAGCAGTGGTAGAAGAGGACTAGATTATGAAGAGCTTTGAATGCAAATGAAGGATTTTGTATTTGAGACTTGAGGTGATCAAAAGCCATTGGCATTTATTGAGTAAGGAAGGAAATATGGTTAGACCTGTGCTTTAGGAAAACTCTGTTGATGGCTACATAGAGGATGAATTGTAGTGGGGAGACAGCTGAGGTGGGCAGACCCATAGGAATAGTCCAGGCATGAAATGAGGAGGACCTGCACCAGAGTGTTCAGTATCAGAGGACAGAAGGGGGAATATTAGAGGGATGTTGAAAAAGTGAAATTGGTTGTAGGCGGGGGTGTGGTAAGAGATGGTGAGGAGCTGAGGATGGCACCAAGCTTTCAAGCCTGAGAAAATTGGAAGATTCTATTATCCTCAACAGTAATAGAGAAGTTAGGAGGAGAAGGGGGATGGTTTAGGGGGAAAGATGGTGAGTTCAGTTTTGGACAAGTTGAGTTTGGACAATTTGACTGCTCTGAAAGGCAATTGGAGATGTGAGATTGGAGGTCTTCTAAGAGATTAGGGAAGCAGTAGGTAAATTTGAGAATCTGATATGATAATGAAATCTGTGGGAGCTGATGAGGTCACCAAATAAAGTAGTATATGGAGAGAATAGAAGGCCCAGGACTGAACCCTGAAAGACACCTACAATTAGAGGGCATGATCTAGATGAGAATTCATCCAAGACTGAGAAGGAGCAGTCATGTAGGTAGAAGAAGAACCAGGAGAGTGTTGAACAGTTACTAAAAGACTCTAGAATTACTTTGTTCATAAGATTAGATTTTAATGATACTGTCTCTGCACAATACCAAATTTTGCTAGTTGACAGTGGTCCCAAGGCTCTACTTAATGAAAATCATATTTCCATTTATGCTTCTGTACATTTTTGTAAACAGAAACATTACAAAAATATTAAATGCCCATTGGATTGGATTTTTAAATGCTTCCAAGACTTTCAGAGAGAAATACCTGCAAAATATTTCTTACATTCAACCTACATATTAGATATTTCTTGATGAGAATTTATTGCAGAATTATATTCTTTCTAATATCCATGATATATGTACATCAGACCAATCAGTTTTGAAATGAGGCTTTGTAGCAGGGCTAGCTTTTCCTGGCCTTGTCCTGGGTTTTCTAGGTTTCTGTGTTTATTTTTACTTCCCAGGCTTAGGCCATCCTCCATTGTTGAATATTGGATCTCCAGGGCCCTGTCTGGCTTCTCAGTACAGATTGTGAGGGACCTTAGAGTGAGTGGGACCTGAGGTGATCAGGCTTTGGTACTACTATGCCAGACTGGTCCTTGTTTGTTGCTGATGTCTGGGCAAACTGAGGCTTCCTCAGGAGATCCCTCCATCACTGCAGCCTCCAGGCAAAAAGCTTTTCAACCTCCCAGGGATCTCTGGTCAGGCTGAAAGACTGCTTTTCTGCGGGTCCCTTTTTGGATTGCCCTTGGACTTTCCAGATGGCTTTTAGTACAGTTTTGGTGTAGAAGCAATCACTTACTATAGTTTCTTATTAAATTTTCTTTTCATTAGTTTTTGTGGACTTGGGTTTTGTTGGAGTTGGTAAGTGGGAACTGAACGGTTTGCCTTCTGTCAGGCAGCTATATTGTCAAAGTTCTTGATTTCTCTTTGTAGCCCATCAAATCAATTTTTGTCCATTATGTATGCAAAGGCCAATTTTTAAAAAATTCTGTGTATTTGACTAAGGAGATTTTGTTTAAGGTTTTAGTACTTGATGCAGTTAGTATGAAACTGTTTAGAAAAAGTAATGTTTGAAGAACATTGCCCTCAGTAGGAGATGGTTGGTCCATTTGGATTTTATACAGTATAATTTCCATGACACTGGCAAAGGTTTTTAGTGGCTTTGCTTAGGGTTTCAATTCATTGTAATTCTCAGTATGTTATTAAAGAAAGTAACCTATGTATTCACATTTTTTTATCTGCATAATGAAAATAGATTATTTTAAAAATGTTTTATTGAAACCTTTTGTTTTACAACAGTCATTCCTAGATCTAGAATTGCTCCTTCCCTCCCCTCCCCTCCATTTAACTCCCCCTTATACCAAATAAAAATGGTTAAGTTCCATAAACTAACACAGTACCTCTGAAAGTCTATGCACATTCTTCACCTATTCCTTACCTTCTCTACTGAGAGCAGGGGATTAAAATTTTTGTGTTGGTGTTCATTAGGGTTATTGGTCTACACATTTCTTTCTCTGTTTTGAATCTCCCAGGTTTAGATATCAAGAGTATATTGGTATTATAGAAAAAGTTTGGAAGGATCTATTTCCCCCTCATTTTTGTAGTATTGGGATTAACTTTTGTAATAGTATTAGAATTGTATGGTTTGTCCTTTGTTCTGGAAGGGGATTATGATATTAGGAAGATGATGCCCTGACTTGCACATAAATTGGATTTAAGTAAGGAAGGGCTGTACAAAGTCACCAGCCTCACTTTCTCCCCTGGAGCCGTCTGGGTTCAGTGGCCAGATAGAGATCAGGATGACTGGAGATGGCTCAGGATGCAATGGGAGACCTTGGCCTTCTTAAGCTAAGGGCTTTCCCAAGTTCTCACTTTGCCTGAGGCAAGCCTGTTCAGTGATTAGGGCTATTTAAGAAGTGAGCCCAGGGATGGCCTCTTTAATAAAAAAAAAAAAAAATCAAGGGGGAGGAGAACACCCTCAGGGTTCTGGCTAAAAGAGAAACAATTACCATTTCTGTTTACTCTGAGCTGTCAGGGCCCCAAAAGCAATCATTATATTTCATTATTATTGGCCAATCAAGGAGAGCCAGAGTGAATTGGGTTCAATGCAAGATCTTTAGGAAAGAAATCTAGCCAGTACACCTCAAGATATGTGTAGGTTTCAGCCTTCAAAATTTACCTTTCTTTGGGCACAGTACCCTCAGGTAAGGCCATGATACACTGTGTGGGGAGAAGAGAGGAAAGGATGAGCTATCCTGCCTTCTCTCTTTCAGTGTTTTTATCTGATTTTATAATGTTTCTTGGTTCAAGAAGCCATTATGTGATCCATTATTATTTTTTTTGGAGCAGGGTGAAGAGGCAATCAGTGTTAAGTGACTTGCCCTATGTCACACAGCTAGTAAGTGTCAAGTGTCTGAGGCTGCATTTGAACTCAGATCCTCTTGACTCCAGGACTCCATTCACTGTGCTACATAGCCGTCCCAGACCATTCTTGTTTTTAAGGTGTCTATTCCTTAGGTAAGAGTTTGTTCTTCTTCTACTAAGCTATTAATTTTTCTCTCTGCCTTCCCCCACAGTAATCTAATTGACTTTGTGTCTAAATCTGAATTTTCCTTTGGGATTTTACTTGTAGATGTCTGGAAGTTAATGGCTTCTAAATATCTGTCTTAGACAACTCTTTCTCCCTAGTAGGAGATGGGATGTGGAGTTTTTTGTCGTAGCTGTAGTTGTTACTTATTCATGTTCCAGATTGGGACTTTATGTTAGGACCAATCTTCGTGCATTTCCGGAGGGCATGTTGAGGCCCTGCATGGTGCGAATTTGTATTATCAGGGGGTCTTGTTGCTCCATTGTGTAGATATTCAATACTGTGTTCCTCAAGAATGTTAAGGGAAGCTCAGGTCAGAGATCTGCACACTGTTAGTGAGCCCCAAGTGGTTTGATTTAGAGGGCATAATCTGATTTGCTGCCTTCCTAGATGGAGCTGTGCGGGTTCTAGATCCTGGTTTGCAATGGTATTCTTGCCCCATGGTAGATCTCTAGTACACAACTGCTGGCCTCTGTTTCTGTCAGCTACCTGGAAAGCTTTATAGGTTTAGAACAGTATTGCTGTAGACCAGGCCTTGATCCACTCCCCCTGCCCTGGTCCTTCTTCCCTAGGCAGATTCAAGGACATAACACTAGGTCAGAACAACAGAACAATTTGCCATCCTGATCAGGGTTGGGTTAGAGTGATAGGGCAGTGGGCCCTTCACCTGCCTGTGCTTTTGGGTTAAAGCCCCAGGACCTCTGCAGCAGAGCTGCTTGCCGGCACCTGTTCTACTGTTTTTTCCATATTCACTTGTCTGTGATCTGAATTTGTGATCTTGGGCTGGAAAAGTGAAGCACTGTGGCTTTTTTTTGTATTTCTTTATCGCTGCTTGGTTTGGCACTTTTAGCTATTTGGTGGAGTAGTTGTTGGGAGAGATAGGCAGTACTGCTTCCTCCTACTTTGCCATCTTTGCTGGCCCGAGGCTCCCCTCAATTTACAGATAGGGAAATTGAGGGTTAGAGAGGTTAAGTGAATTGGTCCTGGTCACACAGATAGTAAATGGTAGAGCTGAGATTTGACCTCTGGTCCTCGGATTCCAAATCCAGTGCTCCACATTAATCTTTCATTTTGACTCAATATTATGGAACAGAATATATCATGAACCTACACATACACACACACACACACACACACACACACACACACACACACACACACAGCTCTTTTAAGGTATGCAATCACTACTTAATTTATTTAGCTACATACAAAGTAATGTGTGTAAAGTAGATATTGTAATGCTGACATACTTCAGGTGACATCTCTCTGGAAATTCAGCATCCCACCACAGAGGTTTGGGCCATTTTGGAAATGTGCCCTAGAGGTTGCTTTTTTAGCCCACATGGCTCCTTGGAGGTGGAGACCCTAACACTCCCCCATTGGTGGGTAGTTTCAGAATATATTCTCTTGTGAATGGGGACTGTGTAGTATACTGCTCCTTTTATTCTGTACTACCTCAGACCTGTTATCCTCTCATAAGGAGCTTAACTTACAGATGTAGATCTCAACCCTTCCACACCTGAGATTGCATAATGAACTGCTGTGGGCAAAAAAATAAAGCATTGCCTCTGGTAGATAACCAACCTTTCTGAGCTCAGCCTGGCTAGTCCTCAAATGACAGACATCAATTACTTTTCTTGGTCCGTATTCAAATCCTTTTATGCTTCATGAGATCCATGGAAGTTTGTATTCCACTGGCATTCTTTTAAAGAATTCATTGTCACTTCTACCCCATGATAACACATCAGAATAGGACATTAGTGGGGGAATTTGTTTTTATATATTTTCAAAATCTGAAAAGCAAAAAAAAAAGACTATGAAAGAATGCAAAACTCTTCAAAATTTGCTTAAAATTGACCAAGTTGGAAGGAATCCTAGGGATTAATTATCTAGTCTATATTCTCATTTTACAGAGAAAGTGACTCTCCTGAGGTCAGTGTTAGTCAGCATTTGAATCCAGGCCCTCTAACTTCAAAGCCAAAGTTCTTTCAGTTGTACCATGCTGCCTTTCCACCTGGTCTTATATTACAAAATCAAACAATTTTAGAGTTGGAAGACACTTAACAGTTGTCCAGTACAGCCTATTCCTGAAAAGGAATCCCTTATATTAGATAAATGCTCATTCCATTCCACTAGTTGGTTTTTTTTATTTTTTATTTTTGGCTTGAATCTGTGATTTGATAGAGGGAGCTTTTGGTGAAGAAACTCCCACTATAAAAGCTGCTGGACCATGTCTGTGTATTACTGTAGCTGCTGTTTCACAGTCAACATGTCACACCTGGACTCAGCTGTGCAGGTTCTAAGGTGGACTTGCTATTCAATAGACCGTGCTTCCTCTCAGTCCATCACACTTTTGGAATGCTCCAGTTTTGAGGGAGGTTTTTATTTGTTTTTTATTTTTTAAAATTGCATTTGCCTCCGCAACATCCATGTACTAGAGGGCCCCCAGTTCTACCCTCTTGGGCCAAAACAACAAGTTCATGCCTCTTTCTATGGGAGGACCCTTCAAATTCTTGAAGACTATCAGAAAAGAAGAGGATGAAATACTTTATTACATACTTGGCTAAAGTTTGGGTAAACTATGTAGTTAGTGTTCCTTGACCTGATTGTTCATTAACATTGTTTTAAAACAGGAAATGACATTAATCTGACACAGCATGTTCTGCATGAAGCTGGGCAGGCTCTTTAGGATAATTTGGAATTTCTTTTATAAGTTTCATTATAATTTTCTTTAGTGTCCCATTTTGGAAGTTTTCTGGGAATCAAAGTCAAGTTCACTGTCTTATAGTTTGAGTATTCTATTCTCTTCATTTTTTAAAAAACAGGGACAAAATTTAGCCCTGTGATATTTTGCCCATTTTTATTCAGATCTAATTAACAGTGGTCTGGAAGAAGAAACTGAAGCCAGAGACTATAAAGACTTGGCCAGGGTCATTGGCGGCCGCAGAACGAGAACACGTCTTCTGGCTTCGGTTGCAGGGCTTTTTGTTTCTTTTTTAGGCCCCAAATTTACATAAATCTTAGAGATCTGTGGAAGAGGGTATTCTTCAGCCAGATCCAGTGTTTAACAAATTATCTTTGTTGAAGGAACCATCACCCTTCCATCATTTCGGTTTATACTTCAGAGTCTTTGCTGGCTCCTTTCTCCACCTCGCCCTATCTAGTCTCGTTTAGCCTTCCTACCCTGTATTTCTCCCATTCTCTCAACTCCCATAGCTACCTCCCTCGTTCCAGCCCGTATCGCTTCTTAACTGAACAAGGTGTCACTCTGTCCTCATTGATCATTCTCCCTGCCGCAAATCTCTCTTAAACAGGTTATTCCCATGCCTGCTTTTGATTATATCTTCACTTCTATCTTGTCGCTTTCTTCATAGGTCAGCTCAAGCACCACCTATTTTACATGAGACCTTTCTGATTCCCTTAACTGCTAATGCCTCCCTCCGCCCATTCTGCTATATTTATTTTGTGTGTGTGTATATGTATATATATTTGTATATATTCATATAAACTTTAAAATCATTAAAACTCACGTATATGTGTACGTGCATACACAATATCACAAATCTTCAATAGAATGTAATCTTCTTGAAGGCAAGTATTTTTTTATTTTTGTTGCAATTTCCTATTTTTATGTCTGCCATGATGTATCAGTTATTCTTAATTGATTTGATTAAAAATACTTCCATTTTGTCTCACCTGATTCTTTTATGGTTCATTTGAATACTGTTTACCTGCTTTTGTTTTCTGCTACCATAGCGAAGTTTGCAAACAACTATCATTTCCTATTCAATCCAACAAATATTTATTAAGCATCTAGTATATATGTATAGCACCCAAAGTCTCCTTTGGAACTTCATTACCAACTCCTGTTTCACCAGCAGACTGCTCTTCCTCTCAAAGTTCAAAGAGTTTTCTTGATGGGTTCTGGCTTTAATGTAATTTCCTTTAATGTCAGTAAGCCAGATTTCAATTAGGTTTTAGAAAGAGCATTTACCAAAGTGGTATAGCAAGAATGGGAATTAAAAATATTTCCTTAAGGAATGTACTTGTCAAGTGCCATTACATATCTTATTGAGAAGCTTTAAACTTAAAAGGATAGGAAAGAGAGAAGACTACCAGGGTACAATCTTTGAAGTTACATAGTATAGGTAGTAACCTCCGTGAAGGAGGACTAGAAGTTTAGACACACAGGAACTTAGGAGAGAAAACCCAAGGTAGAGTTGGTAGCAAAGCCCATGGCCTACAGACAATTATCCAAAGTTTAGGCAACAAATGAAAACTCAGGATTCTCAATTAGGGAGACTTCATTTATATCACTGAGATTTAGGGGAATGGAACCCAAAGGACCTATGTGGATTGGTATAACTTTTTCAAAAACAATAGGATAGATAGAGGAAGTGGTAGAGTGGGATAATAATATATATTAACAACATACACTCATATGAAGGAATTTAGTAACCAGGGGGCTGCGGGAAGCATGACAGAGTATTTGGGTGACATACCAAAGGAGGGAGAAATAGAAGTTATTTTGACATTGGAGTATAATATAGACCACCTAGGTAGATATCAGAAATAGATGCGGAGTTCAGGAAATGGATCATAATTCTAGCACAGAGCTATGCTGTAGTGGTTATGGGGGATTTAATTTATTCATATTCCTGCTGGAGCTCCCTCTCTGCCAAAAATGAATCAGTCAATAACTTTGTGACTTTGCTTAGTGATAATCAAGACTCCTAGGTCAGTTAATTAATACACATTTATTAAGTGCCTACTATGTGACAGTCACTGTGCTAAGTACTAGGGTTACAAAAAAGGGCAAAAGACACTTCCTGCTTTCAAGGATCTCACAGTCTAATGGGAGAAACCCCATGCAAACAATTAAGTAAAAACAAACTTTATAAAGGTTAAATTGGAAATTATCAGAGGGAAAGCCTTAAGCTACATTTTACAGTGGAGATAATGCTGACTTTAGTATCAGGAAGACCTGAGTTCAAATGCTGCTTCAGAAATTTAGTAGCTGTGTGATCCTAGAGCAGCCACTTAACTTTTCTTTGTCTGTTTGCTCATATGTAAAATGAGTATAATAGCATGATGTACCTCCCAAAATTGAGAGAATTAAGTAATATATGTACAGCATTTTGCAAAACTTAAAATGTTATGTTAGCTATCATTACAGTAATTATATGTAATTATATTACATAAAATTGCATATAATTACATTATTAATAACAGTAATTTCATCCATCAAAAGGAGGAAGATTCGACAAGAGGAATTTCTATTCTGGATCTGACCCTTATGGATAGGGAGGATATAGTGGCTTGGGGAAGGCTTTTTCATTTATTCATTCAATCACATATAGACTTGGGAATAATTTAGAGCGTGGTGACAGCTAAATTCATGGGAGCTAATGAGATCACTGAAAGAGTATGGAGAAGAAAAAGGACTCAGGACAGAGCCTGAGGGGAGAGCTATGATTGGTGGACAGGATATGGATGCTGAATCAGCAAAGGAAACTAAGAAGATATGAGGACTGAATAAAAACTTTTTGATTTATCAGTTATCCAGGCTTCATTTATTTTTGAGAGACCAGTTTCTTTAGACTGGTGGGTTTGGATGCCAGTTTACCAAAAGTTAAGAAATGAATGGGTTTTAAGGAAATGCTGGCAATTATTGTAGGAGATGTTCTAGGTACCTGACAGTGAAGTGAGGAGAGATAGAGGGTGATCAATAGATAATCAACGAGTTTTTAGAAAAATTATTAAAACTTTAACATTTTTACTCCCTAGTACCTCCACCCCCATTTTTAGCATATAGCACAGAAGAGGAAATAATGCAGTATTAAAATTGCAGAGGTCAGCAGTAGAACATACATAAAAAATTAGCTGTGAAGATAGGCTTATTTGCAAGAAGAAATTTATGTAATTTTCTTAAGTCAATTTATATATCAGCAATATTTATAAAACCAGAATACATGATGTAGGGCTTCATAACTACAGCAATACTTTGAGAACAAAAGTTTTTGGTCAGGGAAATAATGTTAAAACTCATTTTTTTATAATTTCACAAACCTATATTATATCAAGTTAATCAGAGTTGTTCCCAAATATATTATGACCTTTTGGTCTAGGTCAGGGCAGAATGGTAGGATTGCTTCTGCACATACCAAGTTCCTTTTTTTTTTTCTGGTTGAAGAAGGCGATGATTTGTGTGCCTAACCAGGAGCTTTTCGGTAACAAATTTAATACCTGCCTTCACCAATAGCCCTTTTGTTCTATAAGAAAAAAATGGTAGTAGAAGATGTATCTCAGTCAGTCCTTCCTGTAATAAACTAATGGAGATAGCAGTAGCTTATAACAGTTACCCTATGATGAATCAGATCATAGATCTAATTAAAACTATTTAAATGAATTCTTTTGATCTTAGAAAAGTAGTGTTTTGTTCCCTCATAATATCTGATACCTATTATAAAAGTCAGTCATGACTAATTTAAGAAGGGTTTTGAGGAACTAGAGGTCACTGCCAAGGGCTTTCAGCTTTAAATATGTTGCCTGAAAGATTTTCCCTGATGTTGGTTGTAAGTATAAGAGGATGAGAGAGGTTCTGAATAGTAAATGTGATATCCTTATTTTTCATTTAAATTTATTTTTTAATTAACAAGGATTTATTTTTCTCTCCCCACAAAAAGGAAAAAAAAAACAAACAAAACCCTTATAAAATATGCATAATCAATAAAACAAATTCTTACATTGGCCATGCAAAAATGTGTCTCATTCTGCATCTTAGGTCCATTGCTTCTGTCAGGAAGTGAGTAGGATTCTTCATCGAAAGTCTTTTGGAATTATGTTTGGTCATTCCATTGATCAGAATTCTTAAGTCTTTCAAAATTTTTTTTCTTTGCAGTGTTTTTGGTTTTGTATAACTTGTTCCCTTGGTTCTGCTCCCTTTTTACCATATATAAGTTGATACAATTTTTCATACCCAGCTGCTTGACCACTTGAGATAAAAAATGAGGTCCAGGTTTTTGCCAACTACCCTTACCTCTCCTCTTTGTTTGTAATGATCTTTTACTTGTGTCCCCACATTAGCTGAGATAACCCCTTTTTCTCTCCCCATTCCTCAGTGTATTTCTTTCCTCCACTCTTTCTTTTCTTTTAGGATATCAAAACAAAACCACTCCCAGATCCTCTGTTTTATTTAACTCCCTCTGTGGAATCTGATGATGATAGGGTTCTGAAGGGACATATGTATCTTCTCCTTGTGACGGCTGTCCTTAGTATTGCTTCCTCTTATTTACCTTTTAATGTTTCGCTTGGCTCCTGCGTTTGTATTTCAAAGTTTTACTCAGCTCTCAGCTTTTCATTAGGAATACATTAGGAACATAGTTCCTGTTTTCATTCTCCCCCACCTCCATAGGGTTATACTCAATTTTGCTGCATAAATTATTTTTGGGTAAACCTGTGTCTTCTGCCTTCTAAGGTCTCTATTTCTTTATCATTGTGGCTATTAAATCTTATGTGATCCTGATAATGGATCCTTGATAATTTAACTCTTCCTTTCTGACTGCTTATAGTATTTTTATTTGACCTGGAAACTCTGGATTTGGCTAGAATGGTCCTGGAAGTTTTTAATTTGAATTTTTTTTTTCAGGAGATAACTGGTGGATTTTTTAAATTTTCAGTTAGCCCTCTGCTTCTAAGACATAAGGGCAATTTTTGTCATACTTTCTTTAAATATCATGTCTAGGGCCTTCTTTTTTTGTCATGGCTTTCATATAGTTCATTGATTCTTAAATTATCCCTCCTATATTTGTTTTCATGTCAATTTTTTATGTGAAATAACACTATCTTCTATTTTATTTTCAGCCATTATTTATTCTTTGTGTTAATATTTCTTTTTCTTTCATTAAATCACTAACTTCCATTTGGTCCATTTTAATTTTCAAGTAACCAGTTGTTTGAGTAATGTTTAGTATCTATTGTGCCAAACCTTTATTTTCTTTCCAATTTTTTACCAAAAATTTTCCCTAGTGTTCTCATTTCTTTTTCAATTATTTCCTCTCCTACTCACATTTCATTTATAAAATCACTTTTTGCTCTTTAATAAAAAAATATTATTGCTTTGTCTCTTCCAGAAACTCAAGTTGAAATTGCATCCATGCAGTTTTTCTTGGAAGTTTTATGGGTAGATGTTTTGGAGGCATTCTTTTTTTCTGGGTTTATGATTTCAGTGATTTTGTTACCATAATAGCTCTTTATAATGGGGATTCTTTTTCTGTTTGTTCTTTGCTCATTCCTCCAAGCCTTGCTTCCAGACTTCAGAATATCTGGGCTATATTTTGTCCCATTTTATGTCTGCTTGGGTCCTGCTACTGTGTTTTCAGGTATTGAATGCTGTCTTATTCCAGGACCTCAGGGCAGCTCAGGCTGGGGACCTGCCAGTTTTTAGGGGATCCAGAGGAGTCTGATCTTGAGCAAAGTCTGAATACTTCCCTCCTGATCTGAGCTGTGCAACTTCTGACCTAAGTTTTGGTCTGAGCAACACAACTGTGGCCTTGCCTCTGATTGGAACTTCAGTAGACTGCTGTTAGACTCAGCCACCATCATTAAACCAAACTGGAATGCTCTGCAGGTTCAAAGTGACAGAACCATGGACTCCCTTTTGCTATGGATTTCCCATCTTGGTTATTCCACTGCTTACTTTATATGGAATGGGGGTTAGACCTAAGATAGTGTTCATTTTGTAGGGTTAGAGTCACATAGCTGTGGCTCACTTCTGTATTTGCTGCGTGCCTAGCATAGGGCCTCAGAATCTTGACCACTTCTTGCCCAGGGCTGCCTGTCCTAAATGCAGGTAACTTCCCCAGTCTATACTGGATCTGTGACCCAGCTCTGAGCAGTGAGTGATAGCACTCATGCTCCTATTTCTATACCCTGCACACTGTCAGGTTTTGGTTGTTCTGGGACCCCTTCTTGACTTGGGATACAATAGCGGCAAGCACTTGTTTAGACCCAGAACTGGATCTAAGAACTATGGCTCTACTCTATTCTTAAAATATCTGTCTCCATATGCTGACATTGGCTAGAAAAAATGACTCTGTCATTTTTTTCTTGGATTTTCTGATTAGGACACAGTCTGGTATATGTTCTAGCTCTCTGTGAACTAGTTGTGGAGAAAGAGCTTGGATGTACTGCTTCCGTCTACTCCCCCATCTTGGCTGATTGCTCTCAGATTTTTGTTTATGCAAATATAGTCAAATTTCTACAAATAGCTAAGATTTTTAGAATGAAAAAGATCCATTTTCAGTGTGACTTGGGGGTGTTCTGGTTTGTGATGTTGAATAAGAATGAAGTGTTAACACTGAGTACTGGATTTGTAATTAGATGACCCGAGTTCAAATGTCAGCTCTGGCCCTTCTATCTATGTGACCTAAGCCAAGTCATTTAAGCACCGTGAGCCTCAATTTTCACATCTGAAAAATGAGGAGATTGGACTCAATGACCTCCGAGTTCCCTTCCAACTTTAAATCTATGATCCTAATTGTTCTTTTCATCTGAGGTGGAAAAATTTATCTCTGTATTCATGGAGTCAGTTTTGGAAGCAGACAGTGACTCTTGCTTTCCATATGCATAGATCCCTATTGTGTTTCTAGTGAGACAAGTTTGAGATGAACTTTTCTGTTATTCTAAGAGTTGAACCTTATTGCTCAAATCACCATTAATATACTAACAGGCTAAAATGAAGGAATGTCAATGTGGTTATGTGAATAAATCTTTGTCATTCATTGAGGATATATACAATTGTGTTTCTTGTGGGTTGATAAGCCTTTTAGGCTCTTTCTTCATGCAGAATCCAACTAGAAATTAACTGAGAAAATAAAGAGGTGCATTCGATACACACACTAGTAGAAGCTGCTCCCAGTGAGAACATGCTATGTGTCACATTAATCACACTGATTTAAGTAGACTCACAGTCATTCATTTTCCTTCTTCAACAAGTCAAATCTAATTAATGGTAATTTACCAAGCACTTACTGAGTGCTTGGCACTATGCAAAGATTCCATGTTGATTAATAGAGGAAGTGTCAGTCATCAATCTATCGACAACCAGTTATTGAGTGCCTGTGTGCTAAATAGTTTGGCTACAAAGACAATAAAAATGAAACAGTACTTTCCTTGAGGAGATAATTCATATACGTGTTTGATTTTTGTGCATTGCGTGCATCTCATCTCTGCCCTTTGCAATCTGTATTCCATACAACTGCAGCTAAATTGATACCTAAAGCCCAGATGTGACTACATCACTCCTTTGCTCAAGAAACTTCCATGGCTCCCTGTTTCCTCCAGAAAAAACTAAGTTTCTCTTTTGCATTTAAAACCCTTCCCAATATGACTCTAAGCCATCTTTTGAGTTTTATTTACTGTTACTCCCTTGTACAACTCAACTTTGAAGCAAAATAGGGCTTTGCTACAGCCCATACAAGATATTACAGCTACTTCCTCCATCCCTTTGCACAGCTGTCTGTCTCCCACAGTGGGTAGGCATTCCTTCTTCACTGCCACTGCCTCTCAGATTCCCTAGTTTCCTTCAAAACTCAGCTGCAGTATTACCTCTTGCTCTCTTTGGTCTAAAATATCAACTCTTGTTTTGTCATTTAATACTCTTTACTGTCTGGACTCAGCCTATCTTTCCAGACATATTTCGTGTTACTCTTCCTCATATGTGGTGTTCCAGCCAAACTGGCCTGCTTCTTCCCAACTGAAACATTTCATTCTGCACTCTGTGTAGTCTGCCTCCCATGGCTGGAATGTTGCCCTTTCTCACTTCCACTCTGGGGAATTCCTAGATGAACTCTATGCCATTTGCTGTCCGATCTTGGGTTAACTTACATCTCCCCATCTGAGTTTCCTGCTCTGGGAAATGAGGAGGGAGGCCAGACTAGACAACCACTAGGGACCCTTGTAGCTCTCAGTGTATACTTCTGTTATCTTCATTGAAACCATTCTAAATTATAGAAGTCAGAACTACCCTTCTTTGGAAGCTGAATCTTTGTGTCCTTGAGATAATGTCCTTCTTCCCCCAAGGCCCAGCTAAAATCCCCCCTTTTTCAAGAAGCTTTTCCCAATCCTTCTTCTAGTGCCTTGGCTGCGTTCATTATTCCCCGTTTATGCTGTATATGGATTCCTTACATGTATTTATTTGCTTCTTGTGTCTTTCATTAGGTTATGAGGTAGTTCCTCCAGGGCAGAGGCTGTCTTTTGCCTTTCTTTGTATCTTCAGCACTTAGCACAGCACCTGGTACCCAACTGGGTGGTTAATAAGTGCTTATTGACCGACTGACTTAGCAATTCCTATGTTTACACAACTCGAGGCAACAGAATTTAAAATCCTTAGGGGCAAAGACTATTTCATTTTTGTCTTTGTGTCGTTGGGGCCTAGCTTAGAAAGCACTTAGCATGTATTTGTTGAATTAAGAGAACAGTCTTGTGCAAACAGAGTAAGTCATGTCTAGCATTGGCCACCAGGGAATTGTCAGTAGTAAGGGGATATGGAGCCTAAGAATGACTATAACTATTTCCTTGCATACTGCAAAGACTGACAGTTTCTTTTTTTATAATTTCTTTAAGAGGTGGTGGAGTGGTACAGGTGAAAAATACTATTAGTCAGTAAGTTTTTATCAAATGCTTCCTGTTTGTCAGGCACAAATATAAGGAGATACTCCTTGCCCTCAAGGAGCCTATATTCTAGTCAGACAACACATGAAAGGAAGATTTTTAAAACGTGGGGGAGGGGCAGATAGAGGTAGCCAGGCTTAGAGCATGGAGGGGAAAGGCCAGAGCGCGGCTTGAAGAGGAATGAGACGTGGTGTCTCTTGGCATCTGCCTTCCTGTAAGGAAGGTTCTAGAAGGAGCCATCTAATGGGAGGGAGAGACGATAGAGGTGGATAGTTCTTGGAAGGTGGAAGGTGCAGAGGTGGAGTGGACTTCATCTCTGAGGAGCTTCATTTCTGTGGTGTAGCCCATTTCCTCTTCATCTGCACAACATTCCATTTCCCATCTCTGGGGTTCTGCACCAGCTGTTCCCCATTCCCAGAATGTACTCCTTCCACACCCCCACATCTTGGAGTCGCTGTTGTGCAGTGATGTCTGATTCTTCGTGACCCCATTTGGCGTTTTCTTGGCAAACATACTGGAGACATTTGCCATTTCCTTCTCCCACTTATTTTATGGATGAAGAAACTGAAGCAAACAGGGTTAAGTCACTTACCCAGGGTCACACAGCTAGTAAGTGTCTGAGGCCAGATTTGAACTCAGGAAGATAAGTGACTCCAGGCCTGGCACTGTTTCTGCTGCTGCATCACCACTTATTACTTGTGCTTGATGATTGATTAACTTGTGACCTGGGGCAAATCCCTTAACCTCTCTGGGTCTCTGTTTCCACATCTGTAAAAAGAAGGGCTTGTACTATATGACCTTGATTTTCTTTCCAGCTCTAAATCCATGTTCTTAGGATCAGGTGTAACTAGTTTCAAGGCAAAAAAAAAAAAAAAAGAATTGTCTGTTTTCAAGGAGTTTGTTAGAATCATAAAATTTCAGATCTAGAAGGGACTTTAAAGATTAAATTCTATAGATGAAAAAAACTGAGACCTAGGGAGAGAAAGATTTGCCTGAGGTCATACATTGTATGTATGTAGCTGGGTCAGGGCTAGAACCCAGGTCTTGTTCAGCCCCCATCTGAAGAATCACATTCAGTTCTGAATGTTCTATTTTAGGAAGGACATTGAAAAACTGTAGGAATTCAGGGAATTAAGCTAGGATAATTAGGAAGCTGGAAACACGCATCAAGGCTCTGTTGAAGGAACTGGAGATATTTAGTGTTCAGAAGAGAAGACATAGGTACGAAAATAATTATTTTCAAATACTATTATAAAGCCTGTCAGGAAAAAGAGGGATTACATTTGTTCCTAGGGAACAGAATAAGGATTATTGAGTATAAGTTTGAGGAGGCAGATTTCAACTGGAAATAAGGGAAAAAACCCCACTTTTAACAACTATAGCCATCTAAAGGTGGAATGGGCTGCTTTGGGAAGTACTGAAGTCTACCATTACTGGAGCTGTTCAACCAGTTTGACCACATATTAAGAATGTTGTAGAGGGTTGGGATGCCAGTTCAGGTATAAATTTAATTCAGTAACCCCCATTTATCTCTTCTGAGGTTCTGTGATTCTAATAGGAGATTTCCAAAATATACATAGATAAGGGGAGGTCACATGAAGCTGTGTTATCTCATTGTCATTCTTCTTATTGTTTCCATGATTTGTTTTTTGATATGTCAGTTCTTTAAGATTAAGCTACTTAGCTTCTAATTAATTTTTAATCCTTTCTTCATAGTCATGCAAGTAAATGTGTGTGTGTGTGTGTGTGTGTTGTCATGGTCAGAAAAGGGTATGGATATATTCATTATTTTTGATTATCTGTATTTGTTAGGTTCTTACGTACCAAAACATGGTAAATGTTTATAAGGATTTCATGCTTGGTTAAGAAATTAAAGATCACTTTTCCCCACCGTATGATTATACTCAGTTTTGCAGAGGAAGTTATTATTTTGTAATATTTTATCCCCAAGATTTTCTTTCTTGTAGGAGTTACAGTGGTCTTTCACTGTATTTATTGTGTTTCTTTGTTATTTGGGTTTTTTCTTGCAGGCTGTTTTACCCTGCTGGAAGTTCTGGTTTTGGCCGTGACTCTCCTGGATATTGTCAATTCTTTCAGTAGGTAGCTGGTGAGTTTTCTGTGTTTTCACATTCCCTCTGGTTCTAATAGATTTGTTTTAGGATTTCTTTAAATATGACATTTAGATTTTTTTGTTTGACCTTGATTTTCAAGGAGCCCAGTGATTATTAAATTATCTCTTGAATGTGTTTTTCAAGTTTGTTGTGTCTTGAGAGCTGAAGCCTTGCATTTCTTTGATTTGTTTTGTCTTTTGGCTTTATTCCATTTCTTGTCTCATGGAAACATTGAGTTCTGTTTGCCTCAATCAATTTTCACAGACTCCACTACTTGGGTAAGCTTTTATAACTTTGGTTCTAAGCTATTTATTTTCCTACTTTTTCCTACGCAACTCTTATTTTACTTATTATTTCATTTTCAATGTCTTTTTTCATTTCTTTCATCCATTTGTGGATTCTTCCCTCTTTATTTTTTCCCCCTCTGAGACTTTACTTGTATTTTTGTAATTATTCTCTTCTAATGGATTTGCCTTTTGGATTTCTCTGAATCAGTGCCATTTCTTTATTGGGTTCATTGTTTCATTTTTTTCCTTCATTTATTCTCTTCCCTAGCCTTAGTTCCTTGTTGGCACTTTGTTGTAGGATTAGACTCCATTCCTCCTGCACTCTTCATGACGTGTTTGTGCCCTGATGTTTGGTCCTGTCCCTGATTTACAGAGCTGCTGTTGCAATTTTAACTCTTTTGCCCAGTTTATCTGAGCTCAGACAAGTACTGTAGGCTTTAGGTGCCACAGAAATATTACTGGGCCATAGACTTGTGACACCCTAGTAGGAGCACTGTGGGCTATTGGTTCTTCTGGAATGTCTCTAGTCCAAGTTCTAGAGGATACAACCCTCCCTATAACATCCTTAGTAGGAGTGAACCTGAGCTCCCATTTGCTTCCATGGTAGCAAGTGGTGCAGGAGCCAGCTTCTACCAGTTGATAAGAGTTGATTGTTAAATTTTCAACGTGAACATTTTTACACCATGGCAAAAAACTACAAGTTAGGGATTGATTTATTGTCTTGTTACTTGTCATTCTAGACTTAAGAAAATGATGGAGAAGATGTTAACAATATGGTTTAAATTTAAAAGTATGTTGTCTATACCAGCATACATCTCCGTGGTAGTATTCTTCCAGTGTTCATGGAATTTCTGCTTGTCATTTTATGCTGTCCTGGGTTGGATCAAATAGCTTATTGTTTTTTCTTTAGAGTTCTTGATCATTATTTGACCTGGTACTCTTGTATCTTTGCTAGAATATATTTGGAAGAGAGAGATTCTTCCATTACTTCTCTTAACCACCATCTTAACAAGAAGTTCCTGATAAAATTTTATAGACAAGCTTATATTCTAACCTAGCATTGCCCTTGACTGCTATATTTTTTCACTTGGCAAGGGAATCAAGTGTTTGTTGACTAAGACAGTTTTAAAGTTCTTTTGGTTTCCTTTTTATGACAATTGATTTATATCAGTTAAACTGAATACATTTGTTATAATTGGTATCAGTGTCCTTTCCTCAGACCATTTCCCATTTTTCAGCATCACTAACTTGTTTAAATAGATGAGGTTGTTAGAGTTGGACCTACATGATTTAAAAAAAAATTTTTCTAGTTTTATATTAATTTTAATCTTTTCTCTAAGATGCCAGTGGCCTTGACTGCACAAATGGCTGATTTTAGCATTATTCATGTCAGTAATGAGTCTTTTTCTGTATAATTAAGCATTTTAAATTTCCATTATTCATGCTTTTATTTGGTGCTTGACACATCCACCTCCCTTTCACATAGAAAATATTCATAAGTCATAGAAGTGAGGCTTCTGTATCATTTGTAAGTCTTTGGGATTTCTAATTCCCTTGTCCTGAACCATACTTTTCAGTATCTTTACATTTGCCCCTCTTTATCTGAAAGCCACCAAGTTTCAAAGGATATACTGATTTAATATGTAAGTACTTAATTATTTCTTCATGGAATTTTTAGCCTTTTCATCCTCTGCAATTTGATACTGGTTCATCACCTGCATTTATTTCATCATGAGCATTTCAATAGAAGATGATCAACTATACCATGAAATGCTCTTTCATACAGCCTTTGGTGGTAGGGTAACTCTCCCAGATCTATTTGCCTGTACAAGGAGAACCTGTGAATCTGCTTTCATTTAGTTGTAGCTTCTTTATTTCCTGGTTTCTTTTATAATGAAATTGCCAAGATTGATGTGACTCAATTCTCCAGTGAGTTGTATATTTGTTAGACATTAGACAAGGTTCTCACATTTAAAGTACCAAAAGAGAAGTTGACTTTTATCCCTACATTGTATAGTTCATAGCATCCTCTTTTTGCTTTTCTGCCACTTTGTCCTACTTACAGAGAAATGAAAGGTGATATAACAAAATTTAGCACCGTTTTGTAGTTTTCATTCTGTGCTATGTTGCCAGTCTCCTGGGAAGAGTCTCTCTGAATTTAGCTAGACTTAACTTTAGAAAATATACTTAGTTTCCGGGACCACACACAAGTCTCTCCAGCATCATGAAACCTTTAAGAGCTTATTTTCAAATGGTATATACACTTTTAGACCACTAGGTTGCCTCTACACCATGATGATGTATCAAAACAGGACTTTGTGAATATACTTTTAACTCATTTTGAATTATTTTAGTTATTAATATGGTTTAAAAAAACTGGAACCCTAAGATGGGACTAATTCCCTATATTTGAAACTGTATAAATCACCCAGTAACAACTAGGTCATTAATAAAATGTTCGTTTCCTACTTTTTCTTGGATTTTTAAAAAATGAATAACAATCTTTCATGTGGACACTAGGTGGTGCAATTGTGTAAATACTGTACAACTCGGAAGTACACATTTTGTACTTCAAAATATGAGGATTAAATTTGATATTTTAGGAAAGTAGTTCTTTGGAATTGGTAGGAATTTCATTGAAATACTACAACATGAAGATTAAATTATGTTTTTTGATAATTCAAATATAGAAAGTTTTACAATTCTGTATTGAAGTTTCACAGTACTTCTAAAAAGTACATGTTAAAACAAAATAAACTATATTAGAAAAAATTCTGGTCATAGTTTTTAAATCTATGAACATTTTCCACAGTATTTTCTTCATAAGCAGAAATAAATAGGCTGCTTTTTCAGCTTTTCAAACATATCCTAAAAAGTCATTACATTAAAGCAATTATCTGTAATACATTATTTCTTACAGTTGAAATAGTTGTTTGGCAAAAACTGGAAATGTAACTTTTTCCGCTTGGCAGAGTTAAAACATGTTGTCCTTTTGTATCTTTGTCTACTATATCAAAACTCACATTCCTGTCAAAGCTTGGGAAATTAAAATGATTAAACCAAATAGTCACAGTTTTAGTAATGAGGCATAATTGGTATTGGGATACTTGGATATTAGAGTACAAGAAGAGAGAGAACAAGAAAAGATTTCTGAGGATATAAACTTTCTTTTGGGGTATTGTTGAACATTGGATAATCATGACAAATTTCTTTTTTTCCTGTGGAAAAGTTTTTCTCTCTTTAAATTAATTTGATATGCATTTGTGGTTTGAAATGATGAAATCAAAGAACAGTCAACCTAGCTATATAAGCTAGCAATTGTACTGCTGCATTATGTATACGAAAAATTGGATAAAGATTATTTTAGCATATTTTTGCGCATGTATTCTGATACTGTCAGTGTTTGCAAAATATTCTTTCAGTTTAGCTAAAAAGTATTGTCATTCAAAGTCTTAAACTTTGCCTCAAAATGGTTTTGATTGTGGATAATTTAGCATATCCATATATGGATAAGTTTATATTAAATTCTTTAACAGCTTCAAACTCTATTAAGACTTTTGGGACTATTGGACTATTGAGGCACCAAGCTTTAATAAATTTAAACTTTACTAAAACTTTTGGGACCCTCTGCATATATGAAGTTCTATTTAATTCAGAGCTTCTTTTTATAGTGAACAGTATATGTGGTCGATTAATACGCCAAATTCCTGTAGCTAAATTTTTGTTACATGTTTTTCTATACTTATGCTTTATAGGTTTTGAACAGAAATGGATGTTGTACTTTGTCAAAGGTCTTTTTGACATCTCTTTGTATAATTTCATGGTTTGGGATGTTTTTACTTTTATTATGATATTATGATTAATTTTATTGTTTTCCAAAAGTTGAACCATCTTTGGATACCTAGGTATAAATGCTGGTTGATCATACTGAAAAAAAGATATGTTGGTTTCCTTTAGGTCCCAACTAAAATCTCACCTTTTACAGAAAGCCTTCGCTTCCCTTTCCTCAATTCTAGTGCCTCCCTATTTATCCTGTATTTATCCTTGCTTTGTATACATTTATTTACATGTTGTTTCCTCCATTGAACTGTAAGCTCCTTCAGGGGAGGAGCTATATTTTCCCTTTTTCTTGAATTCCCAGCACTTAGCACAGTGCTTGGCACATCGTAGGCACTTAATCAATATTTATTGATTGCTTGAACAAAATAAAAAAATATGATAAAACAGATAATATTAATGTGTGGTTTTCTAAGTCAGTAAGTGACCCTCAAGGATTGTTATGTATATTTTAATGATCCCTGTTTCTGAGTTTGACTCTGTCCTACTCCAGTGAAATCACAAGTCCCATTGCAGTTTTGTGTAGCATTAATTGATACATTGTACTTATGAGGAGTTGTGTTTATATGTATGTGAGTGCAAGCAGATATTATGATCTGCTGTGTGCCATTACATTACTATCTGCTGTGGTGCATGAATAAATGATTAATACTGTTTTCCTCCCTGCTATGTGCATATATTTGATATACCAGTGAAGAGAATGCGGGCTTGGTCCTGCAGAAATTAAAATATCCAGAGATTACATTGCAGAAAGGAGGTCAGGCTGGGGAAGAAGGTCACTGTGGCGTCTGAGAAGGGAAGGGAAAGAAAGAAGTGTTTATTTAGCACCTGCTATGTGCCACGCATTGTACTAAGCACTTTTTTTAAACAAATAATGTCACTGATCCTCACAAGGACCCTTCCAGGTAGGTAGGAAGGAATCCTCTTCATGATTATTTTCCTCATTTTACAGTTGGGAAAACTGAAGCAAATAGAGGGTAAGTGACTTGCCTAGGGTCATACTGTTATTAGTAAGTATCTGAGGCCATATTGGAACTGAAGTCTTCCTGATTCCAGTAAGCACTTGGTCCACTACACCACCAGTGTAGTGCCAGTGACTTCAGCACTGAGTCCTTGTTTATCCATTCCACTACTAGAAGGATGGAAGGATGCTTGGAGGCAGAAGCTCAGCAAGGTAGAGGATAAGCATCTTCACCTCTACTGAGTAGGATATGCTTCAGGAACAACCCTCAGAATCTAACTCAGAGACTCTGGAGTGTTCCAGAAATCTAGGAAGGATTTTTTTTTATCAGTGATTAAAGACCTCAGAAACTATAATAAGAACACAGAATACAGCAGCAGCTTGTATATGTCACCTATCATTTTAATACCGAACAGAGGCAAGTTCAGGTTTCTAATGAGCAGAAGAACCTATAAACAGAGAGCCATAATCGTGGGTACGTGCATGTGTGCATGTGTGTCTATCTGTGCTTTAGCTGCCTTCTGCCTCTGTAGCTGTGACTGCTTTCTCCTGTGGGTGAGTTCCTTCCAGAGCCTCCGTTATGAAGAAGGGAGTGGGGAACCTGTGGCCCTCTAGGCCCTCAAGTATGGCCCTTTAACTGAATCCAAACTTTATAGAACAAATCCCCTTAATAAAAGGATTTGTTCCTGCACCCAAGGACCTGAAAGGACATATGTGGCTTTGAGGCCACAGGTTTCCCAGCCCTAGCCCAGACCAACCACATTTCACTATGTTTCAGCTTCTTTTTCTTTCTGCTCCTGTGGCTCCCTTCTCTCATCAGGGAGTTCTTCCCAGATCTTCCTTTCAGAGGAAAGGCCCCAAGTAGCCGTGCTTTCCTATCCTATCCTATTCCTATCCCCACCGTACTACCACTCAGGTGCCTCTTCCCCTTCAGCTCCCTTTTATGAGCTGTCTTCCCCCATTAGACTGGGTGTTCACTTTTGGCCCTTAGCATAGTGCATGACACATAGTCAGCACATAGAAATGCTTGTTCTCTTGTCTTATTGACATAGACAAGCTAACCTGAGCTGACTGGTGGCGCTAGCCTTCAGTGTGATGTTCACACTCCATGGAGCTAGAGCTGCCACTTAGAGTTTCCTGTGCGTGGTCGTTTACATGTGGGCTGGTTGTTTGTCCTTCATTTTCAAAGAGGACCAGTGGTACCACAGGTGATGCCTTGACTTGTGTGTGAATTGGATTTAAGTGAGGCAGAGGTGCACAGTCGTCAGCCTCACTCTATTACAGAGTCATTGAAGTACCATGGCAAGGCAAAAAGTTAGGATGACTGGCAATGGCCTGGGATACAATGGATGACCTTGGCATCTTCGATGTCTGACCAACCTCTAAGCTCTCCATAGTGCCTACTTCAGCCACTTTCATGGCTGTTGGGACAAATTATTCTCATTTGCCCATTCTGCCGGGGAGCATGTTCATATGCTTGGGGTAGACACTCCCCACCCCCAATTCACTGATGCGTTTGAGACCTGTAAGTTACTTTAAACCTGGTTTAGTCCATTTGCTGAGATGGTTTACTGGGTTGCATGCTATCTCTTTTTAGAACCACAGGTGAGAATTGGGTGATGGGTAGACAACAAAGATAGATGAGCAACCCTGAAAAGGGTATCACCCTCTTTAAATACATATTTATGTATCTGTGTATGTGTATATGTATATATATATATATATATATATATAAATAAATGTATATGTATACACATGTATAGATATATAGAAGTATTCTTCAAAATTTTTGTTTTCATAGGCATTAAATTAACTTTAAACAAATTAGCTTGGTTTTTAGTCTGGTATTATTGAACATTGCATTCATACTTCTAACTTTTTAGTTCACATATATGGTCTCAAGAATAGGAATCCTCGGTTAAGTGTATTGTTCATTCAAAAAGTGTATTGTTCATTCAAATCCCATCAAAGATTTTGCTATGTAGGCACTTATTTTGGATAATCTTTTTAATGAACATAACTTAGCCTTTTAGCTATGTAGAAGATTGGTTGAATGTGGAGAGATAGATATATGTTCATAAGTTAATTATTTGAAAAGAGAAACCTTAGTTTCTTCAGACTCAAGAGAAAGAATACAGGTACCTGCACACATGCATTTAAAATGTATATGGGTTAGTCTGATGCTTGGGATGTGGGGAGTGAGTCATAGAACATTCATTAATGCTAATGGGATTTCTATGGCTAATTCCTCTCATGCTGACTGAAAATTTAGCCCAAAGAGATTTGAAAGTGATATCACAATGTAAGTTGGTCTGTAAGGCTCATTAGTTTCCATTTATTAACTAGCCTCTGTCATTGGCTTAACATGAATACCATGATAATATACTTAACACAGTACTGGGGTTCTTGGATCTAAGAATGAAAAAAAGTCACTCTTTTACATTTATTTAGAAGTATTCATTTAGAACATGTTTGACGGAAAGCTTCAGAATTTTTTAAATACATTTAAAAATACCCTTTTGAAGTTCAAACCATAGTATAACTCTTCTAAAAATGGGTATTGTGGGGGAAAGGAGGATTGTCTGTGAGTTGGTTTTAGCATGATTTTATTCATAATTTCCTCAGGGAATTCTCGGGTAACTTTTTTTGTCAGTAAAATGAAATAAAGAAATCAATAATTCTTAAAACACTGTCCATATAATAGGTTTTGATGAAACTAATGCTTATAGTTGATTTTTATAACTTATGGAGGCAACATATTATAATGGAAAGGGAAATTTTGACATGAAATATTTCTTTCCATACATATTTGAAAATCATGATCTGTAATATCTTTAAGGGATGTATAGACCCATTTAAACTTAAATAAAACAATGGGTATAGACCCATTTAAACTTAAACTTAATATAACATTTTGTTCTGAAGGAGGTCAATTTTAAAATGAAATTGAGAATCTAATTAAATATTTGTATTAGCAAATTATCCCAGTCCTTTTCTCTCATGTGGGAAGACAGTGAGGAATCAAGCAATTAACTATATATTATATTGTTATAAATATATATGTATATGTATATGTGACATTTTCTGTTCAGCCTTAGTATTTCTTTATAACTGAAATGGCACATATTCAGTAGCTTAGCTTCTTTAACTGGCCAGGAGAGGAGTTCCGTACCAACACATTTCTTGCTTTCCTTGAGATTCTTGTAGCAGCTCTCTCTGATTTCATGCTGAATGGATCACAGTAGATTTTGCTGAGTTAACTGCATGGCACAATAGGTTTTTTTTTTTAAAGCACTAACCTTCAATCACAAAACTATTTACAACTCAAACTATATGATTTTTATAAAAAAATAAGACTAGCTTGTTTTTAATAAATTGTTTTTCATTGTTATTTCTTGAATTGAAGTTAGAGAACTCTAACTTTCTAAAGTATTTTTGAGTGAAATCCTATTAGACTAGTCTCATCTTTTCTTTCAGCTATTTAAGGTTGGCCTCCATTTTATGGATCTTTTTCATATATAGAACTCTTAAAGGCTACTTACTATTAGAAAGATGAGGTTACCCCCAGTGTTGAAGTCATGAATCCATGTGATATTGAATATTTATTTAAAAAGAAGCACCCCCCCAAAGCAAACTGTGTAACTTCTCTTCTTAGAAGTTTTAAAATAATTCATGTCAGATAATTATTCCTTTTAAAACATTTTCTTTGTATAGATAATTTTCCTACTATAGCAAATTACTTCTTTTTATAAGTATTAATACTTAAGTGATTTGAAACCTAGAAATTAATGCCTAAAGGGAAAAGGACATGTTTGTAGAACTGTTTGAAGCCAACTCTTGTTGCTGATGTAGAATGAATAGCTATGACTTTGCAAATTAAATTTGAACTGGAATTTTCTTTCTTAGAATGTTTACACTTTTTAAAAACTATAAAAGTGAGCAATCCCCTTCTAATGTTTTGAACTTACTTAATTTAAAGATTTGTAAAATGTAAGCACGTATAGCTTGTTAAACTTAGTTTACTTCTAGATTTTTTCAATAATGTGACCATTTCTAATAATAAGATTGACTTGATGATAATAATAGCAATAACAATAGTAACTTATGTTTATGTAGCATTTACCATGTGCCAATGCTGTGCTAAATGCTGTATAATTATTATCTCATTTGATTCTCACAACAACCTTGGGAGGTAGGTGTCATTATTAATGATGTTCTGAAAAATTTTTTTCAATAATAAGTAATTTAGTTACATTATTTAAGATTTTTTAGGAGTTTTTATATCATATTAGTTATGTTAATGTGTAGAGCAATACTTTGTCAGTATTTAATTGATTTAAAATTAGCATCATAATTAATAGTTTCCTTGCCCAAAGTCAGGTTACTGGACCACATTATATCTTAATTGCTTTTCTAGCCCTAAGATCTCTCATTCTATATAGCTTTCACATTGCAAATAATCTAATTGAACAATTAATTGTTAATGTAACTAAGTTAAATTTAATATTTCTTCAGTTTGCTTTGTCTGAATTATAAAATATAGATAAACCTTGAAGTTAGTGTGTCTGGAGCTAGTAATTTCCCTTTTTTAAAATTTGACAGATTATAGATTTAAATTTGACAAAACTTGAGAGGTACCAATAAACATGATCACTCCCATATATTGAGAAAAGAAAAAAGAGTATAATATGAAACTGCAAATCTCAATTACATTATATATTCATTTGAAAAAAATATTTATTAAAAATATTTAGCACATTGAATAGGGCAGTTTAGTACTCTTCTGTCTGCTCCTTCTGTGTGTTTTATATGTTTCATTAATACTCTTTTTCTTTCCTTTTTTTTTGATGTCACTGCTGTTTTTCCCTTCCTCTTCGTAAATCTCTTACCCCTCTCACAAACAAAAACCACCCTGTCTTGTAACAAATATGTGCAGGCAAGCAAACAGATTGACTCATTGTCCATGTCATAAAATGCGTCTCAATCTATAGTCAGTCGCCTCTTTGTTAAGAAGTAGGTTTGATTAATTGTTGGTCTTCTACAGTCATGGCTTTTCACTCTGTTAATAAAAGTTCATGAGTCTTCAAAAATTGTTTTCCATTACAATTCTATATAAATTGTTTAACCTGATATCACTGACTCATTTCTAAATTAGATCATTACAAGTCTCCCCAGGTTTTTACATGTAGTGCAAATTATAAACTCTTTAAAAATATTTAGTATTATACTCTAGATGACTATCAATAAACATGAAGGTTTTAGTATACAAAGAACAGAAGAGTTCTCTGTGTAACTGTGAACTTCTGTTATATGCAGTTGTGTAGTTAAATTTAACAGTAACAACACAACTGCCCTGCTTGTCTGCGACCCCTTTTTTGAACTTTCTTCTGGTCATTTTGTGTAATTCATTGATACTCTGTTCTTTCTATTATTCTCTTTTTTTTGCATCTTTCTCACTGTCTACCACTGTCCTTGAACCCAAATTAAAGGCTTCCCCCATATCAAATAAGCAAGACACTGGCTGTGTTAAAAAAGTACATCCAAGCTACATGTCTCTGCCAAGAGGTGAGAGGCAGACTTAATCATCAGTCACATGGATTCGATTGGTCATTGTGCGGGTCAGAGCTCTGAAGTCTTTCACAGTTGTTTTCTGTTACATAACTGTAGTCATCGTGTCTACTATTTTCCTACTTCTGCTTAATTCGCTCTGCATCAGTTCATAAAAGTCTTCCCAGATTTCAAGCAATCTGTTTCTATTTCCCATTTCTTGTGGTACGTTTCATTTGTATATCCTAATATGGTCAGTCATACCCCAATTGATGACATTCATTTTACTGCACTTTTTTTTTATTACAACAAAAAGTTCTACTATAAAAAGTTTTTACATATGGACCCTTTCCCTCTATTTTTTTTTTTAACTCAGTAGGGTATGTGCCTAATAGTAGAATCCCAGGTTCAAAAGTCTCCTGCATTGCTGTGCCTTTTGAATATTTCTAAATTGCTCTCTGGAATCAAAGCAACAGTGGCCACTTTTCTTTTGTTATCTTTGCCATTCAGGTCAATCAGCAAGCTTTTTATTAAGTACCTCCTATATGCCGGTCACTGTTCTGGGTGCTAGGGATGGAAAGCAAGAAAATGAAACATTTGCTACTGTTAAAGACCTTACATTTTTTGAGGGGCAAGATGGCTTGTAAGTCTAGTGATAAATAGAGAATTAATATATGCAGAATAAAAAAGATAAATACAATTATTAATTGTAATTAATTAAAGGTAATTAAAAATAAACATTAGCAGTTAGGGGAATCAGGGAAGACTGTAGAACATGGTGCTTTGAGATTCATCTTGAATAAAGAGAGGGATTCTATGAAGTGGAGGTGAAGAGAAAATTCATTCCATTCTTATGGGATCACTAGTGCAAAGGCCTTTCTGGAGATAGGAGATGGGGTACCATGTGTGAGTAACTGGGAGGTGACCAGATTGAATGGGCTGTAGATTTCAGGAAGGAGAGGAATGTATCAGGAAATTGGAAAGATAGTTTGGGGCTAGGTTTTGAAGAGCTTTAAAAGTCAAACAGTAGAATTTTTATTTGGTGCTAGAGGCAGTAGAGCAATTGAAACTTATTGATTAAGGAACTGATATTGGCAAACTTGCAATTAAGAATACTTTGACACCTGTGTGAAGGGTAGATTGGAGTGAGGAGAGATATGAGGCAGAAAGAAAAATTAGGAGAACATTGCAATAGTCAGAGTGACAGATGATGAACGGATGAACTAGTCCTCTCATCAGCTATTGTGTGAATAAAGAGAAAGGAGCAGATGTGAAAGATTTTGTGGGAGTAAATCATGTGGGATGAGTGAGGGTGAGGAATCAAAGATGACAAGGGAGTTGTGAATATGGGGAATTGGAGAGATAGTGGTGCCTTGGAAATAGACATAAATAGACAGCTCTGGCAGAGGGGAAGGTTTTGGGGGGAAGATAATGAGTTCTGTTTTGGACAGATTGAGTTTGATAAGTCTCTATGACATTCAGTTTGAAATATCCAAAAGGGAGTTAGTGATGTGGGATGAATGCTCAGGAGGGAGGTTGAAGCTGGATATATAGATGTGCATGTCATCTGCATTGAGATGATAATGAAGCCCATAGAAGCTAATGAAGGCATCAAGTGAGAGAATATAGAGAGAAGAGAAGACTCTCCAGAACAGGTTTAGGATCACGGTATAGATGATGGGTCAGCCAAGGGAACTGTGAAGAATCCATTAGTTGGGTACTAGGTAAGCTAGAAGGGAGTGGTGTCATGAGAACACATTGTCAGCCATGTGAGTCATGGAAGGGCACTCAAGTAGGGTAAGGACTAAGAAAAGATCATCAGATCGGTCTATTCAGAGGTCGTAGATGACTAAGAAGGGAACAGATTCAGTTGAATGATGAGGTCAGAAGCAAGATTGTAAAGAGTTGAAGACTGTGAAGACAATTCAAATAGGCAGCTTTATCAAGTTTGACTGAAAAATGGGGGCAAGATATAAGATGGTAGAGAGTATATTAGGATTTGGTAAAAGTTTTTGAAGGATGGGGAAACAAACATGTTTAAAGGAAGTAGGGAAGAATCCAATACGGAGGAATTAATAGAAAATGAGATTAAAGATTAAAGAATAAATGATTGAGGAGCAATCTACTGGGCATCAAGGAAAGATGTAGAGTGTTGGCCGTTGGCAAGGAGAAAGGGCACCTTATTATCAGAGACTAGAGGAAAAGAAAAGAGTAAGGTATGACGTCAAGGGGTTTGAGATGAAGAGAAGGGAAGAAGAAGAACTCATGACAAATGACCTCACTTTTTCAGTATAATAGGAAGGTGTGAAGTAGGACTTCAGTTTTTTAATTTGCATTTCTTCTCAATGAATTGAACATTTTTCATATTGTTGCTGATAGCTTGCATTTCTTATTGTGAACAGAATACATTCTTGTTGAATTTAATTTGATTGGAGAGATACTTAACAAGATGTTTTATGATTTCTGAGCAGGAAATAGTAATTATCAGGGTGGTTCATGGGATCGGGATAGGCTATGTGGAATTGATAACATTTGAGTTGGACTTTAAAGGATGAGTTGGAGCTCAACAGCTAAAAAGGAGGAAGGGGAAATTTTTGAGGTACCAGGAAATGTCTGAGGAAAGTCATGGAGTTTGGGAAACCCTGGGGCATATTTGAGTCTTAGAGATGTCCAGTTTGACTGGAAGATAGAATTTGTGGCGAGAAATAGTATATGAGAGCCTTGGAAGGGTGAAGGTGATGCCCAAATGAGGGATAATAATGGTATGTACTTGAGTGGTGGCAGTGGGAATAGAGAAGAGTGGATATTTGCAGAATATATCAATGTAGAATAGATAGAGAATGTTAAGTGATAATGATAGGTGAGGAAAAGGGAAGAAACAAAGATGACATAAAGGCTTTGAACCTGAGAGGAGAGTGAATGAATGGTGGTATCACAGGCAGAAGTAAAGTCAGAAGAAGGCGTAGGTTTACAAGGGGAATTTGGATATGTTGTGTTTGAGATGCTGATGCAATATCCAGGTAAAAATGTCCATTACACAGGTGGAGATCTGGGTCTGCAGCTGAGACTGAGAGGTTAGAGCTAGAGACACAGATCTGGAAGTGATCTGTGAGAGCTGATGAGCTGATTATTGAAATTACAGATGGCATATACAATTTTCTCGATCTATATCTTAGTTTTTATATATTTGTCTATATCTGTCTATACATTTTTTAAAGCAGGGTGGATGGGGGAGGATTAGAAGGCAAGTGAATGTGAGGTCCAGCAAAACCGCATGGCCGAGAACGTAAGAACAAAACTGTTTAAAAAAACAAACAAGCCAAATGTGTTCAGAAGTAGACTGTGAACAGAGGGAAGATATGACCAGTTCTTAAGAGGAGGGGGTGATGGCATTCCGAAAGGAAAGACGGAAGTCTGGCAAAAGCAAAAATTATAGGCCAAGGAAGGCCAGCTTAGGATTGGGGGGAAATTAGTAGTATTGTCAAGTCCCCCATTTCCCTAGATCTCCTGAGCAGCAAGGAATCAGATGAATGAGGCCCTGTCCTTTCCTCTTAGCTATTTCTCAATTAGTGTTTGATGCTCTGGGTTCTAGTCCAGCCCCATTTCAGTTTGATGCTAAGGAGTGCCAGAGAGTGTGGAGAGGGCAGGAGGGAGAAAGGGTGGTATTGGGTTCCCTCTTCTACTCCCAGGAAAAAGTTTCTTTCAACCTCTACCCTTGGGACTAATCTTGACTGGGTAGAAAGGAGAAAGAAGGGGTGGTGTACCCATACATATATGTCTACGTATCTATGTACACACATACAGACACACACATATATCCTTATGTATTCACAGAAAGAACCTTGAGGAACAGGCACTTTAAAATATCAGAGAGAGAATGAGGATTGAATGAAAGAGACAGAGAAGGAAGAGTTAGAGGAAAAATCTAATAAAAGTAGAGATAAGGCAAAGCTAACAGCATGTTTGGCAATGAACAGAGATGTATGTCTACAGACCCACTCTGAATCCTACTGCTCCCCGCCAAGAGTTGTGAACTACTGGGGTTGAGAGCAAGGTGCTTCAGGGGTTAGTGGGTCTTTGTATCACTGATATGGGTAACCCCTCCTATGATACCAATCAAAACCCATCCCTGGCCTCTGCTCATTGGAAGACTGGGTTTGGAACTCATGCCTTCCTGACTCCAGGTCCAGCACACTGTCCTCTGTGACTCCTGGCTGAGTGGGTGCATCAGTCATTTGCTGCCTATGCTATATTTGTACTGTCTAAAGAACTAGAGGAGGTCAGTTGAGTCTACCTCCCTATGGCAGGTTCATAGGAGGACTTAGACAAGAACTGCCAACGATTTTTCCTTTGCTCATGATTTCTACAGTGCTTTATTTCTCGTTGTGTCATCATTTGAAATACTTGTTCAGAGTTCTTAGTGCCATGGAGACTTTGAGTACCATGCTGTCTAGATCCATTAAACACATAAACAAATATACAAATATCCAACAGGAAAGTTATATTTAATGCAAAACACCTGATTCCAAGATGCACTTTTTATGTCGAATGGGAGTGAGTAGATATTTTCCATTACGACCGTTCACTTTACAATATTCTGCATACTTCAGGCTCACCAGCATACGGCCCTTCAGGCAATTCAGTGGTTTAATCATAACCTGATGAAATGGTGGAGGTTTTATTATGGGCTTCGTTTTCCTGAGAAATGTGAGAGTAGCATAGTTTGTTCTTTTAGTATGCCAGGTATTTGTGTAGCACTAGGCAGCGCCTGTTCTGTCAAGCCTCATCTCATTCCTTGAAATTATAGATTCTATAAATTCTTATTTAGAAATTTAACTTATCCGTCAACATCATTCATTGAGTACCCATTGTTTGGATAGGTCTTAATTAGAATAATGATATATTAGAAAAGCAGACAATTCCTGCCTTCAAGGTACCTATAATCAAAAGGAGATATACTGGGAAATGCACTTAAGGAACACAAATAACCAAAAAATGCATGCATACCTAATGACAAATGTTCATAAGTCAAGAACAGTGGTATGCCAAGTACTTTTAGCTAGCTATAACAATAACTAACGTTTATATAGTGTTACTGTGTGCCAGACACTGTGCTTGGTGCTTTATGATTATTATCTCATTTGCAGATGCTGTTATTATCTCCGTTTTACAGATGAGCAGATAGGCAAATAGTGAAGTGACTTGTTCAAGGTCACACAGCTATTAAGAATCTGAAGTCTTTCTGAGTTTAGAGGATGATCAAAAACAAACTTTCTAAAAGGAGCTGGCGGCGGGTAGCAGGGGTGGGGAATCTAACATTTGGCAAACTCCATGCAGACATTTATTAGTTATCATATGGGATGTGGAACTTTGTCTTCAGAGTGGTAGGTACCTTCAGTTCCCACTTCAGATTCAGAGAGCCAGCCACGCTGACCTTCCCTTAGTTTGTCCCCCATGATGCCCTATGTGCTCTCTCTGTGCTTTTCTATCCGTGCTCAGATGCAGTCCCTCCTCACCACTGCCTTATGGGTCCTCTTCTTCCTCCAGGGTACACTTCAGGCTCTCCCTTCACCATGAAGTCTTGCCTGATCCCTCCCTAGCCACCCTGTATTAACCTCTTTGCACATTTATTAACTTTGCACTCATGCACTTGTATATATAAACTTAAAATGTCATCTGTTTGCCAGTAGTAATGGTTTCATTCTTTGTACTTGTATCTCCAGCCCCAGCGCAGAACCATAAGAGATACTTCATAAATACCAAATGATTGATTGATTGATTCCTTCCTCATAGTTTTGTTCCTCCTCATGAATGATTAATGGATTTGTTAACAGGATCTGTTGTCAGCTCAAGAATGTGAGTTTCAACCTGAAGTCTGTAGGTGTTGGTAAATGTGGGCTATTTATCAGATGCAAAGAGTGAAATCGAGGAAGTAGATTGTGATGTAGCCTTCCATAATAAAATGAAAGTGAAATTTAATACGATGGCACTTCTTGTGGCATTTAGGATCATTTGTGTTGCCTGGCTTTATGTCAACATTCTCTTTTTAATTATAATTGACATTTATATGATGCTGTAAGGCTTACAAAAGACCACATACATTATCCAATTTGATCCTCATGCCAACCCTATGAGGGAAGTACTATGGGTAGTATTATCTCCATTTTATAGAAGAGGAAACTGAGGTCAGAGAGGTTAAATTACTTATCTTTAATAATATTAGTAAGCATCAGAGACAAGATTTGATCCCAGGTCTCTCCTGAGGATACATCCAACTGTCTTGTCACTGTATCATCATGCAACTCTTTTTTCTTTTTCATCTCTTCCTCAACCAGATGGCTTTATACTATTGTGGGATTCATGAGTGCTCATTTTCTTCATTTGAACATATGAGAATTTGGGTGTTGATTTTGCTTTAGATATCATTTCAAATTGGTATGTAAAACAACTTGATTCGTATTTGGTTATTTCTGAACTTACCTAGGGTGAGAGATATAGTACTTAATTTGCTCAAATAGATGATGAGATGACTAAGTCAAATTTCCCTCCTAACACTTTAATTAGAATTTTATGATGTATTTAAGTCTACCACAATGTACTTAGGAGTATGTTGAATAAGAGGGAGTGGCAGCTTTAAATAGGTCATAAAAGATAATCTATTTAAAATATAATTTGGTATTTCTAAGAAAAAAGACAGTCTAGAATAATACATTCTAATAAATAAAATAATTTACTTTCTAAAAAAAGACTATACAATTTCCTTAAATACAGGAATTTTGTCTACATATAGCTCTATGTGTAATGTAACAGGTAATGTTGGGTTTTAGAGGAATGCTAACCATTGTGTAGCCTCTCAATAAATAATTTTATTGTTATTTTTTGTGCCTCATTTATAAAATTTATGCTTGCATATGGTACACTTAGACTTAAATATCTGATTTATGGTTTGGCTTTTCTATTACAGACCTTCAATCTGGGACATAGCCAACTTTTCATTAAAAGTACTTCATCAAAATATATTACTGCTGTGTAGAGAAACTTGACTCCTTGTGATTACATCTGTATAAGATATTTCTCAAATTGTAAGTAGATAACCTTCTATTTAAATTCTACATAGTTTATTTCTGCCATAAGAATGAATATGATATTTTACCTTTTGAAATTCTAGCTCTGGGGTCACTGTCCTAGCTCCTGTTCACATTGACTGTTATGTGCCCTCGTGACTCTAGGGGTATCCTGGAAGGGTTGGGAGTGTCATTTCTAGAGCTGTCCTCACCCTGATTGGAAGTTGATACCTCTCAGTCAACCAGACACAATTAGGTTTTAGAAATCAGTATTTAGGTGGTACAAAAATATGCCCATAAAATCTATACCACAGACGAAATCCAGCAGAAAATGGACTCAAGCTTAGAGAATGTGAGCCAGTCCTCATCCTTACAAAAGGTTTTGTCAGATATTTTACTGAAATCAGGTTGTTTTTCTGCTATTCCCCTTTGTCTCTCAGTCTAGTAGCCATCTCAAAAGCAAAAATTAGGTTAATTGCATATTGCTTCTTCTTAATTAATTCTTGCTGATGCCTAGTGATGTAATATCTTATTTCTATGGACTTGCAAATTATCTATTACTAAATCTAGAAATTTTCCAGGTATCAATATGAAGCTTGTAATTCAATAATTTCAGGAATTTACCATTTTCCTTTTTTTTGAAATGGAAATTATATTTGCTCAATCACATCTGTTGAATTCTTTCATTCCCCTGAGATGTCAATGGTTTATACTAGAGATTCGAACCTATGTAATGTGGCTAGGCATTCTCTTGTGATTTTCTTTCCTGTCTTGGCTTTGAGTTCCCTCTTAATAATGTTTGTTTTATGTTTACACTGTGAAGATAATTTCCTTTATTAGAGAAGTAAGCAGAAGGTTTTATAAATTTATTTTTTTTAAGAGTTGAAAGGAACCTGACACTAATAGCTAAACCTCTTGAATTTTGAGAGTTGACCTCTGCCCAGGCATCCTTTCCTTGTTTTCTTTTTATTCCCTTCAAACATAAATTTGTCAACTCAAATTTTTATAAGTTTGAGCCTTTTCTATGCTTTGGCTTTTTTTGGACATTATTCTTAGTTCTTTCTGGTTTTTTAAATTCATCCATGATTATGTGGCCCTCTTCTGTATTTTAAAATAAAAATTTTTAATTAACAAAAATAATTTTCCCTCCCTCCCCACACACAATTTAAAAAAAGAAAATCCTTTTAACAAATATGCACAGTCAAAAAACCCCAAATTCCCACATTGGTCATATCCAAAAAATATACACTTTATTCTAAACTCTGAATGCATCACTTTGTCAGGAGATGGGGAGCTTGCTTCTTCAGCAGTTCTCAGGAATCATGTTGCTTGTTGTATAGATCAGAGTTCTTATGGCTTTCAAATTTGTATAAATTGTTCTCCTGGCTCTTTTCAGGAAACTCTGCAACATTTCATACAAGTCACATAGTTGGACATGTCACATAACATTGCCTCAGTTACCTTATCTGTAAAATGGGAATCATAACAATGTCTGCTTCATAGAGTTGTTGTAAGAATCAAATGAGATAATATTGCAAAGCACTTAGCCCTCTTCCTGGCACATTGGTAGGAGCAACATAAAAACTTACAATTTACTCCTAACCCTTTCTGAGTTACAACTCAGCCCTACTTTCTCTTGTTTCATTTGCTAGTTGCCCCTATGTTGTCAGTTCTTTCACGCTCACTTTTTGTTGTCCCTAATTCTTCCATTCTGATTCTAGACCTTTGAAATCTCCCTGTGGAAGATATGGATGGTGGATATTTTGTAGATGACCTATGGTCAGGTTTTTGCAGCCAATTTGAATGCTCTTCAACATCATTCCAGTTCACCACAGAATTTTTATACTTCGTCTAAAGCCTATAATTAATTGTTTGAGATTTATTCTCACTAGGTTGGGGTACCAGGGCACTCTATTTTACTATTTACTTCATTTTTTACATATGTTTTTATTTACTTCTGTTTTTAACATCATCATAGTTATTTCCGGTGTCTTTTCCTCTACCCTCCCACAGAGCCATCCCATATAACAAATAGGAAAAACCTCATCACAGCTGATGAGTACATTTAAAAGACCAAAAACATGTTCACAAACACCTGTAGAGCTCCCACTTCCACAAAGAGCTGTACTTAGTGCTGGGGATACAGAAGGAGATGAGACAGTCTCTGCCCTCAAGAAGCTTATAATCTAATGGATTTGTATGAAATCATTCATTTTCCTGAAAAAGAACTAGGAAAACAATTTATACAAGTTTGAATGCCATAGGAACTCTGATCTATGCAGCAAGCTTCCTTGATCTGGATAATTTTATTGCATTTGCTTTTGATTTTTTTGTGGAGGTGTGTGTGCATAGCTGTTCTTCTCATTTACATCGTTAGTTTAACCATTCTCTAGTCATTGTGCATCTGCTTTCTTCCCAGTTCTTTGCTATCACAAAAGTACTGCTGTAAGTGTTTTGGTGCATATCACTCACTTTAAATGGGATTGAGTGATTTGATTGATTGATTCAATCATTTCCATACCTTACATAAATGCATGTTTTTAGAAATGAAACTTTTCCTCTGATGACTGCTTTAGCTGTATCACAATTATTGTTTCCTCTCATACTTCTCATTCACTTTCCTCACACAAAACAACCCAACTCCACATTGCAGCCATTTTCACTGTCTGACTTCCCTACCTGAAATACTCTCCCTTCTCATCTCCACCTCCTGGCTTCCATCAAGTCCCAGCCGAAATCCAACCCTGATAGAGGTACCCAGAGTGGGCAGTACTACCCTCTGGGGGACAATGCAGTGATTCGAGGCAGGGCTGGTAGTCGCCTTGGGGGCAGTTGAGGTGCTTTGAATAAAAATAAGGTAAGCATAAGGAAAGAAGAGGAGAAAATTTTGAAAAACCATTCATACATGTTTCATCTGTTGTGTAACAGAGTTAAAGTCATACTGATTACATTATTTTCCAAATAAACAGACAAAATGCAAGTTATAACCCATCAGTGGTCAAGTCTGTCAACAGGTCTTAACAAGCAATTATTGGCAGGTGAGCCTGTCGTGCATTGTCAGGAAGTCCAGCATGCATCTGCAGGAATATGTATGTGTAATGACTTGTTTACGATACAATTCTATACAGTTACATGACATAATATTGCATCATCAAAATTTCAGTGTGGGAAAAACACAAATTTACAATAAATTATTAAACTTAAGATGCACCTTAAAATATATATATACATATATATTTAAAATTATGCAAATTTTGTAAAATGTTAAAGGATTAAAGAAAGTAGATTTCTAGGGGGACACTAATTTTTTTAAAAAGGGGAGGGAGGCCAAATGAGTTGGGGAACCTGTGTTCTCTAAGAAGCCTTTTCTGATGCCTTTAATGTTTATCATCTTCATTTTATCCCATATGTGTGTGTATCTATCTTGTTTATACATATTTGTCATTTGTCCTCCCCCTTCCATTATGAACTCTTCAAGGACATGGACTATCCTTTGCCTTTCTTTGTATCCCCAGCACTTAGCACAATTCCTGGCACCTATTAGGCACTTTAGAATGCATATTGACGGATTTTCTATGATGTGTTTTTGACCCATTTATTCATATCATTATCAAGTCTCTAGAAGAGTATCTTTTGCTGGAGTTACTTGTTTTAATTGCTATTTTTATTGCATTATGGTTTGTAAAGGATGAGCTTAGTGTTTCTGTTTATTTATGTTTATGGAATCTACGTGTCCTTTCTTGAATGTGGGCTGCTGATAGCTGTCCTACTTGCAGGCATCAGGATAATGGAAATGACTAACCCAATACAAGCAAATGGCTAGAAAAGAATTTACTTAGCCTGTCAGAAACAGTTGCCAGACACGTGGCAAGGTTTTATGTTGGTATTTCTGATGTGGATTTAGTCGAGCCCCAGTGCTTTGCCTTGTCTCTCTCTTTCTCCCTGGAGAAGATGGTGGTGCCAGGGCAGACCAAGTTGAAGTGAAGAATCTGTCAAGTTGGAGAAAGCAGGAATCCACTTCAGTGATTGTTTTGTATGGAGTCAAGTGGGTCCTTAGGGACCATGTCCCTGGTTAGCCTTTTGTTAAGCATGAAATAAAATATAACTGATACCTACCTATGTGACAGGGGTTATTGTATATCAGAATCCTATATAGTCTTATCTGGTCTGTTGGTGAGGGACTTGCTTCTTGAAGTTCTGTTTTTAAATTTTAGTTTCAATTCAGGGAACAAAATAAGAATTTCTCCAACAATACAATAAAAAAGATGATTGGACATGAAACTGCAAATCTACCATGTACAACTTGCTGTTCTCTCCAAATATACCACAAAGTTACCATGTAAATTTCTTTTTTTCCCCACTTTTTTTGTCTGCTTCCCCCTACCATAGAGATGGCTACTGTTAGACACAAACATGTATATATGTATATATATATATGTATATATATATACACACACACACAATTATTCCATATATACTTCTATTTATCATTTTTCTGGATGCAGGTAGAATCTCTATATGTCCTTTATTTTTCATTTATTTATTTATAATAGTCAAAATGACTTAGTTACTCACAGTTGTTCTTGAAACAATGTTGCTGTTACTGTATACAATGTTCTCTTGGCTCTGCTCACCTTGTTCTTTATCATTTGTGAAAGTCTTTCCATGCCTTTCTAAAATCAAGGAGCTGATCGTTTCTTGTAGCACAGTAGTGTTCCATCACAACCATATTCCACAACTTGTTCAAAAGATTTCTCCACCCTTCCAGAAGTACATGTTGTTTCTTCTTCAACCCAGATGAGAATAAAGTTCCAACATTATCAACCCTCCATCCTCGCTTGCTCCCTCTGTATTGGTTCTTCCTTCTGCATACCATTTTTGTAATAAAATTGCTCCCTTTTACCTTTTCTTACTCAATTTTGTTTTTTAAAATCACCCCATCATAGACAACTCAGCCCCAGCCTTTTCTTTCAAGCCACCTTAGTAATGATGAGTTTTAAGAATACTGAAAACATTTTCCTGTATATAAGTAAACAGTTTGACCTTAATGAATGCCTTATAATTAGTCTTTACTGTTTTCTTTATATTCTGTATCTTTTACATAAAATTTTCCAATATGTTCTGGTCTTTTTGTTACAAATACTTGAATGTCTTTCAGTTTGTCAAATGACCTTTTTTTTTATTCAGGATTATACTCAACTTTGCTTATCCAAGTTATTCTTGGATGCAACCCCAGCTCTTTTCCTCTTTGAAACATAATGTTCCAAGACCTATGTCTTTTAGAGTGGAAGCTGCCAGGTCTTGTGAAATCTTGACTATATTTCCACAGGATTTAATTTTTTTTTCTTGTTGCTAGCAATATTTTTTTCTTAATCTAGAAGCTTTGAAACTTGGTTATGACATTCCTGTAAGTTTTCCTCCTCAGATCTCTTTCACATGGAGAATGGTAGATTTTTTCCTATTTCCACTTTATCCTTTTGTTCTAGAACTTCAGGGCAATTTTCCCTAATCATTTCTTGTAATATCCAGATAATTTTTTGTTCATAGCTTTCAGGTAGTTCAATAATTCTTCTATTATCCCTCCACTATCTGTTCACCAGATCAGTTAGTTTTCTTAAGAGATGTTTCAGATTCTCTTCTATTTTTCTATTTTTATTATTTCTTGGTGTCTTAGAACATCATTTGATTCCTCTTACTCAATTCTAATTTTCAAAGAATGATTTTCTTTCTTAAGATTTTGGACCTTTTTTTTCCAGTTGGTTAACTTTCTTTTCATAATTTTCTTGGATTGCTTTTTTCCCCCTTATTTTTTCTGAATTTTTCTTATTTGATATTTTAATTCTTGTTTAAGTTCTTCCAGGAACTTCTTTTTGGGCTTGTGATTATTTGCCTGCTCTTTGGGATAGCAGTGCAATTCATTCATTCATTAATAAAGTTTTTACCTTTTGTCTAGGGACCTTTCTTTTTCTCTTTAGGATTTTTTTAGCTGTAATTCTATTATATCTATTACATAATTCCTTTCTTTTGAGATTTGGGGTTTGGAGAAGTTTCTAGAATACAGCTATTTTGTTATTTTGCTGGAATGTTCTTTTATTAATATTAGCTGAGAAACAAGTGTTTTCATTTCTCTGGGGTTTTTGATTCCCCATCTTCAAAATTCAAGGGTGGCTAAGATCACTTTCCAAGTTCCCTTATAACTCTACAATCCTCTGACACTGTGGTGTCATGAGGGAATAGTGATCATGTTGAAGGTGAAGAATGAACAGAAGGTAGATGTATAACTAAAGAGGGTGAAATAAAAGGATGCCCCTTTTAAAAACTTAACCAAATGGGTACAAACTGGTGCAGATGTGTTGAGCACAAATCTATTTGGGGAACAAGAGAATGGAAGCTGTAAGCAATTTCCTATTTTTGCAGTTATTTTCTAGGTTCTTGATAATTAATCTAGATCTAAGGAAAGGAATAATATGGAGGGATATATATATATATATATATATATATATATATATATATATATATATATATATATGAGTGGAGAGGAAGGAGAATATATGTACATATACATATACCTATACATATACATATATATATAGGAGTGGAGAGGAAGGAGAATAAATATAGACAAAATATAGAAATAAGATGTCTTTTTGATAAAAAGATAAAATGAAAACTATGGAGTTTTGTTACCATTTAAAAGTAACACTTTTTTTTTTCCAGTTCCTGGCTGTTATAAAAATGTCATCTAAGTATTGACATGTGAAATGCATTAGAGGTGTTGGTGTAAAACTTCAGGCAATTGCAGTTAAGATTTTTTTTTCCTATTTAAAAACGAATACTGTTTTTCTTCTATTTCAAGAATACTATCTTGCGGTAGCTCGGTGGCTCAGTGAATAGAGTGCCAGGATGAAGTCAGGAAGATCCGTCTTCTGGAGTTTCATATGTGGCCTCAGATACTTGCTAGTTGTGTGACCCTGGGCAAGTCACTTAACTGTTTGCCTCAGTTCCTCATCTGTAAAATGAGCTGGAGAAAGAAATGGCCAACCACTAGTAGGGTGACCCCAAGTGGGGTCACAGAATCAGACACAACTGAAAACAATTGAACAACAACAAATATCTTTCTTTTTATTTGTTCTTGCTAATTTTTTTGTGGTCTTTGATTTCTATCCTCTCAGACTTTTTTAAAACAATTACTCTAAATTGGCAAAATATTTCTACATTTAAACATTGCTCCAGATAAGAATGTTTCTGTTTTCTCTTTTCTTCTACCAAATTGTTCAGGAGTGATTTGTGAAATCCAATGTGTTTTAATTTTTTTCTTCAAAGTAGCTTTTCCTTTTGTATATTTATGCAGGAATAACATAAATTCTTATTTGTGGCTTTAAAATCTCGATTTAATTATTATAATACAAATCTTTCTAATTTTCCTGTCATTTCATTACTATGATTGAGATCCTAAAAAAAAAAAAAAAGTAAATTAAGTCCTTTTTATAGAACCCCGGCCTCTTTTTTGAAGATTATAAAGAGACCTCAAAGGAATAAAAGATTTTTGTTTGTTTATGTAATCCCGTGTTGGGAGAGAGGAAGAAGAAGGCTGAGGCAAAGCTATTGAAGTTCTTTCATATGGTACTGGGAGAAAAGAGAGAAGTCTCTTTGTATTAATGGAATACTGTGTGTAGCAAAATATTTAAAATGAATATCAGCAAACAAGATGTTCAAATGAACAAGAAACTAGAAAACGATTAAGCAAAGGTCAGTACTGATCTTCAAATAATAGTAAAATTTAATTGGTCACATGAAATATGTAGAAAGAAGTAGGCCACATTTATAGGAATCATTGATAAATTGTTTAAATGTCAGAACTACTTACAGTACAGAAAATTATGTTAAATTTGTTAGATTTATTTAGCTAAATGAGTTCAACAGTTTCAATAATACCCTGGCAAACTGTTTTTCTAATTTTAAGTACAAAAAGAGATTTGTAAAAGATTTTGACAAAATTGATTTCAGAAAACTCAAGGGACTTACACTTCGGAATGATGACTATGCTATGTATTTAATCTGCAAATCTTTATAATTTCATTTTGCCTTTGAGTTGTATGTTGTATAGATTCTTCAAGAGTAGCTATCTATAGCTTCCTGCTTCTTTGAGACATAGTTCAGACATAGTATTACCATGACTAGTATTTTTTTCAACTATATCAATTATTATCTTATTCCCTTAAGGTAAGCAGCCTTAGGTATCCATGGCATTTCAGTGAAGCATTAGCTGCGGAGATGAAATTGGTCTAAATTAAATTGAGAATGCTTTCCAAGTAATTGTTTTGCACAATTAGAGGAGAAAAATGACTTTTAGATACATTTCTTCATTCTCTTTCCTCCTTTTGTCTACTACTCACTTCTAAAAGATTCTCTAAGGGTTTTATTAATAGTTTTTCAAGTAACTGTTTGGTTTTTTATTAACCTATCCATTCCATTACTCTCCCCTCTTCAATTGAATAGAAAAAAGAAACAACCCTACAAATCAAATCCCTCACTACATAGCTGTATAGTCCAGCAAACAAATTCCCATATTAGCCATGTCTAAAAATGTGTATCTTCTTTGACATTTTAAGTACACTATCTCTTTGTCAGGAAGCAAGAAGCATGTTTCATCTTCATTTTTTCAGACTTGTATGTTAATCAGAATTCAAAAATATTTTAAAGTTATTTTCTTTATAATGTTATCATTGTATAAGTTATTTTCTTAGTTCACTCTGCATCAGTTTGTTCTGAAATTCTGCCCAATGTTCTCTGAAATAATCCATTTCATCATTTCTTATGGCACAGTAATATTCCATTGCATTCACATACTACAATTCGTTTCCCCATTCCTCAAAAAGAAGACAACCCTTTAGTTTCCATTTTTTGACTCCCATGAAAAGAGAGGCTGTATTTTTGGACCTCTATCTCCTTTTCCTCTTTCTTTAGGATATGGGCCTAGGATGCCAGAAAGCTGTATTCCCCTGGGGCATCGGTGGAGAACTTGAAGCTTCTAGGCCACATGTGGCCTTCTAGGACCTTGAGTGTGACCTTTGACTGAGTCCAAGTTTTACAGATCAGATCCTTTTATTAAGGGGACTTGTTCTGTGAAGTTTGAATTCAGTCAGAGGGCCACACTTGAGTGCCACATGTTCTTGAGGCTGTCGATTCCCCACTCCTGCTCTGGGTTATGTTTAGGTATATGCAATATATATATGTTTGGGAACTTTATGAGCATAGTTCCATGTTGCTTTCCTGAATGGCTAGACCAGATCACTGTTCCATCAACAATGCATTGGTGTCCTTGTTTTCCCACTACTCCAACATTTGTCATTTTCCTCTCTTGAAGTTTGTCAGTCTGATATATGAAGGGAAGCCTCAAAGTTGCCTTAATATGCATTTCTCTCGGTGCTAGTGATTTAGAGCATTTTATGTGAATTTTGATATGTTGGATTTCCTTTAAAAACTGCCTGTTCATATTCTTTGACCATTTATCTACTGGGAAATGACTCCTAAACTTAAATCACTTTATATTTTAGATGTGACAGTTTTATTAGAGAAATCTGTGGCAAAGATTTTTTCCTCAGGTACCTGTTTCCTTTCTAATTTTTACTACATTAGATGGATTTACACAAAACCTTTCTAATATGTGAGTATAATTTTTCATTATATCTTGTGTGATCCTGCTCTATATTACTTGTTTAATCTTAACTCTTCCCCTGTCCATAAATGTGAAAGGTAATTTCTTCCTTTCTACTTTTAATTAATTTTAAAATGTAACTTTTAAATCTTGGCCATTTATCTATTTAGAGCTTATCTTGGTGTGTGATTGTTGTATTGTCCTAACCCAATTTCCTAACCCATGGTCCAGTCTCTCAGGAGTTCTTTTTTTTTAAAATAGTCCTTCCCCTAGTAACTGAGGTCACTTGAGTTTATCCTTATGCTAGTATGCTTATTTGCCTCTATATGTTATATACCTAATCTGTTCCTTTACCCTACTCCATTCTGATAAATTACAACTGAGAGTCTACCTTCTCATTAAAATTTTTTTTTAAATTTTCTTTGAGATGCTTGACTTTTGTTTCTCCATGTGAATTTTATATTTTTCCTAGGTTTACAAAATGTTTCGTAAAATCCTTTAAAGGCATCTTTATGGTTTTTAAGAATTCTATTACTTTCTAAAAATAAATTTTAAAATGCCCTCAAACCTGAAATTTTTTTTACTGACTTTATAATATAATCTTATGCCTCTTAAAATGAATTTTTGTCTCAAAATTTGTTTTAAAATATTACACTGTAACATTTTAGATTAATGTCGCCTAATTTACGAATTCAGTGTCAACTAACAAGGAATTATTCTTATAGAGCTAGAATAGAATTCATCTGCAGGAGAAAAAGGTCAAGAATTTCAAGGGAATAATAAAAATAAAGTGGTAATGAAGAGAGTCTAGAAATAAAAGATCTCAAAATCTACCTGAAAACAATAATCCTCAAAAATATTTATACTGAATTTGAACATTCCCCTGGACTCTTAAGATCTGTGACCTTGGGCAAATAACTTAATCTTTTCTCAGCCTCAGTTTCCTCACGACAATCCTAATAGAACTTAACACACAGGTTGTTGTGAGGCTCAAATAAGATAGTCTATGTAAAGTGTTTTGCAAAACTCTATATAAATGCTAGCTATAAGCACTATTAGCAGTGTTTAAAAGTAGAGAAGTTGATCAGGGAAATAGATTAGGTACATGATATACAGAAGCATGCAAGCATAGCAGCATAGTATTCAAAACCCCTAAAGGCTACTGAGGGTAAGGAATCATGTCTGACAAAAACTTTTGGGAGAACAAGAAAATCAGTTTGGCAGAGGTTGATGGAAATTAAGTTCAGACCAGGATCTCACACTACATAGCAAGATAAACTACAGATACATACATGACCTAGACATACAATATTACATTAAAGACAAATCATTGGAGCAAGGAGAAAAGTGGCTTTTTTTGGGACTGGTTTTCCTTTTCTCATTTGGGTTGGAAGTACAGCAACCTCTTGTGGACCAGCAAGTTTAATCTTCCCCAGTTTTCCCATCTGGCCTGGTTCACCCCTCCCCAGGTAGCCTGGTGACTTTCTGCTCCAGGAGGCTCACTACACTGGTACTAGACTCAGTATGAGTACTCAGTCATCTCTAGCCTCCTGTAGTTCTGAACTCCCAGACTCAAACACTCTACCAGCCTCGTTCTCCCCCAGGAACAGGGAGTATAGTCATGCAGCGCCATAACTGGTAGAAATAACTTTCATAATTATGGATTGAGGAAGAATCTGTGACCAAACAAGAGACAGAGAGAATCACAGAACATGAAATGGGCAATTTTGTTAACATAAAATTTAAAAAGTTTTTGCACACACAAAACCATGAATTGAAATTAGAAGGAAAATAGTTAACTGTTTTGTTTTTTTTTAAACCTAAATAGCCTTTGCAGCAAGTTTTTCTCAGAAAAGTTTGATGTCCTGGATGTATAAGGAATTGATTCAAATATGTAAGAAAAAGAGCCATTCCCCAGTAGATAAATGGTTAAAGGGTATGAACTAGTATTTCTTAAAGGAATAAATCCAAGGTATTAACAGCCATATAAAAAATGCTCCAAATCACTAATAATTAGAAATAAATGCAAACTAAAATAATTCTGAGATTACACCTCTTACTTATCAGGTTGGCAAATATGACAAAAAAGGAGAATGATAATTGTTGAAGTGTCAATAGGAAAAAAAAAAACAGGCATATTAATACAGTGTTGGCAAAATAGGAACTTGTGTGGCCATTCTCAAAATAATTTGGAATTTTGCTTCAAAAGTCACTAGACTGTGCTTAATCCAGTAATGCTGCTATTGGGGCTATGACCCTAAAGAGATCAAAGGGAGAGCAGAAAAGAATTTATACAGCAGATTTTTCACAGAATTTGAGCATTGGAAGGTCACATTAGTGACCCTCTAGTACAACTCATACACCAAAAGAATCTTGACATACCCCACAAGTAGCCATCAAGTTTCATCTTGAAGACTGCCATAGAGGGTGAATCTACTGCACATCCCTAGGCAGCCCATTTCACTTTTGTACAAGTTCTAATTATTAAGGACATTTTTCTTGATGTGAGGTTTAGACTGACTACTTTTCAACTCTCATCCCTTCCTCTTACTTCTGTTCTCTAGAACCAAACAGAACAGTTTGCCAAATTTAATCCCTTCTCCACATGAGAGTCCTTCAGTACCAGAAGACAGACATCATGTCCTCCCTGAATGTTCTCTTTTCCAAGCTAAACACTTCTACCTCTTGGAAACTATCCATCTTTAAGGGTGAATTACCATATCCTATCAAAAGCCTTTTCTGATTCCCCAAGTTGTTAGTACCCAGCCCCCAAGAATTACTTTGCATTTATTTTGAGTTTATGCTGTATTTGCTTACCTGAGAACTTGTTTCCTTTCAATAGGCTAGCAGGCTAGAAGTGTATTTTTTTAAATTTATGGTTGTACTTATTTTTTTGTAAGTTATAAAGAAAAGCTACCATAGTTTTTGAACTGTGAAGTATGCCTAGAATGCCACCCCCTTCACCTTTCCCTCATAGACTCCTTCTCTTGATTCAGTATTCTACTCAAGCACCCCCTTCTACATGATCCTTATTTTCTTTTCTGTTTCTTCATCTATATCATGCATACCATGCCTACTAACTGGAGGTGTCCTCCAACGCTCTTTCCTGGACATTCTTATCTCTTTACTCTGTACTGTCTTTTCTTTGGTGATCTCATTAGCTCCCATGGGTTCACTAATCACCTTTATATGGATAATTTCCAAATACACATACTCAGGTCTGGTCTCTCACCTGAACTACAGTTATGCTTCTTGGACATCTGAAACTAGATGTTCTGTAAGCATCAATATGTCCAATAGATAACTCATTATCTTTCCCTCCAAACCCTTTCCTCTTCTGAACTTCCTTATCAGTGTCAAGGAAGACCCTCCCAATCACCCAGGATCATATCCTGATGTCACACTCAGTGTGATCCCCCCTCACTCTCACTAACCCCACGTATCAAATTCTTTCCTGACTTTTATCCTTTTTATCTTCACATCTCCCATATATAATGAGCCTTTTTCTCTACTCACACGGTATCATAGTTCAAATCTTCCTTCCCTCTTATCAGTTTCTCTCCCCGCCGCCCCATCCATCCTCTGCCCAACTGCCAGAGTGATTTTTCTAAAGCATAGGTATGGTGATGTCACTTTTCCTCCCATCTCCCTTCCTTCAGTGAGCCCCAGGGGCTCCATATTACCTCTCAGATATGAAGTCTGTTGGCCTTTAAAGTTCTTTATAACCTACTCCCTTCTTATCTTTCCACTTTTTTTACACTTCACTCCCTTCCACACGATCTGTGATACAGCTACACTGCCCTGCTGATAGTTCCTTGAATTTAAGACTCCATTTCCCACTTCCAGGCTTTTGTATTGGCTGTCCTCCCTGCCCTCTCACCTCTGCTTCTCAGTTTCCCTGGCTTCTTTCCAGATGAGTCTCACCTTCTTTAGGAGGCCCTTCTGGGGACCTCAACTCTTAGTGCCTTTTCCTCTGAGATTACCTTAATGTCAGCTCCTGATGTATCTTGTACATAGCTGGGTTTTCACATGTCTTCTACCCCATTTGGTTCCTTGAAAGTAGGGCCTATTTGTGCCTTTCTTTTGAGAAAAGTGCTTGGGATCTAGAAAGTATTTAATAAAGGCTTCTTGACTTACTGACTGATTCTCTCCCTCCCCCAACTAGTACTTTCAGATTGCTGTGTATTGAACTATTTTGTATTTACTTGTTTTTATTCTCTCTTTCTCTCTGTCTCCCTACACACACACACACACACACACACACACACACACACACATACACACACACACACACAAGTGTGTATATATATATATATATATATATATATATATATATATATATATACTTAGATACTTACTTATCTTCCCCATTAGAATGTAAACTCTTTGAGAGTAGGCAGTTTCATTCTTTTTATTTCATTCCCCTGTCCCTAATGCAGTTGCTGGAGCATATTAGATGTTGGCTTATTGGTAATGCTTTGCTAATCATATATTAGCTACATTCTAATAATAGTCCAAATAAAATTCTATTAAGGAATTTGGATCAAGTATTTGATCACTGTTGTTTGAATAAAATTATAGGATAAAATTTACAGAATTATAGGCAATTAGTTGTGCAATGCCCATGAATAACCCTCAGTGCTTTTTATTTTCAGAACACTTTCCCAACATTAACTAACCCTTTTGTCATTTCTGCACATGTAGGTCAATATGACTATCATCATACTTGCATGTAGGGAAGTTGAGGCAGGTTAAATGATTTGCTAAAGGCTACTGACCATATTTGTCATGGAAGGATTAGAATGAAGGCATTCCTGACTCAAGTTCTTTGGCTCCGACCGTTAACTAGACCACACCTTTTCCTGAGGCTTTAGGAGACTAGATCTTGCTAAAAATTAACTTTTATAGGATTATATTGAAAAGAGCTAACGTAATATATGTAACGTTTATTGGTGATTTTTCTATTGTCCCTTCCCTGCTTCCTTAAAATTCCCTTGGCATGTGAGTAGCATGCTGCCTTGGTTTTACTCCTACCTCTTTGGCTCCTCCTTCCTTCCTCATGTTCTCTGTTCTTTCCTCTGTGCCTAATGCTGCCTTATTCACTGTGTGATACCAGGCCCAGCATTCTAACTGAGCGATTTCTGTTCTCAGGCTCAGTGACAACCCTGTGCTGCTTACCTTCCATTCCCTCCCAATTATCTCAAAATCCTTTTTTGAGCTCTTCCAAGGCCTGAGCCCACCAGACATCCACCTGAGATGTCTGGGATACAGAGGCCCTGACCTCCACATCTTTCCCTGATAGTAAGAATATTTCCTTGTCATCAGAATTGAAAGGTGGGAACATTTGCACCCCCTCAAAGTACCTCTCTATAGTCTTATTTTTCTTCCCTTTTCTGGGCATTTTCCCAGCCAGTTACTTGACTTCTGAGATTCCTGTCCACCCCTGCCTAGATCTGCCCAGCTAGTGCTTGGGGTCTGAGATTCAAATGGGCTTTCTGCGGGGCAGGCGCAGCTGCTATTCAATGTGAGCTTAAGTTCTGGTGCTTGGGTGGGGGCAGGGCTCCCTCCCAGGCTCAGCTCCCTCAGGGGCTTTATGAAGAGACCTTCAGTAATGGGGCGGGTGGGGGCAGGGCCGTCTCCCAGACTCAGTTCCCTCAGGGGCTTTATGCAGAGACCTGAACTTTTGCCTGCTGCTCCGGGAGTCGGGCTGCCTCCGCCGCTGCCCCTGCCCCTGCCTCTGCCGCTTCCTCCTGAGGGGGCCCAAGCCATGGAGACACCCCGCTCCCCTCTTGGCCAGCCCAGACCTCTCTCTCACTGACCTGTAGCGTCTGTGGGCGGAGGGACCTTCACGGCTGCCGGAGATTCCATTCCCTGAAGCCTGCTTGGATCTGCTCCTCTGGGGCCGCCAGGCCAGGGCAGAACAGGGGTGGGCTCCGCTGTCCGGAGCGCGAGGGACCCCTGGGGACAGCTCTCCAGGGCTCTCCGGAATGGAAATCTTTTTCACTGTGTTTCTGCGCACCTTGCAGTGATCCAGAATTCGTGGGGAGTTCTTCTTGCAGGAAATATATGGGCTGTGGGTTCGGAGCTAGCATCCCCTCCCAATTATCTCTCCCTCGTTAATGATATCTCTGTTCTCTTATTCACCCAGACTAGAAAACTTAGAAATCATTTTCTTTCTGATTCCCCATATTTAATTAGCTTCCACATCATCTCATTTCTTCCTTTTAAAAGTCTTTCAGGTTCATTCCTTCCTTTCCATTGTGGCTATTTATGACACTGCTAATCTAGTCTCTGTTTACCTCTCCACTACATTATTTAAATGAGGTCCCAATATATCTCCCTACCTTCAGTCTCTCCTCTCCCTGACCTGTTCTCTCTGCTAATTGAATCTTTCCAAAGAACCTCGTGCTAGACTATTTTTCTGAAAACTCCGTCTTCACTGTTGTGAGGCTAGAGTAAAGCTATATTCGTAGAGTTAGAGCTTAATGTCATCATTCATGTAGCACAGTGCCCACGTTTCATATATGAGATATCCAAGGCCTTCAAAAGTGAGGTTACTTGCCTGACTTGACACACGTGGATAGGGGGAGACAGAGAGACAGAAAGAGACAGAAGAGAGAGAGAGAGAGAGAGAGACAGAGACAGAGACAGAGACAGAGAGAGAGACACAGGGAAACGCAGAGAGAGAGACAGAGAGATACACAGAGAGACAGATTGACCTCATGCAGGTATATGCTCTTTACCCCATCCTCCTGCTATTTTAAAGTACCTTTTATGTGTTTCTTCTGTCAGTATAATGTAAGTTCCTTGAGGACAGGACTTACCTTTCTTGTATCTGGATACCTAGCACTTAACATAGTAATTGCTACATATAAAATATTTCATAAATACATATTCTAAGTGTTTTAGTAAATATCTCTGAAAACTAGCTGTAAAAGATTTTACAACTGTGATCAACCCAATGAGCAGTTATGCTTTCAGAAGACAGAGGTGATGGATGAGACGAATAGCACACATTTTCAGACCTGCCAGTGTGAGAATTTGTAACAAGGGAGGGCTTTGTTACAAGCAGAGACTTAATCTTTCTTTTTTGTTGATCAAGATTAGAGTTAAGGGGAATGTGAAAGGGGTAGTGATAGTGAGATGGGGAATGATAGTGATAGGGAGTGATAGTCTTTCTAAAACAACAAAAAAAGGACAAGAAAGAATATTAATGAAACTTTAAACAAATAAACAGGAGAGCAGGAGGAAGATCAGAAAGGTATATTGACAAGTAAGACTTGGAATTGCCATGGTAACTTTGAATTATGCCCCCCCAAATCCTCAAGCTACACTTGGTGGAAAAAAAAACTTGTACATAGCAGAAATTCCCAGCTTCTTATATAATCTCCCTTTTAATTTGAAATGTTTGTGTTTGATGATATCTGTTCAAAATAAAAAAAAATTTTAAATCTGGTATTAAAATCTGTAGCTGTTTTTGTTTCAGTTCATATCCTTGTATCTGAATCTGCTTCTCTATGGCTTCCTCGTGTTCATTTCCTTTCTCTAATAGCAGTATTAACAGGTGTTGTGGGACAGGATGCTATGATGGGGCCCCATACTGCTTGAGTTACCACCTCTCCTTTTTTGAAACCGACCCAGGGAAATTGGAGTTAACTTTGCCCCCAGGTAGATTCACCTGAAACTCAGCTGAGGGTTTTGCCTTTGGGTAAGAAGCATACAAGGATCACTTTCTGAACTGAGCTGGAAGCTTCAGCCCCAGGAAACCTCCAGGCAGCTGCTTTTACCTGGAGGAAAAGGGTAAAGGTCACTGATTGTTTTCAGTAACTGTCAGAACTCTCAGTGTTCCATTCCACTGAATAGACAATTGACCTGATATGATGAAAATAAAATTAATAAATAGTTGCTCTTTTAAAAAAAATTTTCATTTCTTTACTGAAAAGACTTTTAAGTTCCTATTCTCTGCATCTAGGTATTGTGAATAGGTCTGTAACATTTTTATTTTATGGAAACTTAACACTGATAAAATTTTAGAATGACATCAGTAATCTTGATAACCAGTTTGACATGTTCAAAACACATAGTTTCTCTAAGCAGGATAGTCTGTTTTGTTTGCCAGCACTGTGTCTCTTTCTTTATGTTTGCTTTGTGTCATATTTTCAAAAAGATCTCTGGAATCTTTACTAAGATGTTGGTTTTTTGAAGTATGAAACCTATCCAATTTTACCTATCTCTCCTGTGACCTCTTAAACTTTTCATACTTAGTCCTGTCAAAAAAAAATACCATCTGCTGTGTCAACTGAGTAATGAGCTATGGACTTCATTAATTTTGTCAGATTCTTGGCTTATCAAAAAAATGAATATCCTCCAAACTAATAGTGTTACATTAAATTCATTCTGATTGTTTTTCTTTAATCCTTTTATCTTTTGAGGAAGTCTATAGCTACCTCTAAAAAAAAAGCCCATCAATAATACATAGCAAATATTTGTATGTATAAGAAAACTTTCCTTTATCTTTTTGAAGTGTGTATTAGCTAACATATACATCCACCACATACCCCTATTTTTTGTCTAATTGGTGCCACAGTTTCATTTATATTTATTGTAAGTGGCAATGTCTTTATCTTGCTATTTCTGTCCTCTCATCGTGTTGTGCTCTAGGGTTTTATTTGTTCTAAAACTTCTTGTTCTCAATCCACAGCAGACAAAATAACTGATAGAATTGAGGAAACTGTACACTTAACAATTTACTATTGCGGAAGATAAGAACTGCAGATATATGCTTAGAACTCATTAACTTTTTTTTAGAACTAATTAAATTTTAAAGCATATTACAGTAGGGTTTTATAGACAAATGCTATATGACATCTGGGAAGAAGGAGATAGCTGGATCCCACCTGCTGGTCTTTGTAAAGCATAAGTGGGAAGTAAATATGATATAAGACTATAGGATTGCAAAATTTTCAAGTTGAAAGTCTTCAAAGGCCCAGCGTGAGCAGGAATCCTCTGTAAAATATCTTCATCCAACCTCTTTTGGAGATGTCTGATGAGTCGGACCATGGCGGTACACAGCTGGACTGGGTCGCCTCCTGTGTTAGTGTCACTCTGCTACCCACCCTAGTAAAACCCTATTTTGCCATCTGCTGGTACTGTTGTAGTCATTAAAGTTATTGTAACAGGTCTTCAGACTTCCTTCTTCTACTATCCTTTGTGAAAGACTAATCTGACGCACATGTATCATCAAGTCACTCTTCTAAAAAGATCCTCAGTGGGTTCCAAGTGCCTGTTTAGTAAAATTCAGAGACCTTTGCTTGATATTTAAGGGCCTCCAAAATCTGACGCCATCATATCTTTCTAGCTGTTTTTTTATTCTACTCTCTATTATGTACTCTGCCTTTAAATATGCCCTGCATCTGCTTTTACTTATGCTTTTTGACTACACTAGGGGTAGGGAGCTTGTGGCTTTGAGGCCACATATGGCCTTTTGACTGAGTCCAAGTTTTACAGAACAAATTCTTTTATTAAGGGGATTTGTTCTATGAAGTTTGGATTCAGTTGAAGGGCCCCACTTGAGGATATAGAGGGCCACATGTGGCCTTGAGGCTGTAGGTTCCCCACCCCTGTTCTAAGCCCAGTGTGTCTTTCCTCTCCATTTTCACCTGTTAAGTTCCTACTCATCTTTAAAATAAAAAATCACCATCACCCTTCATCAAGTCAATAATTATTTGTTTCTCCTTGATCCTCATATAACATTTTGTTTTGCACTTTTCTAATGCACTTAATTACATTACTTTAACTGAGCTTTGATCTCATGCACATTGTTATTTCTTCCAACAAAGCAGATTGGAACTCATTCGTGTCTGCCCAGTGCTTATAGTTTTTTTTTTCCCATGTTTTCCCATAATTTTTCTCTGTAAGGTCAACAAAAGACATTTTGGATCCAGACAGCTTAGCAAATGGGGTTCTTCTTTGAGCCCTGTCACACAGTCAGTTCTTTCTTTAAACATATGATCAGCCTCTCCTTTTTTTTGTTCATACATTTCTTTCATTGTTTCCTTTATACCACTTCTCATTTGTAACATTAATATATTAATAACTTATTCCAACCTGTTCTTGCACACCATCCATATCTTCATTACTTTATTTTGCTGAATCTCAACATTTGGTTCTTTTAGAAGTAGTAGCATTGTATGACTCACAACCGCCTTGACTGAATTTAAATAAAAGAGGCAGATCTCTGAACAAGAAAACATTTTTAGCAGGGCATTCTGTCTTTCAATAAATGGGTTAATAGCTTTTCTCCATTAATGCCAAAGACCTCAAGCATAGGGAGAGATCCCTTTTTATAGGTTTTGGGGAATATAGAACAAAACACAGAACAGAATAGATTGAATTAAGGGCATTGAATTAAAGGCAACATGGGGGAACAACATGATTGGTTGGAAGTTTGGTAATGGGGCTATCAGTGATACACCGCCCACCCCCCCCCCCAGCATGAGACTAAGAACTGGTCTTTCTTTGAATCCAGGTACAAAATATATATATGCATATATAATATATATATATTATATATATATATGTATGTATGTATAATCTGATTCTTTTTCCGGTTTTTGCTCATTTCCCCAGCCATTTACTTGACTTTTGATCTCTTTGTCAAGAGTTCTCTGCTTCCAGTGGAGATTGGGGGGTGTACTGTCAGCCACTCACCCCCACTCCCCCAACAATTGGTGGCCTTTGAGCTCCAGAAACAATGGCTGTGGCTGCTCCTGCTGCTGGTGTGGCTGCTGAGGGTTCCTCTGCCCCCTCCTCCCTCTGCTGTCCTGGGGCTGGACCACTCCACTCTCCTGCACTGGTCCCACAGGCTTTTCCCATTGACCTTCCAATTTATCCTCAGCATTTTAGGGTCATGAAGTCTGGAAATCACCACAGGTGTGAAATATTCATTCTCCCCAAGGCCTGCTCAGGTCCTGTCTGTGCTGGTGCGGCCCACGCTGGACTGAGCCCTGCCTCTAGCATGGTGCAACAGACACTTCCCAGAGACCTTCCAGGCTGTGTTGGGCTGGAGATTTGCTTCACTCCATCATTCTGAGGCCTTCCAGGCTGTGTTGGGCTGGAAATTTGCTTCACTCCATCATTCTGAGGGTTCTACAGCTCCGGAATTGGTTTAGAGCCATGTTTTTACAGGTATTTGGCTGGGCTTCGGGGCAGTGCTGTAGAAAGTACGTGCTGTTATTCTGCCATCTTGACTCTGCGCCCCCCAGATTTATTTTCTTAAGTGCCATTTCCTCTTCTTAGCACATCAGAGCTATGATGTAAAAATCGAAATGTGGTTACTTCATTATTCTTGATATTGAAAAGAGTTTGTTATAAAAACTTTTTGCATATCTTTTCCAGCTTCCATCAGTTTGCTTTCCTCTTCCTAGTTCTACCTTAAAGACCTTCAAAATAACTTTACTTAACTGGCTCTTTATGTTACTTTTATTCCTTCACTGCTAATTTTTTTATAAAATAGGGTGATAATTTAGTTGTAATCTCCCACTATTCTTTCCATAAAATTTACAAATACAATTATATGTGTTATGTTATATAGTAATTGCCAGTTACAGCCTCTTCCAGTTCTTGTCTCAAAAGATATATTTAGGCAGAGTAGCAGCACGAACTTTCTAGAGCACTCCCACCAATCCCAACCAAATACCCGTAAAAAATGTCTCTAAACCAATTCTGGAGCTGCAGAACCCTCAGAATGATGGAGTGAAGCAAATCTCCAGCCCAACACAGCCTGGAAGGTCTCTGCGAAGTGTCTGTTGCACCATGCTAGAGGCAGGGTTCAGTCCAGCGTGGGCCGCACCAGCACAGACAGGACCTGAGCAGGTCTTGGGGAGAATGAATATCTCACACCTGTGGTGGTTTCCAGACTTCATGACCCTAAAATGCTGAGGATAAATTGGAAGGTCAATGGGAAAAGCCTGTGGGACCAGTGTAGGAGAGTGGAATGGTCCTGGTCCAGCTCCAGCGCCAGGGCAGCAGAGAGGGCAGGGGGCAGCCATACCAGCAGCAGAGCAGCCACTGTTCATAGAAGTCTAGGTGCACAGATTGTAGGGGGATCATGTGGCTGACAGTACACTGCCCGCCTCCACTAGAAGCAGAGGACTACCTTGACAGAGAGCTCAAAAGTCAAGTAAATGACTAGGAAAGTGAGCAAAAACCAGAAAAAAGAATCAGACTATAGAATTATACTTTGGTGATGAGGAAGATCAAAGCATGCAAAAAAGAAGACAACAAAGTCAAAGTTCCTCCATCCAAAGTCTCTAAGAAAAATATGAATTGGTTTCAGGCCATGAAAGAGCTCAAAAAGGATTTTGAAAATCAAGTAAGAGAAGTAGAGCAAAAATTGGGAAGAGAAATGAGAGTGATGCAAGAAAATCATGAAAAATGAATCAACTGCTTGCTAAAGGACACCCAAAAAAATGCTGAAGAAAATATCACTTTAAAAAGTAGACTAACCCAAATGGCAAAAGATATCCAAAAAGCCAATAAGGAGAAGTATGCCCTAAAAAGCAGAATTTGCCAGATGGAAAAGGAGATCCAAAAGCTCACTGAAGAAAATAATTCCTTAAAGATTAGAATGGAGCAGATGGAAGCTAATGACTTTATCAAAAATCAAGAAATCATTTAAAGGAATGAAAAAATAGCAGACAATGTGAAATATCTCATTGGAAAATCAACTAACTTGGAAAATAGATCCAGGAGAGACAATTTAAAAATTATGGGTCTACCTAAAGGCCATGATAAAAAAAAAAAAAAAAGAGCCTAGACATCATCTTTAATGAAATTATCAAGGAAAACTCCCTGATATTCTAGAACCAGAGGGTAATATAAGGATTGAACAAATCCACCGATAACCTCCTGAAAGAGACACTGTAAGAAAAACTGCTGGGAATATTGTAGCCAGATTCCAGAGTTCCCAGGTCAAGGAGGAAATATTGTAAACAACCAGAAAGAAAGAATTTGAGTACTGTGGAAATACAATCAGGGTAATACAAGATCTAGCAGCTTCTACATTAAGGGATAGAAGGGCTTGTAATATGATATTCCAGAAGTCAAAGGAGCTAGGATTAAAACCAAGAATCACCTACCCAGCAAAACTGAATATAATACTTCAGGGGAAAAATGGTCACTCAATGAAATAGAGGACTTTCAAACATTCTTGATGAAAAGAGCTGAATAGAAAATTTGACTTTCAAACACAAGAATCAAGAGAAGCATGCAAAGGTAAACAGGAAAGAGAAATCATAAGGGACTTAGTAAAGTTAAACTGTTTACATTCCTACATGGAAAGATAATATTTGTAACTGTTGAGACTTTTCTCAGTATTTGGGTAGTTGGAGGGATTATGACATGTAGACAGAGGGCACAGAGTGAATTGAATAGGAAGGGATGATATCTAAAAAAAAATAAAATTAAGGGGTGAGAAAGGAATATATTGGGAAGAGAAAGAAATGGAATGAGGAAAATTATCTCTTATAAAAGAGTCAAGAAAAAGCTTTTTCAATGGAAGGGAAAAGGGGAGAGATGAGAGGGAAAAAAGTGAAGTTAACTCTCATCACATTTGGCTTAAGAAGGGAATAACATGCACACCCAATTTGGTATGAAAATCTATATTACATTACAGGAAAGTAGGGAAGAAAGGGATAAGTGGGGTATGGGGGGATGATAGAAGGGAGGGCAAATGGAAGAAGGGGGTAATTAGAAGTAAACACTTTTGGGGAGGGACAAGGTCAAAAGAGAGAATAGAATAATTAGGGGACAGGATAGGATGGAGGGAAATATAGTTAGTCTTTCACAACATGACTTTTATGGAAGTCTTTTGCATAACTATGCATGTATAACCTATATTGAATTGCTTGCCTTTTCAGTGGGGATGGGTGGGGAGGGAGGAAGGGAGAGAAATTGGAACTCAAAGTTTTAGGAATGAATGTTGAGAATTGTTTTTGTATGCAACTGAGAAATAATAAATACAAGTAAGGGAGTATAGAAATCTATCTTGCCCTATAAGAAAATAGAGGAGATGGGGATAAGGGAAGGGAAGGGTGTGATAGAAGAGGGCAGATTGGGGGAAGGGGTAATCAGAATGCACGGCGTCTTATGGGGGTGGGGAGAGATGGGGAGAAAATTTAGAACTCAAAATCTTGTGGAAGTGAATGTTGAAAAACTAAAAATAAATAAATTGAAAAATATATTCATAAGGCTTCTGTGTAGTCTACAAGTCTTTGTCTTTCTCATTTCTTACTCTTGAACCATTTTCTCTCTCTCTCTCTCTCTCTCTCTCTCTCTCTCTCTCTCTCTCTTTCTTTCTCTCTATCCTTCTCTGTCTCTCTGTCTCTTTCTTTCTCTATCCTTCTCTGTCTCTCTCTCTCTCTGTGTCTCTCTGTCTTTCTCTGTCTCTCTCTCCTTCTCTCTCTGTCTCTCTCTCTCTCTCCCACAATATATATATATACATGTATATATGTATGTATTTGACATCCTCACCCATGGCCAACTTTTTACTGAAATGATTAAATATCAAAGTATATTTTTTCTTAATTTGGAGGGCCTTATCAAGTTCTTAATATAATTTCTTCTACTTCATCTGCAACAGATGTTAGCATGTAAGATATAATTATTTTTGTGGTTATCTTTTTGCAATTACCTAGAATAAGCATTGCAATACATGTCCAAATGTCAGATGAGATGGTATTTCTTGTTGCCTTTGGATGTATGATAAAACCAACTCTGCCAGCTCCATTATTTGCTTCTTTAAAGAGAATCAGTGAATCATTTTTTTTCAACTCCCTTTTGGGTTTTTTTTGTTTATAGTGAGAATGCCTAGACTGATGTGTATTTAGTTCCTCCAAGAATCTCATGTTTAGAGTAACAACAATGATGTTAATAGTTATAGATAGTCGGAAAGCTGTGATTCTTTCTATCGCTGCTACCATTGCTACAGTAAGAGATGGAAAGAATTTAGGATTGGGGGGCCAGTTTGGGTTTTTTTTCCACCTATGGGTTGCCATAGCAAAAGAACTCATCATTAACTGTATATCTAAGTGGTGATAAGTATGTTCGTACCCATCAAGTCTAGTCCTTGAAAAGCAGATGTAGTCTGTTGCCCCACTATTTCCAGTTTTTTGTAGCATGGAAAAACCTGTGAGCATCTTCACTTCACTGCTAGAGCCTTTAAGAATCCCCATCATAATGGAACTGAGATGGGCTTTACCTTGTGTTTGTCACTAGTTGATCTTTTTTTCTTAATTTTTTTTCCTCCAAGGATCGTAGATAGTTTTGGTGCTGGAAGGAATGTTAGAAATGACTGAATATAACCCCCATGTTTTCAAATGAAAAAAACTGAGTTTTGTTCTCTAAAAAGCAAGTTTCCAAAGTTTTAATCATTTTGCAGTTCCTTAACACCTTAAGAATAATACATTTTAGTTTGTAGCAGCCTTTCAAGGTAGAGTTTTATTTTGAACCTAGGCCACACTCTTAAATGAGATCTTATTGAAAGGAAGAAAAGTAATACTTACATTTTACTAAAGATTTCCAATTTCCTCTCATTTATATTGTCCTAAAACTATGAACTAACATAAGACCTCCCTAAAACACATTCACAGAGTGTGTCATATAACATAGTCAGGTAATAATGAACCTACTTGAAGAGTTTTAGTGCTTCTCCATTTATTTCCTCATGAAATTTGGATATTGAGATCTGGGATGTCTCCAAAGTCCTATGTTCTAAACCTCCTACTTTATTGTAGTAATTTTATGCTACAAGTTATTGTAGTAATTTTGTAATGTAGTAAATTGTAGTAATATTGTAATCAGCTACTTTATTGAGTAGAAACCTTTAAGACTTTTAAAAAGAATAATTCTATTTTAAAAACAATTAAAAATAAATTGATGTGAGATAATATCTTAGTATTTTTATTCCCATTCTTTATCTACTTTCTTATTTCTACTTCCATATTTTCAAACTGTTGCATTCACCTTTCTGTATATTCATTAATTGGGTAGATATTATTGTGACACATCTCTGAAAAGAAAGAGAGGTTACATTATAAAGAAGAAAACTGCAAACAATTGGGCAACAGCACACATTTCAGCAGACTCTGTTCAAGTTCTGGTTATGAATCATGTGTATTGTTCTTATTATGGGAAAAGCACACTTAGTTCAAACCCATTGAGTGGTGCAGCATTTTCACTTGCTTCTTTTGTTAATGGAGGCACACCCTCTGTATGGAACCACTCATCATCTAATCCCCTCCCCCCCAACAGAATTCAGAACCCAGCCTCTCTCCCAAACTCCTCTTTTCTTCCTTTTCAAAACAAACACTTATCCACTAATATAATAGTGGAATACTACAAGCTCAGTCTTGACTACTTTCTTCAGACAAGTTTTCAAAACTAGAAAATGGCCAGCATTCTTTTAAAAACTTAATGCTAGTCCATTAACAAGGTAAAGGACATTGATTGTTTTCGGTTTTTTTTTCAAAATGCCAATTGCAGTTTAATAAATGACAGGTTATGTGATGCGTGGGATGGTGTTGATTTGGTTCCCTGACTATCTTGCTGTCTAGTGGACATATGTATTCCTTAGTCTGTCCTTTTATACAACTCTAGATGTAGATACTTGAGATGGCATGATGGAAAGAGTCCTAATATTGGAGACAGGAGAAGATTCCATCTCATTCCTTTCCCACCATTTACTAGCTGCATGATCATAGGCAAGTCACTTAACTTCTGAGCCTCACTTTTCTTATCTGTAACATAGGGGCACTAATCTATGTAATACTTATCTTACAGATACACTGTGAAAATCAGATAAGGCAGATTATGTGTCCAATATTTTTCAAGTCTTAAAAGCATTGTATAAGTGTAGGCTAATATCACAAATACTTGGATGACTATATGGTCTCATTGATATGGGCGCTTCCCCTAATGATGCAGATTGCAACCGAAGTTCAAGTCTTTCCACATCCTCCCAATGCTGTCAGTGATCTAGGGAGGGGCCTTCCTTTGTCATTTTATAGCAGTGGACTAGTAGGTTGACTTTTGTTTATGAATGAATGATTGAACATTTATTAAATGCCTACCCTTTTCATGGCACTGTGCTAAGTGCTCAGAATACAAAGATGTTTGTATTATCAATTGTAAAAAAAAAAAAAAAAAAGACCAAATCTAAATAACTGTCCCTGCCTTCAAGGAATTAATAGTCTAATAGGTGGATGGATAAAACACATATGCAAAGATGATAACCAAAAAACAAAATATTAATTTGGGCAGTCACAAGAATTGTACATGTATATAGTACAGTAGGTTATCTTATCCTTTTGGGGAGTAATCGTAGTGTTGAACCAATAATTATTCTCAGATTAAGAGGAATAAGTGGAAAGCATGTCTGGAAAGAGGAAGGATGGTAGCTACATGTGGTAGCAAGGCAGATGACAAGATGCCTCCCCTGGGTTAGTACTTGGTGTCCTGGGAGATGATGGTATGAGATTTTATTGTTTGCTCTTTGCAGTTCGTTCTTTTCTTGGTCATACATCCTTCTGGTGAAATCCTTTATGCTACTTCTTTTGTGCAGTTCTTTGTTAGTAATGTATTGTTGTGGTTGTGTTTGTCCTTTGTTCCCCAAGAGGACCATGGCATCAAGATGATGACCTGACTTGCAGTTGATTTTGTTTTGAGTGAGGGAGGGCTGTGCAAGGTCACCAACCTCACTTTCTTATCCTGAACTGATTAAGTCAGCGGAACAACTGATTACAGCCTGATAAAGATAATGATGGTGATGATTTATATACCAGGCACTATACTAAGTGCTGTTAAATTTAAAAAAAAATCCTTTTAACTGTTAAAACAGAACAAACCCTAGCTCTGAAAAGGGGAACCTGGAATGAACCAGAGCCTGATCACAATTTACAGAGATTATAAATGCATTTATTGTCTGAGAAGGAATTTGCAAGCTGAAACAGTGAGACAAGGTCCACATCTGTTTGAAGGGGAGTTGGAAAGGAAGGCAAGGAGCTGAGGCAAAAGGTGGGAATTGGGCAGGTCTTAGAAAGGGATGAGGCAGGGAACCCCATTCCCAAGGGGAGGAGGAGATCTAGGAAACAGGGGAAGTACAGAATTCTTCATGTCAGAGTTGTGGCCCTTAGATACACAAATCTGAAGGCATTCTTGGTGATAAGCAGTCAGGGTGGTCAAGGCTTGAATACAAATGATAAGATAAGGGGGTGTCTCCACAAACCATAAAACAGGATATGTCTCAGAGTCCCATAACCAACAGTCAGGGGAGTCTCTGAAAATAGGATGTCCCCAGGGTCTTCTTTAAAGCTGGTATAAGCTTAATTGACTTCAGAGTTACTGATGTTTCTGCACATCCAGCTGACTTTACACTCAGTTACCGCAAAGGATAGTTGGTATGTCAAACAGTCCTGCATCTTAGCTAATGTAGCTAATCCTCATACCTTCTCTATTACCTGGATAATTGGGGGACTTCAGTAAATCGAGGTAGTTAGCATAGCCATTTTGACAGTGCTTTATAAATATGAGTTCATTTGGTCCTCACAACAGCCCCATAAGGTAGGCACTGTTCTTATTCTCAATTTACAGTTGAGGAAACCAAGACAGGCAGAGGTTAAGTGACTTGCCCAGCGTCACCCTGCTAGTAGGTAGCTGAGGCTAGATTTGAACTCATCTCTTCTTGACTTCAAGTCCAGCACTCTATCTACTATGGGATGTAGCTGCCAGGGACCTCCATGTGCCTTTCTGTTGCTCTCTGGGTTGATTATTTAAATTCCCCAGAGAATGCTATATGCCATGAATTTTTTTATTATAATATTAATGCCATTGTATTATTACTAATTATTACTGAATTATCATTATTAGTAAAGTTATAAAATAAAATAAGTATCTTTTTAAAAACTTGAATTCCAATTCTTCTGATAATAGTACAGTGTAATGGATCTTTGGATTTTGATTCTACTAGTCCTTTAGTGGCAGCCAAACCCTGAGATTCTAGGATCTTTTACTTTTCATTATTTAAAGTCACTTTTACTCTGGTGAAACAAATAGTATGGGTAACGATGCATATTAAACAAAGATTTATTATTCTCATTACAAAACATGGATGAGATTTTGATAAATTATTTGTCAAAAAGAGAACTTAAAATTAGAAAGACTTAGGGTTTCAGAAATTATCTTCCTGGTTGTTTCCACCGTTCCCTTTCCATCCATGCAGGTACACTTTTCAAGGCTAGCTCAAATTTCATCTGCTTTATGAAGTTAGGTGATTTTTATTGGTAGCTAAGTAGGAAACTCACCTAACTTAGCCCTCCTACTTCTAGCCTAGACTGTTTTCTTCCTTATTTGAATTCCTGTTGTACCTAATCATTTTCTTATTGTTTTATGTGTGTTTTACACCTCCCATCAGACTGTGACCTTTTTGAGACCATCAGGGTTCATGTCCATCTTCTGTGCTTTCACACAAGCTTTTTCCCGAGGTGGAATGCATTTTATCCTGGCCACTTTGCATCTTTTTCTTCCTATTAATATTCAGCTTAGCGTGACTTTCACTGGGTACCTTCCATGATCCCTTAGTTAGTGCTTTCTCATTCCTGAACTCACTTTTTATTTCCTTGGGACTGCACTTCCATACCTTTAGTAGATTGTCAGCTACTTGAGATTAGAGACTATCTTCACATTTTTCTTTTTATTACAGTGCCTCAAATAATCGTTTGCCTGTAATTAGCATTTAATAAGTGTTCAAGGGAAATGAACAGATAATTATTTCCATGGCACAGTGGATGTGCAGTACATCATCATTTGATTAAATGAATTAATTGGTGTAAAATGATTTTTAAAGGCTGAGAAGTATTGTGCAAATGCATGCATAAATGTGAATATACAGATGTTTAAAATGACCAATCCTAAAAAAAAAAAAAACCAAAAAATCTTCTCAAACAAGAGATGGCATCAGATGACTGTTAACATGTTTATAAGAGTCATCTAGGAGGTTAGAACTTATTCCAGTGACACTGCCATTTTCTCAAAATATTTTTTAGAATCACTCTTTTAATGTGTACAGCATGTTGTATATAATAGTACCAGCAATCAAAAGTCATATACAATCAACTCTGGTAAAGTGGATGATCAAGGTAAATAATACCATTTTTTGGTGAGAGAGAGAGAGAGAGAGAGAGAGAGAGAGAGAGACTATTACAATGTAACTACACTGATTTCTTTTCCATTTTTTATTCAGAACTTAAACACCAAATAAAATGGGCATTTACACTGCACATGATTTTGTGATCCCCTGTTATCTACAACTTGTATTTCTTTTAAAATTTATAAATTTGAATATTATAGATTCAACAAGTTACTTTCAAAGCAGTCTTGATTATTGATTATTCTTCTGGTTTTCCTTCTGCTCCTTCTCAGTGAGTTTTTATTTTTATTTTGTTAAAAGTTATTATTAATTTATTTTTAACATTTAAAACATTTTTGAGTTCCCAATTCTTTCCCTCCCACTCTCATCCTCACCCATTTTGAAGTCAAGAAATGTAACATCAATTATAAATGTGAAATTATGTACAACATATTTTCATATTATCCATGTTGCAAGAAAAAAGCTTAAAAGGGAAAGAAAGTGAAAAAATTATTCTTTAATTTGCATTCAGACTCTGTCAGTTCTTTCTCTGGGTGCAAATAGCATTTTTCATCGTAAGTCCTTCAGAATTGCCTTTGATCATTGTGTTGATCACAATAGCTAAGTCATTCACAGTTGATCGTTGTACAGTATTGATGTTACTTTGTAAAATGTTTTCCTGGTTCTGCTCACTTTACTTTGCATCAGTTCATAGATGTCTTCCCAGTCTTTCTGAAACCATTCTGCTTGTCATATCTTGTAGAACAGTAGTATTCCATCGTAACCAACATACCACAGCTTATTCAGCATTCTCCAGCTGATGGACATTCCCTCATTTTCCACTTCTTTTCTACCACAAAAAGAGCTGGTATAAACATTTTTGTGCAAATAGATCCTTTCCTTTTTCTTTGATCTTTTTAGGATACAGGACTAGTGTGATATTACCGGGTTAAGGTGTATATACAGTTTTATAGCCCTTTTGGCATAGTTCCAAATTTCTCTTCAGAATGGTTGGATCACTTCATAACTCCACCAACAGTGCACTAGCATCCCAATTTTTCCACATCCCTTGTAACATCATCTTCTTTTTCTGTCATGTTAGCCAATCTGATGAGTATGAGGTGGTATTTCAGAGTTGTCTTATGTGCATTCTCTAATCAATAATATTTTAGAGCATTTTTTCACATGACCGTAGATAGTTTTGATTTCTTTATCTGAAAACTGCCTGTTCATATCCTTTGACCATTGTTGTTTTGATACTGGTAATTTGGTTTTCTTTTTCTTTTTTTTTTTCTTTCTTTTTAAAATCAAATTAACCAATGATTTATCTATTATCTTTTATGGACCCAGCTCCTAGTTGTATTTATTAGTTTAATGGTTTTCTTATTTTTCATTTTATTAATCCCTCCTTTGATTTTCAGGATTTCCCTCCTCAAAATCTGTTTTGTTCTATTGCGTGCCTTAAAGTACTCCCTTCATGTTACCACTGCCTCCTTCTCTTACCCCCTTCCCCTCCCACTTCCTTGTTGGGTAAGATAGATTTCTATCTCCAGTTCAGTGTGGATATTATTCTTTCTTTGAGTCACAAGGACAGAAAGGTTTAAGTGTTGCCTACCACCTTCCCCATTTCCCCCTTTACTGTAAAAGCTCTTTCTTGCACACCATTTTTATGTGAGGTAGTACCTCAGAGTTGTTTTAATTTCCATTCTCTTATCAATAATGATTTAGACCATTTTTTTCATGACTACAAATATCTTTGATTTCTTCATCTAAAAAAATGCCTGTTTGTATCCTTTGACTCTTTATTCATTGAGGAATGACTTGCATTCTTATAAATTGACTCAGTTCTCTATATATTTGAGAAATAAAGTCTTCATCAGAGAGAAATTTACTGTAATAATTTTTTTCTGAGTTTTCTGCTTTCCTTATAATTTTGGCCACATTGGTTTTGATAGAGAGCATTACAGGATATAAAATGGATAATTTTTATTTCATTACATTAAAAAATTTGCAGTCTCTTTTTTGGTCATATATTCTTCCCTTCTCCATAGAGTTGATAGCTGAATGTATTACGAATAAGTTAAATTCTTTTTCTATTTTTTTTAATTGCATGCCCAGTTTGTTGATATACATTTTCTCTTTTTTATTGATTTAAGTGTTTAAAGATATAAAATTTCCCCTAAGTATTGCTTTGGCTTATCCCACAGATTCTGGTATGTTTTCTCATTATTGTCATTCTCTTTAATGCAATTATTGCTTGTTTCTGTGATTTCTTCTGTGATCTATATTCTTTAGGATTAGGTCATTTAGTTTTCAATTATTTTTAATTCATACTTTAAAAGCCCTTTATTGAATGCAGTTTTTATTACTTGGTCATCTTAAAAGGGTGAATTTTTTTTGCATCTCTTTGTGAAATTTTTATGCTCTGACAATATGGCCAGTTTTTGGTAAGGCTCTATGTGCAGCTGAGAAAAGGCATACTTCTTTCTATTTCTATTCCATTTTTTCCAGAGGTCTATCATATCCAACTTTTCTAAAATTCATTCTGTCTCCTTAACTTCTTTCTTATTTATTTTATGATTAGATTTTCTAGTTCTGAGAGGGAAAATTAAGGTCCATTACTACTGTAGTCTTATTGTCTGTTTTATCCTGTTACTTATTTAACTTTTCCTTTAAGAATTTGGATGGTATGCCATTTGGTACATGCTGTATATGTTTAATATTGATATTACTTCATGGTCTATGATATCTATTAGCAAAATGTAGTTTCCTGCTTATCTCTTTTAATTAAGTCTGTTTTTTGCTTTTGTTTTGTCTGATTTCATAATCTCTATCCTTTTTTTTTTTACCTCAGTTTAAGCATAATAGATTGTATCACCAACATATCACAACACCAGTAGTGACTATGTATGCCCGCGTACTTCTGAATCGCAAACTATAACAGACTCTTCATAAAAAAGGCAGAAGAAAAACGTTTATTCAGACACCAGAAAACCAAATCCCAACAAAGAAGTCAATACACATTAACACTGCAGGGGATACCTCCATCCCAAACCTTCCCCACAACAAACACTCACAATCCTGTCTCTCTGCCTGCCCTGTCCTCTCTCTCACTCGGCTCTAACTACTCTCACTTCCTCCCTGCTCTGCTTCAGCAGTTCATTCCACCAGTTCAGCAAGCCCCTCCCACCATAGGACTTCCATGTGATTTAAGCAGTTCACATGGGCCTGTTATTGGATGGAAAAGATCTCCAAATTTAGTAAAAAGACATTAACAATACATAGATTTTGCTCCAGTCCCTTATTTTAACTTTGTGTGTTTCTTGTAAAGAGTGAGATTTTTGTTTCTCATCCATTCTGCTGTTTGCTACCATTTTATGGGTAAGTTCACATTCTCATTCACCATTATAATTACTAATTGTGTATTTTGCTCCAGCCTATTTTTTCTTGTTTATCCTTCTGTCTCTCTTTTTACTCCACCCCCTCCTCAAAAATCGATTTTGCTTCTGACTACTGCCACCTTTAATCTGCTCTCCTTTATTTTAACTCTGTGCATTTTCATGCATTCATTTATTGATCAACCTCCCCTGCATATTCTGCCCTCTTTGGAATTTTGAAATACTATTTATTCTCTCGTTTCTCCTATGTATTTGACCACTCCTTAGTATCCTTTTGCTGTGCTATCACCTACCCCACCCTGCTCTGAGAATACCCTAAGCCTCGGTCCTGGCCTCGCTTTCTCTACACAGTTTCTCACTTGGTGACCCAATCCATTCCCGTTAGTTCTTATTGTCATCTCTAGGCAGATATTTCTCCGGTCTATATTTCCAGCTTTGGTCTTTCTTCTAACTGCCCATTAACTGCCTACTAAGCATTTTAAACTGGATGTGCCATAGATATCCCAAACTCAGTATGTTCATCCCTTATAATTAAGAACAAAAATAAAAAGTTAAGTAAAACTAATCAGTGAATCAAAAAAGTCTGCTGTGATGTGATGTGCAGTGTTTCACAGTCGTGATCCCCAAACTCCTGCAAAGTGAGAAGGAGGGGTGTCTTTCCTACGGGGCCAAACTTAATAATGTTAATTTTGTATCTTTAAGTTTTCATCATTTTGTCATTGATGTCTTTATCTCAGGGTTCCATCCACTCTAATCCAGATTCCACACAGCTGCCAAAATGCTCTTTCTTAAGTTCAGATCTGATCACAGCTCTCTCCTCAGTCAAGTCAGCTTGCTCCTTATTGCCTCTGGAATCAAATATAAAGCACCTTTGTCTGGCACTTAATGCCATTTACAGCTTGGTCCCAAGCTCCCTTTCCAGTCTTAGTAAGCATCAGTCTCCTTCCCATTCTCCAGCAACCTCTAGCAAAACCTGGTCTTTTTCTGTTTCTGAGATGCTCTACTTCCACTTCTCAGCTTTTGCACTGGCTGCCTTCCATTCTTGACATATACTCTCCCCTCACTTCTGCCTTACAGAATCCCTCAGTGCCTTCAAGATTCGGCTCAAAAATCACCTTCTGCATGAAACCTTTCTTCATCTCCTCCGGCTGATGGTGCCCTCCCTACACTCCTATCTTTTATTTCGTTTGTATATACTTGTATTGCATATTTTCTTCTCTCCCTGCCCACTTAGAATAGAAACTCCTTGAGAATAATTTTTATTATTTGTATTTGTGTACCCAGAGCCTGGCACTGTGCCTGGTACATTCTAGATGCTTAGTAAGTGCTTAAGAAAAAAAACCTAAAAGAAAACTACCCTTTATGACATTTGACCAGTTGTTTATTGGGAAATGGCTCTTTTTCTTATAATATTGAATCCATTTCTTATATATCTTGGATGTGAAACTCTTCATAGAGAAATTTGTTACAAAATTTTCCCCATTTGTTTTGTTTTTCTTCCAATTTTAACTGTATTTGCTCTTGGTGTAGAAACTTTTAAATTCTATCTGAATTGTCTCTTTTGTCTTTTGTGATGCTCTTTATCCTGAACTCTCATAACCAGCGTGGGAAAAGGAATTAGTCCTTGTTCTTCTAATTTGTCTATGATGTGGTTCTCCCTGCCCACCCCCACCCCTGCCTTTTAAAATATCCAAGTCATGTTTGAAACTTGTTTTAGCATATGATCTGTAGAGGTAGCTGGGTGGTACAGTGAGTGGAAGATCTGAATTAAAATGTGGCCTTTTACTAGTCGTGCAACTCTGCAACTCTGGGCAGCCACTTAGCTGTCTTCCTAAGTAACAAGATGAAGATGATAATAATGATGATGATAAGTATCTTTGTAGTGTCTGTTACATACCAGGCTAATAGCACCTGCTTCCAAGGTTGTTGTAAGGATCAAATGAGATAATATTTGTAATCACTTAGGACAGTGCCTGGAACATCATAGGTACCTAATAAATGCTTGTTCCCTTACCCTCCCATCTATTATCTGTCCCTATGTTATGAGATATATTTGTATATGGTTTGAGATATTGTTTTAATTTACAAATTCTTGCCTAATTTCTGCTAGACTACTTTCCAGTTTTCCCATGAGTTTTTGATGGGGCAGCCAGGTGCAGGAGTCAGGAGGACCTGACTTCAAATCTCACCTCAGACACTTGACACTCCCTAGCTGTGTGACCTTGGTCAAGTCCCTTAACCCCAATTGCCTCATCCTGAGTCATCTCCAGTCATCCTGATGAATATCTGGTCTCTGGATTCAGATGGGTTCTGGAGGAGAAGAGAGACTGGTAACCTGCACAGCCCTCCATTACTCAAAACAAAGTCAAGTGCAAGTCATGTCATCATTTCTCTGATGGCATGGTCTTCTGCAATGAAGGACAAACACACACTGCACCTCCCCCGCACACACAGCCCCCCCGCCTCACACACACGAGTTTTTGTTGAACAGTGAGTCCTTACCCTAGTATCTATGTCCTCTGAATTAATTAAACACTATACCACTGTGTTCATTTGCTTCTGTATGTTAGGTAGGCCACCTAATCAGTTCCACTGATCAGCCTCTATTTTTAAATTAAAAACCAAATAGTTTTAATGATTATTGCTTTGCAGTATATCTGGTATTTGTTTCCTCTCCCAGTTTTTTTCATGATTTCCCTCAACAGCCTTGACTTTTCTCCATTTGTATTTCATGATCATTTTTTTTAGCCTTATAAATTAATTCTTTGATTGTTTGGTAATTGATTTATTGAATAACTTAATTTAGGCATCATTTTTATTAAATTGTAGTATCCTGCCACTGAGCAATTAATATTTCTCCAATTATTTTGACATTTCTTATTTCTGTACAGAGCATGTTGTTATATTCCTACAGTTCTTATATATTATGATAAACTCCCAAATATTTTGTATATTTTATAGTTGTTTTGAATGGAATTTCTCTATCTCTCCTGGATTTTGTTGTTAATATACAGAAATGCTTATGGTATATTTGGATTGATTTTACATCCTGAAACTCTGCTAAAGTTATTATTTCATTTAATTTTTTTAATTACATCTTTTGGGTTCTCTAGATAAAATCATGAAATCACCTGGAAAAAGTGATAGTTTTGTGTCTTCTTTGTTTATGTTTGTTTATTCCCTAGATTTCTTTCTCTACCCTATTGATATAATTAGCATTTTTAGCATTATGTTAAAGAGTAATGTTGATAATGGACAACTTTACCTCTGATCTTCCAGAAAAAACCTCTAATATTTGTCCATTATATATAATATTGGCTCTTGGTTTTTGATAGCTATTAAGGGTGTGTTTGGTCCTATACTTCTTAGTGTTTTATCAGAATTGGGCATTAAATTTTTGTCAAAAGTCTTTTCAGCATCTATTGGTCTAATCTTATGGGTTTTATTATTTTCTTATTAATATGGTCTATTACACGGTCCAATTATAAGTTTCCTTATATTAAAACAACCTTGCATTCCTGGTAGAAATCCAATCTGATAATTATGTATGATCTTTTTAATGTGTTGTTGTAACCTCCTTGCTCATATTTTATCTCATATTTTTACTTTTATGTTTATAAGGGGCATTGATCTATAGTTTTATTTCTCTGCTTTATCTCTCCCAGATTTAAGTATCAAGGCCATATTCATTTGAGTCTCAAAAAGTCAATTCTGTTCTTCTTTATGCAGACTTTATGTGATACTGGAATTATTCTTTGAATATTTGATAGCTTTCATTCGTAAGTCCAGCTTTCTCTATTCTCCCTCACCCCTTGAGAGTTCGTTTATGATTTGTTCAATTTTTTAATGGTATTACATTATTTCAGTGCTTTATTTCTTGTTCCATTAATCTGGATATTTTAGTAGCAGAATGCCTTAAGTAAGAGTTTAGCAAATGTTTGTTGACTTGACTTGTTGATATCTATCCATTTTTTCTGAATTATTAGTTGTTTTGTTAGCATATGATTAGAAAAGATAGTTTCTAGTAGTTCCCTTTATTATATCTTCAGTGGTTGTAAATTGTCCTTTTTAATTTTTGGTAGTCTGTTTTTCCTCTCACCTTTTCAGTCAGACTAGCTGACTTTAAAAAAAGCAAATTGTAGTTTTTATTTTTCTTTACAAATTCATTGGGGTTTTTTTGCTTGGATTTCATTAATCTGTTTTCATTGTCAGAATTTCTATTTTGATAGTTGGGCTTAAATTTTTTTAGTATTTTTTTATTGCATGACTAATTTATTGATTTGTTATTGCTCTCTTTGTATATGAGGGATTGTAGAGTTTTCCCTCAGGAATACTTTAGCTGAATACTATAAGATTTGATATTTTGTATCATGGTTGCCATTTTCTTTGATGAAATTTTTATTTGTGATTTGTTCTTTGACACATCAATTCTTTGGGATTAAATTATTTATTCTCTAGTTAATTTACTCATTTATCAAATGATCTTTTAACATAATTTTATTGTGTTATGGTCAATAAAAGGAACATTTTGTGTTGAATTTGGCCCACAGACTATAATTTGTTAACCCTCGACCTCAAACATTATATAATTTGCTTGTAAGTTTTTTTTGACTCTGTGAATTTGTACCTTTTAAGTATGTTTCTTATAAGCACATTATTGTATTCAGCCTTCTAATCCATTCTGACATTCTTTTAAATTTTGTGGGTAAGTTCATCCCATTTACATTCAGTTTTTATTGTTGTACATTCTCTTCCATTCAGTCTTGTGCACTTTCCCTTTCTTTGCTTCATATCCCCCTCTTTTCAAAGAAAATGGCGATAAAAGAATGAATTTCCTTAACTCTAGTGTTCTATAATTGAAGAAGTATTTTTCCCCTCTTCTCTTTTCTTTACCTCAGCGTTGATCATAGGTTTTTAGTTTTCATTTGCTTTCTTCTCCTTCACAATTAACCTTCTAATATTGAGGTTTGTTTTGCTTGTGCCTCCCTTAATCTATCCTATTCTTCTTTTTCATCCTGTCCTCTCCTTGTTCCTGTCTATTTCCATATTGAGCATACTGCTTTTCTTTTCTTATTTTTAATTGTTTAGTATTTTATTTTTCTGAAGTTATATGTAAAAACAATTTTTAACATTCATTTTTAAAGCTTTGAGTTCCAAATTCTCTCCCATCCTCCTTCTCCAACCCACTCATTGAGAAGGCAAGCAATTGGATATTGGTTATACATGTGTAGTCATATAAAACATATCCATAATAGTCATGTTGTGAAAGAAATATAGACAAAAAACTCAAGAAAAATAAAGTAAAAAAAATATGCTTCAGTCTGTATTTGGAGATCATCAGTTCTTTCTCTGAAGATGAATAGCATCTTTTGCCATAATTCCTTCAAAGTTGTCTTTGAATGTTATATTGCTGAGAATAGGTAAAAGTCATTCACAGCTGATCATTATACAATATTGCTGTTATTTTGCACACAGTACATTTCATTTCGCATTAGCCTATGCAAATCTTTCCAGGATTTTCTGAGAGTATCATGCTCATCATTTCTTATAATACAATAATATTCCATTGTATTCCGTGCCACAACTTGTTCAGTCATTTCCAAGTTGATGGGCATCCCCCCAGTTTCTAATTCTTTGCCCCAGAAAAGAACTACTCTAAATATTTTTGTATATATAGGTCTTTTTTTTGTTTTTTTTTTAATCTTTTTTTGGATATAGACCTAGTAGTTGCACTGCTAGTCAAAGAGTATGCACAGCTCTATAGCTGTTTGGGCATAGTTCCAAATTGTTCTACAGAGTGGTTGAATCAGTTCACAACTCCACAAACAGTGTCTGATTTTTCCCACATCCTCTCCAACATTTGTCATTTTCCTTTTCTGCCCTATAAGTTAATCTAGTAGTATGAGGTAATACCTCAGAATTGTTTCAGTTTGCATTTCTCAAATCAGTAGTGAGTTAGCATATTTTTTCATATGGCTATAGATAGCTTTAATTACTTCATTTGAAAACTGATCATGTCTATTGATGATTTATCAATTGAGGAATTACTTTTATTTTTATAAATTTGACTCAGTTCTTTATGTTGGTAAAACGAGGCCTTCATCAAAGAAACTTGCTTCAAATTTTTTTTTCACAGTTACTTTTGCTAACTGTATTTCCCTCCATCCTATTCCCTGCCCCCGTTTATTCTCTTCTCTCTTTCTTTTCACCCTGTCCCTTCTCAGAAGTGTTTTGCTTCTGACTCCCGCCTTCTCAATATGTCCTTTCTTCTAAAACCCCTTTTCTCTTATCCCCTTCCCCCTCCTACTTTCCTATAGGGTAAGAGAGATTACTATATCCAGTTGCATGTGCATATTATTCCCACTTTGAGCCAATTCTCATGAGGGTAAGGTTCACTCACTTTCCCTTACTTCTTCTTTCTTCCCCTCCACTGTAAAAGCTTTTTCTTGCCTCTTTTATATGAGATAATTTACCCCATTCTATCTCTCCATTTCTCTTTCTCCCAGTACATTCCTCTCTCTCACCCCTTAATTTTATTTTTTTAGATATTATCCCTTCACATTTAACTCATACCTGTGCCTCTGTCTAGATGTGCTCCTTCTAACAACCCTAATAATGAGAAAGGTCTTATGAGTTACAAATGTCATCTTCCCATGTAGTAATGTAAACAGTTTAAATTTGTTACATCCCTTATGATTTCACCTTCCTGTTTACCTTATTATGCTTCTCTTGAGTCTTGTATTTGAAATCAGATTCACCTCTGGTATTTTCATCAATAATTCTTGGAAGTCCTGTATCTCATTGAATATCCATTTTTCCTCTGAAGGAGTATACTCAATTTTGCTGAGTAGGTGATTCTTGGTTTATAATTCTAGCTCCTTTACCACCTGGAATATCATATTCTAAGCCCTCTGGTCCTTTAACGTAGAAGCTGCTGAATTTTGTATTATCCTGACTGTGGCTCCACCATACACGAATGAATTGTTTATTTCTGGCTGCTTGCAATATTTTCTCCTTGACCTAGGAATTCTGGAATATAGCTCTAATATATCTGGAAGTTTTCATTTTGGGGTCTCTTTTAGGAAGTGATCAATGAATTCTTTCAATGTCTTTTTTACCCTCTCATTCTAGAACATCAAGGCAGTTTTCCTCGATAATTTCTTGAAAGATGATGTCTAGGCTCTTTTTGTTTTTTGATCATGGTTTTGATAATAGTGATGATAGTCCACTAATTATAAAATTATTTCTCCTGGATCTATTTTCTAGGTCAGTTGTTTTTCCAGTGAGATGTTTCATATTGTCTTCTATTTTTTCTTTTGGTTTTGTGTTATCATTTCTTGATTTCTCATGAAGTCAATAACTTTCATTTGCTCTATTCTAATTTTTAAGGAATTATTTTCTTCAGTGAACTTTTGGACCCACTTTTCCATTTGGTCAGTTCTGCTTTTCAAGGCATTCTTCTCCTTACTGAGTTTTTGGACCTCTTTTACCAATTGTCTTAGTCTGTTTTTTAAGGTGTTATTTTCTTCAGTACTTTTTGTGTCTGTTTTCCCAAGCTGTTGACTCATTTTTTATGATTTTTTTTTTTTGCATCACTCTCATTTATTTTCCTAATTTTCCTCTACCTCTCTTATTTGATTTTCTGAATCCTTTTTGAGCTCTTTCATGGCTTAAGACCAATTAATATGTTTCTTGGAGGCTTTGGATATAGGAGCTTTGACTTTGTTGTCTTCTTCTGAATGTGTTTTGATCTTTCTTGTCACCATAGTAACTTTATACAGTCAGTTTGTTTTTTTCACATTGATTGCTCATTTTCCAGCCTATTACTTGACGTTTAACCCTTTATTAAAGTAGGTCTCTGTTCCCACGGTGGAGGATGCGTTGTCCCAGCTTCAGGGATTTGGGGCAGCGGTTTTTGGAGATACCTCTAGGGACTTGTAACAATTTTCATTTCTTCCAAGGTGGTATGATCTAAGGAGAGGTGTGTTTACTGCCCTTCTGGCCTGTACTCTGGTCTGTGAGCAACCACAGGCACTCTTTTCTGTCCTGTAACTGTGAGGAGGGTCCCCCCTCCACTGTGGTGATAAGCTCTGCTATGCCAGTGCTCCTCCTCTCCTTGAGTGGGGTTGCCACCCAGGACTGAGTTCCAAATCTGAATATGGGCAAATCCACAGCATTCTTCCTCAGTGCTAGCAAAAAGACCCCTGTCATCTCTTTTTGAACAGTTGTTAGACCCCCTTACCATCTGTGGACTGAGAGCTCTGGAAGAAGCTGCTGCCACTGCTGATTCAATAGTTCCAAATGTCTGCTCTTGGTTTGTGAGGGCCTGATCTGTGCTGGCCGAGCCAGCACTAGACTATGTTCCTGTCTCACCGTGGAGCAACAGTCCTTTCCTACTAATCTTCAAAGTTGTGTTGGGCTAGAAATTTGTTTCACTCTGTCTTTTTGTGGGTTCTACTGTTCTAGAATTGGTTGAGTCACTTTTTAAAGGTATTTGAAGGGGTTGGGGGAGAGTTCAGGTGAGTCTCTGTGTTTGCCATCTTGGGTCCACCTCCCATGATGCTTCTCTTTACCATGTTTCATGTGAGTATGTATATAAATATATGTGTGGTTGTGTGTGTTCAATCTTCTTTTGATTCAGATGAAACTGAGGTTCATGTGAGACCCACATGTTTGGTTTTTTCCTGTTTGTATAATTGTCAATTTATACACTCTATGTGAGAAAGTAAATTTCTCGCCTTTCTATTCCTTATCTGCCTAGTATGTTTCCCTTCTCTCTCCTAAGACCATCAAAGTAGAACAAAGCCATCCGCATTCTCTTATGTGACTCTTAAAACATTTCCATTCTGAGGGAACACACTTTCTTTTCCCTTATTAGAATGTAAACACTTTATCATCACCCTTCCAGCTGATCAGATGTACCCACTTTTTTGTGTTTCTCTTGGTCGCTCATTTCGGAGTCTCTGGCATTTTCATTGTTGTTGAGTTGTTTCAGTGGTGTCCAACTCTTCATGACTCCATTTGGGCGTTTCCTGGCAAAGATCCTGGAGTGGTTTGCCATTTCCTTCTCCAGTTCATTTGACAGATAAGAAAAGGAAAACAGGGTTAAGTGACTTGCCCAGGGTCTGACAGCCAGTAAGTGTCTGAATCTCAGGTCTTTTCTTCCTGATTCCAAGCCCAAACACTGTATGCACTATGCCACCTAGCCGCCCAGATTTTTCATTAGGAATGTTTAAAAGTCCTTTATTTCATTAAAGGTTTGTTTTTTCCCCGATAGGGAATAGATTTTGTTTGTAATCCCTTATATTTTGTCTTTGGGAATATAATATTCTTATCTTGCTAATTTTTTATAGTAGCAGCTTTATTATATGATTCTGACTGTTGTTCCTTGGTACTTGAACCCTTTCTTTTTGGGTGTTTGCATTATCTTTTATTTGACCTGGAAGATGTAGATTCTGGGTTATGATGCTCCTTGGAGTTTTAATTTTGGGTTTTCAGGATGTGACTGGTGAATTCTTTCTATTTTCATTTTACCTTCTGATTGTAATAGAACTTGACAGTTTTCATTTCAAAGCTCTTCTAGTATAGTAGCCAGGCTGATTTTTTGGTCATGATTTTCAGCTCTTCCAACTGAGTAATTCTTTCTCCTTCTTTATTTGTCATCAGTGTCTCATCCATTATTAGCAGTGATTCTTTCCTTTCCTTGGACTACTCCAAATAGTTAAAAACAAGCAAAACTAAACAAAAAAATTTTATTTTGTTGTCCTTAACAATCATTCTCTGAGATTTAGAACTCCTAAAAGTATTCTAAATGGACAATGCCAGTGTTTTGTATTTGTTATTTTGTGTTTACTTACCCTGATTTTCTTGTCTCTACCTGTCTTTAAAAAAATCTGAGATGGCCACTGAACTCTTGGTGAAGACACACCCCTTTGTTCAGACAGCTAACCCTTTTCTTCCTTCTTGGAATTGAAAGTTTGTGTTGGGAGAATTTCATTCTTGAGTGTTTCCCTTCCTTCTTGGACTATCCCTGTAGAGATGTGTACCATAAAATCTTTAGGATCTTCTCTCTAAACTCTTTGAAATCTGTTCTCCTAGAGCTTAGGGTACATGTCACACTATGCCTAATTTCCTCTTTTTTTTTTCTGTTGCCATTTCAAAGGTAGAGTAGCTGTTTTTCACTCATAATTTCTACTTCAACACCATTTTTCTAATTGTTTAGAATTCAATAAGGAATAACTTCCCTTTATTTATTCTTCTACATTTTGAAGAATGGAATTTCCAATTCGGGAAGTCAGTCGCTGTTCTGCCAAACTAATTTCTAGATGGTTTCAAATTCTCATTATTACCATATTATGCTTCTGGGCCAGGTTTATGATGTGTTTTTCAAGCTCTTCACTTTTCCCTTTTTCAGACTGGACGGTCAGGTATTCCATGGGGATATTGCTCCCTTTTCTTTATTGATCCTTGTCCAAATGCTTTTGGGCTAATCAGGAACTTGGGGTCATTTTTGTCATCTTTTTAATTCTTTTACCCATCAATAAGATCAATAAATTGAGCTCCATTTCTTTGGAGAATTCAGTGTTTATTGAATTGAAATGAAATAAAATGAAGAAAGAAAGGAGGGAGAGAGGTCCGATTTGACCCTTTTTTCTTCCTCTTAGGCTAATAAAAGTTGGTAGACTAGAAAGTTTAAGCTGTAGCTAAACATAATTTTTGGCACTCTATATGACTTTCAGATATTTGTAAAATAATCAACAGGTCAAAGGGGAACTACTCAATTCAATGCAAATGTTTTATATACATATGTGTGTATTTATATATATATGGATCACAACATATATTCTATATATGTCTGTGTATCTATGTGTCATTTATCTATATAAATACAATTTTTTTTACATTTGTGTTGAAATCAAGACCATAAGCTTTTGGATTCATAATGATAAAATACTATATATGAAATATGTATATATATATGTATATATGTATGTATGTATATATAAAGCAGTTAATGTTCTAGTCACTCCCTTAGAGAAGATGGCAATTGTTTTCTCCTACCAAAACTTCCATAGAGAAATTTTCAAAATTCTTTAGTCACTCATAAATTGATTTGAAAATCATTGATTTTACTACTTTTAGGGGAAAATAAATTTTGATTATTTATATATTATTTGAAAGTAATTAATTTGTATTTTCTTTAAAAGACTCAAAAATTCAGTCTGGCTTTCCTCTAATTCTGTCAAATTAATGAGGCTAAATTATTTAAGAAAGGTACTTATCATTAGATCTTACTATTAAGCAAGATGTAAATATAGGCGGTATATTTTGTTACCATGATTTTTTATTCAGCTAGAAGTAGTATCTGGATCCAGCATAACATGCAGATTAACAAACTCATCTGAATGCTAATATGGTTTCATGCAGTTTACTTTAAAGCAAATATATTGCTTTAAATAAGGTAATACTAACTATACAACCTTGCAGCTTTTATTTTAGTTGGACCATCTTGTATTTAGGGGATAGTAAATGATTCTTATTATGAATACACACACACACACACACACACACACACACATATGGAATTAAAATGCAGTAAGCTTTAAAAATCAGAACTATCAGTTTCTAATCTATTAAAAATTCAAAATATACCTTTCTATATATGACAATCCGAAAAAAATACAATTTGCAGTTTTTCTGCTAGAACTCATCCTTCTTTGTGGCAAAAATAAATAGTAATGCAATAGCATTATGATTACCTGTTTTACTTTATTTTGCTTTTCAAATACTACTAGTAAAAAATGATTCTTTCTGAGACTTTCACTTTCATTAGTAATCAAAAGTAATTAATTGATACCTTTTAAACTTCTTTATTTTATTGGACAGAGATTCTTCCTGCCAGCAGATGTCTTTCTGCTTGACTGAATTGCACCTCTGGTCTTTAAAGAATACCCTACATATTGAAGGTAAGTCATCTTGACCAGTCTTATTTTTCTTTAAAGAAAAATAACAAAATTAAAAACAAATAATTAATACCAAAGTCCAGAAACTCTAATTGAACAGTCATTGTTTTTTTCATATTGAAATAGAATTTAAAATATGTTCATAGTATTTATAAATTAACTTATTATTATAGAATTGCTTCTTATGATCTCAATTAGCAGTGTTTATTTCAACTTACATTAGAGTAGAATTTTCAGTAGTGAAAATTAATTTTATTGTGACTGATTTATTTCTGTTCTTAAGATACACATTTCCAGTTGTATTCTGGGTTTCCCCTATTAGCTAATTTTTATTTTTTAATATTAGTAGGCTAGCTGATAATAGACTAGTAATTTGATACTAAAATAACATTTCAAACATTTGCAGGGAAGATACCTAATTATTATTACATCCTTTCATTTTCTTAGTATTTTCAATGTTTTGGGTAGAAAAAATGCTTTGCAATATTATAGAATAAAGCCTAGGTTTCTAGCATGTTCCATTAAGAAGCAAGTATTTGAAATTATTTTCTTTAATTCTTTGTTTCCCCCTAAAAAACAATGTTTTGATTTTTCTATTTAGGAGGGCAAGCTTACTTTATTAACCTATAATTTGGGGGAGGGGGGTAACATACAAGTTTAAATTAAAACCATAAACTTTTGGATTCATTAATGGTAAAATACCATATGTAAAAACTACTATTTTTACATAATGTCAAAGACATAAAACTATCTCCTCCTCTTATTTCCTACTTTTGTGGGAATTAGGCTTTTGGAGTATAAATAGACCAATGAATCTTATTTGTTGTTTCACACAAATGAGAAATACTTCTGTATTTGTTGTGAAAGCCACATCAAAAAGCCACAATAGTTATTGCTTCTTTTACAACTTCAATAGTAATATTAGTGCTAGTTATTTTATGTTATTTAATTAGCTCTGCTTACATATTTTCTAATGTTTAAATACTTCAAATGTTTCAACATTTTTGATTAATTGGGAATATAAAGATAGTATCAGGTATATGATGTATACCTTGTTCATGACAAGATGATTTTTCTTAATGGATGAAAAATAAGTTAAAAAAAGATAGCTAATACTGAAATGTTTCTTTTTTGTGTAGGAAGAAATTTATATGTCTTTATACACACATACACATACACATACAAGCATTCAAAAAAGCCATAATTGAATGTCTACTAAAACATAGAAGTATTAAATTGAGATGTAGATATTTGAGGTACTGAAGTCACTTAGCATAAGGATTTTCAGTAAGACATTTCAACCTGGAGTTTCGAAAAGATGAATGTATACCCTTGCTGTTTTTTGCTTGTGGACACTGATGACAATGTACCTAAGAGCTAAGAGCTGAATTAAAAAAAAAAATTCCATTAAGATTAAGTTTTCTGAAGAATGTTTCCTGTCATTCAGCTTCCTCATTAAAATTAGAATTAATTTTAATTAAAATATTATTCATCTGTTGCTAGGATTTACGTGTTACTAACTAATTAGAATGAAGTGCTGACTGATGCAATGTAGGCTAGTGGTTGAGGAAAGCCTGCGCATTTTATTATACACAATCTGCAAAATCAAACTTACTTGGATAGGTCGATGTACTAGAGATATAGTTAATGTGATTCATAATGCTTTCATGGAAAGCCCCAACAGTGATATTAACATAATATCCCTATATTCTTAGCAGGCTAAGTGAGGTAGATAGAGAGGCATATTATTAGCACCTGTGTGTAAATAGAGAAAGCCATATGTGGAACTGTTTAGGAACTTTTCCAAGTTCATGTAACAACAGTGTAATAATGGAATCCAACATTATCTGAAGGACACTAAAGGCTGTATTTCAGAGAAACATGGGAAAATAAAGGTTTTTTTCTCTCTATGAAAAGAAACTTTGAAATTGTATGTAAAGTCTACAAGGTATATTGCTCATTTGTGATTCTTAAGAAGTGATAGAAAAGTTTCACAGACTGAGAGACATTCATTTTAGCTATAGTACACAGAACTCATAGTGGTGTTTGTACCTAGAACTGGTACTGTCTCTGGACTTGGTCATCAGCTGCAGGGCAAGTATGTACAGGTAGATTGTTCTGGACTTAATTTGTTCTCAAAACCTAAAATACATTTCTCATCTAAGACAGCGGCTGTATAAATAGCTGTTTAGAAGGAGCTGGAGTTTCTCAGGCTGTCCATGACCTGGTTAGTTCTAACTGAGCTGAAGTAAATAATTGGTTTTAAGGTAGTGGCTTTGCTTAGCCTTATGCCAGGGACCTAGTATTTGGAAGCGGGAATTTGACTTAGTTTCAAGTACTGTAATTCAGATGTCAGAGAATTGGGGGCTCTTTCTGCTTGCTACATTTCTAGACTTTCATGTTATAGCTTAGGCAAAAGTACAGACATGGAGTTTTAAACTCTTTGGGATAAAAATACTTACAAATTTGAGCAAATGGAAATAAATTGCTTCATTCAACATACAAGTATGATCGATTGTGTGTTGAAGGGGACAACCTAAGTACAAATAACTGCTCTAGTTTGATGAGAGAAAAGTTGTCAAAGCTGCATTTAGTCACTAGGGGGCAGTCCACACTGCTCTCAAGTACATTAGCAGTAGTCCTTTTGTCACTATGGAAGGACGACTTAGGTTTCCTGAAAGAAAACACAAGCTGATTATTTCAGTACAGGAGTTGAATGGAAGAAGATATATCCATATATATGAAAGAAATGCATCTTTAAAGTTAATCTGCTTTTCTGTCATTAAAGTTTGAGATAATCAAATGCTTGAGAAATATTAACTCACCCTTCAAAACAACCCCATCCCAGTCAGTTCTGTAGTTAGATCTATAGCAGTAGATCCTAATTTGAGTGACCGTTGGAAGTTCGTTCTCCTTAATCCAAGGCAACCCTGGGAAGTTTATTCCCTACTATGTCTCCTGCCATTCCTTCAACAAACTGGCTATAAATATCTGGATGACCACATTCCTGGTGCGCCTTCCCTGAGGTATTCATTCTGCTATAGGACAGAATTAGTATGGATCCAGGAATCGTGAACTGAACTAGAGTAAGGAGGATCTAAACCCCAACCAGCATTCTCTCCAGTCACTTGTCTTCATTTTTAATTGGCTGGTTAGAATTTTCTTCTTGGGTTTTCTTCTGGAATTTCCCCTCTCAAATACAATCCTAGTTTTTTTCCCCCAAGAGCTGTTTACCATAACTTAATGTTATTTCTTCTCATTATTCAGACAGAGACATTGGAATCTACCAGTATTATGAGAAGAAAGAATCAGGTAAACTATTAACTACTTTATTAAATATCCTATTAACATTTAAATTAAATATCCTAGATGATAAAAAAAAATGAGGACTTTAGAACACCATCCATTTTATCTCTGGGAATGGCTCTTTCAGGAAAAGTCTACTTTATTTACCTAGAAAATCTCAAAGTTGGTATGTTTTTCATATAATATAGTCTTTTTTAAATGTGAGATAGTATGAAAAATTTATATTTTTATATTGATCAGACTGATTGCTGGACTGTCCAGTCACTTCTATTAATTGATATCCCAGTAGAGGGCATCATAAACGCATAAGACTACACCTATGCTGTGCTCCTGAATCCTCACCTGGTATCTGAAATTGGCATTTCTGAGTGAATGATCAATTTTCTTTATCTGATTAATCCTGTTAATCCTAGAAGTTTCATGATGGGCCAAAAGGTCTTTCCAGCTAGAGTTACTTCCTGTTTCAGTCCAGGTTAAGGTAGAGCTTGTGTGGGCATCCCAAGTGCTTAGCTTGGTGGTTAATATGTTGTTTCCATAGTTCTGTTGACAGACTGACTCAGCTTCTGGTCAGGATTCAGTTGCAGCTCACTTCACTATCTGATGAGATTGGAGGCTCAGGAATATTGGCCCACCTGTTGTCCTGAATAAGCCTTCTTTCACTACAAATTTAAGATATCTCTTTGTGAAGTGAAAACAAAAGCTGTCTTCTCTGTAGATTTGTGTTTACTTTATAATAATTTTAAAATCTTTATCGTAATTTCATGGCAACAATTATAAAGTGGACTACTAAACTTTTCCTGCTTCTCCCTCCCCGATAGTTTTACCAACAGATCATGGTTACTTAGAAGAGAAGCTGCAATTGGCAGAATGTAAGCATCTTTTATGTTTTTTAAAGAATCGCTACAAAATTGTTACGTTTTGTTGTTGCTCATGTTTCTGACAGAATTATTAAATAACATCCAGCTTTATGCACAAAGATATTTCTCCTCCTGGAATAATTTTTTGTTTTATGTTCACAGATTTTTGTTGCTTTAATGAAAGAAAACATTAATAAAAATCATGTCTTAGATCTCACTGATTCAGTCAATTAGAACCTATGCCTTACCAACGTTTGAGTAGCTCTATTTTATATTTTATATAAACATAATAAGATGCCTATTAACTATACTCATGACATGAATTTATGTTGACTTTTACTTTCATAGTGAATGTTTTTATACTGGGAGTACTGTTAAAATTGAAAGTCTCTATATTCACACAAATCTTAAAATATATGCTTTCTAATTATAAAGTAATACATTTAATGATTGTATATTACAGTAAATATAGTTTTAATAATAAAATTTTGAAAAATAAAAATACCTGAAACTTATTTTGCTCTCATTTAGAATGGAGGGGCTGCCATATCCAACTTTCCAAAAAATTGAATATTGACTGTATCACATATTCAAGTTTATTATACTTAGAATAAAATTGATTTAGAAAAGATAAACAGCTGCCACAATTGACTATGTAACTCTGTCACCCTGTTATTTAGAATCATAACTAGGTGAATAAAGAATATTTTTATCCATTTTTATACTAAATATGATAATCACAATGTATTTTACATGTATTAATTGCTGCTTTTTAACCAAACTGATTTTAATTCCTTCATGTTTATAATTTTTAAATGTGTGTTTCTTACAGCTGGTTTTCATTTTTAAAATAAATGCATTTAAGACAAATTGGGTAGAGATTTTTAAATATTTAAAAATACTTTTTACGAAAGTTAACTTGTTTAAGCATAAGAATGTTTCTAACTTGGTCAATATTTTCCATTTAAATCTGACTTATCCTCAGACGTTGATTTTTCTGGTTGGGTATAAGTCCAACTTTTGATACCACATTTTCAATTAATCCCAGTTTTGCATTTATTAAAAATAAGTATACATATGACAATTGTATTCATTAATTATCTCCTTTATTATATGAAAATAATGTATTTGAAACTCTGAAATAACAGTTTTTCCCTGAATTTTCTATTTGTCTAAACTTACTTAAATTTTAAGAAAGAAACAGATACTTGTATCTTAATGAACTCAATTCTTGGATTTGGGAAATTTCCCCATTGCCTCTGAAGACCAAATATGTACTAGCCATTGTAAAATTTGAGTTACTGATATCATTACTTGTTAAAATCTGGTTCCCATAATGAATCTTTTCCAAAGGTTATCATTTGACAGTGGAAATGAAGCCTGTTTCATCTCAAGTATATATATTCATTTTCAATTTTATAATCTATTTCAGTTAGTGAGCAGAATGTTTTTTCTGTATTAATTAAAAAAAAATTCACATTTATCTAAATGCATTCCATGTTTTGTTTGCTAGCACGAGATTATTCTTGGATACTCAAGAATCGACGTCCAGAAAAACTTAGAGATACTCTCAAGGAGTTGGAGGTACTTTTCACAAAGTTTTAAGACTGACAACAAACAATCTTTGTTGTAAACTTCTTTCAGCAGTTTTAATTTTCATAAAGGATCAGTCCTTCAGGTGATGATAACTTTGCTTTTGTCCAATGAGCAGTTTCCAAACAGACACATCTTTGTTTGTGTGAAATGCTAATCTCCTCTGCTTGAAAGTCAGAAGCACTTTAACTGATAATGACACTGTGTATGCATGTATATATGTATGTACGTATTTGTGTATGGAGCAGCCAATTCTCCTCTCCTTTGTTTTTCTGTGTCATTTAGGAGCTGATGCAAAACAGTCGATGTGTGTGGAGCAAATGGAAGAACAAATATGTCTGTCAGGTAAAACTGTATGACATGATTTCTTGATGTTCAGCCAATGGAGCCGAAAATTGTTGTTCATGTTCTTTCTTAGGTTTTAATGTTAGTCTGTGGGAAAAAAAGCTCCTTAAAGGGGAAAAAAGTCATAATTTAGATTTTATTTATTAAGGAAGGAATACAAACTAACACAAGGCAATCAAATTAGCTGTCATTCCCATTAATCAATACAGTTGTACTGGTCGAATAGGAGCTTTCAATGTCTAAATGTGAACAAAATATTTTAAAATATTATATGGAGCCTTAAACATTTATTAACAAGACCCTAACTGCGTTCATGATTAGTGATTATGCTAGATGACAGAAAGCTATTATAGTATGGCATACCAATAGGGGAGGGAATAAGCATTTATTTATCTCCTGTTGTGTGCCAGGCTCTGTGCTAAGAGCCTTACAAACATTATTTCATTTTGATCAGTAAATATTAGCAGCCACACAGTGTTTAGGGAAAGAACAAATGGATTAGGGCTGGACCTAAGAGAAGAACTCCTTGGAGGTGTAGTTTTAACAGCCATTGGAGCACCTTGAATCCCATGTCTAGGTGAATCTAGATCCGGAATACAGGAAAAGTCTCAGTTAATTAATTGTCCTAATTTGTCATTGGTCATCACATAGTTCCAATTCGATGAATAAATGCATCGACTTTGGTCAAAGGGATTAGATTCCAAAAAGTCCTTCTACTTGTAAAATGTATACCTACCTCTAGTCTCCCCTTTTTTCGATTCTTCATTGTTGCATTCATAACACAAGGAATGGTGCTGTTGGCCCCATGGGACGTGTTTTCCTGTTTCAACTAATCAATCAACAGGACATTCTTTAAGCATCTGCTATGTCCAGGGACTGTGCTAAGAGCTGGAAAAAGGCCAAAATGGCCTCTGTCCTCAAGGAACGTACATTCCAATGAGTAAGACAATATATACAGAAGAGGTGAAAGGTAACACATGAGAAAGATACAGGAAAAAATGATTGTCAGCCTCGCCATTCTCTTCGCAGCTTTCGTGGGGGTTGATAGATGTCTGCAGTACCACAGCGTTTGCCGTTCACATTTCGGGACATTTTAGGCTCGTTTGTCATAAGTTGTGATTTGCTATAGGTAATTAAAAAGTGACTATTCCTTAGTGTGACTTACTTTGACATGCTTAATATCCCCTTCAGCCTGGCTTAGTGGAGAGAGTGCTTCACCTGAAGTTAGACAGTCTTGGCTTCCAACCTTGCCTCAGACATTAACTAACTTCATGGTGGTGGGCAGCTAGTTTAATCCCTTTCTGAACCTCAGTTGCCTCATCTGCAGAATGAGAACAGCAACACCTAGAGTAGTTACTGTGAGGCTCAAATGAGGAATGTACGTACAGTGTTTTGTAGACTTTAGAAGTGCTCTTTTAGTTTCAGCTATTATATTTATTATTCTCTTAGGAATGCTGCTTAAAACAATGAAATAAATAATCTTGGAGCTGTCATTTCCTAAACTGTGTTCCCTAGGGCTCTGGTGATATAAAGTAAGCTCTGGGAGGGCTGGGGCTACCTTTTGCCCCTTTTTGTATCCTCAGTGCTTAGGATAGTGCCTGGCACAGAATAGGTACTTTATAAATGTTTATTGAATGTGTGAGTGAATGTTTGAAAGGGGCTGTCCGCCACAGTGCTGAGTTTAGAGTCAGGAAAACCTGAGTTTATATTCTGCCCCAGACACTTAGTTGCTGTGTGCCTATGCACAAGATGCTCTATGTCTGTTTCTTGGTCTGTAAAATGAGGGGGTTAGATTCATTGGTCTTTAAAGTCCTTTCTAGCTCTAAATCTGATTCTTTTATCCAATCCTCTTCCTGGGTGGTGGTGCAAGTAGAAAGACTGCTGGTCCTGGAGTCAGGAAGACTTGAATTCAAATCTCATCTCAGACCCTTCACAGCCGTGTGTCTACCTCAGTTTCCTCAACTGGGGATAATAATAGCACCTACCTTCCAGGGTCATTATGAGGGTCAAATGAGATATTTCTAAAAGCATTTGGCACATAGTAGATGCTCTATAAATTTGTATTTCTTTCTTCTCAACTCAGCACAGCCCCCAACTCCTATCCCCACCAACTTTGTGACTTCCACCTCGAATATAAATGAACACACGACAAATCCCAGGCACCTTCCTTCAGTTTTCTAACTGACTCCTTCCCGGCACATCCCCCTTCATCCCCCTTCAAAAGAGACAGAAAGACACAGAGACAGAGAGAAAAAAAAGAGAGAGGAGGAGGGGGAAGAGATCGAGACCAGGAGAAAGGAGGAGGAGCTGGTGAAGAAAGAACATGCAGCTCTGACCCCAGTTTTGAGGTTTATATTTATAAACACTTGGGCTCTGTCCATTTCATAACTTTGACCCTGGCTAATGCAATTAAAGCCCCACCTCCTCTGGCGTGGACCGTGACACCTTACATTTGCACACTGTTTCACCATATCTCACTGTTTATTTTTGAAGGAGATGATTTTGCCCCATCCCTGCATTTCAAGCCCCAAAGTATTTTCTTTCCCAATCAGTTTGGGAAATACTGCTGTAAAGTCCTTTAAAAAAGCTTCATTCAGAACTCAGTTTGAATATAAATTCTTTCAGTTCTAGTTCTCAAATCTATTCCAGAAGCATAGAACCTAGTGAAGCTCAAAATGCAATTCTTCAATGCCATTACTCACCTTGAAACTAGTCTCAAAATTATTTGACCAGAGGGCAAGACGGCCACCTCTCATCAGGGGTGTGTCTGATTGCCTCCGCCCTTGACACTAGGGGGGAGGTTGAAACTTGTTAGACATGTCGAAATATGTAGGGCAGCATCACAATCCAGGGTTCTTCCTCGATATATTTTGCAGTATTTTAATTTAGCAAGCATGTTTTTGAAAGTGCAGGCTAATAAAGTATATCTGTACAGCTAAATTGTTTTGTTTTGTATGTGTCTGAATGCAACTCCTCTCAAACCCTTTTTAGAATTCGGTGGAGTATAAACTCTAAATAAACACAGAACTGTTTCAACTCTGAAATTTGACTAGGTGTTTCCAGCCTACAATACCTGCAATACCACTCTTTTGAGCTGTTGAACTTTATAGTACATAAAACGTTAATAATTATGTGACACTTAAATAGGAGATTTGATATTTGATCGTAGTGTATACTTAAGGAGGTTTCATTTTATTTCTATGACATGGTGATAAGCTAATCCTAAAATGAGCTTTTTACTATCAACAGATTTTTGATATGTATTTTAGTAAAAAAACAAAAACACTTGAACTTTATTTAATGTGCTAAACATATAAAAGCAATAATATGTCATCTTAGAGACCCTTAACATTTTTTATTTGTTTTTGTGTACTTCTAGAAATGATTGTACCTAATCAGTCTCTAAACTAATGAATCTATTCTGTCCTTAAATATAATTTTTAAGCTATATTTTCAGAACAGCCTACTGATGCTGTCAATAAGTGTATCTCCAATTGCCTTCAGTTCCCTTCTTTTAGTAGGTCCTCTGATAGGATGGGGATTGAGATTCTGCAGCTTCCAGGATAACATATTACGATATCTTGCAATGTCAGTCAAAGCCAATAAGTTTTTGATTTGGTTTAGGACAAGACTAGAATATTTTTTCTAGTTTTTAGAAAAGTTTTCATCAAATGTCTACAGGCCTCTCCTCCTTAAGAAAAAAAAAATCAAATGAATGAGTGAATGAATGAATGTGCTAAAAATTAGTGCCCTCTCCCACTTCTGAGCCATATTTAATTAATTCTTCAGCCTCCTCCCTTCCTTCTCACCTCCTCTAAATAGCCAAATAGAGTTTGTTTAGTTGATCCTGGGGACCTTCTCTTTGGAGATCCCTATCATTTGTTTCCCAAATTCACCCAGTTAAAGAAGAAAACAACAAAGGTAATAGTATCGGGGGATTTCAACATAGGTGGTTTGAGCAAAGCTATTTCCCCATTAAGAAACAAAAAGAAGACAGAGGTTGAAACAGCTGTCACTGTTTGTTTTAGTTAATGCGCCCTCAAGGATGTGTTTAAAGCTACGTTTCTAAGCCTAAGGTAGTCACATACTATTCCTAGTTTGAGATGCACCGCAATATTGTATGTAATCAGATTGCCCGAGTTTTTATGGTGGTGGTGGTTGTTCATTTCTTCAGCTGTGTCCGACTCTTGGCAACCCTGTGCACCGTGGGGCTTTCTTAGTAAAGATACTCAAGTGACTTATCATTTGGTTTTTCAGTGGATTAGGGCAAACAGCAGTTAAGTGACTTGCCCAGGTTCATAGCTAGTGAGTATTTGAGCCTGGATTTGAACTCAAGTCTTCCTGACTCCAGGCCCATTGCTCCGGCCACTCTAGCCACCTAGCAACCTCCATTAGAGTTGTTAGCCTTCTAATAATAATTTAAGGATCAATCCGTAGGATTAACTTTTTTTATTATGAACGATTTTTTCTTGAACTATTCCATTTTGTTGCTGAATTGTTTCAGTTATGCCCGGCCCTTTGCGACCCCATATGGGGTTTTCCTGGCAAAGACACTGGGGTAGTGTGCCACTTTCTTCTCCAGCCCATGTTACAGTTGAGGAGCTGGGGCCAACAGGGTCGCACAGCTAGTAAGTGTCTGAGGCTGCAGTAGAACTCACTGACTCCAAGCCCACCTAGCTGTCCTGAACCATTTTATTACTCTAATTTTGATAATAACTAATAATTATGAAGTACTTTAAGGTTTGCCAGATGCTGTGTATTTAGTGATGCTCACAGCAACCTTGTGAAAGCAGTGTGAAAAATATTTACGGATCAGGAAACTGAGGCTCAGTAAAGTCAGTTTACTTGCCCAGAGTCATGCACTTAGTCCATGTGACAGGCAAGATTTAAATCTAGGCCTTGCCTGATTCCCAGGTCAGCTCTTTTTCCAGAACATTAATAAGAATAATAAACATTTACATAGCATTTTAAGGTTTACAAAGCTCATCCATCCAGGAAGGTAGATCATATAAATTTTGTTATTCTAATTTTACAATTAAGACTCTAAGGAGCTTGCATATAACTCCACAGCTAATAAATATCTGAAATCTGAACTTGAAAACTGTTTTCTTGACTTTAGTCTCTGAACTGTACCACACTGTCCTTTATCACCATCATCATCAACGACATCATCATCAGGAAGCATTTTAATGTAGAAAAAAATATTGCTTGTTCAAGACTGCAGGGAATTTCTTAATTTCATGCAGATTGGGCATTTTAAATCATAGGCATTTATCAAAATTGTTGAATAATAATAATAATGATAATAGCCTTGCTATTCAGAAAATATGTTACTTTACCTATGTTTGTGCTTTCAGGCAAACTTTATTAAACCATGTAAGTACATTTAGCTATAATATGGGCTATAATCTTATTCTCCATTTTACATCACTTTCTCTTAACATCAGTTATAGTTTCACAGGTACAACTATAAGACAATTTAATTTAGTTCAACAACAAAAATTATTAAGTGCCTATTGTGTAAAAGATAGAGTGTTAGATGCTAAAGATATGAAGGCAAAAACTTATCTAGTCCTTGACTCCAAGGACCTTACTTGAGGGGAAACAGCCTTTATACACATCTAAGTAAATGGAAGGTAATTTTAGGATGACCTCCTCTAGTCTCTCCTGGAGGAAGAGGAAGGTCTTCATGTAGGAGATGCAATGTGAAGAGAGCCTTGAAGAAAGCTAAGGATTTTAGGAATAGAGGTAAGGAGAAAGTGTGTTCTGGGCCCATGGGGAGAGCTTACAAGAATATACAAAATGGAGGGTGGAGCCAAGATGGTGGAGTAGAAAGACTCACATATGCTAGCTCCGAATCCACAGCCCATATATTTCCTACAAGAAGAACTCCCCACAAATTCTGGATCACTGCAAGGCGCGCAGAAACACAGTGGAAAAGATTTCCGTTCCAGAGAGCCCTGGACAGCCGTCCCCAGGGTCCATCGCACCCCGGAAAGCAGAGCCCACCCCTGCCCTGCCCTGGCCGGGCGGCCCCAAAAGAGCAGATCCGAGCAGGCTTCAAGGACGGAATCTCCGGCGTCCGGGAAGGTCCCTCCGCCCACAGACGCTACAGTTCAGTGAGAGAGATGTCTGGGCTGGCCGAGAGGGGAGCGGGGTGTCTCTGTAACTTGAGGCCCCTCGGGAGGCAGCGGCAGAGGCAGCAGCAGCAGCCCCCGGGACTACCCAAGCAGGCAGGATCTTCATTACTGAAGGTCTCTGCATAAACCACCTGAAGGAGCTGAGACTGGGAGGTGGCCCTGCCCCCACCCACTCCATTACTGAAGGTCTCTGCATAAAACCCCTGAGGGAACTGAGCCTGGGAGATGGCCCTGCCCCCACCCGCTCCATTACTGAAGGTCTCTGCATAAAGCCCCTGAGGGAACTGAGCCTGGGAGGTGGCCCTGCCCCCACCCAAGCACCAGAACTTAAGCTCACATTGAATAGCAGCTGCTCCCGCCGCGGATAGCCCTGAGACTGGGAAGCAGCATTTGAATCTCAGACCCCAAGCACTAGCTGGGCAGATCGAGGCAGGGGTGGACAGGAATCTCAAAGGTCAAGTAACTGGCTGGGAAAATGCCCAGAAAAAGGAAGCAAAATAAGACCATAGAGAGCTATTTTGATGGGGTGCAGAGGTTCCTGCCTTTCAATTCTGATGACGAGGAAATAGTCTTACCATCAGGGAAAGACGTGGAGGGTGGGGCCTCTGTATCCCAGACACCCTAGGTGGATGTCCAGTGGACTCAGGCCATGGAAGAGTTCAAAAAGGATTTTGAAAATCAAGTTAGGTGGAGGAAAAACTGGGAAGAGAAATGAGAGAGATGCAAGAAAAGCATGAAAAAACGGGTCAATACCTTGGCAAAGGAGACCCAAAAAAATGCTGAAGAAAATAACACCTTGAAAAATAGGCTCACTCAATTGGCAAAAGAGGTTCAAAAAGCCAGTGAGGAGAAGAATGCTTTCAAAAGCAGAATTAGCCAAATGGAAAAAGAGGTTCAAAAGCTCACTGAAGATAATAGTTCTCTCAAGATTAGAATGGAACAGATAGAGTCTAATGACTTTCTGAGAAACCAAGAAATCACAAAACAAAACCAAAAGAATGAAAAAATGGAAGAGAATGTGAAATATCTCATGGGAAAAACAACTAACCTGGAAAATAGATCCAGGAGAGACAATTTAAAAATTATGGGACTACCTGAAAGCCATGATCAAAAAAAGAGCCTAGACATCATCTTCCATGAAATTATCAAGGAAAACTGCCCTGATATTCTACAACCAGAGGGCAAAATAAGTATTGAAAGAATCCATCGATCACCACCTGAAAGAGATCCAAAAAGAAAAACTCCTAGGAACATTGTGGCCAAATTCCAGAATTCCCAGGTCAAGGAGAAAATATTGCAAGCAGCTAGAAAGAAACAATTCCAGTATTGTAGAAATACAATCAGGTTAACTCAAGATCTAGCAGCTTCTACATTAAGGGATCGAAGGGCGTGGAATAGGATATTCCAGAAGTCAAAGGAATTAGGGCTCAAACCAAGAATCACCTACCCAGCAAAACTGAGTATAATACTTCAGGGGAAAATATGGTCTTTCAATGAAACAGAGGACTTTCAAGCATTCTTGATGAAAAGACCAGAGCTGAAAAGAACATTTGACTTACAAACACAAGAATGAGAAGAAGCATGAGAAAGTAAACAGCAAGAAGTCATAAGGGACTTACCAAAAGTGAACTGTTTACATTCCTACATGGAAAGACAATATTTGTAACTCTTAAAATTTTTCAGTATCTGGGTAGTTGGTTGGATTATACACACACACATACACACACACATGTATACGCGTGCACGCACACACACATACACACATGCACGCACACACAGAGACAGAAAGCACAGAGTGAATTGAATAGGATGGGACCATATCTTAAAAGAAATTAAGGTAAATGATGAGAGAGAAATGTAGTGAGAGGAAAGAGGGTGAAATGGAATGGGGTAAATTATCTCTCATTCAAGAGGCAAGCAGGAGACTTTTTAGTGGAGGGAAAAAGAGGAGAGCTGAGAAACAAAACAAGAAGTTTACCCTCATCGCATTCAATTAAAGGAAGGAATAAAATGCACACTCATTTTGGTATGAAAACCTATCTTACAATACAGGAAAGTGGGGGAGAAGGAGTTAAGCAAGTGGGGGGATGATGGGAGGGAGGGCAATGGGAGGAGGGAGCAATTTGAAGTCAACACTTGGGGAGGGACAGGATCAAAAGACAGAATAGAAACAATGGGGGGCAGGATAGGATGGAGGGAAATAACAGTTAGTCTTACACAACACGACTATTATGGAAGTCATTTGCAAAACTACACAGATAGGGCCTGTATTGAATTAGCTGCCTTCCCAAAGGGAATGGGTGGGGAGGAAGGGATGGGGAGAATTTGGAACTCAAAGTTTTAGGAACAACTGTTTACTATTGTTGTTGCTACTAGGAAATCAGAAATACAGTTAATGGGGAATAGAAAGTCATCTGGCCCTACAGGACAAAAGAGAAGATGGGGAGAAGAGAAGGGAGGGATGATAGAAGAGAGGGCAGATTGGTGATAGGGAGAATTAGATTGCTCGGTGTATTGGGGTGGAGGGAGGGGAGAAAAGGGGAGAAAATTTGGAGCCCAAAATTTTGTGAAAATGAATGTAAAAAGTTAAATAAAAAAAATAAAAATAAAAAAATATAATAATAATAATAAAGAATATACAGAATGAAATGCGGTGGAGAGTTTGAGGAACAGTGAGTTGACCAATCACAATGGAATATTTCTAAGTATTATGAAATATGAAAAGATTGAAAGCAGATTATGTTGGGTTTTAAACACCATGCTGAGGTGTTTGTATATCATCCAAGGGGCAAGAGGGAGCCACTGAACATTTTTTAGCAGAGAAGTGAAGTGATGTGATTTTAGAAGATAATTTTGATAGCTTTATGGAGAAATTAGGAGAAGCAGGATCTTTCTGAAGGCTGTTACAACAGTTTAGGTGAAAGGTGATAGGGCAGTGTAACCAAAGTAAGGCAGCAGGAAGTGTGAATGCACAGAAGAGCTTGGATTCAAATGTTTTGAGGGTAGAATCAATAAAATTTGGCAAATGATTGGATATTGGGCAAGGAAGTGAGTAAGATAGGAAGGTAAATTTTACAAACTTATGTGACTACAAAAATTGTGGACCTCAACAAAAATTGGAGGAGAAGAAAAGAGCTGAGTACAGAACCCTGGTGAATATTCACACATAAGGAGCAAAAGATGGAAACTGGAAAGAAAATAATAGATGGATAAAAGAAGAACCAGGAGCAAATAATGGTATAAAAACTGAGGGAAAAGAAAGTATCCATGAGGAGGGAATGGTTTGTAGGGTGGGAAACGGTTTGAGAAGTCAGAGAGGACAAGAACTTACAAAACCTGTTGGATTTAGTTAAGAGATCATTGATGTCTTCGAAGGGAACGGTTTCAATAAAGTTTGTGAGGTGAGAAGAGAAATTGCAATGGGTTGGCAAGCAAGCCCAGTTTGCACCCACTATCTGTGGGCATCCCCTAAGGATCTCTCTCAGGCCCTCTTCGCCCTTGATCTCGCTTTGTGATTTCATCAGCTCCCTTGGATTCAACCAGAGGATGATTCCCCGGCTATCTACCTGGTCTCTTTCCTAAGCTCTAGTTATGTCTTTGATATATCTTGAACTGGCTATAGCATAGACATCTTAAACTCATCATGTCCAAAATGGAATTCTTTATCTTTCCCTAAATCCTCACCTCTTCTCAGTTTTCTAATTACTGTTGAGGGTACCACCTTTTTTCCAGTCACCCAGGTTCACAATTTGAGAATCATCCTCAATTCCTCACATGTGCTCAGGCAACAGTCAATAAGCATTTTATAAGTACTTACTATGTGCCAGGTACTGTGCTAAGTATGAGAGATATAACTACAAGCAAGAAGAAAGACAATCCTTGGTCTCAAGGAGTTTACATTCTAATGGAGGGGAAAACAGTACATAAAACAGTGCTGAAAGGGTAAGCCACATGAGGACATAGTATCAAAGCCTGCAGAGTCTGAAGCATTGGGGCTCCAGAAAGAACTCAACAGTAGGAGAAAGGGACTGTCCTAGGGGAGGGAAATTGCAGGGTGAGGAGGCTTCTTTGGTGGTAAAGAGAGAGTCAAACAGTTATCAAGTCTTGTTACATCTCTTTTCTGTATATTCATACAACTACCACCCTAGTGCAGGTCGTCATCATCTCTTACCTGGACTATTACAGTCGCCTTCACTTGGTCTTTCTGCTTCAAGTCTTTCCCCACTCCAATCTTCCATCCTCCATTTAGCTGCCAAAGTGAATTTCCTAAAGCTCAGGACTAACAACGTTACCACCCCCCCCATTCCCAGTCCCAAATCATAATCCAGTATCTCCCTGTTATCTCTGGGATCAAATAGAAAACCTCCCTTTGGCATTTAAAGACCTTCACAACCTGGTTCCTTTCTACCTTTCTGATCTTTCACTCTACTTACTCCCTTCCATCTGTCCATGATACAGCAGCACAAAACTAAACAGCGAAAAAACTCCTCAGATAACAAGTACAGTTTGTATGCAACTAGGCATCATTACTTTCTGTTAGCAGTGAATAAGCTGTTTAGCATTATCTTCATTGACATGTTTGCAGTCATATACATTGTTCTTTTGGTTCTACTTTTTCCACCTGGTATCAAATCATGCAGGTCTTCTCGTGTTTCTGGGAGACCTTAAATTTGTCATTCTGCACAACGCTACAACGTTCCATTTCATTCCTACATCCCAGTTTGTTAAGCCATTCCTCATTATTGGGCTTTTTGTTTTACCTCCCATTTAATTATAAATTCTGTAACTGTGGATATTTCTGTGCATGTCGACTGTTTCTTATCACCCTAGATCTCAACTCAAACTCTTTCCATCTTCTTAAAGCATGAATCAGCATTTTACCAGTCACCCAGGCTCCTAACTTAAGTGGCATCTCATTCCTTCTCTTAAAGTCTGCCCCCACATATTTATTTAGTTGCCAAGTTCTACTTTCTTAACATTTCTCCTCATATGCCCCTTCTCTCTTCTGACATGCTCACCACACTGGTGCAGGCCCTGATTACCCCTCACCTAAACTCTTGCAATAGACTTCTAATTGATCTGCTTTCCTCTGGTCTGTCATCACTCCAGTTCATCCTCTACTCTGCTGTTGAATTGATCTTTTCAAAGCATAGGACTATGTCACCACCTTATTCAGTAACTTCTAGAGACTTTATTATTTCCAGAGTCATATGCAAAATCTTCTGTTTGTCTTTAAAGACTTTCATCACTTGACCCAGTCCTCCTATTTTTCTAATCTTCTTACACCTTACTTTGTTCTCAACAATCTAGTGACATTGTTCTCCTGGCTGTTCCTCAAAGAAAACACTGCATCTCCTGACTCAACGTTATCACTGGCTGTCTCCAGTGCCTGGAATTTTTTCCCTCTTCTTATTCATTTCTTGACATCTCTGGCTTCCTTCAGATCCCAAATAAAGCTTTGGCAAAAATCCTTTCCCTGTCTTCCTTTATCACAGTGTCCTCATTCAGAGATTACTTCCAATTTATTTTGCTGAAATCTTGTTTGCATATTTGCTTACTGACTTCCCCATTAGGCTGTGAGCTCCTTGAGAGCAGGTACTGTCTTTTGCTTCTTTTTGCATCCCCAGCACTTAACACAGTACCTGGCACAAAGTAGGTGATTAATAAATGCCCATTACTTGCTTCTTACCCTTATGGAAAGCTGTCTCTCTCTGGATGATATCATGTCCATTGGCCACGTATTCAATGTGGGTTATTCCTCCTTCTCACAATCTCTGATAAATGATGTTAGGTGGAACCAACAAATATTATTCAACACAGTCACTTCCAGACTTGCCCATAGTTGCCATCACTCAGAAACCTTTCTTTTTGTGAGTTTCACTTCATCTATATTACTCTATCCATATCCTTAATACAGTCATCTATCAGTTTCCATATTATTTTCCTTCATTTCTCAGTTAGTTCAGTATATAACTCACAATGTTTCTCTCTACCCCAAACTTCATCCTCATATTCAGGGACATCAATATACACAATGATTACAGTACTATAAATAAAGTCAATAAAATTCATCAAAGAGTGAACAAAATTGGTACTAAATGAGCATGGTTAAAGTATACATAATTTCTTTCTGTTAAAAATAAATACATCTTAAATGTCAGTTAACAATCATTTATTAAGTACTTACTGTATGCCAAGCAATCTTTATGCTAAGCACTAGGGATACAAAGAAAGGTTAAAGAAAAATCCCACCATATTATTTGCCCTTAAGGAACTCATTCTGTGGGGGAGATAACATGCAAAAAGTTGTGCATACGAGTTATATACGCTGTAACTGGAAGGTAATCTCATAGTGAAGTCATAGTAGGGGATGGGGTGGTAGAAAAGACTTCCTGTGGAAGGTGGGATTTGAGCTGAGTTTGTAAAGAAGGTAAGGGAAGCTAGGAGGGAGAGGTGAAAAGACAGGCATGGAGATAGGAGAAAAAAATGCCCTATGTGAGCTACAGAAGTCACAAGTGGCATGTATTATTGAATATAATCACTTTATCAGGTGGTAAGATATTTTTGTGGGAATAGTCATCACATGAGGTTTGAATGGTATTGGTGTATGTCTAAAGCAAAATGTATCTGTAACTATTTCTTAAAGAGAAATCTAGGATTCAGCCCAATTTGTAACCAATAAAAGTGGGAGTTCTAGATGCTGGAGTGGAAAAAAAGAATAGTAAAGAACAAAGACTGTAGAGGAATATGACTCAGCTGTATAGGAATGAGAGGATGGTGGAAATGGCAGGATAAAAGAATTTTTACTAGTGGCTCTGAATCGCCAGGGTGAAGGGAGCAGATGGCAGAAATTTGCTAACCATTGGTCAAAGTAAGAGGGAACCGATCAGACCCCTGTGCTCCAGGGTCCTTTGATGACTAAGGGAACATTGTTTGAGTAGAAGTAGAATTGATTTCTTTGACTATCCATAGTCTGTAGCACCAGGATGCAGGGGTTGAGGCTGTATCTGGATCCATAAACACATGTTGATTTGGTTTTCAGGGACGACTGACCTCAAAAATAATGGTAGTTTCTTAGACTCATCCAAAGATGGTGAGTAATATGGCATATCTAGGAAAAACCTCCCTGTGAACTATTCATTTAACTCCTAGTCAGGATGGAAAGCTTTTAAGTTGGCACCAGTACTTTGGCCCTCTGAAATATTGCATGGTTTTGGCTGCCATTAGCTTGGGGCCTCTGGTAATACCTGCATGCCCCCATTTCACAATTACGAATCATTTCAAAACCATGAAACAGTCAAACAAGTATATATAGAAGATTTGCTTTAAATCCTGTGGCATTCGAGATACTAAAAGAGATACAAAACTAACCAGAGGTATGGTTCAGAGCTAAACTATAAATTTAATTGGAGAGACAAGACAAAGAATAATTTGTGTAGTACTCATAGGCTGTTTTGGGATTATTATTGTTCAAATCTTAGAGGAATCCCACTAAATATGCCATTTTATTCTAGGCTTACCCAAAATAAATTGTGTAACAGAAAGTATTTAATTAGGACATAAAATGATGTAATTAACTAGGATGTCAGTCGAGGAGTAAAACAATTTCTGTACCCGTACACAATTACTCAGTTAACAAATATTTTATAAGCACATGTTACGTGATAGACACTGTGCTGGGCTCTGGGGATAAAAAGACAAAAAAATAATTCCTTCTCTCAAGAAGTTTGTATTCGATCTGGGGAGAGATATGTTAGAAAATACAAGGTAGTTAAGTGCAAGGTGGGTAGGGGAAAAGGGTACTAGTACTTGGGGAGATCAGGGAAGGCTCCATGGAGAAGATGAAGTTTGAGCTAAGTCCTGAGGGAAAGGAAGGATTCTGTGAAATAGGGAAGAGGAGAGAGTCTACTCCAGCCATGGGGGGATGGTCAGTGCACAAGTATCAAGATGGAAGACATGGCTACATGTGAGGATCAGGAATGGGAGCAATGTATAATGAGGCTGGAAAGACAACTGGCGCCAGGTTGTGAAAGGCTTTAAAAACCGAACAGAGACACAAACAGGCACTACATGAACACAGTTATAAAACACTCCATACAAATAAAGCCAGACCTAAGTAATTGGAACCATATTAATTGCTCTTGGGACAGCCAAGCTAATATGATAAAAATGACAGTATTACCTAAATTAATTTATATATTCATTACTATATTAAGTTACTAAATAATTACTTCATAAAACTAGAAAAAAATGTAATAAAATTCACCTGAAGGAACAAAATGTAGAAAATATCAAGAGAATCAATTTAAAAAAAACAGGAAGAAAAGGGGGGACTAACAGCACCAGATCTCAGACTGTGAGACCAAGTTGTGATCATCAAAGCAATTAATTACAAAAGAGTAACAGAGTGTTTGATCAGTGGAACAGGTTAGGTACACTATATATGAGAAGTGAACGAGCACAGTAACCAATTGTGTGATAACTCCAAAGATTTTGGCTATCGAGGCAAGAACTCATTATGTGACAACAACTTTTGAGAAAATTGTAAAAGTAGTGTAGCAGAAACTATGCACTGAGCACCATCTCACCATATACAAAGATAAACTCAAAATGAGTATATGATGTAGACATGAAGTTTGATATAAACTAATCATGGAGAATAGAAGAAAATTTTTGTCATGTCTATGGCTTGGGGAAGAGTTCGTGAACAAAGAAGAGATAGGGGGTTCACAGGAAGTAAAATGGATGATTTTGATTACATAAAATTTAAAGAAATTTCATGCAAACAAAATCATTGCAACCAAAATGAAAAAGAAGAGCAGAAAACTGGGCATGTGTGTGTGAAATCTTTGGAACAAGTTTCTCTGATAAAGTCTCATTTCTAAAATATTATGGGGAAGTGAATCAAATTTACAAGAATAAGAGTCATGTACCAACTAATAGTCAAAGGATAGGAAAGGACAGTTTGCAGAAGAAGAAAGAAAAGCTATCAATAGCCATATGAAAAAATGTTCCAAGTTACTATTAGAGAAATGCAAATTTAAAAGAATTTTGAAGTACCACCTCACATCCATAAAGCTGGCAAAAGAGGAAGATGACAAATGCTGGAGGGGATGTGAGAACATAAATACGTTAATGCATTGTTGATGGAAAGTCCAACCATTCTGGAAATCAGTTTGGGACTATGCCCCAAAACTGTTCAACTATGCGTACTCTTTGACCTAGCAATACCACTATTAGGTCTATTATGCACCAAAGAGATCAAAGAAAGAGAGAAAGGACCTAGATGTACCAAAATATTTATAGTGGCTTTTTTGTGTGTGGTGGTGGCAAAGATTTGGAAACTTGTGTGATATTCATCAATTGGGGAATGACTGAACAAGTTATGGTATATGAATGAGATGGAATATTATTGTGCTCTAAGAAATAATGGAGTGGTTTCATCGAGACCTAGGAAAATCTGTATGAACTTATACATGGTGAAGTGAATAGAACCAGGGGAGCAATTTATACAATAACAGCAATATTGTAAATATGATCAATTCTGAAAGACTTAGTAATTCTAATCAACACAGTGACCCCCTGCAGTCCCAAAGGACTCATGATGAGACATGCTGTCCACCTCCAAAAAGAGAACTGATGGACTCAAAGAGTGTAAAATTGAAGTATATTTTCTTCTATTTCTTTTTTTTTAACTTTTTTTTTTGAAATGTGGTTAATGCAGAAATTTGTTTTGTATGTCTATTTATATTTGTAATGATTTTTATTTTTCTTTTCTCAATAGATGATGAAGGTAGGGAAGGGGGGAAAGAATTTGGAACTGAAAATAAAATAAATTTTTTAAAAGCCAAATGGAGGAGATACCAGAGGCAACGTGGAGACACTAGAGTCTATTGATTAAGGAAATGATATATTCAGACCTGCATTTCAGGAAAATCACTTCAGCATTTATGTGGAGGGTAGATTCGAGTGGGGGAGAATCTTCACAACAGGCTGTTGCAATAGTCCAGGCTCTAAGGGCATGAACTAAGATGGTGGCTAATTAAGCAGAGAGAAAGGGACAGTATTGAGTGATGTTGTGGAAGCAGAAACAGGTAACTTATTAGATATGTAAGGTAAGGGAAAATGAGGTCCATAATCCCATTGTTATGAACCTGAAAGTCTAGAAGAATGTAGGTTCCTTCATAGAAATCAAGAGATGTAGGTTTGGAGAAGATAATAAGTTCTGTTTTGGATGTGTTGAGTTTGAGGTGTCCCCAGACCTCCAGTTTGAATTGTCCAATAAGCAATTGGTGATGTATGACTGACTAGAGGTGAGGACAGAGACTGAGGCTGCTTATATCAGTCTGTGAGTCATTTGCATGGAAAAGATAATTAAATATGTGGAAGGTTATGAGGTCACCAAGAGAAGAAATGTAGACATGCAAGAGGACCAGTTATGAAGCCTTTGGGGTTATTTTCGCAGTTAAGAGGCATGACATGGATGATGAGCTCGCCAAGAAGACTGAGGAAACAGTAGAGGTGTATGGCTCAGCTATATAGGAATGAGAGGGTGGTGGAGATGTCAGGTAGAAGAAAAACCAGGAGGGAGTAACATCACTAAAATTCAGAAAAGAGAGTGTTCAAGAAGAGAGGGTGGGCAACAATATCTAGCTAGCATAGCGGATAGATCAAGAATGACAAGGATCAAGGAAAAGACTGTTGGATTTGGCAATTAAGGGATCATTGGAAACTTTGGAGAGAGCAGTTTTAGTGGAATAATGAGGTTGTAAAGAGTTGAGGCATGAGTGAGAGAGGAAATGATAATAAGAGGAAATAACAATAAGAGGAAATAAGTGTAGACAGATTTTTCTAAGAAAAAAAGGAGATATGTAGGAAGATAGCTTGAGGGTGATTGAGCCTAGTGAAGATTTTTTTCAGAATGTGGAAGATTTGTATATTTGAAGGCAGTAGGGAAGAAATATGTAGATTGGGAGAGATTTTCATATCCTTCTCAAATATTGGTCTAATATCTTTCCCTTCTTCAAATCCTTGAGTTCTCAGCATAGCGAAGGAAAGGGACACAGCCCTTCAAAATGCACAGGCTCAGTGGAAATAGTTCCCTTGCAGGTTTTTTCCCAGTAGTTCTGCTTTGTCCCTGGAGTCATCATGATCCAGTGCACCTCCTTCAACATGCTCTCTTTTCTCTGAACCACACCTGAATGTATTGTCATTTCTGTACATGCACATTAAATCTGTTACCGCTTTCTGTGTTTGTCCCACTCTGCTTTTCAACTCTTACTTTGTGGGCTGCACTCGAGTCCTCATCTGTGACATCACTATGATAGCACTAAATCCAGGTATTCTTAACCTGGGTTCCCATGTACTTGGTTTTTAAAAAAATATTCAATAATTATATTTCAATATTATTACTTTCCTTTTTCACCCTATGTATTTAAAAACAAGATTCAGTGAAGGCTCCATGGGGTTCACCAGACTGCCAAAGGGGTCCATGACATAAAAAAGTTAAAAACTCCACTTTAAACTAATGCCCAGCATTTAAGCTTCATGGAAACTGTAGTCCCACAGAGCCATATTTTACATTTATAATTGAATAATAAAGTATGTGGTTTAAAATCCAAGTGCTATAGAAATTCAAAATTGCTGTTAAAGCAGTTTGGAAAGACTTTATTGAGTCAAGTACAACTGAAGTTGGACCTTGAAGGACAAGTCCAGGGCATCATCAGAAATAAAATAATAGATACAGAAGCAGGTATGTTTGAAATGGGAGACCTGTCAATATAGATTGATCACTCAGTAAGATTTCTCTATAGCTGTTTTACTAACAGCCTTCTGTTTTAGGGGTTGGGTAGTCTATTTTTATGATTATGCTAACCAAATGACTAACCATTTCCATTCAGGCTACTGAAATTCAACCTTGGACCTGTGTATGAGAGTATATGTTAGTCATTGTTCTGATATGTTTTTTTACTGCCTTTAGTTCTTTTGAAATAAAAAAAAATGAATTCAGCCATTAAAATTTTAAGATTAATAAACTTGTTCTTTGCCAAATATTTTGACTCCAGAATATTTTTTCAGTTTTGTTTATGCTTATTAATTTCTTCCATTTTGTAAAACTAAAAAGAATGCATAAAAAAGATTTACCATGATATGAAATGATATTTAACATACACAAATATATGCATATGTGCATAAACATCTGAATAGCTTAGTATTTCATTGAATATAGTTTATTGGAGAGGCCCCAAAACTGACTTCTTTATCTATCGATTGTAAAATATGTAACTTCACATTCATTTTGTTATCAGTGTCAGAAATTTAGATGGTATATGAAAATCTGCTGACCTTGATCAGATAATGGTTTAGTATATAGTCAAGTAATACCTAAACTTTGGGATATATTTCTGACGGTAAAAAATACTTGAGATTTTTAATAATATCATTGTATCAGCAATAATTGAATGTTTCCTTCCTGTTCTGTTCACAAATTCTTTCATCTCTTTCATTAATTGTTCCCATTTTTTAAAGATTTCTGTGTAGAAACCACAGTTCCTTTTTCCCTGAAGCATTATATAATAATGTTTTGGAATGCTTTGAGGTATTTTGCCACAAAGAAAGCCAGTTTAGCACTGTGAATTACTGTCATTTATTTCAAGTTGGTTGACCAATGTTTATAAAACTGAGACAAAAACCTGAGGTATTGAATTCATTTTGTTGATTATCACATGTATATTATCACAAAGTGAAAACAGAGTCAACCAAAGTTTGTCCATGTCACTGTCTGAATACCTTGGGGAAAAAGTTGTATTTCTATAGAAACCAAATGAGAATAATTTAGAGCCTTGCTTTGAATATTTATATGTAAATGTTTTAGTTCAGATTTCGAATTCCATTCTTTTGTGATATATTAGTGGGAATGTGCCCGGTGAAAGTATGTTAATAAAGCAGGGATCTTTGTATGGGTATGGGAGCTCATTAGATCACTGCAAGGGACTGATATATTGTCTATGTACCAATCGATTTGGTAAGGATAGCCGTCTGAAAAAAAAGCAGTATTGTAGAAGTCGCTGCTTTTACCAAATTGTTATTTATACAACCCAGCAAATAATGTTTATTATCACCAATCTTAGCCTATTAGATATGATGTTTAGCAATTAGTGATTGTGCTGCGTGCTTTAAGGGGGAAAGCCCTACTTTGGAATCAGAGTGGGGTGTTCTGGAGCCAGGTCTTACCAGTTCAGACTGCTAGATTTTCAGTGTGAGTATTTGCACTTCAGAGATCAGCAAACACTATAGAACAGAGTTTGATTTATTGTTTTGTGATTGTCTAGGCTTAAAAAGTGACAGGCAAAATGTCAGTAATAAATACAGATTAAGCTTAAAAATGTGTCATAGTACTTTTTTTTGGAGAGCTATTAGAAACATTTATTGGCACACCACTGAGTCAGAGGACGAGTTAGAATCCCAGCTGTGCTACTGACTACTTTAGGAAATGCAATTCACCTCTCATGATTTCCTTATTCTTAAGATGAAAGGATTTAAAAAAATTTTTAAACTGTGCTTGCCTGTTGGCTCAGTAAAAGTGTTATTAGGTGTACATCCCAAAGAAAGCAGAAAAATATTCATGGGTACAAAAGTGTTTATAACGCTCCTATTTCTGGTGACAAAGAATTGGAAACAGAATGGATAGCTGTTAATTAGGAAATGGAAGACTAGATTATGATATGTTAATGTGGTAGAATATAGTTATGCTATGAAGAATGATAAAGGGGAGCAAAGGGTAAAGGAGTAGTTATTTAGTAAGTACCTGCTCTGTGCCAGGCCCTGTGCTAAATGCTTTACGAATAATTATCTCATTTGATCATCACAACAGCCCTGGGAGGTGGGTGCTATTTTTAATCCCTATTTTACAGATGAGGAAACTGACTCAGACCTTTTCATTGCCACACAGATAGAAAATGTCTGAGCCTGAATTTAAACTTCCTAATTCCAGTCCCAATACTCCATCCTCTGTGCCACCTGATTGCCTAAAAGGAAGTAACGTAGTATAGTAGAGGAGAAGGGTGTATTGGGACATTTGTCTGGGAGAACATATTTGTGACAGTATTAGTTCACAGTTCTACCAACAGGGCAGCCATGTACCCATTTTCCCGTCTTCCTTCCAATGTTGGTTATTGCTATTTTTGTCATCTTTTCCAATTTGCAGGGTGTGAGGTGAAACTTAGGGATTATTTTGATGGTCATTTCTTATTACTAATGATTTGTAGCATGAAGTACTATTTCACTTCTGCTATGGAAATATTCCAAGACTTTCCCTTTATTTATCTGATAAAGTGTCACTAAATACCTGGAAACTGAGATCTTAAGTGATGTATCTCTAATTACCTTTTTGCGTCATTATATATGTCATTGAAAGGATTCCTTTGGGCAGAAAAATGTGTGAAATTGCATCCAAAGAGAAACATTAAAAAATAAGGAGCAGAAAATTAGGGGAAAAAGAAGTTATAGAATCTCTTGTTTTATTTACCAGTGTAGAAATCTTTTGTAAGTTCCTGATGAAATGAATCTCTCTTTGGAATTATTCTTTTCACTAAATCAGTTATAAGATGAAATCAGTGTTTGAGGAGAGTTATCTATAATGTGGATTGGAAGGAAGGAGGAACTAACATTAGATGGATTGGTTGTTGAAGTTAACCAATCATGTGACAATGACATCTGGGGTGAGGATAGCTGCATTCAAATTAAGGAAAGAGGGGGAAATTTCAGAGAGACTGTAGATAAAGGAAAATAATAACAATTAGCATTTATATTGTACTTTAAAGTTTGCAAAGCAATTTATGTGTATCAGCTCTTTTGTTCCTCATAACAACCCTGTGAGAGAAGTACTATTATTACCCCCATTTTACTGAAGAGGAAACTGAGGCACGGACATTAAATGACTTACTCAAGGTCACACAGCTAGTAAGTGTCTGAGGCAGGGTTCAAACTCACATCTTCCTATTCCAAGTCCAACATTCTTTACATTGCTTGTCTCATATTTCTACACTGGACATGTGAGCAACAAAAACTGATCTTGGCTACTAGAAGCACTTAGGTTGATCACTACAACACAAATAAGTGTTCCATTCTGCCAACTCAGTTGGGGAATATAAATGGTCTATTCCTTAAGACAAGATATGTGTTTCAATTTTAATGAAACCGTATATGTACAAATATATACATATATATGTTTTACATATATGTATGCATATTTATTCATATGCATATATCTATATCTGTGTAGATAGATAGATAGCTATATCACCAAAAGTTTGTCCACCAAGCCAGATTTTTTCATTTACAGCAGTTCATGCAGATCATTTGTTGAGGGGACTGTAATCTTTTTCAGTGCAGAGAATACGCTCAGATAAATGAAATCACTGATCCTAGAAGTCACCGAATATATGTAAATGTGTGCATTCATATGTATACATTTATCTACACACATAAGTGATATTTCAAACACTAACATTTCATCATAATTTCTTTAAAATTATACAACAGAAGCAAATTTTATCTTCTTTTTAATCAGTGATATGATTCAGAGTCAAGTGGGGTTAAGCATGGAAGACTTTCTTAAAAAGAAAGAAATGTTTTTCAGACAGATAATATCAAGGCTAAAGGTATTCCTGGTGAAGAAAGTGATACTCTTCTAAGGAATCAAAAGATAACAGGGACAGGAATGAACAATTTATATTTATGGGGCAGCCAAAAAAAAGTGGCTCATCTGGAATGCAGTGTCCAAGTAAAATAGTAGCATGAAGTAAAGTTAGTGAGCTGTCAGAATGAAAGAGGGAGCATGCATTTGATGAAGTGTTTCATAGGTTAAGCTAGAGGGCAAGTTTCATGCCATAAACAAGGAGCCACATTACATATGGTCTTTTAAACAAGGGAATGATAATATTACCATATATTAATATAACAAGCTCTACTTTTCCAGAGCACTTCCCTTAACGTTCCCTAGTTTGATCATTATAACAATTCTGTGGGATAGGTGGAACAGGAACTTTTATACTCCTTCAGAGATGAGGCCCCAGAGAGGACAAGTGACTCAACTGAAGTCACATAGTGACTCCCCCTAACGCAGGCACTAGACGCACTGGTTTTTGTCCTCATCTCCTGTTCTTTTCTCTTGTAATGAGATGAAGAAGATTAGGGGAATATTAGCCTGACTACTCTAGATAAAGTAGATTTGAAGCAAGATGAAGAAATGAAAGGTAAAGAGACTAACTGCTGAGGTTTCCAAGCGTGATGAGGCTGTGAGACCAGATCAGAAAGCAACCAAAACCAGCCAAAATGGGTGTCTTTGAGTCCGTTCCCTAGGGATGATGCCATTGACTTCTGAGCAAGCCCATCATTCACCTAAGAACCTCTTTATTTTTACCTTATACCAAGTCTAGTTAACTCAGTTACTGAATTTCTGAGCCCGCAGCAGATTAGAGAGGGGGCCAAGGACGCCCTAAGTAGTCGCTCACACTGAAGCAGGTCCCCCCCTGTGGTCTTCATGCAAAGACCAAAGGAATATTTGTCAGGGATTTGGCACAGGAGAGTCTTGTTCTAGTATGAGGTGGACCACATGGCTTAGATTTGAATTCGGTGCTTCTTTAGGCAGCGGCAAATGGCAGCATATCACAAGAAAAAATGGGGGGAATTATAAAAACCAGACACAAGAACTGAAAAAGAATTACTTATAACTGGGAATGTTTAGTGTGGGAGCAAACAGCCTTAAAGGGGATTGCTTCTATTATAGCCTCTTTAGTACTGCAGTAAGGGATCTCTTCAGTGTGGGGAATCCTTCTACCAATGCTTTCCCATCCCTTGTGATTTTGTCCATGAACTCCCGTAAGTTTTCCACTGGTGGTCCCCCCAGTTTTTGCTGAGGGTTTTCTGCCATGTTCTTAGTATTATTTGATGCGAACTAATTTGATGTGACTGGCCCATCCCCTTATCCAGTAATATGTTTCTTTTATGGTACCTATTTATTAAAAGTAAAATCACAGAATCTCAGAGGCCATTGATTTTTAAAATATATTTTATAGGTATCTTTTATTTTCATATCACCTTTATTTCTGAATACACATACCTTTGTTTGTTCCTACCTTGCAAGCTATCCCTCATAAGAAACAACAAAAGAAAAGCGGGGGAAGCAGTTCAGCAAAAATAGATAATATATTGAGTTTGATGGTGTACGCAATGTTCAGAGAAGAAAGAGGAGGTATGTTTCTCATACTCAGAGACCATCTAGTTCAATTCATATCTGAACAAGAAAACTGTGGCACGCCTAACCTCCGTCCTTCCTTCAAGCAAGGCCTCACGGAGGAGCTAATTACACACTATCTTTCAAGGCATCACATTCCACTTTTGAATGGCTCAAATCATTAGTGAGTTTGTCCTTAAATCAAGCATAAGTTTGCCTTCTACCCATTGTTCCTCGTTCTGCCTTTGAGGCCAAATAGGACAAAGCTAATCCCTCTTCCACAGGATAACCCTTCAAATATTTAAAGACAGCTATCAGTTTTCCCATAATCCTTCTCTTCTCTGATCTAAATAAACCTATTCCTTTTAACTGACCTTAATATGGAATGCTTTCAGGGCCCTTCGCCAACTCATTGACCTTCTTTGGATGCTGCCTTCTGACGTCTCAATATCCTTTCTAAACTGTAACCCAGAAGTGAATACAAGACTCCAGTTGTCATCTGACCAGAGCAAAGCAGAACCATCGTCTCCCTTGTCCTGAACGCTAACAACATCATCAACATTGCTTTAAGATTTGCAAAGCACTTTACAAATATTATTTTATCTTCACAACAGCTCTGGGAAGTTAGTGGTATAATTATCCTTGTTTTATAGATGAGGCCACTGAGGCAGGCAGACTGTCAGTTCCTTGAGGGCAGAAGCTGTCTCTTGCCTCTTTTTGTATTCCCAGTGCCTGCACTATGTAGGAGCTTAATAAATGTTAATCGGCTGTCTTTACTGCCTGGCCTTCCAAACTGCAAGTCCAGCACTCTATTTACTATGGCTATTGAATAGTCTCAGGAATAATCAAACTGGAAGAAGGAAGGAAGACCCTCAGAGAGGAGAGGAGATCAGAGGAGAGAGGGAGAGAAGTGAGGAATGGAGAGGAGTTGCCTAATTGGAACTGGCCAGCTGGGTTCCAATCCAGCTAGGACTACTCACAGTGACCCTCCTGGCTCAGACTCAGTGTAAATAGTAACTGTTTCTCTTTCGGCCAACAACACTGAGGGTCTTCCCCTACTAGTTTGATTTTTTTTAAATTAAAGGGGCCCTCCCTTGACCCACTTACTAGAAAGGCCTATTCACCGAATGGTCATTGCCTCAGTCAAAGTGAGAACTTGAAAAGACCTTAGCTTAAAAAGGCCTAGGCCTCCCACTGCATCTGGGGCCATTTCCAGTTGTCCTGATGAGTATTTGGCCACTGGACCCAGATGACTCTGGAGGCAACCCTCCCTCACTCAAATCAAAGTCCATTGCAAGTCATGTCATCATCTCCCTGATGCCATGGTCCTCTTCAAGAATGGAGGACAGACCACAACCTGTGAGTAGTCTGAGCTGCCCGAAGGGGAACCCAGCTGGCCAGTTCCAGTTGGGCAACTCCTCTCCTCCCCTCCCTTCTCCTCCCCTCCCTTCTCCTCCCCTCCCTTCTCCTCTCTTCTCCATCACGCCCTTACTGAAGGTGTTCTGCCCAAAGGAAAGTAAATTTTGATGACTAAAACCTACCTAGTTAACTTAGGATTTACTGGTTAGAGGTCTTTCTCAAAGACCAAGCCTTAAACCTAATTCATTCTAGATCTTATTGATAGGACAAAAATAGGTCCCTGCCCAAGTACCACTTAATGATTATTTTTTGGGCCCTCCTGGGTCAAAGTGGGGAGAAGACGTCAGATGAAAGGGATATTGCAGAGGTAGAAATATAAAGATTTGCTAACTAATTGGATATGTAGGGTGAGGAAGAGAGAGGATTTGAGGATGACATTGGAGTTTTAGGCCTGGAAGCCTAAATGATGGTCCTTTTGATAGAAATAGGCAATTTTGTAAGATTTGTCTTCAGGGAGAGATAAGTTCTTCCATGAGTATTTTGCATTTGGGTTGTCTTTTTGAAATTTAGACATTTCAAAATGTCTAACAGACATTTGGTGATGTGGAACCAAAACTCAGGGGAGAGACTAGGACTAGGTCTAGCTCTTTCTGAGAGTCATTTGCACAGAGATAAAATTGAGCTCATAAGACTTGATGAGGTCACTAGGAGAGAGAAGAGAAGAGAGCCAAAGTCAGAGTTTTGGGGATGCACCCATGGTTAACGGGGTGTGCTGTGGATAATGACCCAGCAGAAGAAGCCTAAGGAGCATTTAGGTGGGAGAAGAACCAAGAGAGTAGACACCTGCAGAGAGGATTGTCAGGAGTTCCAGATGTAGCCCAAAGGTCCATCAGGATGAGAACTGAGCAAAGATTGTCAGACTTGACAGTTAAGAGAACATTCATAGCCGGCAAGAGCAGTTTCAGCTGAGAGCTGAGGTTAGAAGCCAGGTTGCAAAGGGCTGTGGAGCGAGTGAGAAGAGAGGAAGGAAAGGACATGACGCAGCCCTGCTGCGGAGGGCTGCATGGTAGATTCTTAGTGTGAGCGTTCATATTTTGTTAACCAGCAGCAGGCCATCATTTTTTGTTTTGTTAATTGTCTAGACTTACCAAAGTGTTCATAATTAATTGATTATTAGCAGTTAATTACAGTGTATCATGTATGCATTCTTCCCCTGGAGAACTCGTTAAACATTTACCAGCACGCTCCTTGGTCTAGTGAAGGATTGTTTTTTTTAAGGATGGAAGAGACTTGGGCTTGTTTGAAGGTAGTAGGAAGGGATCAGTCAAAAGAGTGGTGGAATGAGACATTATAGGAGGCTTGAGGAGAGAAAAAAAGTCTGGGAATCACTTCTGTGCGTAGTAAGATAGGGAGTCAAGGAGGAATAAAGACTCTTTGACTGCCTTGAGGGCCCAGTTGAAGTTCTGTAACATAAATTTATAGTGTACCTGGTTAGTAGTCACTTCACAAGATCAAAGGAAGTAGAAGGGACCTTTGAGGCCATCAAAGTTCAACCTCCTCATTTTATGGATGGGGAAACTTCGGCTGAGAGGTGTAGTGGAAATCATGATGATGCTGAAGAAAAATTTTAGGAGGGGTGAGGCATAAGGAGTGATGAAATGATGAGAGGTTTTGATCAGCTAGAGGAATGTGAATTTTTGATTAAGAAAGAAGAATCCTTGTGGATAATGGTGAAATCTGGTGTGTTGCCATGCATGCCTATATAGGGTTGAGATGGAGTGCAGAAGTAAGTCATGGATTAGGGAAGAGGTGTCTGCCATGCTGCCCCCAGCCCATGTGGCCCATAATATTCCCAGTACTGCTGGACCTAGAGGAAAATATAATTGGGAGATATTTAACAAAAAAGTAAAAATACAACAAAACACCGATCATGTTACTATGTGGTTATCTAAGTCAACATGTGGCCCACAGATTTAGTGGCCCTTGTTTCTGTTTTCGTTTAATACCACTGAATTAGGGAATCAGGGAAGACTGTTGAAAAAAGTTACCCCTGACGTGGGTCTTGAGAGAATAGAATTATTTGATTACATGGAGATATTGATTCTTGGAATGCATTACTCTAGGCAGGGAGGACATAGTTGGAAGTTATATAATAAGCATCTATATAGTATGAGGCTGAGAACAGCAAGTAGTCCAGTTGGCTGAAGAGTGTGTGAAGAGAAGCATGTTGAAATAAGGCTGAAAACATAGAGTGTAGACAGATTGTTACAGAACTTACATGCCAAGCTACAGTTTATATCTCCTGATTATTTGGAGATTAATATGGTCAGACCTGTGAATTAGATAGATTAATTTGTCAGTCATGTTAAAGATGGATTGAAGAGAAGAAAGACTGAGGACAAAGAAATAACTTAAGAGGCTATTAAAGTAATCCGATTGAAATGTTGTAAAGTTATGTCAGTATGAGTGGAGGGGAATGGATCCAAGAGAAATAGATTAGCTTGAGATTTAGTGAATTCTCGATTACTAAATGTCTTCAAGTAGATATCAGAGGAACACAGGGAGAAAATGTCATTCAGGTGTTTCTTTTGGATGAAATAGTCTCTGGGGTCTGTTCCAAATATACATTTCTGTTCTATCGTAGTCCTATATATTGTGGAAGCTGAATCAACAGGACTTCACCCTTACCTAGATATGTATATGTGTATAGGGTTGAGGGGGTAGTGGAAGAGGGTTCTCAGTGATGAACCTGGGGTTTTGAATGACTAGACATCATGAACAAAAATAGTCAAGTTGGGAGAAGAGGAAGTTGTAGTTCAATAAGTTCAATTTTGGATATATTGAGTTTAAGATGCCAGTAGGGCACCTAAGTAGAGAGATCCAGTGGACAGTTAGAAATATGGAACTGGAAGCCACTGGGGAGAGCAGGATGAATTATAATACTTTGAGAGCAATTAGCATGGCAGTGATAATTGAACCCATGGAGATAGATTAAATTTTTGATAGAGAAAAGCAGAGCCAAAGTTAGAGCCTTGGTGAACAGCAAGACCTACACTCTTAGTGGGCATGGGGAAAATGAGACGAAGAATGATGAACCAAGACACTGAAAAGGAGTAATTATATGAGTAGAAGTTGGAAAAGAGCAATGCCAGGGAAGCCAAGGGAAGAAGTAGTATCCAGGAGGCAAAGGGTTGGCAAACAGTGTAAAGGGTGCAATAAAACCTGGGGCTATGAGAACTGAGAAAAATCCATTGGAATATTGATAACCTTGGAGAAAGCAATTTCAATTAAATAGTGTGGTTAAAGGCATATTGTAAGGAAGAGTGAGTGAATTTGGGGTGTACAGAAATAGGAGAGTGTACGCTGCTGTTTTTGCAGTGCTTTGTTGAACACCTGACCATTTTTAACATATTCATTCATTCATTCAAAGATTATTCAAAGGTGATAGAAAAGAGAGTTGTTATGAAGGTAGAATCAATAAGACTTGGTAATTGAGTGATTATTCAAGGATGATTCTGAGGTTATAAACCTGCATGCTATCCTCATTGCCAGGAAATTTGCTGCTGAATGTGATTTAGTAACACTAAAAATACATTTTTTTAAGAATGCTTTTTTTTTAGGCCACAAAAGGAAAATTTTTCTCATCCAGTCATAATAATAATAATAATAATAATAATAAGCCTTGATTCACAGGTTCTCTGTTAACTTGAAGGGCCTGAATACACTTGTTTTGTTTTAATAATTATTTTTATTGCTGTATTTTGCTTTTGCATCAACTTTACTTCTTATATATCCCTTACATAGTGAGACATCTCTTGTAAAAAAGATCTAAAAAATAAAAAAGCAGTTATTTTTTAAAAGTTAATTTTATTTTTAATCAGGTATTTATTTTTCTGTCTCCTATTCCTCCCTCTAATTGAAAAACAAAAGAATTTTTTCAAAAACTCTTTTTAACAAATCTTAGTCAAGCAAGAGAAATTCTTGCATTGACCATATCAAAAAATACACATCTTATTCTGTCCTTTGAATCCATTATCTCTCTTTCAGAAGTTGGGTGGCATGCTTGGTAACTTTATTGTCTTCTAGAATTGTGGTTGGTTACTTTATTGATCAGAGTTCTTCCATCTTCCAAAGTTGTCTTTACATTGCTGTACATATTATTCTCATGCCACTTATTTCACCTTGCTTTAGTTCATACAAGTCTTCTCAGGTTTCTCTGAAATAGCCTTTTTCATTATTTCTTATTGCGTAGTAGTATTCCATTACATTTTTATACCATAATTTGGTTAACCACCCTCAATTGATGGGCACCCTTTTAGTTTCCATTTTTTTGTCACTTTAGAAAGAACTGTTAGAACTTTTTTTGTACACGTGGGTCTTTTTTCCTCATTTTGATCTCAAAATACAGCATATCTGATATTATATGAAATGGCTCTCATCTACATTCCCATACCTCTACAAGGAAAGGACTGAGGTATAGTAATATATACAGAAAAAGATTCACTATGACCAAGTTGTATTTATACCAGAGAGTGAAACAGTTGCTTCAAATAATTATGTTAAGATACAGAAAAGGCTTTCAGTAGATTGTAGCAATTATTTATGTTTAGTAAACTTGGAGTGACTTTTCTGATTTATTGACTCTCCCTGAGAGCAATTGGTTCCAATCTGGGGATATCAGTCTTCCATAGAAGTCACCCACTTCCCTTAAAACACACAGGGACACAAGTGTCAAAGCACAGAAACATAATTTGCACTTGAACTCATAGAAATTAAAGCGATTCAACAATCACCAACCCTTCCCTCAGATCATCATCTATAAGATGAAGTTAATAATACCTATATTCTAGTACTATCCCAGGGTAGTTGTGAGGCTCAAATGAAATAATCTATTTAAAGTGCTTTGTAAATTTTTAAGCACCATATTAATAAATGTCAATTATCAGTATCACTACCACCACCTCCATCATTATTTCTCAACTCTTCACCTAACCATCATTAAATACTTTTTGTTTTAACTTCTGAGTTGAATTAAAGAAAGCTTAATGGATGAATGAGAAGGAAGAAATAAAGGGGGAAAAGAGAAGGAATTGTGAGATCTGAATTTTGGAATTGTGAAGTCCAGAAATTGAAATTATGGAAAGCTTGAAAAGAGCTCATGTTGAAGGAATGGCAGGTTTGGAGGAGGATGAGAACTTGAGCAAGAGCTAACACAGAGGAAAAAGTGGTACAGCAAAGGAAAGGCATAGAGTGAGCACTTCAAGGTGCCAACGAAGCGAGGAGAATGACACTTTTAAGTTCCTTTGAATTCTAAATCTATCATTCTGTGATCCTCCCTTCAGGGTTAGAGACCCTTCACAAGCACTTAACACAGCAATTCTCTAGGAGTTGGCAAAATGACAGTCATAGATTTTAGGAGACCAGATTCCTAAAGGTTCAGAGAGAGGTTAATTAATCTAACTTCAGTAAGGGAAGCCAGCTAATTAGGAATAGGAAGCATTCAAGAGTGAAATTCTGAAAACACAAAGAGAAACAAATCTGATGGGGAGGAAATGGGAGTTGTTGAAAAAGAGCTAGGTGGAAGTACAAGGAATTTGTTAATGAACCTTTAGACTTTTAGAAGATATACAGAAAATGAAGTCAGGTTCAGTAATATACAATGGATGCCACAGTATGGCAACGTCCTAAGAGAATGAGCTGAGGCTGGCAAGGAAAGCTAAGGATGGCTTATTAACTAGCCTGGAGAAACACAGAAAATCAAATAAAGGACAGGATTGTTATTTGGTTTGTTTCCCTAACCTTTCTAATGAACTCCAGTCTTATACATCTCACTTCCTGTGGAACATCTGAAACTCAACATGTCCAAAATTGAAATGACTATCTTTCTCCCCAAACTCTCCTTTCTTCTCAGCTTCTCTGTTAATATCTGTTACTACTGTTATTCCTCAGTTACTGAACTGGGAGTTTAGAGTGTTAGTCATTGATGCTTACAGAATCATGAATGCCTGAATCTTCTAGTATAAGAGCAGGAGTTGGGAAGGAGAGGAAGACAGCTCCTCAAAAAGGAGGGATAAATGACCCAGGGACAAGTAGGAAATAGTGACCTTGTTGCCAGGAACACAGGGAGATTAAATTACTAGGCTAGGATTCGAACCAAAGTGCTCCTACCTCTGATAATGACTCTCGCTCCCTTATGTAATGACCACTTATCTTAATTAAGTGATTTATAATTATTTAGCATTTCTTGCTTTTTTGTTAATCACTTTTATAATGTGTATAGTCAGGCAATAAATATGAAGCACCTACTGTGTGACAAATACTGTGGAAAGCATCTGAAATACAAAGAAAGATAAAAAATAAACAGTCCCTGTTCTCAAGAGGGCAGACAGCATGAAAATAAATATGTACTTGATGGTTAGCTCTTTGAGGGTAGTGACTGTCCCATCATATCTTACACTTGTTTGCGTTTCCCAGGGTAGCTATCATAAAGCCTTGCGAATTGAAGGTGCTAAATAAATATTTTTCATTTATTGTGTTATTGATTTACAAAGTATTTCTTCACATGTGTTCTTTAAATAATGAGCTCCCTCAGAAACACATTTATTGACCCTATGCCTCTTTAAAATAAACCACAAAAGTACTAGGTTGTTACAACCAATATATTTATTGTAGGATTATAGATTTAGAGATAGAAGGGACCTTAGAAGGGCCAGTGAGTCTAGTCCCCTTGAGAGGTTATGGGACTTTCTCAGAGTAAGGACTTTCTCAGTAAGTACCTGAGGTAGGATTTGAATTTTGAATCTCCTAACTCCAAGCCTAGTGCTCTAATGGGAATTTAAATTTATTATATACCTAATCAACTTTTTTGTTACTTTATTTTCTTGTATTTAACAAGATTGATGTTTAAAAGTTTATGCCAAGGAAGACAAAGAAACCTAATCCCAAACCAGAATCCTGGAGCTGAATGTGAGTTTGGAATTCAAAATATTATTGAGAGCTTTGCTCTGTGGGGCTAATATCTTGTAGGATACAAACATAAATTTCCTTTAAGACATTTAGAAATGTCTATAACTCTGTTATGTCAGATTTAAGGTAACTAGCCTTGTTTTGTGCCAGAGTTGCTGTTATTTTCATAAATCATTTCCTAATTGAAATTCTGTACTTTCATCAAGTCATAATGTGGTGTTACTACCAGCCTGAAGGTAGTATAACATGGCAGATGACCGGGATTTACTGAGTAACTGTCAATATTCAATACTTAATGAGCAAGTTTCTCTAGAAAATGAATGCTGCTTTGGTAGTAAGTAAGATGCTTGAGGAAGTTTCATAAATGGCATAATTTATTAAGTTGTAGGTGATATATCTGATTAGAATTATGGTCAGAAAGAAGCTGAGGGAAATGGGAACTGGAAGACTTTCCTTCAAAGAGAAAGTCAGCAAAAGTTCCCAAAGTAGATTGAAAAGGAAACCACTGATTAGGAATATCCCAAGACTTTAAATGCAAACTATTCAGGGAATCACTGGAAGAAAGAAGAGCGGAGGAAGAGCAGGGAACTTGGAGTTAGGGAGTAGTCTCCCACTAGATAAAAAGATTAAGTAATGGAAGGCAAAGGCAAAGAAAGAAAGGATTTTGACAGCTAGTCAGGATGGTCTAGGGTCCCTGAGCCATGAAGAAGACCTACCAGAACCACATAGAATTCAAGAAACATTTAAGCTGTGAGATTTATTTATGCCTAGGAAAAAACTAGAGTTAAGTGAGGCAGCAATTGCTAAGGGTAGAAAGGTGCTTAATTTAATCTGTGTCAATATTATTTGAAATCTTCATCTAGATTGTGTACCATCTTTTAAAATATAGTAATTATGATTAATAAGCCCTGTATGGAGCTGTTTTAATGAGGAGTGATAGGCAGCTAAGTGGCACATTGTATAAAATTTGGGACTTACCATCCAGAACACTAGAGTTCAAACCCTACTTTAGACACTTACTAGTTGGACAAATCTCTCAGGCCCAGTTTTTTCATCTGAAACATAAGGATAATAACAGTACCTTCCACACAGAGTTGTTATGAAGATATATGTAAAGTGCTGTACAAATCTTAAAGCACTATAGAAATGCTAGCTAATATTATTGCACAATGCTTTGAATGACCTCAGTCCACCTGCTACTGTAAGAAGCCCATCTCTTTTGTATTGCTACTCCCCTGGTGATATTATGTAAATATAAATTTAGAAACACCATGATCTCAGAAGTGTAAAAATGACAAATAATCTTAGAGGGCCATAGAAAGAAGCAGGGTAAATGGAGAGAGATTACCTGGAAAATATGATACAAAGGATTTAATGTCCCTAAGTCTCAATTTAATCACCTGTAATATAAGACAGTTGGACTGAAAGTCCTCTTTGGATCCCTTCTAGCTCTATAAATCTATGATCCAGTGATTTTATTGAAGATAAATATTATCAGAAAAGAAGAAACAAGTCATGAATTAAGAAAAAGAGAAAACAGATGGGCAAGCCAGATGCTACTTTGGTGCCCTAAAGATACTAAAAGAACAAGAGTCATCCAGCAAGCCTGTCAGTCAGTAAACTTTGATTAAGGGCCTCATACATGGTGAGCATTGTGCTAAGCACTAGGCAGCAGAAGATAGTCCTTGTCCTCAAGGAGTTTGTAATCTAATGGCAGAGACAACAAGCAAACAAATGTGTACAAATAAATTATATATAGTATAAACAGGATTTAAGTAGAAGAGAAGGCACTAGAATTAAGATGGGTTGGGAAAAGCTTCCTTCAGGTCATGGAATTTTAGTTGGGACTTAAAAGAAGCCAGGGAAGCCAGAGGGAGAGATGAGGTAAGCGATCACTCCAGGCATGAAGGAGAATGCCAGCATGTTGGAGAGATTCTCTGTGAGGGCTTCTGAGAAGGCGTGGACAAGAAGCATGGAGGACAAGGTACAGAAACGCGCACTTCGTTGGTGAAGACAGTGCCCATTTGGATCAAAGTATGGATACGTCAGAGTAGGCAGTGTATCGGATTTGAAATTAGATAATTTGGTTGTAAATTCTGCCTCTGATGCTATCGTGTGACCCTCAACAAGTCACTGAATCTTAATTTCTTCATCTCTATAATAACAATGATAATAATGTTAATACACCTACAGCACCTACCTTATAGGGTTATTATGAGAATCAAATGAGATAGTGTGTGTAAAATCATTTACAAATTTGAAACACTATTTAAGTGTCTATTTCAGTGTCAACGATGTTGATTCTGTGGGAGTACAGCACCTACCTTATAGGGTTATTATGAGAATCAAATGAGATAGTGTGTGTAAAATCATTTACAAATTTGAAACACTGTATTTAAGTGTCTATTTCAGTGTCAACGATGTTGATTCTGTAGGAGTACTCTTTCTCCTGAGTCCTGTAGAGCTCTTGGTGCTACTCTCCATGGGAGAGCTTTCCTGATTCCCGGGTAGTTAGCGCTCGCTCCTTCCTCAAAGTAACTTGTATTTATTTGTCTGTTCACTTGTTTAAATCAGAGCCTGTTTTTTGTTAATAGCCAGCATTTTTATAATGTTCTAAAGTATGCCAAAGAGCCCAAGAAATGTAATTTCATTTGATCCTCTCCACAACCTTGTGGGGTAGGTAGTTTGAGTATCATCATTTTACAAATGAGGAAAGAGGCTGAAGGGTTAAAGGATTTGCCCAGGGTTTCATAGCTAGTAAGGGCCTGAATCAGGATTTGAACTCAGGTCCTCCTGAATCCAAGTCTAGCGTTGTTCTACCTAGTTTCCCCTTCCATCCTAATGCCAGCACAGTGCCTTGTGCAGAGTGGGGACTTAGGGTCATTGTGTCATAGTTTGAGAGCTGGGATGGACCTTGTGCTTCATCCAGCCCCCTCATTTTGCAGATGAGGAAAATGAGGCCCAGAGAGTTTTGAGCAGTTTGCCTTAGGTTATAGAAGTAGTAAGTGGCAGAGCTGAATCAGGCCCCTATGCTATTGTTCTGAGCTAGGCCTCACTCTGGCCGGTCCTTTAGTAGACTCTGAGGTGAGAGAAGTAGCTGGATTGTTGGGAGAATCAAATGACATAATATATTTTGTGAACCTTGAATTATTTGCAAATCTAAGTTATTATTTGTGTCCTTAAATTTAAAGCTTAACTACTTGTTGAAATGTAGGTACTCTAAAATAGAACTTTATGTAGTTATGAATTAATCAAGTGAGGAGAGAAAGGAAAAATACAAGAAGTTTAAGATTAAAATTTAAAATACAGGAGTTTAAGATTACAGTTAATTATAGAGTATGTTGCTAATTTACCCCTATTTGATAGCGTCCCATAGAGGTAATGTGGCCCAATCCTAAAAACTTTGTGACTGGCCAGTGGGAGTGTGAGAAATTGCACCAAATCCTGTCCTCCAGTAGTCAGCCATTCTTCAGCCTACAATCATACATCTTATCCCTGATACTCTCCAACTCTGATAAGTTCTTTGCCATAGCATGTTCCCAGCTTCTTCTGAACCCAGGCAGACCCAGGAAGATAGTTATAATTTAACCTGTCCCAGAATAGCCATAGTAGAAGCTATGTGGTTACTGTTGGGAAACTTCCGCCCTTCTCCAGTAGACCAGCCCCTGCCTTCCAGATCACCCTGTGGCTCAAGATGGTACTTCTGATGTTCCGAGCAAGGGTTTGGTTGTGTTTGGGACTGGGTGGTCTGTGTCCCAGGGCATAATCAATGGTTCTTCCCTTTTTGTTTTCATTTTGTGTGGGACAGATTCAGTTGCACAAGATGAAGAGGCATGAGTGAATTTTGATCTACATGCATTACATTCTTCCCTAACCCCACAGCCCCTCTTCTGCCCCTCACCAAATACAATACTTTTCTGAATTTCTAAGTACCACTATATTTCTAGTCACCCAGGTTTAAAACCTTAGTACCATCCTTAACTCCACATTATCCCTCATCCCATGTATCTAATTAGTTGACAAGTCTTATCATTTCAAACTCCACCATCTCTCTGCTCACATGTGGTATTCTGATTGATCTCACTGCCACTTTCCTGATCATTAGCCCTTAGTTTGTGTTCACAAATTTGACTTCTTCCCACTAAATGGTAGTTACACAAAAAAATCATAATAAATATCAAATACAGAGTAACCTCATTTATCCAATGATAAATTGGAAAAGTTAAACATGTTAGAATATACCAGAAAACACACGAGTGTTTTTTAGAGCTTTTTAGACAGGAGCAAGATGATTTCTCAACTCAACAAAAAGAATAGTCCCAGTCTCATCCAAAAGAAAGTCTCCAACATCTCTAGGGAGGCAAACTTGAAATCAGGGTTATTTTAAGGGGCTAGCTTCCCCTACATATCTGTAGCTCCCAAAGTCTTGTTTTCCCTCTCTCTCCCAATGAATGTTTGGAATACTGTGTGTCTCTCTCTGAAGAAACTGCCCCAATACCAGCTTTGCCTTTCATGTAGTGAGACAGAGTCAACTTTCAGCATTCTGTCCACCAATCAGGAGCCATATTGGGAGTCACATCTTCCATAGCCAGTGAAGCTGCATGTGAAACTCTCCTGGCTTAGGTGAAGCCTAGTTACCCACTTTTATCATCAAGTAGTCACATTCATAGCATCTAGTTTAGATTTGGAATCTATTAAAAGGCATTCCTTCAATTTCTATTTGCCCTGATTATTCTACACAGTATTTGGAGGTAGAGGATTTAGGCTGCAACCCCACATCTGCCACTTTCCATCTTTTTGAACTTGGGCAAGTCATTAGGCCTTTCACTTCCCTGAAATTAATTTTTTTCATCTGTAAAAAGAAGAGGTTAGACTTGCCGGTCTTAAAGGCCCCTTTCAGCTCTGAATCTATTAGCCTATGAACATAACAGTTGTATAACAATCTTCTCACCATGATTTTCTGCACTTGTTCCTTTTCACTAAGGATGCACTTTAAACATATTTCTTTTCCTTTTCCATTCTAAAATAACCCATTCTTGGATTCTGTCACTTGCTTCATCTAAAACTTTACTTGCAGATTTCAGAGATGAGGCATTCTGTGCGTATTTAATTGAGAATCTGTTAAATGGTCTATAATAGAAGTGTTTGTATCAGGTGTGGGGAACCTGCAGCCTTGAGCCCACATGTGACCCTCTAGATCCTGAAGTGTGGCCCTTTGACAGAATCCAAACTTCACAGAGTAAATCCCCTTAATAAAAGAATTTGTTCTTTAAAACTTGAGATTGTCAAAAGGCCACCCCTAAGGACCTAGAAGGCCACATATGACCTCGAAGGTACAAGTTCCCTGATCCTGGAGCACTTTTGAGCTTCCTCAGCTTAACATTTCATCTTTTAATATTATTGATCCACTAAGAATTTATTTTTTTCCACTTTAATAGTATTTTAGTTTTCCCAGTTATATGTAAAGATAGTTTTCAACATTTTGAGTTCCAAAATTTTTTCTCTTTCCTTTCATTCCCTCTGCTTCCCCAAGATATCAAGCAATCTGATACAGGCTACACAAGTACAATCATATTAAACACATTTCCACATTACTTATGTTGTGAAAGAAGAATCAGAACAAAAAGGGGATATCATGAAAAAGAAAAAACAACAAAAAAGAAAATATTATGCTTCATTCTGCATTCAGACTCCATAGTTCTTTCCTGGATGTGGATAGCACTTTCCATCATGAGTCTTTTGGAATTGTCTTAGATCACTGTATTGCTGAGAAGAGGCAAAAGTTGACCAAAGTTGATTATCTGGTACTGTGTTCAATGTCCTCCTGGTTCTGCTCACTTCACTCAGTATCAGTTCATAGAAGTCTTTCCAGGTTTTTCTGAAATCTATCTGCTCATCATTATAACACAATAGTATTCTTTTACATTCATATGCCACACCTTATTCAGCCATTCCCCAGTTGATGGGCATCCCCTCGATTTCCATTTCTTTGCCGCCACAGAAAAGAGCTGCTATAAATATCTTTGTACATGTGAGTTTTTTTCCCTTTTTTATGATCTCTTTGGGATCCAGACCTAGTAGTGGTATTGCTAGATCAAAGAGTAAACACAGTTTGTCTGCCCTTTGGATATAGTTCTAAATTGTTCTCCAGAATGGTTGGATCTGTTCAGAACTCCACCAACGATGCATTAGTGTTTCAGTTTTCCCACATCTTCTCCAACATTTATCATTTTACTTTTTTGTCATATTAGCTAATTGGATAGGTGTAATGTAGTACCTCAGAGTTACTTTAATTTGCATTTTTCTAATAAATAGTGATTTAGAGCATTTTTCCTATGACTATAGATAGCTTTAATTTTTTCATCTGAAAACTGTCTATTCATACTCATCATTTATCAATTGGGGAATGACTTGTATTTTTATAAATTTGACTCGGTTCTCTTTATATTTTAGAAATGAGGTCTTTATCAGAAACACTGACAATAAATAATTATTTCCCAGCTTTCTGCTTTCTTTCTAATCCTCATTGCATTGGCTTTGTTTGTGCAAAAACTTTTAAATTTAATGTACTCACAGTTATTCATTTTGCATTTTATAATGTTCTTTATCTCTTGTTTGATCGTAAATTCTTCCCTTCTCCATAGATCTGATAGGTAAGCAATTCCTTGCTCTCCCAATTTGCTTATGGTATCACCCTTTATGTCTAAATCATGTACACGTTTCGACCTTACCTTGGTGTACAGTGTAAGATGTTGATCTGTGCCTAGTTTCTGCCATGCTATTTCCTAGTTTTCCTGGCAATTTTTTTCAGATAATGAGCTCTTGTCCCAGAAGCTGGAGTCTTTGGCTAACATTTCATTATTAAGAAAATATTATGTTACACAGGCATATGTGTGTATCCACAAGTAATTCTCTTATTTTTTTGCAAGAAAAATAAGGGGACCAGTGGGATAGCTGCATTTCCTATTCCCAGGCATTTTCTATGCTGTGGTAAAACTTGGTATCTTCCCCGGTGATGATGGCAGGGGTTGGAAGAGGCTCAGTTTTCCAATAAAAACCATTATGATTAAGACCATTCTGAGAGGATAATCGCTTTCAAATTCTTCTCCATCATCCTATGGGGTCTTTAAGAGCTTCAGAGTTTTCATGCTTTGCTAGATTTTCAGTTGATTAAACCAAAGATGACACATTCATGGCTTAACAATCAATCTGAACATGCTTCCTCATACAAGACAATATGCTAAGTTCTGGAGATACCAAAACAAAACTGAGGCAGTCCTGTCCTCCTGTGGCTTATATTGTAGTGTGCTTGAGAGGCATACACAACAGATACAAAAATATGTAAATACAATAAATGTACAAAGTAAATGAAAGCTCCAATTCCTCATTGTGGTGTGGAGAGAATCCTGGTTTTTCAGATGCTATGCCAGTAGAGTGCAAGGTCAGGCAGTTTTTACCATACTGGAAAAGACTTTTGAGTATACAGACCTGTAGACTGAATAGTCTTTCTGAGGACCAGCCTAGCTAAACAACAAGAGGCTTATTGACCAGTAAATAGTCTGGTAACTTGGTAATTATTTCCATTATGTGGAATAATGGAAGTTATAAAATGGTTCTTCATCCCAAGGGGTCCTCTTTTTTTCAGTGATGTGGCATAGAGTGGCAGAACACTGGGCAGAGGGTTCTAAGACTCAGTTTTTAGATAGGCCATAAACTTTAACTTCACTGTTGGCCTTCTGAATGTGAGATCCTTGTCCAAAGATCAATAAATACACATCATACTACTGGCTCAAGTAAATCATGTTAATCTCACTTTAACTAAAACCAGAAGATAGAAGGAAATTGGAGTTAACTAGAAGGATAACTGACAAATTCTCCCTAGAGAGGCAAATAAAGGCATGGGTAGTCATCCTTTATTATAGATTCAAAGGTACTAAGAAACATCATTTCATGGGATAACTGGTCCCCTTATATTGTAATGCTCATGATAAATATTTGCAAAAAAGACTACCATGAAAACAATTGCAAATAGTATACCACCATCTAGTGTAGATTATGAAGAGGTAAAGAAATTCTGCCAACAACTTTGTAAGACCCAGTTAAATCAACATTACTTTGATATTGGGTAATTTCATTGCAACTATTGAACTAGGTTAAAGAAGCTGAAAATTGTGTTGAAAAGTATAAATTGGGAATAAGGAATCAAAGATACTCCGTAGGATCTTAAAGTCTGTAAGTCGCATATGTTTACATTGAGAAAAAGAATTTGAAGATACTAGACATGATGAACATAAAATAACATCACAATTGAATTTATTCTGTTTTAATAAACAGGAAATCACTTATTACTGACTTGGAAGTCATTCTTGAAATCAAGTAGTCAGAACATCAACTTTTTAGAGTAAAGATCAAAATGAGTACAAAGTTAATGCTATTAAAACTACTAATATCTGCCTTATCTAAATTTGTTATAGGCCAAAAACATGGGATATGAATAGAAGAAATGAACATACATACCAAGAAAAATAATTTCTTGTAGAAGTTGAACCTCTTTTTAAAAAATCACCAACAATGACTTAGCAGCCACATCTTTCGGTAGCCCTGGGATGTGTTTGTACCTGCCTGGTGATTTAAACTCTGGGAGGGGAAGCTAGGCCCATTTCTTTACATGTCTTGGATTCCAGTTTCTTCCAAGCTACTTTTCTTTTATCCTTCAGATATGAAGATTATGTTCCCTAATGCATAAGACAAAGATGAAATAGAAATGATCTCTTGGTTATCAATTGTTATCATCTCATCCACTCCCAAATACACTTTTTTTTATCTTCCTCTTGCCTCCAATATAACTTAAAAATATTTTTGCTGTTGTAACTCTTCATGGCAAGCTTTATTTCCTACACTTTACTGTTCCTAATGTTACTCCTACAAATTCATGCCATATTTTCATATTCATCCTCAGTTTTCTATCCCTGCTTTAATTTTCTTTCTTTACATGCCTTTTAAAACATCTGGGTTGATCACTATGTATCTATAGTGTTCTCCTTAAACAGTGCCCTCTTTGGTCTTTATGTGGCCAAATTTTGTTGTTGAGAGCATTGCATCCCTCTTGAATAGACTTCTTGGGTCATCAGAGCCTATCTTTCCTTTCTCTAGATTCTTGAAAATACATTCTCCTAACATCTAAGGTCCCTTTGACAACACTTGGCATTATCTTGCTCACATATTGCAGTTGTTGTGGTTACTTTCTCCTAAGTCCCTTTCATTTCTCTCATTCACTTGACTCATATGGACTTCTCACAAGTCATAATGATATTAATTTATGAAATCACTGACTATTGTAGGGCAGATATTTTAGTTAAGCAGTTTACATTTATTTTTTCTCTTTATTTTTTGTTACATTTTAAGTTCTGAATTTTCTCCTTCCTTCCCTCCTCACTCTGCACTAGAGAAGGCTGCCATTTGAGACAGATTTATAAATATATGTAAAACTATACCATGCATGCTACTTTTATCAGTTCTTTTCTGTGGAGGTGTATAGCATCTTCCTTCATAGGTCCGTTATAGCTGAATTGAGTATCGGCAGTATGCAGAAAACTTGGTTGTTCACAATTATTCTTCATAAGCAGTTTATAGTTAAAGGATAATTGTTTTTTAAGTTGTTGGGGGGAAATGTACCTATTATGATTGCTTTCCAAAGCCAACAACTGTGATCTGTTTTCTTCTCCAGAGTCAACAGTTGATTTCTCTTTCCCCACCCCCACTGCCATGACATTGACATGAAATAGTCCTCTCTTAATAATCAGGTTACACTTTCAGGGGGCCTCACTAAGGAGGAGGAATTTGTTATAGACAAAATTACAAAAACAAGTTGATCAGAAGGACCCTTCCAACTGCGTCTGATTCATGAAGCTGGTGCAGATAAGGCCTTTCCATGCCTTCCTCATGCCCCTCTTTCAGAGTCTCCCACACATGTTCAAATGTGTCCTGACATGGCCTTCTCCTTTCTAGCTGGGACTTGATGGGTAGGTGGGTGGGGGAATTCCCAGTTTTGTTTAACATCTCAGTTGTGTTGTGGGTTTGGCCAGCATTTTTATGATTAGTTTTCTAACCATTGGTTTTTTTTTCTTCCTGTACCATCCATCGTATGGTGACTCATCTGCAGTGATACTGTTACCTTGGAAGCGAAATGTTTTCTTCCATGGCTGAAATTTCATGTACTAATAAACATTCACAGGTTATACGCAGGTTGTTCTTTTTTCCAGGAAGGTTAAATAAAATATTAAACTATCTGAAGGAGATTTTTTTGTGTTGGATTTCCCAGTTTGGGAATTAATTATTAAATAATAAATTGCCACCACCACCCCAACCCCACCAAATCCATTGTTTTCATAGAATGCTGATCAGTTTACTCCACAGAATTTATCACTGATCTTACACCACATTTTTATTTAGCTGGTGAGGCATACTAAAAATAGGACTGTTCGTGATATCTGGGGATGGACTACTGAAGAAGGGAGAAAGCAGTATAAACTTAATTATGTCACCTGTCTCCCTGTTAGTAGGCAGGACTATCCATGAATGTTTGCAGATAGTTGGTATTTATAAAGTTGCAGCATTTAAAATTTAATATAGTATGCAAACATTGTATTGCATCTAGGACAGATAAAGTTAAAATTATTGACTTAGATGAAATAGCACTTTCGTTATATGGAGAAGTCTAAAGAATACAAAGGAAGTAATTATCTTTGAGATACGAACTATGGTGGTTTTTTTGCCTTTTTCATAGTACTATGTTAGGGCTTGAGGAAGGAAAAAAAAGTGAATTCCTGTTTTGCTGTTGGATCCTTAATCTAAAATAAGAGATAGCTAAAGAGAAAATAGAATGTTCTGACCTCTCTGGTGCTTACTGAATAATCATTACAGATCTGTTGTGTAATAGTAGTGACTATTTCAACCAAATTTATATGCTTTTTATGCACTGATATCACATAATCAAATACTAGATTGAATTATGTTTTGTTTTCTTAGAACATTTTAGTGTTTTCTATAATGCAAATAAAGTCTATTATTTCTGTAAAAACAAGCATTTAGTTAATTAGATACCGAATAAAATTAGAGTAATCTCAACTTTTCACATAATTTTGGTCAATCTGTGAATTTTTTTGTGTTTTTCTATATCACCTAAAAAGAATAAAAACAAGGAACATATTTGTAATTTTGTGGAGCTATCTTTTTTTTTTGTTATAATTACATGATGTGTGATGTGTATTTTTAAGACTCTGGTTCCATGACTAACTTATTTTTTTTGTTTTCTTGATTATTTGAATTTAGCTCCTTTTTGGTTCAGGTGTGCTAGTGTCCCTAAGCCTTTCTGGGCCACAGCTGGATAAAGTGGTGATTGACAGAACCCTGGTGGGGAAGCTCATCTCGGACACCATCAGTGATGGTAATTACACCTTTGTGCAAATCAATGCTTACATTAACAATAGAACAGGAGAAATTCTCTGTTAACAGGTAGACTAATTATTGCCACTGGAGATTTGCAAAACACAACAAGTAATTGCTTGTAATGCCATAGTTATCACCCTTGGGACCAGGAACAAGTTTTAAACTAGTATTTAATGTTAAATTTGATTTTTGTGTTGTGAAGCATTAAGTATATTTTGAAGTATTTTATATTTTCTTTCAAATATACAAATGTTTTGAAATATGCGTCTATATTTGGAATTTGTCCATGAAAAAATGCCTATAAATATGGAAATTGGAAATGTATGTGAATTTCTTTAATGTTTTTTATGATGGTATTTGAAAAATATTTACTGTACATATTAAGTTGATATTCTGTTATCAACATCATTGATATCTATGATCTCTCTCTCTCTCTCTGTCTCTCTGTCTCTCTCTCTCTCTCCTCCTCTTTCCCTCTTTTTATTTGATCTCTGATTTCATTTGGTATAGGGAATTTCCAATGAAGAAACACCTTCTGCCAATGCATATTGGCACTTGCTCTGTGAATACAGGGCTTGCTGCAGGTGATGAGAGGTTATGTGACAATATATGTCAGAGGCAGGCCTCAAACCTAAGTCTTTCTGAGCTTTTTGTCTACTCTCATGTATACTAGAGATGTCAAAGTCAAATAGAAACATATTTCTGCAGGTGCATATTGACTTAGAAAACCGCATATCTATGTTGTATTTTATTTTCATTTATTTTTAGACATTTCCCAGGTTTGGGCCCACATGAGGCCAAGGCTGAGAGTTTGATGCCATTGATGTATACCATGCTGCTTCTCTTGTGAGCTCTTCCAGTCATTGAAAATTTCAAAATACATAAACACTACTAGAAAATTTATTTTTCCTATTATGTTGGTTTTCAAAAGGGACATTGTTAAATTTTTGATATTCTATTACAAAGTACAGTTAGGAATTTGTATTTGTCATTAATATTTTTATTTAGAAAGTCTTAAAAATATATGTTGTGAAGGCAGAGTAAAGGTGCAGAGTAACTTCAGTATATAGTTATGTGTTCAACCCAAGTACTGCTATACTCAATGCATGATGATATCTAAACATGATAGGGCATGAGAAAGCTGCATATATGCAAATTATTTAGGGAAGGAACAGGGATAGGACTTATATGTTTCATAAATTAATATTTCATATCAGGTTTTCACTGTTACATATTTAAGTGGTTAGACTTACTGGCATATACAAAAGTAATTCTCATAAGAATATGAGTTGCAGGAAAGTTGCTGATCTACATTTTTAAAAGGAGTTACATATACGGATGAAATCACAAGTTCAGGACCACATGCCCCTGACCTTCTTACCAATTCCCCCCCCGACTAAAAAGCTAGATCCATATAATAAAAAGCTCTATTATAAAGACTCTGCTGTATTTAAGTAAAAAAAAATTATGCATATTTGACTACTAAAAATTATGTTCATTAGAAACAAGTTATGAAAAGTCTGATCTTCATGTTTAAAAAGATTTTGATGAGAATTTTAGAAACATCTTTAGAACTTATGACCTTCTCTGGACTTTACAGAGACCACAGTTAGCATCTTAAACTGGCACTCTCTTGTCCCTAGAGATATTCCATCATGCTTCATATGCTCATGTCCAAATATCAGGACCAAAAAAAAGCAAGGCAATAACACCAAAGAAATGTGAAGTTCTCCATATATAATATGGGAGAGTGAGAGAATGTCTAATATCTGATATTTGCTCATCTTTGCTTTGTCCCTGTTGTCTCTAGGATAAGCTAACAAATTCCTCTTTTGATATTTAAATCCATTGCAACTTGGAGCCAATCAGCTTTTCCAGGCTTATTTTACATTTCTTCACTTCACACCCTCTGAATTTGAGGCAAACTAGCCTGCTTGTCTTTCCTCATACATGATGCCTTTACACAAATCTGGCATCCATGCCTGGGATGCTTTCCTTCTTTACCTTCCCATCATGGGATCCCTAACATTCCTGCAACCACTCAGCAACCATGGCCTCCAAGACTTTTCCTGATCCCCTGAAGAAGTTAGTGTTCCTCAGTAGAATATAAACTCCTTGGCTTTGGTTTTGCCTTTTTATCCCCAGCTTCTAGCACGTAGGCATTTGATAAATGCTTTCTCAATTAAATTGTGTAGCACCCAGGAAAAAAGTATGTATAGTGAGATTTGTTCAGGAGAGTTTACTCATCCAGCTATAACTTCACATGACTCTACTAAATGAGGTCCCTTTTCTTCAGTATCCATTTTGTTTTGAACTGTGCTTTTATTGGTGTAGGGAATTCCCAGTTAGTAAACTCACCTGTACCAATGTAGTTTGGCACTTGCTTTGATAATTGCCTGGGACATGGAGAGATAAAGTTCCTTACACAGGATCACATAGCCAGTATTTGTGAGTCAGGTCTTTAACCCAAGTCTTTCAAACTCATCCTGGCTCTTTCCCTACCAAGTCACACTTCCTTGTTGACTTGAATTTTAAAAAATATTATTATCAGTAATTGCTTTTGTAATTAAAGATATAATTGTCCTATGGAATCACAGGGAAGTCTCTTAAGAATTAATAAGAAAAATTCACAGTTATATGCTTTCAGATTTCCAAATGGCTTTCCTTACAACAATATGCTGACTAGTAATAACAGTAGTATAGATAATCATTTTCATTTTGTGATAATAATGATGGTAATAATAATGAGTCCCTTGGGCAGCAAAGAGATCAAATTGGTTAATACAGAAATTAATACAGTAACTGTTCATTGGAAGGACAAATACTGAAGCTGAAGGGTAAACAGGTTCATTGGAAAAGACTCTGATATTGGGGAAGACTGAAGGCAGACAGAGAAGGGGACAACAGAGGATGAGATGGATAGATAGTGTCATAGAAACAAACATGAACTTGGACAGATTTTGAGAGATAGTGGAGGACAGGAGGGCCTGGTGTGCTCTTTTCCATGGGAGTCATGAAGAGTTGGATACAACTGAATGAATCAACAACCAAAGCAGCAACATCTGACCTTTTTATAGGATGTTCCAAAAGTCTTAGTGCACTTTTAAGCTCTAATAACTTAGAACTTGTTCTCCAAGTGTTTTAATATATCATCACACTCAAATCTTCAAAGCAGCCACCTAAGCAGGGACTATTCCATAGTCACATAGCTAGTTAGTGCCAAAAGCAGGATTCAGACTCCGTTTCCCAACTCCAAGCCCTGAGTTATTTCCACTACACCACATTGTCTTTTATGTATACCTACAATGAGGCTCATACATTAAGCTGCCCAGTCATAGAGTTAATGCGCATTGGATCTGGGCACACAGCGATTTGCCCATCAGGTTTAATGCTCCTCTAACTTCGCCACACTCCTCTCTACTGTATCAGAACACTACCACACTTACAAGACATTATTAAAAGGCCGTCAGTTTAGTTTTTACGTTCAAGTGATTCTCCTCCGAAAAGGGCTCTATTGTTCTTGACATTTCGAGTATTTTTTACTCAGAACTGAACTATGAATGAATAGAACAAGAGTGGGTGAATGAGCCAATAAATGTGTCAACACAATTCCCAGTGAAATATCTCTACTCTTGGCTCTCTGTAAGATGTCATTGTTTTAAAAGTTTATGATAGTCACTTTTGGGAGATTCTAGACTGGATTTTCTATTCATAAATAAATGTCTATAAATATAAGATTAGATTCAAATTTTATTTAAGCCATATAAGGCACTAATGTTAGAATATCTATATTTAGCTTGCAGCATATGAGAAATGTTTGTCATTTACTAAATTTCCAAAGATATGCTATTTTACACACAGTAAAAACTACACATTATGACAAAATGCTAAAATTGTCCTTGTCTTGAATTAAACAATCATAACTGGGTCTCGTGGAAATGAGATAAGGTAAAAAAGGTAAGAAAACATCAATACTTAACCAACTGCCCTAGTGATTTTGTTCAATTTTTACTGCCTACCTACCTCACACAAAAACCGTGAGAATAAATGAGATGCAATTTTGATTCTCAAAGGCACTATAATTCTAGAGTTGCTATTAATATCAAATAATGACAACATCTGGTTGGGATAGCTGATTATTTGCTTACAATTTCCCTTTCCTTACAGCAATGTAGTGCAAAGGAGAGCTTCCATATTGTAGTGTCAATTTCCATATGTGTATAATCCTTGACCTCTCTGTTGACACTGCAAACAAAAGTACCATTTGTGGCAATGGTGATGATTTTGTCATACTGAAGCCTCTTCACTAAGAATTAAGCAGAGACTACCAACTCCATTTGTATCTTGAAGTCATCTTTTTTCATTTAAGTTTATTTCATTTTACCCAGAATAATGCTCTCTCTTGGGAACCAGATAACAATATGATTCCTTGGCAGTTCTCCAGACCCCTATAATTGTGTACATCCACTGTTGTCACTGGCTTTTACTAAGGAGTGCGGGAATAAAATAAGATGCATAAAACTTTAAATGACTTTTTGCTTCTAATAATAAAATAGAAGTATTCATCTGTTATTATTATTATTTTATATAATATATATTATGAATATCATTTATTTCCCCCTACTATTGAATAAAATTAGCTGGTTGTTTTTGTTAACATTATATCATTATATCTGATTAATTTTGTGTGCATCTCATTCCTATTATGATTTATGTATGACATTCAACTTGTGTGACCCCACAGGAAAGTTTCTCTTTAGCTCATCTTAAATCCATAAAATTAAGTTGGTTGAGATCATTGGTCTCCAATCACCTATGAATCCCAGCTGGTGATAATATTGTTATTTAAAGTCAGAGATTTGTAATTCCAGATATCTTCATTTAGCCAAGTAAAGAGTCACAGTGAAATCTTTTAAGATATGAAAACTTGGTCCTGAAAAATTGCTTTTTTTGCAGTTAAGTTGTTGATAAATTGATAACCCATGAAATTATATTATCACATTTATTTGTCTTCCAGCTATTCTCACAGACAGTTTCATCATTTTGTCATTTTTGGAACAAAATAAATTATGCTATATTCAATTTACTAAGAAGTTGGATTCCCCTGATGTAAACAAAAGATTTGAAAAACTCTCCACCTCAGAGTATAAGGTAAATATGTCAGCTAATAATGTTATTATGAGCCACTAGAACTTGTTAGAGCAGCAAAAGATTGATTTTATTTCTCATTTATCATATATATTAGAACATACACATTATATATATGTATACATATGTATATGTATCTCTCTCCTTTGGGAAGTTGTATGTATATTATATATTAAATTATATGCATTTATATTATATATATGTGTATATAACTTCTCAAAGAAGCTAGTGATCTGGGGTTTAAATTTGCCCCAGTAGAAACAATGCTATGATTAAACTTGTTTTTATTTTAACAATAGCAGTCTAATAACATTCACATAAACAAACAGAACTTTTGGAAGCCAAGGACTGATAATTGAGAAGATTATATGTAATCTCTTCAAATATTCTTCTGACTTTTTTTGCTAGCTACAGTGGACATACTTTTATGATCTTTCTTAAAGCCATCATGTAACACAGCCCAGGAAGGTTGCTGTAGTCTCTATTTCTTAGAATAAACAAAGAAAGGAGGGAAAAAGACACTTTCAAAGGCTAATAGAAAAGTGTAGTAAAGGAAGGATGTGGAGCCTCCCTTAATATGCCTAGAGAAAATATGAAAAGAAAATTCCTCCATATGTATCTTTCCTTCACTAACTCTGGGTAATTTGTTTTCTTGTATCAGGGACTTAACTACTATAAGGCAAGATTTTCATTTTAAATGATGTATTTAATTTAAGTTTTTGCCACATTATATTTTAACTTGCTTGGACGGAATACTCTCTGCTAGGATGAATATCTAATACATTTTCCAGGCTGTTTCAGTTCAAGGCCTCCTTTCAGCACTGACTTGTGTTTGCGAGATTGAGCCAACCTCTGTAACGTTGGATTTGAGACAGTTCAGTGTTCACCAGGAACTGAGCTGATACCTACTTTCCTTAAAAAAGATGCACACTTATGCCATATTTATAGCACCTTTAAGCAAAGAGTAAGATTTTTAGAAGCCACCACCTTCGTAGCCAGAAACGTAACTTTATGTTTCAGAAGGATGGTGCTTGGCCCAACACTGTACTTTAGACTCATTTCTGATTCTTCTGACTATTGACATAACTAAATGGATTTTAAGTACTGTGATTTTTTTTAAATAGAGAGAAATATGTTCCTTATGAGCTTAATCAGAATTAACACCTAGTGTCCTAAAATTGATTGTTCCTGAATTTTGCTGTTTATGAACAGTATGGAGCTTCTGAAAGATTTATTTGTATAATATCAGCTTTTGTTCTCAGAAAAACAGTGGTAATCATTAGAGATTATATTTTGCTTAGCAAAAATTGAAAAGGTATTAGTGTTTTCAGTGGGATGCATCTTTACATCAGAATGGCTAACTATGGTCCAGCATTTAAAGCTATGTAATAATTCATATGAGTTGCTTTAAAAGAGAAGTTAAGTCTTACATTAAGAGTACTTTTAATGTTATCAAATAAACTAATGCATGACTAGTTTACATAATTCAAGTATAGACAGATGTCGTGTAATAATCTTCTTTAGTGATGGAGGGCTGTTTCTTAATGGGAACAGAGATAAATTGTCAAGATATCATACTCTTTTATGGACTTTAGTGCTTTGATGAATCCAAGATTTCATCAGGTGGAAAACTCCTTCCATCACTACAGATCACAACCCATCCATGACATTTCATTTTATGCAATTTATATCCATATTTTTCCATAAATCTCTTATAGAGGATTTGTCCAATACACTATAGGTCTTCCTTGAGAATTCCTGCCATCCTTCTGTTAGCTGACTAGCTAACCTTCTTTTCCCATGTACATATTTCCATGAGCTAGTTCTGAAAAACAGACTTAGAATTGGGTCCTTGTGCTCAAGAGAGGTGATAGTTATTCAGTTACTTTCCTTTTTGCATTTCTTTCTTTGAATTTAGGGAATACAAGTTTTCCAAAACATTTCTAGAAATTCATATTTTTTTCTCTAAAGATACTGCCAATTTCATTTTTTAATGGCCACTATGGTTTTTTTTTTCTTTTACATCAGAAGTAGACTAAAACAAAATGTTAGAGAGTGGTATGCAAAATTTAATTTATACTTAAAAGCACAAAATACCTATTAGCTTGTGCAATTATCCATTTGAGGTTTTATTTCAAGAAATTGCTCAAGTAAAAGTGGGAACTAAAGAGTGACTATTCCATTATTTTACAAATTTGCTATACATGAATTCTTTTAAATGCAGATAATTTTTTGGCAAAGAAATTGTAGAGTAAAAATATTGAAACTATTGACCTGTAACAAGTTTTTCTTTCTATGGCTTTTTAATCCATTTCAATTTACTGAACAGTGAGGAAACAGTACAAGGAGTTAAATGTTTACCAGGAGAGAACAACATTGGTAATTACTTTGATTTCAGTTCCTTTTGATGTGTATTCAGAGGATGAAGAGGTCAATAATATTATGGCCATGCAAATAGAAAAGGGTTCTTTTTGACCATATTTTTTAAAAAAGCAAAGGATTATTAAAGCATTAACCTTGATTTTAATGGCCTTGGTTGAGTGGTGAGATCACAATTTGGATGAGCCTGATTATTTACTAAATACAATACATAAATGCAACGGGTTCTTAACACCCATTGCACTCTGGCATTATCGCATTACTGCCATCCTTTGTTGCCTTGCAGACAGGAATATGAAAGCAATCTGTCATGTAGTGAGACTGGCTCCAGAAGCATTTCTCTGATAAGAGGACCCCCTGCCCTTTGCTAGTGTCTGGTCCAGTAGGCTTAGCCATGCGCTTAATCCCCAGAAAGTGGTTCGATTATTGCTGACCAGCAATGGCAAGATAGTTTTTTTTTTCTTCCTAGCTATCAACCTTCCATTAATTCCTTAAGCAGAAATGCAGTGCAATCTATATTTCCTTGGCATGTGTCACCCAGATGTGGTGCACTGCTCATGTTTTCAAATAACCATGTTCCAAAATAACATAGTTTGAATAATAAATTCTGCAAATCCTTCCTGAAAAATAAAAGCACAGTCTTTATGAGCTGCATAAACTTTATGTTCATAATTGTTGTTTGTTTCCATCATGAAGCATCTGTATGTGTGCACATATATTTATAAATTCCTCAAGCTAATATTTGCCAAATGTCCTTTCTTCTTTTGTTATCATGAATCTTTTTTTTTTCTTTTTTTAACTATTAACTGTTGTGTCTGAAACAGTCATCGGAGGCTTCTGGTCGGCAGCACTGAACTTGTCATTTCATATTGCTGGTCTTAAATCCTGTGTGTAGGTCGATACTGTCAAGCAACCATGACTGTACATTTTGGTATTGATTAGAGTGACTGCAGAAAATCCCTTCTGAACCCATATTGTTCCTTTTTATTCCTTCAACTAAAAATGGGCAAATTTTGAGCATTTATCTTTTTAGATATGTCAAAAGAATTTGAAAAATTCTGACACATAAGGACATATTTAACATGTAGTTTATGTGCATTTATGTAGAATCTACATGTTTAGAAGATTTTAATTATTGTATTTTGAGGGGTTTTCACTTTAAAAAAAACAAATGTTTCTTTTACTTTTTCCTCCCTTTTTTGATACTTTAGATATCCTACCTGGAAATACCTGGCCCAATATCCCGGAGAATAGTACGTCATCTAGCTATTAATTGTATTCAAGATATGGCCATTTGTTGGTGGGAAATAGCTAGTGATGATGTTTGGCCTTGGTCTCCTATTTCTAGTGCAAAGGACAGAGCCAATCTGTTCTTACTAGCTTGTAACCATGGAAGACTGGAGGTAAGATTCATTGTTTTATTATTCTCCATCAGTTCTGGTAGTGGAAATACTTTAAACTGAAATGTATTTCTACGGAGTGTAAAATATATGTATGGACATACTTTGAAGACCAAATATGATAACCTTACAGGGTAGGGAGATTGTCTGACCTGAAATCAGTTCATTCTTTTAGTAGCATTTCTCCTAAATGCCTTAATTTATTTTCTTTTACCTTTTCAAAAATATAGCTACATATGAATGGAAAGGGTAGCATGCCCCCATACATTTCTGGCATCACCTAACATTTTAGTCTTACCATAATTTCACACTTGCATTTGATTAATTAATATCCTCTTCAAATTTTCAAAACTTTTCCATCAATAATATATATCAACAAGGCTTTATCGATACTACTAAATCACAAAGTGAGCAAAAGGCTTAGAGCTGGGAGACATCTTAGAAATCATCTGGTCCAAACCTTCGATTCAGTTTGAGAAATATTTTTTAAGTGCCCACCATGTTCCAGGTCCTGCGCTAGAGGCTGAGAATACAGGGAGTAGAAAGAAACAGTCCTGTGTTGTATGAGAAAGGAGGAGGCAGAGAGGGATCACAGCTGGAGATATTGGGGAAAGCTTCCTCGAGAAGATGGCATGTGAGCTGCACCTCCAAGATTGACAAGGATTCTACAAGGTGGAGATGAAGGAGGAAACTTTCTGGGCTTGGGCAAAGGCTTCCATGAAGATGGGGAATTAGGGTATGGGATTTTGACTTTGACTTCTAGAGCATGTGTAACCGCTTTGACAGGAACGTAGACTTTGTGAGAGAGAGAGAGAAGGGGGCGGGGGAGAGAGAGAAGAGAAGAGGTGAAAGAAGGCTGGAGAGGTAGATGGGGACAGAGTGTGGAGGGCCTCAGGAATTCATATTTCATCTTAGAGGCAAAGGGAGCCACTGAAGGTTTCTAGAGCGGAAGAATGACACTGAATCAGAAAGATTGTTTTGGTAGCTGGATGGAGGATAGATTGGAAAGGGGAGAGCTTAGAAGCAGGAAGGCCGGGTAATAAATGATTCCAAGAGTCCAGTGGAGAGATCCATAGGATCCTGAAATAGGACAAGGAGTGTAGAGCAGAGTGGAGGTAAAATCAGACTTGTATAGCGATTAGGTGTATGTGGGGGAGGGGGTGAAGCATAGGGAAGAGTCAAGGATAACTGAAGTCATGAAACCTGGCTGATGAGAGAATCAGAGCCCCAGGTTTGGAAGGGACCTCAGAGACCATATAGTTCAATTAATAGTAGCTAAACAAAAATCCACGCAATGTTGCGTATTGTTAAGAGTGCAGAATTTGCGGTCAAGATCTGGATGCAAATCCTACCTCAGATATATACTAGTTGTGCGTGCCATTCTGCCTTTGTTGGAGTTGCCTGGCCCCCTGGGGACTGCACTTCCTAGGCACTGTGGTATGTTGCCTAAGCACTGGTCTGTCTAGATGTTTGTCTCCCTTTTTTGTCTGGTTCCATGCTTTGGTTTCTGCCTGCCTGGGCTTATCTCCAGTGTATTGATTATCCCCAAACTATCCTGTAAATAACGTTTTTGTACGTAGCTGTTTGCATGTTTTCTCTCCCATTAGACTGTGAGTCCCTTAAGAGTAGTGACTCTTCTACCTTTTTATAGCATCTACCTCCCAGTGTTACTGTGAAGATAGTATTTAGAAAGCATGTAGCACAGCACCTGGAACACAGTAAGTGCTTAATAGATGCTCATTGTTGATTGAACTTTTGTTTGATTTTTCTCAGTCTTTTCTGAAGTCCTCAACAGGATGAAGGACTTTGTGGCTGTTTATTTTGAGGTTTCTTCATCATTGTTCCTTCTGGTGCATTTTAGAGATTTCACAAGGTAGTGTTGGGAGATTAGGGCTCTTCTATGTACCAATATTTCCACAATACCTGAGGATTCTTGAGATAGATTTGAAAGTCCTAATGACATGGAGGAGACTGTGGGTTTTTGAAAGCTATTCTAGTGCATCTAGGCCCTTCTAGCAGGTTCCATCATGCTATAAAAAGGTTTTGAGCCTGGCATAGTGCTGTCTGCTTTTTCAAGACCAGCATAGCCAAGTACAGGGATCCTTATCAAGCTACTTGGTGATGAATTTCTTGGCAATGTCAACTTACACAATAAAGGAGCATATAAAATGACTCTTCTACCTTTGTGGCTGGTTCCCACTACAGTGATGGTGGCAAAGTTGTAGAAAATGAGACACAAGTTGCTAAGAATAGCAGGTTTTAGACCATCTGCAATCATTACCTTAGCTACTAGTTCTCTAAATGTGAGACTTTTATCCAGTGTCTAACAAAGGGACCTATTACTAGATCCCTGGGAGTGGCAGCACTTCCCACACCACCAGTCTTGTTTCCAACCCAGTCCTCACCACCATCATCACAGAAAAACAAGAATAGTCGCTGCTTTCAAGAAGTTCATATTGTAATGAAGCTGTTCTAGAGAAGGGGCCTGCCAACCTTATGAACTGCCAACTAATTTCAATACATAGGAAATGAAAAGCCATCTAGCTGAAATGCCTCTCTCTTGAGGGAGAGATAGGGAGTAATACGTGCCAGGCAACTCCCACAAGCACCCACTGTCTTGACCACCATCCTTTCAGATCCTGATCGAGATAGCCCAAGACCCTGACCCTAAGAGCCTTGGGATTAGCAGTCCTTCCAGGCTAGCCCTCACAACCATTGTCTTGGGATGCAACACCTGTGTAGGATACACCCCATCAACTGCTCCTGCAAGTGCTGCAGCCCCAGCTATTAAAGACCCAGAAAACAAAGTTCTTGCCACCAAAGTCCTTGATGCTTTGAAGTGGTTCAAAATCAGAAACTGATCTGATTTTTCAGTGGAAAAACATTAAAGAAGTACTGCCATCTGCTTTGCTGCTGCACCCTAAGGACCATGGGACCTTTCCATCTGACTTGCAGCTGAAACTTTTCATTTTTGTTATCTCCTTCATTAGAATATGAACTTCTTGAAAGCAGAGACCATTCTTGCTTTTCTGTTTATATTCTCAGTGCTCAGCACAGTGCTTTGTACGTAGTAAATGCTTGATAAATGCTTTTTCATTCATTCAGGAGGTATAAAGGATTTAAAAAAAACATGTAAACAAAAATGATGGACACGTCACTTGGTGAGAGTGAGAGATAACTGATCAACAGTCCTCATGCTTTGTTGGTATCCTCATAACATTAAAAGAAAGCGGTGAAGTCCTCTAGCATATTGAGTTAATCCCTGTAAGAAACTTTTGGGAAAATATGGAAAGGAGATACACAGGTTACAAAGGCATAGATGGGTCATGATTTGCATAATTGAGGAAATAGAATGCCATGTCCATTGTCTTAGGACCGTAAAATATTCCATCTCTCATCTCTGCGCTTGGTACATGCTCTCCCCAGTTCCTGGAATGCACTCGTTCCTCATCTCAGCTACTTAGAAGCACTTATGTCCTGCAAAACTCAGCTCATGAACCACCTTCCATGTGACATCTTTCCTGATTTCCATCCCCCTGTTAGTTGCTAATGTTCCCCTCAAAAAAGTACCTGATAGTTCATTTTGGATGCTCATTTACCCTCATTTACGTAAAGTCCTTGAAGGTCAGCAGATTTTCATTTTCGTTTTTGTATCCTCCATGGCATCAAGTAGGCACTTAAAAATACTTGTTGGTTTATAAATAGGCTAGCCTAGCTCAGCTTGGAGAGATAGGTGGCTTAGTCACATGCTAATAGACAACTCATGAAGACAGTTAAAGAAGGTGAGGAATAATCAGGATCTATATTAGTGAAGGCACAGCGTGAAATCACAGATCCTTGTAACAAATAACCAGTTCAATTCCAGATCTTTTGCTTTACTAATTTGGTTATATTTTTATTTTTACTGTATTTATTGCTTTTATGAATCATAATCAGGTTTTATTTCTGTGTGAGGTTATTACTGTATTTCCTTATCCTTGAAGATAGTTCTTAGACTTAAACTATTATAATGCTTATGGGCTATTATATATCAAACTTGTGAAAAAATGCAGTTGACTTTTTTTAGGTGAGATATCCTAGAATCATTAGAGTATTTAGAATAAATTATAAAATATCTGGAATTGAATTATCAAAAGACCTACCCTAAATACAAACTGAGGACAGTTTATTCTAGTTGTCATATTATCTTCTAAGCTTGATGGATAAAAGACAACTAAGATGATAATGATATATTACAAAGAAAATTAGGAGAAATAGAAATGAAACTGAAGATTTCTGCAGGTTGAACTATAAATATACAATAAATAAGAAATATGCTTTTGAGAACTTAATTTCTTTTAAATGAATTAATATAAAATATATTTTTATTTCACTTCACTGTGACTTTTGTACATAAAACTATTTTTTTCCTTGAGTACATTACAGGTCCCACTAATTAAGGTATGTGTTATAGAAGTTTATGGTATGAAATTAAAGTAACAGTTTTCTTAAGATCTAAAAAATAAATCAAACATTTTTTCATTCTGAAAAAGATAATTCAGTCACAGAGAGCTCATTTCTGTGTTTTTTTGTTTTCTCTTTCATCTCTTCGTTAAGCCAATTTTCTGCTTAGAATCCACTGTTAAAAATCTTATTTGATTCACTATGTAAGCTTTATCCATTATTCACTATGCCAAAAAAAGGACTGCAATTATTTTTGCCTTTGCATTTAAAAGTTTACTATGTGGACAAGTCAGTATTACTTTATATCTGTTTACATAAAGGAAAGGGAGAAAATTCTCCTTAGAGTTCTATAGCAAGAGTTTTAATATCCTATATTAAAAGATTAAATTCATTCTCTTCAAGTATTCTGATTTTTGAGTTTTCTTTTTAATGTTTGAGTGCCTTTTGACTTTTATTCTGATTAGCCTGAGAAGTCCATTAATGACTAATAAAATAAAAGTATTCTGCCATTTCTGCCAAATTCTGCCATTTTTAGGTGATATTTTTAAATATTTGTTAAAATTTTGGTTAATATCAGTGTATTATATCTATGTAATAATTTATAGTTTACAAAGTGTTCTTCACAGCAGCCATGAGAATGTGGTATTAAAGTCCCACTTTACAGATAGGAAAGTTAAGACAGTGACTTCTGACCAAGATGACTACTTGAATGGGAAACAGATTACCTAGGTAATCCATTTCTAAGAAAAATCTGAAATTCACATCAGGACAAATAATGATGATGAAATCGAATGAAAAACTAGAGTGAATTCTTCCACCTAAGAACTTCATTGAATTCAGCCAGAAGCAGTAGGAAAGGGGGCCACCAGCACGCCAGCGCCAGCTCAGGCAAATAAACCAGCAGCTTTCTAGTAAGACCAGCAAATGGTCAGAGACACCTGTAGCCTGCAAGGCTCTGTTTCTAGAGAGACAACAAGAGTGAAGGACTTCCTGAGGAAGTCCCGTGGAGGTCAGAAAGTCTAGGGAGGGGTGATGCAAAAAACCTAAGAGTGGAAGCCTTTGAGAAAAAGCTGTTGAGTAAGACAATGTGGCAGCTTGCATATCCAGGTAGCTCCAAGTTCCTCAGCTTCTATTCTGAGAGGACATAAGGATGCAGCCCTTGGAATCTCAAAGATCGTGGGGGGACTTAAACTGAAGGGATGGAGGTCAGTAGAGGAATGCAGGGATCAAGAGCAAAGCTAAGCAGGGCCTACCTTTCAAGAGGCTGCATCCTGATGCTAGCACAATGCACCAATTCAGGAACTGAAGCTAGAAAGATAAGTAAATAAAAGAAAATAATAATCTGAATTTTAAAAATGGTTGTACATCTAAAGATCCTTTCATAAGAAGAGAATAGTTGTACCCATTCCAAGCAGTAATTCAAAGGAATAAAAGATTTTCCCCACGGATTTTATGAGTATTTAGAAAAAATGAAATGGAATGGAGGCCTTAGAGGAAAGAATTGGAAGGAGGATGAATGACTTCGAAGAAAAAGACGTGAACTTTACACATGGATTCCCTAAAAACTAGAATAACCTATTCCCAGATCACTGAGTCAGTAATTTCATGAGATAGCAAGAAAAATGAGAACAAAATCAAAGAGGAAAAAGAAGATATCTAAGATAGATATGTATATGTGCATACACACATGTATATACATATGAGAAAATGTGTCAAGAAAAGACAACTTAGGAATCACTGGATTCCCTAAAAACCACAATAAAATCCTGGATGTTATATTTTTTTTTAAATCTCACATGAAATCTAGGCCAATTAGAATCAGAGCACAAAGTAAAGGTACAAAGATTCCATCAGTCACCAACTGAGGAAAACCCCAAAAGGAAAAGTACCAGGAATATCATGACTAAAATTCAGAGTTCCCATGTGAAGCAAAAAATACTATTGATATTCAAAAAGATGCCATTCAAATAGTATTACAAAAACTAAGGCTCACAAAAGATCTGGAAGTTTCTGTTATAAACAAGAATGTAATACAGTGTTCCAAACGATAGAGAATATGGACTTGTAAGTAAGAGTGTGTTCACCTTGCAGAGCTGAATATAATCCTGAAGGGGAAGAAATAGATCTTTGATGGATTGGATCATTTTCAAGCCTGTCTAACAAAGGGCCCATAACTAAGTAGGGATTTTGAAATTCAAGCACAAGGCAATAGAAAGCTTGGAAGACAAATTTATTTGAGCAGTTAGAAAGAGGTATATGATGATCTAGAAAAGAGTAATCAAACATGGAAGAAGGAAGAGGTGTAGGCATCAGATGAACCTTGCTCTTATCTGAATTGGACAAAACAAGGTTGAACAACTCAATAAGAAAGCAAGAAGGAATTAGCAGTGGAGGATTAGGGTAGAGAGAATGATTATGAGGGAGACAAACTTCCTAATCCTGAAGGGGGTGGGCTGGGAAGAAAAGCAAAGACCTAGAATATAAGAAAGGTGCTTGTCAACTTGAGAATGGCTGAACAAATTGTGCTGTTTGAATTAATGAAATATTACTTCCACACAAGAAATTACAAAAAAATATTTCAGAGAATCCTAGGTAGCATAAAATGAAAAAAAAACCTCAGAAGAACAACATTGTAAAGAAAAATAACCTTGAAAGACTTAAGAACTCTGCTCAGTGAAATGACCAACCATGCCTCCAGACTAACTAGATGCATGTTACCTGCTTTATGACAGAAAAGTGATGGACTCAAGGTGGAGAAAGTGCCCTACATTTTTGGATTTGACCGCTGTGAGGATTCGTTGTTATTGATTATGCTTATTTGTTAAAAGGTTTATTTTCTTTCTCTGGGCTTTTAATTGGAAGTGAGGATGAGGGAGAGAAGGTAGGCTGTATTGGTGAGGTCAAAAGAGCGCCACTGAAAACAAAGTTTTAAATTCTGAGAAGAGAGAAAAAGGAAGTTAGAAGGAAACACAGACAAACAGGACAGTTTTGAAAGTGACAGTTTGAAGGTGGAATTTATTACATAACTTTTCATGAATTGTAGTTTTGGTGAATTGGTGTTTAAGTTCAGGATAAGAATATACAAAAAGAAACGAAGGTATAGGCAGTTTAAGTGACTCATACATGTTCGCAAGGATACATTGTGACAAAGCAGGGATTCTAATGCAGTTACTCTGTTTCCAAGTCCAATGCTCTTGTAGCAATAGCTGTTGCCTCTTGACTCTCAGTTAACAGAAGATTTGATATTTTTATGAGCTAATGATAAAGTATCTATATGTAAAGTTGATGATAAAATATCTATATATATAAAATATAATGATAAAGTATGATGATACTTTGATATTTTGATATTGATACTGTGATCTCAGTCATGTGGGTACTATCTCCATCGGTACAGATCAACATCAGCAAGTCTTCTTATCCTATGTAGGTCTTATCCAGATACTCTTCTACATCCATAATAGGGGATTCACTTTCCATGCTGAGCCTTCCTGCAGATTTCTTGGCATTATAAAAATGCCAATGGAGTATATTGGTTATTTCTCACTTTTGCTACATGACCTTCCCAATTACATTTTCAGTTACTATGATGATATGCTTTGTGTTTCTCCCATGCAGTTCTTTGGACTGAAAGGTTTGGAATATTCAAGGTCACATGGTAGTTCTTGTTTACTGACTATACAAAAAAACCCAAACTTTTGATTTATTGGAGCAGAATGATGCATTAAATATTTTTCAAACAAGATACATCCTATTCTTGTGTTAAAATAATACAATATTCATTTACAATATGGACCACAAAAGAATTTTTTTTTAAACATTAACCGAGACACAAATAATATTTAAGTTACTAACTTCACAAGCTCTTGACCTAATTGTCTCCACAGTATGGCTAAGGATTAAAGGACCCTAACTTATTGTTGTTGGTCTAAAGTCCTATGCCTAATAGCTTAATTTTAGACTCAACCTCAGATGTTCCCCTACCAATAATCTATAATTGAATAGATCTGGTATTAAACTTGCAGACCTTTTGACTATAGGAAATTACCACCAAGAGTAGGAACATTGCAGGGATATAATATCTCCCCGACTTCATGTCAGTTCCAGGAAGGATTAGATTATCCACTTGCATTCAGTCAGGCTTAAGGTCTGCCAGGTGTCAGTGGGGAAACTGAGTCAGGAGAATCCTGCCTCAGCCCAGGCTGAACAGCCGCTGTCCCACCCTTCCCATGAGATCACCTTTTGCAATTCTTACGAGCATCTCTTACTGGCATTATGGATTGGAGGCTCAGACCGCCTTTCTTGCTATCCATACCTGGAGTTAGACTCAGAAGAACAGTCACTTAATAGTCTCATAGCATCTAAAACCTGGAAATAACCAGGTTTCAAATATGATTATAATTTTTACTTTGGCTAAGGAACATCTTCTGAGGCAAGTCTTAAGTGGCTTACATGTCTTTGTATACATGTTCTAGTTCCTGATTAAATGACAATCATAAAATCAAATTTACCATTAAAATCTTAACTTTTCCATCAATGCCAAATTACCTTCCTAGAGGCTACCTTCCTTTAGGAAATTTAGACTGAAATTCTTTTCCTCAAACTAAAAATGTCATTGATTTATTCTCAGTAATTAATTCAGTCAGTTGTTTTGATACTAATTGCTTTTACCTCACTTTGTAACATGTCCAATTTTTCTCCCAATCACTCCCCTCCCCCTGCTTCCTAATACCTTGCATTTTGATTACTCCTTCCCTCAATGTACCCTCCCTTGTATCACACCCCACCCTTCCCTTATCCCCATCTTCTCTCTTTTCTTGAAGGGCAAGACAAATTTCTATACCCCAGTCCCTGTAGTTTTTATTTCCCAATTATATGCAATGAAAATTCTCAACATTCATTTCTAATACTTTGATCCAACTTCTCTTCCTCCCCTGCTCCCTCCCCCAGCCCTGCTGAGAAGGGAAGCAATTCAATATATACTAAATATGTGTTCTTTTGCAAAAGACTTCCATAATAATCATGTTGTATAGTACTAATTATATTGCCCTGTGTCCTATTCTATTCCCCCTTATTTTTTTCCCCTACAATTGACCTTGTCCCTTCTTGAAAGTGTTTATTTCTAGTGACTTCCTTCTCCTGTTTGCCCTCCCTTCTAACAGTCCCCTCACCCCACTTGTCACCTCTTCTTCTTCTTTCCTGTGGTGTGATATAAATCTTCATATCAAATTTAGTGAGCATGTTATTCCTTCCTTCAGCCACATGTGGAGAGAGTGGCTTTATTTTTCCCTTCTCTCCTCTGTTGAATCTCCTCTGCCCTGTTCCATTTCTCCCTTTCTCTTCCTGGAATTTTCCTCCCTTAACCCTTAATTTTTTATTTTATTTTTTTTGTATGGATATCATCTCTTCTGATATAACACACCCTGTACTCTCTATCTCTTGATGTGTGTGTGTGTGTATGTACAATCTTTCCATCTACCCAAATACTGAGAAAAGATTCAAGAGTTAAAAATATTTTCTTTCCATGTAGTAATGTAAATAGTTCAGCTTTAGAGAGTCTTTTATGATTTTTCTTTCCTGTTTACTTTTACATACTTCTTTTGATTCTTGTCTTGGGAAGTCAAATTTTTCTATATAGATTTGGTCTTTTCCTCAACAAGAAAGTTGTATATATCATTGAAAGACCATTTTTTCCCTTGAAGTATTATACTCAGATTTGCTGGGTAGGTGATTTCTTGGTTTCAATCCCAGTTCCTTTGACTTCTGAAATATCCCATTCCAAGCCCTTCAATCCCTTAATGTTGAAGCTGCCACATCCTGTGTTATCCTGATTGTATTTCCACAGTACACAAGTTGTTTCTTTCTAGCTGCTTGCAGTATTTTCTCCTTGATCTTGGAACTCTGAAATTTGGCCACAATATTCCTAGGAGTTTCTCTATTCAGGTCTTTTTCAGGAGGTGATCAGTGAATTCTTTCAATATTTATTTTGCCCTCTGATTCTAGAACATCAGGGCAGTTTTCCTTGATAATTTCATGGGAGATAATGTCTAGACTCTTTTTTTGATCATGGCTTTCAGGTAGTCCTATAATTTTTAAATTATTGTTCCTGGATCTATTTTCCAGGTCAGTTGTTTTTCCAGTGAGTTGTTTTACATTATCTTGTATTTTTTCAAATTTTTGGTTTTGTTTGCTAACTGCTTGGTTTAACTCAGTCATTCATTTCCCTGAACTCAATTCTCTCTTTCAATGAATTATTTTGTTCAGTGAGCTTTTGGACCTTCTCCTCCATTTGGCTAGTTCTGTTTTTTAAAGCCTCCTTCTCCTTGTTGACTCTTTGGACCTCTTTTTCCAATTGAGTTAGCCTCTTTTTAAAGCTGTTATTTTCCTCAGCATTTTTTTGGGTTTCCTTTAGTAAGCTGCTAACTTGTTTTTTAAGGTCTTCTATTGCCTGAGCCCAGCTTAAGTTTCATTTGGAGTCAGGGGCCTTGACTTCCTCTGACGGTATGCCTTGTTCTTCCTCATCTGAAATGATGGGGGGGAGACACCTGTTCCCCAAGAAAGTAACCTTCCATGGTTTTATTTTTTTCCCCATTTTTGGGCATTTTCCCAGCCAGTTACTTGACTTCTGAGTTTCCTCTCCACAACCACCTCTCCTCCAGTTCCACCAAGCCAGCACTTGGGGGCTGAGATTCAAAAGAGCTGCTCCCAAGCTTCAGGGACTTTCAGTGGGGGCAGGGCTGCTATTCAGTATGAGATTATGATCAGCTGCTCAGAAGCAGGTAGGGCCACCACATAGGGCTCAATTCCCTCAGGGGGTTTACATTGAGACGTTCAACAATGGATGCAAGATACTGTCTGCTTTGGGAGCCCTGTCTGCTGCTGCCTCTACTGCTGCCACCTGAGGAGGCCCGAGTTATGGGGACACCCTGCTCCCCTCTCAGCCAGCCGAAAAGACCTTCTCACTGTTCCTTTGGCAGCTGTGGGTTGAGGGATCTGCGCTGCTGCTGCTGGAGATTCTGTCCCTGAAGCCTGCTTGGATCTGTACCTTTCAGGGTGCTGTGTGGCCAAAGCTGTGCTGCATGTCCAGTGCTCAGTGGACTTTTCCCGTCAGTCTTTCAGGTCTCTCTGGGACAGAAATCTCCTCCACTCTATTGTTCTGTGGCTTCTGCTGCTCTAGAATTTATCGAGAGTTCTTCTTTACAGGTATTTTGTGGGCTGTGGGGTAAGAACTAAGCGTATGTGCTTTTTTTTTTTTACTCTGCCATCTTGACTCCTCCCCCCCTTCCTTCTTATAGCAATAACTAAGCATGACAACTAGTTAGCCTGAATAATTAGTTAAAATAGTAACCTACCTGCAACATGGCCTTATACTTCTTATCCTCAAGTGAATTTTTTTCCTACACACACACATTCTCTCTCTCTCTCTCTCCCTTTCCCTCTCTCCCTCCCTCCCTCCCTCCCTCCTTCCCTCCCTCCCCCTGCCTCCCTCGTGGTTTGAAGATCCCAGTTTCTGCCCCAGATCCTCTCAACTGGGTTTTGTCTTAAAAACTATATTTGGAGGCATTTTTTGCGTTTCTTCCCCTAAAAGGGTTTTTTGCAGTTTGCTCCAGGTACACACACAAAAATGTAGCTCTGACCACATCTTTTTATTTTTTCCACAAGAATAACATTGAAGGTTTTATCAAGTGCTTTGCCAAAATCTAGGTAGTAAACTGTAGCATTCCCTTCACAGATATAACAACAGAGGTATCTTTATTCAATACACTCTGAATATTAATTCTAAGTAAGGCACAAAACATGGAACGGTATGTTTGCCAAAGGCATTTCCCAACCACATCCAGGATGTCCAGCACATAATCCAAATCAAAAAGATTGACACCTTATAGATGTCACAGTCCAATTAAAGGAATTGCTTTCCCCAAAAATGTAATTGGTTCCCTTTCTTAGGAAAAACTTTCACAAATTTTCACCTTTAATACCTTGAGATTCACATAATTTTGAAAACTTTGTTTTTTCCCTTTAGACTATTGGCATTTTTTTAGCTGTTTATTCTTGAACTTTCCACATTTGCCATGACCAACCACCTTTTACTTTTTTGTACGATCTCCTTTCCTTTGACTTCTAAGATACTGTTCTTGTGGGTTTTCTCCTACATTTCTGTCTTCTTTTCCGTCTCCTTCCCCAGTTCTTCTTCTTCCCCAAACTTTAAACCTACTGTACTCTGAAACTAGGACGCCCATGGGCCCCTGCCTAAGGGTTCCTCTTGATCTTCCTATGTGTTCATCCTTCATTGCAAAAGAAGAACATGCCATCAGAGAAATGATGACATGACTTGCACTTGACTTTGTTTTGAGTGAGAGAGGGTTGTGCAAGGTCATCAGCCTCACTTCTCCCCTGGAACCATCTGAATCCAGTGACCAGATATTCATCAGGATGACTGGAGATGACCCAGACACTTGATACACACTAGCTGTGTAACCTTGGGCAAGTCACTTAACCCCAATTGCCTTCACCCTCTTAGCTTTACAATGATAATCAATAGTAACTGTTGCTGTTTCCCACCCAGCCTGATGTCTTTCTTTTTCTTGGCCTTGTTAAAAGGGCCATGCCCTGGCTACTTCTTAAACAGTCCTATTCAATGAATGGGCGTTGCCTCACCCTAAATGAGTACCTGCAAAGACCTTAGCCTACAGGACTCAAGGTCTCCCAGTGCATCCTGGGTCATCTCAGTCATCCTGATGAATATCTGGTCACTGGATGCAAGTAGCTCTGGAGGAGAAGTGAGGCTGGTGACCTGCACAGCCCTCCCTCACTCAAAACAAAATCAAGTGCAAGTCATGTCATCACTTCTCTGATCACGTAGTCTTCTTTGGCAACAAAGGACAAACATAAAAGGAAGGCATGTAAGATTCTATCCTTGACCTTCTTTTAATCTGTTCATATTGACTATCAGTCATCCATCCACTGCCTTGACTATCACCATTATGCAGAGGGTTCCCAAAAACATATATCTCCAGACCTGAGCCCTCTTTTGAGCTCCAGATCTGAATGTCCAATTGCCAATAAGGCACTAGCACATAGACCTACTACCTATTCTTTAACTCAATGTGTCCCAAACATACTGTATTATTTTTCCAATTAAGCCTATCTTCATGTGATCATGTCTCTTAGTGACATCACCATTTGTCCACTCTCCTGTGCTTAAAATTTCAATGTTGTCTTTGATTCTTGCCTCTCTTTTACCTTTCATATTTAGTTAGATACCAAGTCCTATTGCTTCTAACTCCATATTATCTCTTATGTCTCTCATCCATCCCCCGCCTCAATTCACTCACCCCCATTATTCCGCAAATCTTGCAGTTGCCTCCTAACAGATTTTCACCTTTTCTCCCCTTATCGAGCCATGCCTCCGAACACTGCCAAGCTTTTCCTCCTAATAAAGATCTGGTTATATTACTACTTTCTTCAAAAATTTTGTGTGGTCCCTTTTGACTTAATCAAATAGAGACCAAACTTCTTTTGCTTGACATTCAATAATAATGATTAATAAAGTGCTTTTTACCTACACTGCTTTAAAATGTACAAAGTCCTTTTCTAACAAACTTATGAGGTAGAGAGGAAACTGAGGCTCATGGAGATTAAGTGACTTGCCTAAGTTCCCACAGTTAATAAGTGTCATATTGCTCAAATTCAAATCCAGGTTCTTTCACTCTCAATAAGACTTTTTTGGAGAAAAAAACCAGAGTATTTATTGAGCACCTATTACATGTTAGGAATGAGATGTAGTAGAGCTACAGTAGAGTCCCTGCCCTCAAGGAGCTTACATTTCACTGGGGGAATAAAATATGTTCAGAAATGCGTAGACACAAGATAGACTACATTAGTTGTACATTTAACTTACATGGCTTTAATTTACCCACCATTCCACTCAGTGAGCATATGCTCTGGATCAGTGTGAAATGGGAGACATGAATCCACTGTTTTCTAGGTCAGTCCTTGTTCCTCAACCTCAGTTCTCAATTTGACAGAAGGGTCACTAGCATGACCCAGAGGCATGAGAGAAGACTTTAACTATCCAGACATATGCTAGCATTCTCTGATGGCTTTCTACCAAAATCAGACATTTCAGCTATTGACATCTCAGTTTGTCCTAATTACTATTTCATCCTTCACATGATAGAGAAAATCACAAGAGAAATTTTTATTCTGGATCTGATTTTGCTAAGAGGAAGGAACTGGGATTGTTTTTGGTGGAGGGGGGGAGAGTAAAAATGATGGGAACTTGCGGGGAAATAATTTCTCCCTAGAGTTTGTAATAGAAAAGGACATGCTGAGCATAATCTGATTTGCATGCTAGATTTCAGGAGAGCAGATTTTAAAGGGTTCAGTGGAAAGGTAGGTAGGATTCCATGGACTACAGTGCTATATAAGAAGTCACCCCAGGAAGGGTAAGCTCTCAAGGATTACATTGTGAAGACCCAAAGGGAAATAAAGCATTCTAATGAAGAGAGAGAACCAGAGTTGTCTGAAAAGATGTGTGAATACACAGAGAACTCACCAAAGCAATTTAGATTTTTTTGAAAACTGTACAATGAATATTAAAGCAAAGGCAAGCAAAAAGGAATGAATGTCAAATGCTAGAACTTAAAAGAGCTGAGGCTGGCAAGGACTAAGGACATAAAAAATTTTTTTTTAAAACTATATGGAAGGAAGAAGATCCACAGTTCATCTGGGCACTAAAGAGCCTATTAGAGCAAGAGTTCTGATCCCCCAGTCTCCTTTTCCCCCTCCCAACTAGCCACTGACTTCCCCCATCCATCTCCACCCCTACAGGAACCCAGAACTACTTCTCCCCTCAGACTCACTTCCATTGTGGTTGGATGAGGGCCCTAGAAGCCCCATGTCCTGCATTGCTGCTCATGCCACTTGGATCCATCAATCATCCAATATTTTTTAAGCACTTACCATGTACTAGATACTGTGCTAGGTTCTAGGGACATAGCAATAGATAAAGTGATCCCTACTTTGAAGGAACTTAGGTTTTAGTGAAAATTTGCCTTGCTACTATGTCCTAAAACCCTCTGGGCTTTACTATTTACCCTGAAAAAGGGGCCCAGAGGATAAAGCACTGGGCCTGGGATCAGAAGGACCCGAATTTAAATCCAGCCTGAGACACTTACTAGCTGTGTGACACTGGGCAAGTCACTTAACTGCTGTTTTCCTCAGTTTTCTCAACTCTGAAGTGGGGATAACCATGATCCCTACCTGCCATTGATCAAGCAAGGTAATATTTGTAAACGTCTTACATAGTCCCTGGCACATGGCAGGTGCTTAATAAATGTTTATTCCCTCCCTTCCTGAAGCTGAGCTCTTTTATAAAATGTTTTGTGTTTCTTAGTTAGTGTATGAGTTCTTTGAGAGGAAGAATTGTCTTGCTTTTATTTTTGACTCCCTAGTGCTTAGCATTATGCTTCACACTGTATTTGGCACCTGGTAAGTGCTTAATAAATACTTTCTGGAGAGGACCATTGTTTGTGACATATGATATAATGATAACTGAGCAGAGACAGGGTAGAGCTGCTCAGTTCATTTCTCTTCTCACTGCCTACTAGAGACAGGGAGAGAACAAGAAACAGAGAGATTTATGCTTATAGGAGAATAATTGTGAGAGCATCAAAAAAAGACTGCTATCCAAGGTATCAGATGGAAAGAAAGATAACAAAGGTAAGAAGAAAATCTCAGATCTTATTAATACTGCAAAAGGTGACAGAACACCAGTATCTACTGACTTACAGAGTTACTCTCCCATCCATGTAGTCTTTACAGGAGTCATCAGTACACAGACTGAAGACCTCCTAGATAAGAGCACTCATAAGGAACAAGCAGACTTTTGCAAGCAGTTTTCAATAATGGTCTACCCCTTTATCATCTCTCAGTTAGCTAAAAAGAATAGAGAATGTATGATACCACTGCAATTATTGTTAAAAATCAGGTGAAGCACAAAGCCAGGAGGTGCATGCCTTCATTGTGATTGAAGGAGTCCAGGTCAAGTTGAGAGTCCTTGTGGATGGTGAATTCCTCAAGATACTCCCATTGGTGGAGGACATTGGTCTGATTTAAGCACATTGCAGAGCTTCCTGGAAGAAATATGGAATCAGTTAACAAACTTTTCTAAGGCTCTGTGTACCTGCCACTGTGCAAGGCAGAAAACAGTCCCTGACCTTGCATCATAACCAGGGAGCTGTAAATAATTAGGTAAACGTAAGGTGTGTACAGTATAGATGGAATCATTCCAAGATTTTTGGCCCATTCCTGAATATACATAGAGAAGACCAAATGGATGGAAAATGTCTATTGTCCAGATTCCTGCATGCATTTTAACATACTATAGAGTTTGTTCAACAGTGTCTTTATTTGGGACAGATAGTACACATGGACAGTGAGCTTGGTTCAACCTTGAAAAGGAGGAAGAGAGTGGGTTGGATTGCATGGGGGAAATATGAAGCCTGTTTACTGACTCCAACTTCTCCAAACAAAGGCTCTTATTTTGCTGACATTTATAGCAGAATTGCTGTATCCCCAGAGCTTTGCATAGTTCCTAGTACATAGCAGTTGATTGATTACTGCATGGCAACAATGTCTGGAATGCCACTGATTCTGAAGAGCTAAATGTATCACACCAACAGCAGTGGAGAGATGCATGGTAATTGTGAGAAGGCTGCAAACCATAATCAGTGGGCTACTCTAAAGAAGAACAGTCATAAAGCATTAACGTGCCTGAAAGAAAAGATGAGCTGGCACAAGTGAGGGACAGCCACAGTATTCTACTAGTGTCCTCATGATACTGGGAGAAATCAAGATAGGCCTGCAGTATATGGCAAAGACCTCATCTGCAAACTTTTGGGAGAACATGAACAAGGATGGGCAGGAATGGATGGGTTGCTCTCTGGGGAGCTCCCAATTGATGATAGACACATTTGAGTATTAGATTATTAATCTAAAATCCTAAAGATTAATAGTTACTAATTCTCACCTCAGGGGAGGAGCCAAGATGGCGGAGTAGAAAGATATACATATGCTAGCTCCTAACCCACAGCCCATAAAATACCTGTAAAGAAGAACTCCCAACAAATTCTGGAGCAGAAGCCACAGAACAACAGAGTGGAGGAGATATCTATTCCAGAGAGACCTGAAAAACTGACAGGAAAGGTCCATCGGGCACTGGACCAGAGCAGAGCTCACCCCTGCCTTGGCCACATGGCACCAAGAGGAGCTGATCCAAGCAGGCTTCAGGGACAGGATCTCCAGCAGCTGTCCCTCCACTCACAGGTGCCAAAGGTCAGTGAGAGGGTCTTTTCTGCTTGCCGAGAAGGGAGCCCTTGGGAGGCAGCAGTGGAGGCAGCAGCAGACAGGGGCTCCCAAAGCAGGCAGGAACTCGGATCTATTGTTGAAAGTCTCCGCATAACCCCCCTGAGGGAACTGAGCCCCGTGTGGTGGACCTGCCCCTTAATTTAATCTCACACTGAATAGCAGCCCCACCCCTCCTGAAAGCCCTGAGGCTGGGAAGCAGCATTTGAATCTCAGCCCCCAAGCACTAGCTCAGCAGAACTGGAGGCCAGGTGGGTGTGGACAGGAAACCCAGAAGTCAACTAACTGGCTGGGAAAATGCCCAGAAAAGGGAAAAAAATTAAGACCATAGAAGGTTATTTTCTTGGGGAACAGGTGTCTCCTGCCATCTTTTCAGATGAGAAAGAACAATGCTTACCATCAGGGAAAGACATAGAAGTCAAGGCTTCTGTATCCCAAACATCCAAAATAAATATTCAATAGGCTCAGGCCATGGAAGAGCTCAAAAAGGATTTTGAAAATCAAGTGAGAGAGGTGGAGGAAAAACTGGGAAGAGAAATGAGAGAGATGCAAGAAAAGCATGAAAATCATATCAGCACCTTGCTAAAGGAGACCCCCAAAAGTGCTGAAGAAAATAACACCTTGAAAAATAGGCTAACTCAATTGGCAAAAGAGGTTCAAAAAGCCAATGAGGAGAAGAATGCTTTCAAAAGCAGAATTAGCCAAATGGAAAAGGAGGTTCAAAAGCTCACTGAAGAAAATAGTTCTTTAAAAATTAGAATGGAACAGATGGAAGCTAATGACTTTCTGAGAAACCAAGAAATCATAAAACAAAACCAAAAGAATGAAAAAATGGAAGAGAATATGAAATATCTCATTGGAAAAACAACTAACCTGGAAAATAGATCCAGGAGAGACAATTTAAAAATTATGGGACTACCTGAAAGTCATGATCAAAAAAAAGAGCCTAGACATCATCTTTCATGAAATTATCAAGGAAAACTGCCCTGAGATTCTAGAACCAGAGGGCAAAAGAAGTATTGAAGGAATCCATCGATCACCACCTGAAAGAGATCCAAAAAGAGAAACTCCTAGGAACATTGTGGCCAAATTCCAGAGTTCCCAGGTCAAGGAGAAAATCTTGCAAGCACCTAGAAAGAAACAATTCCAGTATTGTGGAAATACAGGTAGGATAACACAAGATCTAGCAGCTTCTACATTAAGAGATCGAAGGGCATGGAATAGGATATCCAGAAGTCAAAGGAACTAGGACTAAAACCAAAAATCACCTACCCAGCAAAACTGAGTATAATACTTCAGGGGAAAATATGGTCTTTCAATGAAATAGAGGATTTTCAAGCATTCTTGATGAAAAGACCAGAACTGAAAATAAAATTTGACTTTCAAACACAAGAATGAAGAGAAGCATGAAAAGGTAAACAGCAAAGAGAATTTGTAAGGGACTTACCAAAGTTGAACTGTTTATATTCCTACATGGAAAGACAATATTTGTAACTCTTGAAACTTTTCAGTATCTGGGTAGTTGGTGGGATTACACACACACACACACACACACACACACACACACACACACACACGGCGGGGGGGAGCACAGAGTGGATTGAATAGGATGGGATCATATCTTAAGAAAATGAAATTAAGCAGTGAGAGAGAAATATATTGGGAGGAGAAGGGGAGAAATGGAATGGGGCATATTATCTCTCATAAAAGATGCAAGCAAAAGACTTTTAAGTGGAGGGGAAAAGAGGGGAGGTAAGAGAAAAACATGGTTTACTCTCATCACATTCGACTAAAGGAAGGAATAAAATTCACACTCATTTTGGTATTAAAACCTACCTTACAATACAGGAAAGTGGGGGAGAAGGGGATAAGCAGGGTGGGGGGGATGATGGAAGGGAGGGCAATGGGAGGAGGGAGCAATTTGAAGTCAACACTCGGGGAAGGACAGGATCAAAGGAGAATAGAAGCAATGGGGGGCAGGATAGGATGGAGGGAAATATAGTTAGTCTTACACAACATGACTATTATGGAAGTCATTTGCAAAACTACACAGATATGGCCTATACTGAATTGCTTGCCTTCCCAAAGGGAATGGGTGGGGAGGGAGGGATGGGGAGAAGTTGAACTCAAAGTTTTAGGGACAACTGTCGAGTATTGTTCTTGCTACTAGGAAATAAGAAATACAAGTAATGGGAAATAGAAAGTTATCTGGCCCTACAGGACAAAAGAGAAGATGGGGACAAGGGAAGGGAGGGATGATAGAAGAGAGGGCAGATTGGTGATAGGGGAAATTAGAATGCTCAGTGTATTGGAGTGGGGGGAAGGGACAAATGGGGAGAAAATTTGGAACCCAAAATTTTGTGAAAATGAATGTAAAAAGTTAAATAAATAAATTTTTAAAAAACCCAACTAATTCTCACCTCAGTTGGCTGGTATTTTTGTTTGTGATACCTTTTTTTTCTTAAATTTTCCCAATTATATAATAATGAGTTAATATTCTGATTCCTCTTGTTCTTGAATCCCACAGCTCCATCTGACTGTTTATTCATGATTTGCCATTATCTCTTTGAAAGATAAGGTTAGAGAGTAATTTGATATTAAAGGTTTCTTTTTTCTTATATTGTTAAACATAAACACATTGATTAAATTGGTTACTTTCATTAGTTTTTGAGTTTGGGAAATAGTCTTGCCATTATTTTTTCTTTAGTTCTTTCTAGAGATGTGAATATGAGGCATGGTCTTAGTTTATAGTGCAGCAATTCCTTGATTAAGAACTCCTTTACTGCAACAGCCTCCTAACTGGTCTGACTGCTGAAGTCTTCCCTTCCTCTAGTCCATGAGACACATGGTTGCCAAATTAATTTACCTTAAATTCTGATCTGACCCTGCCTCTCCCCTCCTTGCTAAACTCCAGCAGGAGTTTTATCCTCCAGGATAAAAATAACCTCCTCTGTTTAGCTTTGAAAGCCATTCCCAGCCTGTCTCCAACCTATTCTTCCAGAGTCACTGAACATTACTATCCAGACAAACTGGTCTTCTTACCGTTCCCCACATTCCTTCTTTTTTATGCCTTTGCACCAGCCATCTCATATGACTAAAATGCATTCCCTCCTTACCTCTGCCTCACAGAGAGCCTCTCTTCCTTTTACTCAGCTCATATATTATAAAGCCTTCCATGAGTCTCTCAACACTATTGCCCCTTCCTCCAAGTTATCTTGCTTTTAACTATTTTGTACATTACTTGTATTTATTCATCCTATATTTATATTGGATGTTTTAATTTGTACTTCTCATCTTCCCTTGCCCCCATTAGAATGTTGACTCAGGGAGCAGGCATTGTTTCATCCATTTCTTCTTGTTTCTCCAGTACCTGGCACATATTAGGCACTTAATAAGTGCTTGTTGATTGATGGATAGCCTAGAAATAGAACTCCTTTTTAGGAAGTCAGATATTATTTTCATTAGCATTTAATTTATCTTTTCATTCAACACATTTTTACTGAATGCCTATTATATCACAGGCAATATTCTAGTTCTTGTGAGGTTTACCAAGATAGTACCTTGAAGGCATTTGTAGTCTATTAAGGATGATAAGAGTAGTAGACAAATAGTTATTTTGCAGGAAGGATCTGAGTTGTATAAGAAAGGTAGAAAACATTGTAGAAATTCAGCGAAATGAGAGATCATTTTTGGCTTAAGGATCAAGTAAGGCTTCAGAGAAGAAGTAGTATTTGTACTTCCTTTTAATGGATCCATGTGATTTCACAAGGGAGAGAGTGAAAGGGCATTTCATCAGAGGCAACGTTATGAACAAATATATGGAGGTGGGAAGTCAGTGGTGTGTTTGGGCAATAAGTGATCTCATTGGTTGGAGTATATGTTTAGGGTAGACAAAGGAGATAAGATTGGAAAGATAAATTGGTCTTAAATTGTGAAAGGCCTTGAATGGAAGGCAAAAGAGTTTTGACCTTATTTAGGAGGCAGTGGGGAATCATTGAAGATATTTGAACAGGAACATGTGATAACAGATTCATCAGGCACTAATGTGCAGAGAGAAAGTGTGTGTGAGAAGCCCTGTAATTCATCTTCTATATATCAGATACAAAAATTTATTTTAGAGTCAAAGAGTCTTAGGTCTTAGAGTTGGAAGAGACCTCAGAGGTCATCTAGTCCAACTCAGCCATGAAAAAATTCCCTCTATAGAGTTCACCAAAAGTAACTATCAATCTCCTCTTAAACCTCCAGTGAGATGGATGAAGGAACAATTTTCCAATGAAGCAATCAGTTATCATGAAAAAATGATCCAAATCACAAATGGCAAGATAAATGCAAATTAAAACAATGACATTCTACCTCATATGCCTGGGCAAAAATGACAAAGAAAATGACAATTGTATACACTAAGGGAAAGTAGACAAATTAATACAACGTTGGTGGAATGGTACATTTCTAGGAATTAATTTAGAAATATAACCAAAATGGTCACCAAATTATTACATGCCCTTTGACTTAATCATACTAGTAGTAGGCTTTTACTGCACCCCCAAAAAATTTTAAAAAAAATTAAAATGACCCATATCTGAAAAAATATTTATAGAATCTCTTCCTGTGGTGGCAAAGATCTAGAAACTAAGGGGTAATACCCATTAGTAAGGAAATGTTGGAACAAATCCTGTATAAATGTAATAGAATTTTATTGTATCATAAAAGTGACAAAAGGGATAGTTTCAGAGAAACCTGGGTAGATTTATATGAACTGATGCAGAATGAAAGGAGCAGAAGTAGAACAATTTACTTAGTAACAATGACTTTTTTTTTTAAAGAAAAACAACTTTGAGAGACCAAAGAATGCTGATCAATATAATAACCCATCATGACTCCAAAGGAATAGTTAAAACATGTTATCCACCTCCTGACAGAGAGGTGATGAACAGAACATACATTTCTAGAATGTATATTTAAGAATGGATGCCCAATGTGAGAATATGTTTTGCTTAACTCTATGGATCAGATCCAAGAGTTTTATTTTTTTCTTTAAATTTGTGGAGGGGTAATGGGGCTCCAAAAAAAAAAAAATGCATAGAAGAAACAGAACAAAGGTCAATAGAAAATACAGTCAAGTAGGACAGCTTCAGAGATAACGTGTTGAATGTATTAGAAAAATTAACTTCATAAAACATTCATGGTTTCTTGTATGATCTTTTTTTCGATTTTTATTTGTATACAGAAATCCTTATTTGGTGTTAAGTTTAGCAATTTTTTTGAATATTTTATTTTCCCCTAATTACATGTTAAAACGATTTTTTTACATTTTTTTAAGTTTTGAGTTCCAAATTCTTTCATTCCCTCCCAAGAGAATAAACAATCTGATATAGATTACACATGTGGAATCATGTAAAACATTTCCATATTAGACATTTTGTACAAGAAGATAAGAGAGAGAGAAGTAGCATGCTTCAGTCTCTACTCAGATAGTATTAGTTCTTTCTCTGGAGGCAAATAGCAGGTTGCATTGTGAGTCCTTTGAGATTGTCTTGGTTCATTGTATTGCTGAGAATAGCTAAGTCATTCACAGTTCTTCATTATCCAGTATTGCTTTTGCTGTGTACAATGTTCTGATTTAGCTCACTTCACTTTGCAGCAGTTCATCTAAGTCTTTCCAGATTTTTCTGAAACAATTCTGCTTGTCATTGCTAACAGCACAATAATATTCCATCACAATCATATATTACAGCTTAGAAAAACAACACCATTTTAAAAATATGAAAGAAAACCTCAAATGACAAGGAACTTGACACAGCCATTCCACTTTTGAATAATGCTTATTATTAGGATGGTTTTCTTATATTGAGTCTCTCTGTAACTTCCCATCCATTACTCCTAGGCTATGCAGAAAAAGTCTAATTCTTCTTCCACATGACTACATGCCTTTCATATTATTTTGGCCTCTAATTATGAAGTTTCTGACCAAGATGTCTGTCATTGGGACACATCCATTTCAAGAACAGAGATATTTTTGTGCCTCCTTTTACTTTTTAGTTTTGAGTTTTGTACAATGTTTATATATGTATATATAAATACACATGTGTACGTATAATATATGTATATACGTATATGTGTGATTAAAATGGATATCCAGTGTTAATTTTTTTACCAGGAGACAACGTTTTATAGAGGAAAGAGCATTGGACCTCATTTTAGGAAACTTGATTTCAAATCCATCCCAAATTTAGCTAGCCATTACATTCTTTCTTTGTTACATTTTTTGTTCTTGTTTTGAGGATGATTAGTATTGATGATACTAATACATTGGTATCATTTACAGAGTGTTTTTACATTATTTTCTTTGATCTATACCAAACTATGAAATAGGCAGAAAAAGTTGTTTGTTTTTTTTTCCCCCAGACAAGGAAATAGACACTAAAAAGAATTAATTTCCCAAGTTACATGGCTGATTCACTCTAAGCCTACAACCTGGGTCATGTACCTTGGAGTCCAGCACTCCTTTCTCTCCATCTAGCTGTCTAACTGGTTTCTTCCTTTTATTACTAAAGTATTTTTTTTAAATTTCCTGTGTTACCAATATCATTAGCCTACAATAGTGAGTAGGTCTTAGCCTGTAATTTTTTTTCTTACTTTAAAAACAACTGAATGGTTATCCTTAATGACTAACTAGGGTAGAGTCCTTGCTCCAGGGTGGCATTCAGGGTGGCAAGCTTCCTTCCTGAGCCATAGGGAGTCTGGGGAATAAAGGCAGGTCATCTTCCTGAGAGCTTCATGCTTTGTGGTCGTCTACTCAGTTCCCTTATGAGTCTTCTCTAGGGCCTTATCACCATGGAACTCCTTCTAGGGAAACACCTTCCCTCTCCAAATCCCAAAGGGGTGTGGCCAGGTGGGGGGAAGGGGTGGGCAACAAAATGTAAGCCTTTTGAAAGCAAGGACTATATGTTTTGGACTCTGTATTCCTAGTACCTAGCACATAGTAGATACCTAATAACTTATTGACTGATGATTGATTGATTGATGGGCCATCCATCTTCTAGCATTCTAAAGCCATTATCACCCTCTTCTACCCTCATTTAATTGCCTTCCATGTTCTCTTTTCTTGAATGCTTCTCTGTACCATTGCTACTACCACCATCATCACCAGTCCTCAGAAGAAAATAATTCCACTGAAGCTTATATCATATTTATATTGCCCAGAAAATGATATTCTAAACAATCTCTTCCCTACTTGTCCCGAATAATCATTAATCTTTACATTCACTTGTTTGATAACAAGTGTGATAAAGGGAGGCAGTATGGTAGAGAGGAAAGAACACTTGACTCAGAGTACCTGGGTTCAGATCCCACCTTTGAAGCTTACTACCTATCTGCCTTCAGTCAAACTATTTAACCTCTCTGGGTCTATCTTTTTCCTCCAAACAAATAGCATTAGAAATTTTGGTGCCATTTCTCTTTCTTTTGCCTAAAATAATTGTCCCATTTAGACTATTATAGAGTTATGTCATGCATTTAGTACACAGATATTTGTTGAGGTCTTTTTGTTTTATATTTTTCATAAATCTTCCAAAAAGTTTAAATCAATATTTTAATGATAAAGATCTATTTCTGCTGCTATTTTATTTTTATATTTAAATAAATTGAAAAGTGAATGACTTCTAATAAGATGCTAGCACACTACTTAATATACAGTACATTATGCAATGAAAGAAGAAAATAAATGTTTATCTGAATATATTTTTTTTCATACAGGTTCTGAGTTTCATCCGTACAGAATGGAATCCACTTGATGCTAGCTTTAGCACTAATCAGCCTTATCAGGTGCACACAGTAGAGCACTCCATCAGTGTAGACAAAGAACCCATGGCTGACAGCTGCATTTATGAGTGTGTTCGGAATAAAATCCACTGTGTAACAGTCACCAGAATACCACTACGATCAAAGGCCATCAGCTGCTGCAGGAATGTTGCTGAAGACAAACTAATTCTAGGCTGTGAAGATTCTTCAGTTGTTCTCTATGAAGCTCATCGAAGAGTGACTCTGCTGGCCCAGGCTGAAATTTTGCCTACATTCATTAGTTGCCACCCAGGCGGGGCCATCCTACTGATTGGAAGTTCCCAAGGGGATTTGCAGATTTTTGACATAGCACTGTCACCTGTTAGAGTACAACTTTTGGCAGAAGACTGCTCACCAAGGAAGACCCTACAACTTAGTAAACATTTTGATGTCTCCAGTAGCCTAATTCAAATGCAGTGGACAGCTCCTCAGTCTGTTCCTCAGACTCCAAACAGTATTGATGTTCATGATCTCCTGTTCCTTAGGTTTGACAGAGGGCCAGTAGGTGTACTTCTGTTTAAACTAGGTGAGTAAAAGAAAAGGATAGTGGTGAATTAAAGTGTTTCTATTACTGGTGTTAGAATTAAGGGCATAAAACTATTTCCATAATACATTGACTTTTTGATCAAATCAGTTTAGGCTTTATCCTTTCTACATGTGATTTCATTATCAAGATTCTTTCATTAATATCCCAGCAGGGACTTCAGACATTTATCACAATAATTACATTGATTTGTGTATTGCCATAATCAGAATTCCTGAATGTTCAAAAATGAAATTAATACAGTTTTCAACAAAGCATCCCAACCAAAAATGCCTTGAATTTTTAAAATAATTATGAAATGTATCAACTTCAAAAAAACCTTACTAACTGGGAATACTTTCTTATTTTGATAGATCTATGACCTTATAAATATGAGTTTTCCACCCATTTATACAGACTGTAAATCAACCATATTTTCTCATTCTGAGTAATTCTCATATCCTCTCAGAAATGTCCAGCATACTGGAAACCTCTGCTGGATTGTTTAACATTGAAACAACAATAAATGACTGATTGTTACATAGTGATTTAAAGTTTACAAAACATTTTCCATATACCATCTCATTTGATTCTCATGAAAACTCCATGAAGTAAAATATGATAAGTAAATTATTCCCATTTTGCAGATGAGAAAATTGAGGCTCAGAGAAAGCTAACTTACTTATGTCAGACTGCTGGTGTTCTAGTGAGGATCTGAATTTAGGTCTCTTCTGACTCTAAGTCAGGACTCTGTTCTATAGACCTCGAGGGGACCTTGGAGACCTTATTGGTTTTTTTCATTAAATAGATGAAGACGTAGGCTCGGAAAGATTAGATGATTTATCCTGTGATAGTTTATCAAGTCAATATTTAGAGTCAGGTCTTTTGGCTTCCAATTTAGTACTATGGTGCTGTCCATTATCAATGCTGAAGAATACATGATAAAAATGAGAAAAAAGAATAATTACATAGCACTATGTGCTGTATGCTAGGCAGTTTTAAAAAGAATATCTCATTTGTGATATAATTATTCCCATCTTATAGTAGAGGAAACTGAGGCAAACAAAGATGAAGTGAATTGCCCAGGGTCCCATGGCTAGTAAGTCTCTCAGGCTAGGTTTGAACTCAGGTGTTCTGATCCAAGGCCCAGCACTCTATCCACTGTACCGCCCAGTTCCTCTATTGAGAAAAATCTTTCCTAATTTCTCTTTTAAATGCACAAATGGTATGTTCGTATATGTTATGGTCAGTTGCAAGTAGAAAGGAAGCATATTTTAAAATTCTGACAAACTTAGCTCCTCTTTGTGCGAATAGTTTTATGAATCTATCTCATTGATTAAATCATTGACAATTCACACAAAAATATAAAATTTCCTAGAAGACAGTGACTTAGGCAATATAACAGTTATTTTTAGCTTCTGAAATTAATTTATCTGACTTTATTACTCTAAAATAATAATAATAACTTACCTTTACATAGCACTTTAAGAGTTACCTATCACATCTCATTTGAGTTGAAAGATAATTATATTAGTCAACAGATTTACTGTATTGTATTTAGAGGAATGTCTTTCCAAATGATGGAAATGTACCTGAATATATCTGAAATGTCTTCGTTGTCCAAGAAGAATGTTGAAAGGTTAAAAAAAATGCATGGACTGTCACTTAAGATAAATAATCCAGCCCCACTTTGCCCAACAACAGGTTTTACAGTTTTATATCTCCACATTCGACACTAAAGTGGATGTTTGATGTTTCACATGTTGTCTGTTATAAAAAAAAAAACTACATCATCTAAATGACCCAGTTAACTATTAAGCAGAAGGCTCGCTGCCCAGTATACCTAGCTTTTCTTCAGTCCTCCCTTGTGGGACTATTCACAGCAGCTTTCCAGAAAGCCCAGCTCTCCCTGCCTATCTCTAGCACATTTATGTTCTTACTAAAGCAAACAAGCTCTCAGTGCAGGGATTTAGAGGCCTTCCTGCTAATTGCCAGCTTGTAGACTTAATTGGACTATCTCCCTGGGCACTATTCCTAAATCAATTAGGCAGTGAGTTGGCTGTCACCTCTTTTTCCCAAGAAGGTCTCTTGAAAGCCTAACATCCAAGAAAAACCAGGCCTCCCAGATGGGAAGATGGTGACCTCTCCAATTGAAATATATCATTTTAAATTTGTTTTTCTATCATTATGATTTTTGGAGGCTAGGGAAATGTTCCTATCTTGCAGCATCTTTTAAAGGTCAAATCATGCAGTTCTGCACTGATAGTTATCTTTCCCTTTTGCCAGTTTTCATGCATTAATAAGGTTAATAATTACTATGCTGTGATTAGTCATTTTTTTTCTTTCTTGGAATAGTGAATACATCAAATCTAACACTTAACATCTTTTTTTTCTTTACAAAAAAGTTACACTGAAACAAAACTCAACGCCTCACATTTATTAGCATCTGCTGTAGTTGTAGCTAAAATCGTGTGTTTTTCTTGTACGAACCTTTTTCTAAATCTGGGCATTCATATGGATTTTTCATGTATAAATTAAGTCATTGCAAACATAAACAGGTAGTTGCATGTACACTTTACTCAGGGCATATTTATGAGGTTGGGTTGTTTTTTTTCAGGTGTTCATTGTGCAAACCTTTGGAAAATTTGACATTAAAGGTGTGGCCTACAATTTAGCTGTGATTGACCAGAATTAAAAGGGAAATTTTTTCAGTTATTAATATAGTAGAGCCAGGTTGTAATTAAATCAAGACTTTGATTTTGAATCCCATAGGTCATTTGCTTTCACGACAGGAAAATTCAGGTTTATTGCTACAGACCAAGTCCATTAAAGCTGATCAAACATCACACATTTGCCAAAGCACAAGTGTGGATGGCGCCCTCAGTAAAAATCTATCGTTATTGGAAGACAAAAAATAACCAAAGAGTACATGTTATTCACAGAGTCAGCATACATGCCCTTCACGTACGAAGGGTAGCATATTGTTTTGATGTTTAATGTTGTTAAACCTTCAGAATTCTTCATCTAACAGTTATAACTATCTTCATCATGGGATCTTAATATCTCCAAATCAGAAGGACCTTCAGAAGTCATCTTGTCCAACACAAACCTGAATTAGGAAACTACTTTCTAGCAAAACTTTGGTCACATTCTTCCCTTACTTGAGAACTTCCAAAAATGGGTAACTCACCAGCCCCAAGAGTGATGACCCATCCCACTTTGTACAGCATGAATTGTTAAAAAATTTTTTCAGTATGTGTTTCTGAACCTCATCTTACCTTTTGAGACCAAACAAATTTGATTTCTCTTCCGCATAACAATGTCACACCCTTGGATATAGCTATCCTATCCTCTCTTAATCTTCATGTTAAACATTCTACATTCCTTTAATAGATCCTCTTATGGCTTGGATTTGAATTCTGTCACCCTCAGATCAGCCTTCTCTTTATGTAGTCTAGAGTACCTATGACCTGGTGAAACTTGGTTTCACTGGTTCAGTCCGAGTCCCCAGAATGTATGCATGTTATGCCATAACTGACCTGAAGACCTAGCAGCTCCACCTTCCCAGCTGCCTTTACATTTTGGCACAGCTAGTGTAGTTTCTTGGCTCTCTGCCCCTCATTCAAGCAATCATTCATTAAACATTTATTAAGCACCTATTATGTGTAAGCCACTATGCTAAGTGCAGCACTCCTCATTTCTTCTTTTTAGACAGTTCAGAGAACACCATCATTTCAATGATCCACACCATGGTATCCCACTGCCTTTTCTCACTGGTGCTTGAGGTGTCCTAAATTAGCACTATGTCAGCTATTGGTCTAAAGCCTATACAGGTGAGTCACTGAGTGGTTTGGGACCCATGATCTGAGCTGGAATCATGTATCTCCCAGTCTGCATCCAAGCCACCCACTATATGCTAGCTGGGGAGGTAGGGACAATGGGGTCCCCACACCTATAGCTATTCCCTGTTGGTATAAGATCCTTTCCTATGAATGCTACCCATGGGTGGCAGTGTTGCCCTTTGGGATCAACTCCTTCCCTTTTTGTCCTTGCAGTATCAATTCACTTTTTAAAATGTGGCACTTGGGTGAGAATATAAGGTCTGATCAAAATGTAATATATAGGGGGACTGTCACATTCCCTCGCACAGCACATCAGTGATTCAGTGTGAGCTCTCATTAGATTTTCTTGCTGCCTTATCATAATTTAACTCATCTACAGAGTTCACTAAAACCTACAATTCCTTTCCATATGCTTTGTCATCTAATCATGTGCCTCACCTCCTGTACATGTATAGTTGAGTTTTTAACACCCAATTAGAGGCAACTATGTGGCACAGAGGTTAGAGTGGTAGACCTGGAGTCAGAAAGACCTGAGTTCAAATCTAGTCTCAGATGTTAATTAACTGTGTAATCCTGGGCAAGTCACTTATCCTCTATTTGCCTCCATTTCCTCAACTTTAAAATGATAACAATAACAATGATGCCACCTCCCTCCCAGGCTTGCGATGAGGACCAAAAGAGATAATATTTGCCAAATTCTTGGTACAGTGCCTGCCACATAGTAGGCACTCTATAAGTACTCATTCCCTTTCCCTTTCTCCCAACCCAAATATAAGACTTCTCATTTATCCCTTTCAAATATCATCCTATTGAAAGATAGCATTGCAGAGTAAATAGAGAGCTGGCTTCAAAGCCTGAAAAGCTGGGTTCAAACCCCTCCTCTGACATATAGCAGCTGTATAACCCTGGGCTATACCTCTCAGTCTGTAAGGCAGTTCTTTAAGACCAGAAGAGGCAGAGAAGGTCTTTAGCTGAATTAGTAGAGAAAGTTTCTTCACCGGGAGCACCCTGCTCCTGGGTCCACCCACCAGATGTTCCCCTGTCCTAAATTTTATTTCATTAGATGAGACCTCTAGTTGTAGTACGCCAAAATCCTTTTGAACCTCAGTTCTTTCATTCAATACATAAGCCTTCCCTCCCAGTTTTAAATTATGGACAAGCAGAGAAAGATTAAGAATCAATAGTAGGGGGCAGCCAGGTGGTGCAGTGGATAGAGCACTAGCCCTGGAATCAAGAGAATCTGCATTCAAATATGGTGTCAAATATATACTAGCTGTGTGACCGTGGGCAAGTCACTTAACCCCAGTTGCCCAAAAAGAAAGAAAAAAAAAAGAAACAATAGTAGCTATATTGAAAAGACTGAAATGAGCTTTGTAAAGCTTTCAGTTACCTATGAAATTTTATTAGCATAGCTGATTTATAAGTAGGAACACAAACAAATTTAGTCAAGTATTTAACAATTTATTTTTGTTTATCCATTATTCTGTAACAGTTTCCTTTGAGGTTTGTTTGTTTTTAATATGTCCGTTGGCTATGATGATGATTTATCTTAGAGCCAAAAAAAAAAAAAAAAAGCTTAAAAGGAATATAGCATTGGTACCTACATATGGTTAGCTTCCCTAGAAGACTCCAGAATCTTGGGTAGACATCTAAGGAGAGTTTATAAAAGGAATTAGAGAAGAACCACACAGGATGAGCATGAGTGAGCCATATTGTGTCCTGTTAGAGGGAGCACCCCCAGTGATTAGAGCTACCCAAGTAGAGTTTATCACTTGCAAAAAATGATGCGACAAAAACTGTAGCCCAGTTATGAGAACTGTGTTCTCCTTAAGAGTAGCTGTGTTAGAAAAGGGCCATGAGTCCAAGTGGACAAATTAAACAACAAACCTGAGGAACTCAAAAGAGTCTTCTGCTAAGAGGCTGGTCTCGAGGTGACCCTTGAAGGGGTATATGTGATGTATATGATAGAGAGGTGAGCAGGGAGAACATTCCATGAATGGTGTAAAGTTTATCCGAAGTCAAGAAGGGCGATGATGGGATATCATGTGCAGAGACTGGCAAATGGTCCAGTTTGGCTGGACAGCATATTTGGTAAATATTTATTGACACTGCAACTACTAGGCACATGAATTGACATAATTTTTATAACAATTTTACTATAATTTCTATCTGTGTCAATACACTTTAAATACAAGCAAATATTATAGTTTTACTTTGAAGTAAAACATTTCCATCCTTTCAATTCTATTTTCTTTGCCTTGTGAATAAAAATAAATATGTACTCTGTCAGCAGTTGATGAAACCTGGTCCTTCAAAGTATTCTTAAACTCTGGTCCTTCTGAAGACACTGTACTAGGTTCTAGTAGTTCAAAGATAAAATGTAGTATATCCCTTCCTTTGAGAAATGTAGAATCATATGGGGAGAAAGGAACTGTATACAAGTAAATATAATGAGAGAGAATGTGATGGGGACAAAATGAATGATTAAGACAAAATGCTCTGGATTTGAGAACAGAATCACTCAGTGGGGGCATGGAGAAATTTCACGTAGAAGGTAGCACATAATCTGGACCTGGAAGGATATAATAGCTACAGAGGCAGATTTTGAGGAGGGGGCATTTCAGGCATTGGAAGTCTTTGTAAATGCCTGGAAGAGGAAGAGTACAAGACAAGATCAGGGAACAGCTAGTTCATTGATTTTTCTCTACCAGAGTGTTAATTGGTAGTATCCTTACTGGAGAGGCTATGTAAGATATTTTAACAAAATTAGGGTCACCCTGAGTCACATGGATTCCAACAAATTTGCAATTAAAAGAGAGATATGTTGACAAGATTTATATTTCTGCTAAATAAATCACAGACATATGAGGCAACCACAGAATATAAACCTCCATCCTATAAGAGTATAAGATTCCACCATGAAGTCAACCCCTAAGGACAATCTACTTAAATTCATTCCTTAATGATTAACAAACTGCCCCAGTCAAGCTCTCCTCAGTCCCTTGATTCTAAATCTCTGGTGGTCACCGTTCTAGTCCTGTTCCCTGTATACCAGTGCCAGATTCATTATTCTTATCCCATTCAACCCCCTACCACAATATTTCATGCTAAAGCTATGCCCCGCTCTCTCCACTGTGCTCTCTGGAATACCTGCTCCATGGGCAACAAATTTGCTTTCATCTTAAATCTTTCCCTTTCCTGCTCCTTCCATCTTCTGACTCTCACAGAGACTTGAATCGCTCCAGTGACACAGGCTCCTGGACCTCCCTTTCTAGCACTGGCCACACTTTTCCCTCCGACTCAACGGTCAGGAGAGGGGTTGGAATACTCTTTTCTTCCCACTGCCACTTGCAAGTTCTCTCTCCACCACCATAACTCAGTAAACTCTCCTCCTTTGGAATTCACTTCATCCATATCTGCCACCGGATCAAAAGTGATGTAACTATTATCTACCATCCTCCAGGACACAACATTTCTTTTTTTTTTTCCAGTTAGTGCATTGCCTGCCTCACAATCTTTCCCTCCTCCTCAACTCCACATACAAGGGGACTTAAACATGCATGTTGATACTCCCTTAAACATGCTACCCTCATAGTTCCTCCATTTATTCATTCCTCATGACCTCCACCTGTACCCCACCTTAGCCCCATATGACTGTGATCATGCCCTTGATCTTGCCATCATTCATTAATGCACCACTTCTGTGGTCATGAACCCTGAAATTCCTTAATCTCATATCAAGCGCTGCTCTTTGTACATGCTGTGACCTTCAGACCCTTTTCTAGGACACCATTAGGCTAGCTACACTCTCCTCCTTTCTCCATCTTTATCCAAGTTCAACTCTATATTTTGCTGTCCTGGGTGGTACAGTGAATGGAATACTGGGCCTGCACTCAGGAAGACCTAAGTACAGATTTGGTCTCAAATGCTAGCTGTGAGACCCTGGGCAAGTCACTTAACCTTGTTTGCCTCAGTTTCCTCATCGGTAAAAAGAGCTGGAAAAGGAAATGATGAACAACTCCAGCATCTCTGCCAAGAAAACCCCAAATGGGGTCACAAAGAGTCGGACATGACTGAAAGAACTCAGCAACAACAATGATTTATTCATATGAAATGCCAGGCTGGGTGAATCAAAGCCAGAATTAAGGGTGCCAGGAGAAATATCAACATTCTCAGATATGCAGATGATCCCAATCTGATGGCAGAAGGTGAGGAAGAATTAAGAAGCCTCTTGACGAGGGTGAAAGAGGAGAGTGTAAAAGCTGGCTTGGAGCTTAATATTAACAAAAAGAAGATTATGGCATCTGTTCCTATTACTTCCTGGCAAATAGAGGGAGAAGAAATGGAAGCAGTGTCAGATTTTTATTCTTGGGCTCAAAGATCATTGCAGATGGTGACTGCACCCATGAAATTAAAAGACGCTTGCTCCTTGGAAGGAAAGCTATGGCAAATCTGGATAGCATACTAAAAAGCAGAGACATCACCTTGCTGACAGGTCCATATAGTCCAAGCTATGATTATTCTAGTAGTAATGTATAGCTGTAAGAGTTACACTCTAATAGAGGTAGGAACCTGTGACCTTGAGGCCACATAGGACCTTCTAGGTCCTTGGGTGTGACCTTTTGACTGAGTCTAAGTTTTACAGAACAGATCCTTGCATTAAGGGGATTTGTCCTGTGAAATTTGGATTCAGTCAAAGCGCCACAGTTGAGGAACTTGAGGACTACGTGATCTTGAGGCCACAGGTTTCCCACCCCTGCACTATCAGGAAAATTGAGTATCACAGAACTGACACTTTTGAATTATGGTGCTGGAGAAGATTTTTGAGATTTCCTTGGAAAGTAAGGAGATCAAATCAATCAATACTTAAAGAAATTAACTGACTATTCATTGGACGGACAAATACTGAAGCTAAAGCTTAAATACTTTGGCCATATGAGAAAAGAAGATGGCTCAGAAAAGACTCTAATTCAGGGAAAGATTGAATGCAGGGGAGAAGGTGATAACAGAGGATGAAATAAATAGGTAGTGTGATTGAAACAATGAAGCTTGGACAGATTTCAGGAGATAGTAGAGGACAGAGGGATGTGGCATGCTATGGTTTATGGGGTCATGAAGATTAAGACATAACTGAACAGCTGAATAACAGCCAAGTTTATTCATTGTCCTACTCATTGCAATGGTTCTTCCAAACCTTTTCTTCCCCCCACCCAACCTCTCATGGCTCCCCCTCTCAGCATCTTCTTAGCTGAGAAGTTTGCCTCATATTTTGCTAAAAAAAAAAAAAATTAGGCTACTTGCTGAGAGCTGCCTTTTCACTCTTCTTCATCTCACTTCACCTGCATGCCTTTTGCCGCTAACTCCTCCTTTCCCCGTATCTCACATGATGAGATGCCCTTCTCCTTGCCAGGGCAAACTCCTCTGCATGTGCAAGTTATCCCATTCCATCCCATCTTCTCCAATAGATTGTCCTATCATCCCCACTCCCTTACTTACCTTCAGTCTCTCTGTCTACTGGCCACTTCCCTATCGCCTCCAAACATGCCCATCTTTCCTCCATCACTAAAAAACCCTCCCTTGATCCATATATCCCTACCAGCTATTTTCTCATATCTCTTCTCCTAGTTGTGGTCAAACTCTTTGAAAAGGCTAACTACAATAGGTGCCTTCACTTTCTTTCCTTTCGCTGTCTTCTTAACTCTCTACAGTCTGACTTTCCACTTCAGCATTCAACTGATAATGTTTTTTCCATATTTACCAATGAACTCTTAATTGCCAAATCTAATGAAATTTTCTCAATTTTCATCCTTCTTGACTTCTATACCACCTTTATAATGTTAATCACCTTTCTTCTTGATAATATCTTCTCTCTAGGTTTTCATGAAATACTTTGCTTTTGTTTTCCTGCTACCTATTACTTCTTAGTCTTCTTGTTGTATAATTTATCCAGGTTATACCCACTGTGAGTCTCATGAGGCTCTGTCCTGGGCTCTCTTCTCTTCAGCCCCTACACTGTTTTACTTGGTGAGCTTATCAATTCCTTTGGATTCAATTATCAACTCTATGCTAATGGTTCTCAAATCTACTTATCTACTCCTAACCTTTCTTATGACCTCCAGTCTCACATCTCCAAATGTCTATTGGACATCTCCAACTGGATATCCTGTAGACGTCTTAAACTCAGCATATCAAAAACTGAACACATAATTTTCCCCTTCAAACCCTCCCTTCTTCCTAACTTCCTTATCACTGTTGAGGGCACCACAAATTTTTCTGTTACTCGCATTTGTAATCTAGGTGTTATCCTTGACTCTTCACTGTCAGTCCCCATATCCAATCTGTTGTCAGGGCTTGTCAATTTTACCTTCATAAGATCTCTTGCATTGCCTCCTCTCTTCTTACATAGCCACTACCCTGATATAGATCATCTCACACTTGAACAGAGACAATAGTCTATGAGTTAATCTTCTGCCACAAGTCTTTCTTTATTCCTGTTTATCCTACATTTGGATGTCAAAGTGATACTCCTAAACCACAGGTCTGACTATGCCATCCTCTCTAGTCAGAAAACTCCAATGACTCTGTATTGCCTCCAAGATTGGGACAGGCAGAGTAACTTGCTACAAAGACTTTTTTTTCCCATTTACTTTCTTCTCTTCTAACTTTAGCTTCATTGGTTTTGTTTGTGCAAAAACTTTCTAATTTTACATAATCAAAAGTGTCTCTTTTACCTCCTATGATCTTCTCTAACCCTTGTTTGGTAATGAACTTTTTTGCCATCCATTAATCTAACAAGTGAGTTTTTCCTAGCTTCTCTAATTTGTCCATAATGTCAGACTTTTAAAGTTCATCTTTGCCAATTTGATAGGTGTGAGGTGCAAGCTCAGTGTTATGTGTTTTAATTCTCATTTATTTTATTAATTATTACTCACATGGAGCTGTCTTTCATTTAGTTAAGAGTTTATAGTTCTTCTTTTGAGCACTTTCCATGTCTTTAAAAAAAAAAAAAACCGTTTGCTAATGAGTTTCCTGTGCATCTATATTAGCCTCTTTCAGCCGATCCCTTTTTTCTTCCTTGTTGGCATCATTGCTGTTTGATGTGTTATTTATTGGTGACATGTTTTGCAAATGTTATAAAATATATCTCAGTTGAATGGAAAAAGTGATATGTAAGCAAAATGCCTTGTGAAATTTGAAGAAAAATAGGCCTTGTGGGAAAAGCCATTGAAGGACTACTATAGTAGAAAATGCAAGATCCAAACTAAATGTAAGAAACCTCTTTTATTTGGACCCCATTAGTTCAATTCAGTTCAAGAAACATTTATTAAGTATGTTCAAAGTTAAGAAAATTGTGCTAGTTGCTAAGAATACAAAGACAAAGACAAAAATAGTCCCTACCATTAAAACTAGGGGCAGTTCAGTGGCGAAGTGGAGAGAGTGCTGGAAGACTCCTTTTCCTGAGTCCAAAGCTGGCCTCAGATACTTAGGAGCTATATGACCCTGTCTGCCTCAGTTTCCTCATGTGTAAAATGAGCTAGAGAAGGAAATGGCAAACCATTCCAGTATCCTTGTCAAGAAAACTCCAAATGAAGTCACAAAGTCAGACACAACTGAAATGATTGAACATCGAACAACTTTAACATTTAAAAACCCACCTGTGGCATTTCTCTCATTCTCCATGGCCTTTTGCATAACTGGTAACACCTTAATGATCATATTGCCAGGTTTTTCCCTATAACCTGGAATATAGTTTAGTCCTGAGATCTTCAAAGACTCTTCAGTGAGTAGATAGCATCATGTCTGAATTACTTGGGACAAGTGATAATTTTGACATGGTTCCATTTTGTGAATAGTCATGTTATGTGCCTCTGAAAACACTAGGCTGACTCAGAGTATCTAACTTTAACCAGCTGAAACTGGATTTATCTACTTTCCCCACATTTAATTTGTTCTCTGTCAATTGAGTAATGGGGATTGTGATATACCTACATTTTTAATTGCTCTCTTACTTTGTGTTTTTAATTCTTTGGTTTTTAAGAATGGTTATTACTCCAAGGAACTATACAAAAATTATAACTCTTTAAAGAGTACACTTCAATAACTGTAAGAGATATTGCAAAGGCTGTTGGTATAGAAGTCAAGAGTTTCAAGGATTATTCAAATCCACCTTGAAACCAAATAAGTTACATCCAAGTACAAAGGAAAGTGCAGTTGAAGAAGTAAAATGAAACTTAAAAACTGACAAACTGTTATTACAAAATAGCCTAATTAATCTTCCCCAAACAAGCAAAGATCTTCAGAGGGAACAGGCAGGTGATGTAGTTGTTACTGACTCCTTTACAATAAGGTTTAAAGTTGGAAGAACAGTGAAAAGACCAGTTTTTTTTTCCCCTGTAAAGGCTACTAACCACTTCTTTCAAGAAACAACAATTTATCATCGTCAAGACAATACAAAGATTAGAGTACTAAAGATTGGGAAATGCTCATTTATACTGAAGAAACTTACTTTTTTTCCCACTTAAGGGTATATCAGAACCATTTTCAGAAGACCATATAATATATGAGTATCTCCACTAGACTTTAAAACATTCACCCAAAATAATGTTTGGGCACTTTTTTTATGTCCAGTATGCCTGGAGGTATTAATGACATCTAATAAATGTATTGATATTCTGAGAAGTAGGATTGCCTTGGAATTATACAAATTCCAAAATAGATAGTATGTTATATGCAACATGGCCTTACTCTGTGCCATAAATTGTGAAAGGTTGAGAAAGTTTCCAAGGTGGAGAGAAACATGCTTCATTGCCCTTGAAATTTGCCTGATTAAAATCGCACTGAAAACTGATGGGCTGTAATCAAGAAAAGATTTGGAAAAAGTGAACTGTTTAACAAAAATATGCTGTCCCATGATGGTGATACAAATATACTTTCATGATTAATTAAAAGTATCAATGTTTTGTGAACTCAATGCTGAACTGTATAAAACAAGTAATTACAACTAAAGGATATCGTGCATATTAAAATGTTTAAAGACATAAAAAATAAGGTTATTATTATTATATACAAGGCAATATATTTAGTTATTTTACTTTGACCCAGTTACTATGAACACTACTGTAGACACTCTCTTACTATCTCCTTACTTATTTTAGGTTTCAGGTTACTCCCTCAGTTATTTTTTTGTTTTGTTCTTTCCAGCCCCAAAATAATGGAAACCAAATAAGTTGGATTTTTTCTGCCCTCTCTGTCTTATCCAACACAAGTACCAGTACTTTTCCTTCTTTGAACCTAAGTTGATTTATCAGTTCCCTATGCATCCAAACTGGTTTCTCTACGATGGCTCCCCCATCCTTCATTATGAGAATTGGAATCAATTTCTCTGTATTTGAGAGAATTAGCAAAAGCATGTACAAATCCCAAACTCTTATGGCAAAGTATAGCCATGATGTCTATCAAAATAGATATTATGCTGAAAATTTCATATGAATTTGGAACAATATTATCCCTAATGCTAATTAAAAAAAAAAAAGAACAGCAAGTATCATAATTAGGGGTTGTGAAGGTTTTTAATCTCTAAGAAATTAGAAAGAAGCTTTGATTGGAGATACTTATCAATAAATTAACATAATTAATTCTCTTCGAGGTCACCATTACTGCCCTATGATACTCTGATATTTTATTAGATTATATTTCATTTTTAGCAATTAATTGGTTAATTATGTAGCTTAGAAGACATGAAAGTGATTAGTAAATTGCTAGAATAAAATGCTTTTATGGAAAATAGAGACCATCTCTTAGTCCATAGAATAAAACATTTTTAGTAGCAAATTGGCCATTTTTAAAAAATGCATTGACTATCGTTATCTCCTACTTTTTCCTACACCTAACTTTAAATTTTTCTGTTGCAGGAATCTTCACAAAAGGACAGCTGAGTCTTGTAGACCTCATCCGCCAATATATTCGCTATGATGAGATCCATGAAGCAATAAGTGTCCTAAGCAGCATGAACTGGAATACTGTGGGCCATCAGTGTCACGTGAGCATGAGTGCCATCGTCAATCATCTTCTTAGACAACGGCTCACACCAGAGAGAGAAGGTCAGAGTCAAACTGTAACCATTCACGCATCACGTATATGAAACAATTTCATCCTTTTTCTTTTTGGTTGTTGTTGGAGGCCGTTGGGGTTAAGCGACTTGCTTAGGGTCACAGAGCTAGTAAGTGTCTGAGGCTGGATTGGAACTTAGGTCCTCCTGACTCAGGGCCAGCACTGTATCCACTCTACCACCTAACTGCCCCCATCCTATTTCTTTTATTTTACTTTCTGAATCTTCTAGTTTATTAAAAACTTTAAAAAATCACCAACAAACAAGAACATTGTTTATGAAACTTTCAACTTGTTGCAGTTTGGTTTTTTAGATGTATATTAAATTTAACAGTTGTAATAGCCCTGTTTGTGTCCCCTACATGAAATATGTGTGTGTGAATATGTATGTGTGTGTATATTTTAATCAGTTATTTTTTCTTTGATCCTCATATGAGCCAGTAAGTAAAGCAAACCATTCTAAAGTTCATCGAGGGTAGGATATTTGCTTAGCATTGCATAGCTGCAGAGATTTTGGGTACAATATTCTTTCCACCATCCTGTGATCCTAGAATTATAGATTTCAAGTTAGATGAGTCCTTAGAGGTCATTTCATCCAGCTTCTTCATTTTAAAGATGAAAAGATCCAGGCAGCCAGGTGGCACAGGAGGAGATAGAGCTCTGGACCTGGCTTCAGAAAGACCTAAGATTAAAGTCAGCTTCAGTCACTTTCTAGCTGTCTGATCCTGGACAAGTCCTTTAACCTCCACCTGCCTCGGTTTCCTCAAATATAAAATCGGTATAATATTAGCATCTTCCTTCCAGGGTTATTGCGAGGATTAAATGAGATAATATTTATAAAGCATTTTGCAAGCTTAAAAGCACTATATTATTAGCAATTATTAAGTGCCTTGACCAAAGTTACACAGATAGTAAGCAACAAAACCAGATTTTAATCCATTTTCTCTTACTCTGATATGCTTTCTACCCTACCATGTTCCATGCTTCCTCCTTTGTTAATTTACTTGATCAATGTCAGCTACACAGTCTCGTTAAAAAAAAATAAAAGCACTGCTTTTGGAGAGGGGATGTAATTTACTCAAATTGATACAGGTGGCATACAGAGGCATAGCTAAAGTAACAAACCTGGTCTTCTACTTCCAAATCTGACGCCCTTCCCATTATACTGGACTTGTCTCCACGTCACAGAAGGTGCTCCTTTAATCCTTTGGCATATAATCTTGGAATGTCTCTAGATAACTCCCACGACTGGCTCAGTGTTTTCCATTTTCCACTGATAGAAAGGTCGGCCCACCTTGAAGGGCAAAGGGACATGTGTCTGCTATCATGAAGTTGATAATTGAGACCCAAAAGAAAGTAGCAACAACCCACTGCCCTGGTAAGTCTACACCACGGGCATTTGCTCAACTTGTTCTGTGGCAGTGATCCAGCTAATTCGGACTACTTCCAATATTTCTCTCCACTTAAAAAGAATATGTTAGCAGCTAATGAATAACAGTTCTCATTTACATGGTACCACATAGTTAGACAAAGCTTTCCTCAAAACCACCCTGTGAGGTAGGTAGTTTTGGGACTGTTATCCCTGTTTGAGAGATGAGGAAATGGAGGCTTAGGTGAAATTACTTACTCAAGCTCACACAGCTAATAAAAGCCAGTAGGAACCTTTGAGTTCCTCTCATTCAACTCCTTAATTTTATAGATAAAGAAACTGAGGATCTGAGAGATTAAGGGATTTATCAACCAGCCATTAAGTGCCAGGCCTGAGCTTTGAACCCGGGGCTCTTTCCCTTCCCATTTGCTGCTAGTTATGAATAAAATACTTCTGATATCACCAGATGGACACACTCTAGGATTAGATGATTACCACTGAGTAAGTGGTGAAGCTCCCAAAGATCTTTGCTGTTATATGGGCCTCTCATAGCTAGGCCCCAAACTTAGTTTGAGGAGGAAGGCTTAGCCTTCAGGAGGGAGAACAAAGAATGATACTAGCCCCTGAATGTAAATTTCAGGAGCATTTGCTAATATGCAATATAAGGATATCTTTAAAAATATAAAACTTACATAAAACTGGAATATAGAAAATATGCACATTATAAATAAGTGGTTATGCTGGCTTTCCCCCCATGGATCTGACAGACACATTTCTGAAAAATTCAGACTTCTTTTCAGCCAAAATTCATTCCATATCTAACCAATTTGCCATGGTAATGTTTTCCTTTTATTAAAGAACCCCAGTGAGCCCTTTTATTTATAATAATGTTATAGCTATCTTTGAGATCGTCCTTTCTGCCTTCAGTATCAAGCTGGGCTATCTAATGAATCTATAACTGGGCTGATGGTTACTTGTATTCCTCGTAGGGCGGAACATTTCAGATGCAAAAAACATACTGTCAGGAAAACAAACAATGGAAAGAAAATCCAGCTTGTTTTTGCAATAACATTGCAATATTCCATTTTAATCTAAATTGACTGCTGCTTTGAAAGAAAATACCCTTCAAATTCAGCTTATCTTGTACTCTGAAAGTGAGATAATGAGAAACTTAGTTTACCAACAGTTTGGCCAAGTACGTAGCAATGCTTTCAGATCTGACAAGCTAAACACTTCATAATTGTGCCTAGATTTTCACTAAATGCTAAAATGAATCATTCTAATTCATGGAAGAATCATGGCTTTGACCTTTCTCTGAGGTCTAGTGACTGACCGTCCACTTCTTCACTGTCCATCCCTCCTGCCATCCATCTCTACCTTGGCTTCAACTTCAATTCAATTTAGTAAACACTTATTTAAGCACCTACTATATGCCAGGCATGCTACTAAGCCCTGGGCATACAAAAAAGAAGCAAAAAGACAGTCCCTGTCCTCCAGGAGCTTACGATCTCATGGAGTTTCTCCAATACCCATAAAAACCTATCCACAGAAGTGTCATTCACACTAAAGTATAAATGACTGATAGCAACCTAACTAAATGAGCTGGGAGGATGGTAGCATTTTAATAGAGTCTGGAATCATGGACTAAAAGAATAGAACATTCTAGTTGTATTTCAGGCCTTTGTCAACAGATCATATGGGCAGGACTCAATGCCCTTGAAATCACATTGTGCAAGCCGTATGCCTGCACCTACTCTGCCTAAACATAATTGCAGTGCTGGTTCTAACGCTTGTGTTCATTTGTTCACTTCAGCATTAGTGCACAATATACTGATTACACTCCCCTGTCAGGAAAGGGAATTTTTCCTCCCTTTGGTTAAAGAGAGCAAATGTCAAGTTTGTGAGTTGATTTTACTGGAAAAACTTGTTCAAACTGTGTTACTTTGATGAGTCACTGTTTTAATTACCCATTTGCGGTGAGAGGTTGGTTCATTATGGATTTCTTCACTTTTGACAGCTTTTTGTGGATCAGAGTCATTGTCAGCTTAGCCTTAAGTGAAAGTTTATACACAGGTTTGTTTTTGTACCAGCTGTCATATTTTAATTTCATCTTTCCTGCAACAAGCTCATATTTCATCTAAGTCGGCAAAACCTGACTGACTGCAAACATGAGTGCTCGCTTGTAATTGAAGCAGCCTCCCTTGTCTCAGTGCTGTCTCTGTTTGAACTCCACAGCACAGCTTGAGGCAAGCCTTGGATCCTTCTATGCTCCAACGAGACCCCTCTCCGATACAACTATATTGGAATATAGAGACCCAATCAGCAAATACGCAAGGAGGTTCTTCCACCACTTGCTCAGGTGATCGATTGACAGTTTTCACTTTGTTTGGTTTCAAAATTAATTGCATAGTTCCTTGGTCATATGTCTTAATTAAAGTATTCTTTAATATCATTATCTGTTGTTTTCTTTTTTCTTTTTATCAGTCCACTTTAGGAAGAAAAAGCACCTACCTTCCCCAATCACAGTTTACTTAATTGGTTCGTGTTGTCTTTCTAAGCATTATAATGGAGTATTGTGGAGGGCCCTTCCCTCCCTGATACCTTTTAATATGTCAAAAGGCTGATCACTTGTGTGGTCAATTTTTAATTTAACTTAGTTGTATTTCTAGCACAAAAGAAACTTGAGAGTTTTAAAGGAGGACTAGAAATGCAAATAAGTAGCCTGTCAGCCAAGGATTTTTAACTGGAAAACCTCTAAAATTTAAATCATATTCTCCCCTCACTTTCAGAATTATTATTACTTTGGAATGGCTCTTCCATTGTCTCTTCAGGTAATGGCATGTAACTTTACTGCATCTCATTTACAAAACTTAGCTTTGGAGGTGAAGGAAGACGTTCTTTTACCTCATTCAGACTTGTGACAAAGAAATAATATAAGCAACAAAGAAAAATCTATACAGAGTCAAGATATTATGACCACATACAAGATGAAATAATTTTCAGTGCCATACACCAAAAGGAAAGAGCTATTTCAAAATGAGATTTCACAGCTAGACAATTATTTATATTATTATGTCTTTAAGAATAGTACTTTTAATTTTTTCAAATTAATTTCAAAGTTTTCATTTAATTTATTTTCAGTAAATCTATGTGGTAGATGTGGTGATTATCACTTCACCAGTTAACAAACTGAGGCACAGAGAAATTAAGTGACTCAAGTAAATCATATAGCAAGATAGTGCTAGCAGGATCTCTTGACTCTCAATCCCCATTCAACTGTACATGCATTTTATTAAGTGCCTACTAAGTGGAAAGCCTTGGAGATGCAAACACAAAAACTGAAGTAGTTCCTACCTTCAAAAAACTTACATTCCATTGGGAGAAAAGAACATACATGAAGATAAGTAAATACAAAATATTCTGTCATTTAATAGTATGATAGAATGCTGAACTGGAGTTGGAACACCTAGGTTCAGATCTCCTCTCAGATATTTACTGAGTAATTAGGGGCAAATTAATTAACGTTAGACAGTCTGTTTCCTCCTCTGTAAAATAGGAATATTAATACTTTCATATTACCAACCTTCTAGGAAGGTAGTATGAAAAAAAGTGATTTGTAAACTTGAAAGCACTGTATAAATATGAGTTTTCATTTTTATTTTACATCCTCTATGCAAAATGATTACTGGAAACTTTCACCTAGTACAGAATAGAGGGAATGGCGGTCTTTGCCGTTTGTCTACCTACTCACTCTTTAATCGCCCCCTCCTTCCCCTCTCCCCTGCCAAAAAAAAAAGGACACAAAGAAACTTTGAATTATGGGCATGAATACTTATTATTTGTTCAGGTACTTTGTACACTGGATCAAGATATATGAGAAAAAACACTGTGCTGTAGTTTTTCATTTTCCATAATTAGACTTCTATTTTTGATGTGGTGCTTTTAACTTTGACTAGTGATAAAAGGCTGTGAAAAACAAAGTATCCTTAAAGGTTCTGAAGTGTGTTCATATGTTACTAAAGTGTGGTCTTCCGTTGAATACTTTTTCTAAATGACTCAATGTTGGTGCATTCGAGGTGACTTCATACTGGATGAGTCAAATATAAGTAAGCAAGTGCCAATAACATATGGGATTTCTAGTCCTACTTTAACTTAGGTAGTTGTGAAAAATCTGTTTGAGATTCATTACCTCAGTTATCCAGAACTTGGTGGAATTTTCCAGAATGGAGAAGGTATTGGGTAACAGAGGAAGGAAGGAAAGAGAATGAGAACGACCACTTGCAGATTGAAATAGATGCTCTTTTATTTTTCATGTTTCTCAGTCTAAGAGGTCTCCCTCCTATGAATGATAAAAAAGTTGAAATTCTTTTTTCTGGCTCATCTCAGAAATCCTGCTGCTGTGGCTTTGGGATGTTGAATTTCACATAATCTGCAAATATGGTACTTTGGAGGGTATTGATTTATGTTACCTAATGTAGTAGTGGAATTCTGCCTTTAGTATAGCGTTCTATGAGTGGCTACATGGTTGTTGGGAGTAAATGTAAGACTAACTTTTCCATGTATGTGGTTGCTTCTGTAATTGTACTTCCACCCCAACCCAGAAGTGTACTAGATTTTTGTTTCTTTTTTCTATATCTTACTACTGCCCTGGGTATAATGATTTTTATTAATTCTTCTGACACTAGGCCACACATAAGCATTAAGGAGGGGGAAGATAAAATACAGAGAAAATTAAAAGAGATGGCTAAATCAGAGACACATTTTTTTAGGTTTAAATGACTGCCAAGTTTGTCCTCCTCTTAGCGGGGAAAGGAACAGGTCAAGTGCCTTTTTTCACTTTAGTGAATTATGAGTATAGCATCCCCTCTGTATTTTCCTTTGATTGTTCATTACTTTAACATGTAATTATGAGAAAAGCTACTAAATATCTAAGTCAGGAGCAAGCACAAAAACTTTTAATGTTAGTAAAAGGCAACAATCTTGGCACTGCTTCTGTAGCAGCACCACAAATGTTTGCATGGTGTCTGGGTTTCTTAAACTTAGGTACAGAGAGTTACTTTTTTTGTTTTGTTTTGGCCTTTCTTTTATTTTGCTGGTTTCTAATCTTAACTCCAGAAAATATGCAAATCATAATTCTCACAACTTTGAACTTTGTGCCTAGAAGACTGTGCCCTACTGATCTCCAAGGTCCAAGAAATCTTAAGTCTCAACCACTATCTTCCTATGCAAGTTCAGGCAAGATGTTATGCTTTCAAGATCCTGGTTTCTCTAGCCAAAGATAATACTGACCAGTTCTACATCCTTAAATGCAATAGCCTCAAGTAGTTGCTCCACATGTTCCACCAAATATTGTAAGGGTGTTATGATTCAATTCTGGTCCAAAAATTTTATGATCTTTTTTTTAACTTGAACAAGTTAAACTGAACAGTTTTTTTTAATTGTTAAAGTTAGTATATTTCTTTGTTATATTTTTCCCTCTTGAGGTCTTAAAATACTTACTAGTAAAACTATGTTCTAGTTTTAAAAATTTACCCACTTCAGTGCATATTAGGAAAGAATCAAATGAAATTATTCATATTTATTCCTTACTTATAAGGGTTGAAATACTTGACCTATTGAATATCTCTTCGACACAGGAAGATGACCTCATGCTTGGTAGAGTGCTGAACTTCAAATCAGAAAGACCTGAGTTTGAGTCCTGCCTCTGACACTTATGAGCTGTATGACCATGGGCAGGTCATTTAATTTCCTGAGCCACAAAGGATTATAGTTCCCTCATAGGTATCTGTGGAAGGATCAGATGAGGTCATGTACGTAGAGCATTTTGAATCTGTGTGGTGGTACAGTAGAGAGGGCACTTGGCCTGGAGACTGGAGGACCTGAATTCAAATCCAACTTCAGATAATTTACTAGCTGTATACCCTGGACAAATCACTAACTCTCTCTCAACCTCATTTTACTCATCTGTAAAACAAGTGTGTTGGACTCCGTGGCATCTAAGACAACTTCCAGGTCTAACTCTATGACCCCATGCTTCTAATAGAGGAGGTGAAAATGCAAAGATCAGGAAATCTTTCCTCCTTACATCCCTTTCCTACTCATCTGCACTTCTGTGTTACCCAAGGAAGCAATGTTCATAAAGAGGAAGCCTTCATGTGGTAACCAAGATACTAAATGACAATAGAATTTTAGAACTGGAAGGAATCATGGAGATATGATTCAATTCCATCATCTTCCAGATGAGAAAACATGAAGAAAATAAGTGATTAACCCAGTCAATTAGACCTGATTCTCAATTTGATTGACTTAATAAGTCTTTTAAAAATCTCCCAAGATTTAGTTTTACCTGGCATAAAAAGGGCAGCCGCATAGCACAGAGGGTAGAGAACTGGCCTGGAAGTCCTGGATTTAAGTCCTGCTTCTGATATATTACTGACTGTGCAACTCTTGGCGTGGAAGTCACTTAACCTTTCAGTGTTCAAGGCAACTCTCTAGGACAGCTCAGAGAAAGTGCCTGACCTGCATTGGTGGAAGAAGCTTCCTCTCTTGGAAGTTCTTTTTACCAATGAAGTCACAGGTGTCTAGTATTTATCTCTAGCCTAGGATGAAACACTGAAATTATCATGTGAATGACTAACAATAGAAAGATAGATTTTGAATCATTGTGTGGCTTCTTAAAATTAGTTTTTTCACCCTAGAGGTGTCAAATGCTACCATCATGGAACCAGATTAAAATGTAATTAGGAAATGTTTTTACAAATATATAAAAAATACAGTAGAACATAGATAATGTTAATATACAGAGTCAGGAAGACTCATCTTCCTGAGTTCAAATCCAACCTCTGACACTGATTAGCTGTGTGACCCTGAGAAAGTCAATTAACACTGTTTGCCTCAGTTTCCCCATCTGCAAAATGAGCTGGAGAAGAAAATAGCAAACCACCCCAGTATCTTTGCCAAGAAAACTCCAAATGGGGTCACAAAGATTTGGACATGTTGAAAAACAACATTGATTGAACAACCACAGAGTCAACATGGGCTGCAATGATCCTTACGTAGATTTAGTGCTACCCCTGCTTCTATTTGAGTTTGATATCACTGATCTTTTAGCAATGGGGAAATGTCTTAACTGTCTGGTTTTTTGCTATAAGTGTAATAAATAGCTTTGATAACATCTTCATAATCTAAACCCAAGCTCAACTTTTACAGTGTAATGTCTTATGGTTTGAAGCATAGAACAAGTGTCTCCTTTCTGGTGACATATTTAGGATTGTTAGTTTTACTAGGGAAATGTTTTTTTGTAAACATATGTAATAATTTTTTCACAAATTTAAAGATGAAAATACAGCGTATAGCCTCTAAGTAGAAGAATGAAAACTTACAAGGACTTTAAAGATGTCCTAATATATCTGCTTCATTTTCCATATGAAGAAAGAAGTCTAGAGAAATTAGGAGATTTGTCTAAGGTCTCATAACTTGGTAGTAACAGAAGCACAGCTGGAAGCCACATCTTCTTACTTAATCCAGGTCTCTAATGGTGATGCCAAGATCTACTTAGTAGGGTCACAGAGCTGGCAAAGTCTTACTTTGGTTCTGAATGCAACTTCCTACAAGATATGGCAATGGAAGGAGCCCTAGATCCTCCTAATGCTAGCAAAAAGGCTATAGGATAGGAACACATTGTTGGAAGGATGAAGGGAAGAAATTTTCATTCCATGCTGGAGTTTCAGAACTAGTTCAGCTGTTCTGAAAAACATTTTGTAATTATGCAAGAAAAGTTACTAAACCGTTCACACTCTTTGACCCAGAGATCCCACTACTGTGTTTATATGACAAGAAAGTTGTTGACTAATCGTATGTTCAAAAATGCTCATGGCAACATTATTTGCAATGAGAAAATAAACTCACAAACACAACCACATAGATACCATAATCCTTGACTGCTGGATGGATCTGTGATTTGAGGGGTCGGACATTCCCTCGAATAGCACGGATCGTAATCTATACAAAAACTTAAAGACTTGAATGAAGTAGAAGCTCCATATTGCAAATGGATATGTCATTTCTTCAGAATGTTACTTGTATAAAATTGGAATCCTATGCTTCATGAGATAAATACTTGAATTATTTCTAGTAATTTTATGAGTTTTTCATTTCTTAGAGCAATAATCCTTGGTAAATACAAGGATTTATTGGTTTCATCCATAGGATATGTTATCTTAGTAGGTGGATGGCATAGAACAGATAGCAGTATTTAAAGCGAATAAGAAAGGATATAAACTGTACACAAAAGGAAATATTTTAAATCTTTTTAAAAAGAAACTTTATACTTAGAGATAATGTGCATTTTGTTAACAAAATAGAAAAAAATAATTTATTATTGTTTGTCATTATGCAGCTTTGCCTAAGTGGCAAAAAAGAAGCTGCTTTGTAATTAGAAATAATTGTTAACCAATCTGCTTCTTAAATATACACTTATTCTAAATGATCACTTACGACAATTCCTAAGAATCTTGAATGTGAAGTTCTATGTGAGTGTAACTTCATGAACTCACATTTTTTATTAATAAAATAATTATGTTAATTTTTCTTAAGAATCAGAGACTGGAAAAAAATTTACAAGAACTTGGGTCATTATAATATTTGCATAAGAAAATCACCATCTTACTTTACTCAGGTTGAGGTAGAATTTAGTTTAATTCTCTAAGGGGTATCCATACTGCTACTAACCTACCTCTGTTTAGATGGAGCAACAGAAAAAAAAAAAGAAGTGAAAGTATAAATAAGAACTTTTAAACTTAAGAGAATAGTATGACAGAGATGAACAGTTCTGAAGCATTAATATAACATTGATTTTGGTTTCAAAATAGCCTTGAAAGTCTAAATTTCATTAAAATTAAGATTTTTATGCAGTTTGACTTATTTTCAATTATATCAGATTATTAATCCTCCATATTTGGCTAACATGCCTTGTATTTTTCTCTCTGATGTAATAACTAAAAATTTTTGACTGCATCCTTATATGACAAAGTCATAGAATTTAAGAGCTAGAAGAAAAAGTTCAGAAATCGCCTAGTCCCACCCTTTTACTTTATTAATTAGAAAATTAGACCTAGAGAGGTTATTGACTTGTCAAAAGTAAAACAGAGGCAAAGCTGGAACTAGAATCCAATTATTTTGATTCCTTGGCCAGTGTTCTTGGCATTAAATAAAACGAAAACTTGAATAGCAACCTTAATAACATCCCTATTAATTCCAACTTAGTTTATTCCTGCATTTAAATGTATTTCCGTTGTTAAAATGTGTGTCAGTCATTTGTTTCAGATAAAAAAGTCTAATTTGACATAAGGATAGAGAGGTAAAAGTTATAATAAAGATATTTCTGGGAATAACGATATTTCTGTCTTCTCATTAGGACTTACCTTGTGTAGTTGGATTATGGCTTTTCTTTGATCTATTCAAATATTGGTTATTTTTATTTTTCCTTCCTGATGCATGAAACTTACCCATGCTGTGGGGCGTTCAGAATCTAATTGTCTCTCTCCTCTCTCCTTCTCTCTCTCTCACTTTAACTCTTACTTTGTGAGTGACACTCGAGGAGCTGAGGACCATTTTTAATCAAAGAATGAGCTGCACCTGCAAACGTGGAACATCTATAAGGAATCCTTCAAGGCAGTTCTTGATTCTCAGCCCTAGGTTAGCTCTCACTTGTGGCTCTTTCATTTTTTCAAACAGGAAGTATATTTCTAAGTTGGCAGATATGAAAATAAAGGAGTACAAGGAAAGTTTGTTTGTCTTCACTCTGCCAAACAAAGGTTTGTTAGTTTCAGTATATCTCTGCCTAGAATAGCCTGTATTAAAGCTATCCGTAAAATCAGTGTTATTGGTCTGTTAGCCTATATTAAAATGCTGAAACTGCATCAAAGCAATGCAAAAAGGATGTGCTTTGTTAGGATGTTATAAATCTTATTGTAGATTATGTATGTTGTTGTTAAGTAGTGTTTGACTCTTTCCAATCCCGTTTTGAGGTTTTCTTGGCAAAGATACTGGAGTGGTTTGCCATTTCCTTCTCCAGCTCATATTACAGATGAGGTACTGAGGCAGAATTAAGTGACTTGTTAACTTGAGGCAAGTTAAGTGACTTGCCCAGGATCACACAGCTTACTAGCTGTCTGAGGCTATATTGGAACTCATGAAGATGAGTCTCAGGTCAGGTACTCTATCTACTGTGCCACCTAGCTGCTCTAGAGATCAGGTGTAGAATATGCACTAATTGTGGCTTTTAAGAGAGTTTTAGTGGTTCTAGACTGTTATCACTTATGAACAATTTTTAAACTAAAGGAGAGAGTCTATTTTTTTTTCAATTTTTCCACTCTGTTAGAGAAGTTTGTACAGAAAAATATACAACCTATAATTTATTTTAAAATTTTGATTGCTTTCGTAGATTTAATAGATAGCTAAGAACTTAAAAGTAAAGGCTGTGCATGCTATGTGGAATTTGAAAATCAATAAGCAAATTTGGAGTACTCTGTATGCCATCAAATGTATTTAGAAAAATCTAGATAATTAATTTAATTTTTACTTTTCTTTAATGTTAGATACCATGTAGGTAGGGGCAACCTAATACCCTTTTAGCCTTTCCTTATTTACTCAAACTTAACAGAAATAAAATAGTCCAGAGGAGATTAGAATATTTCTCAAATAGTAAATGCTAACTGAAGGCTCTACTTGCCTCTTCAAAGAAAATAATGTGTACCATAACCTGTGAATTTTTGCATGATCCCAAGCAGTCATGTTAAATTATTTAACTTGCTGTTGATTTTAGGCCTCTGGTACTTGTTTCATTGAATTCCACAGATAGGTGGAATTGAGTATTACCTAGTCTATGGATTAGAAATATATGACTGAAATTCAGGGGCTTTAAAGGCAGAATCATGATGGGTTAGCATAATGAATGTTTCCTAATGACTTGTCATTATTTCTGGGCTCCAGGAATATTGGAATGGTTGAATTTGAAAGCCAATCCATCTTTAATCAGGAAAGACCATAATCATGTATATTTATCATGTATATAACATTTATTTGTTGAGAATTTTTAAAAAATTGAATTGATTTGTAACATTGTTTAAAAAACCTTTTCAAACATTCAACTTTCCCTGAGTTCAATTATTCACAGTCATTATGTTTTTTAAAACAGCTCTTTCATTTTCATAATGCATTTTTCAAAAATCAACAAAAAGTTGACTTAGCTTCCTTTTCCCATGGTACGTAAAGGCATATGTTCAAGATCACTATCACATCTGCAATATAACTGAAAATAACTGAAACAGCAATATCAATCCACTAGTGTAGCATTATATTAATACCTAATTCCAGCCTCTTTAAATAATATGAATGACATCTCTGAGATGTGATGTTCATTTTTAGCGTCAGATTACAGTAGGCCAAATTGTAATCTGGTGATGATTCTCAATGAAGAGAACATTTTAGGAGAGATATCTATGAGAAATATGAGTCAAAGATGCCATAGCTACTTAAGTATGGGAGGAGGTGAAAATTAAGAAATTAAAATGATAGAGCTATCTCCTTTAAAAATCTATAAAACATATTCCACATACAGAAAGATATCTCCAGGGTCCACCAATTTTTTAATTGATATCTGATGGAACTCACTACTCTTCTCACATGGAATCTCCATTGAATTTAGAGATCATATGAAGTGCTATTAGCTTTTAGGATCAGCTTGCTAAATAAATGTGATAATTTGTAAAAATGCTTTGGAATTTGCATGTACATGCATATAATAATTCAGTACTGTGCCCACTTAGCATTGTCTTGTGAATGCTTCTCACTGAGCCCGTTAAGTTCTTAGAAACATTGTTGCTAGGCACCTCAATTTTTACTGAGGTCCTATTGGGATCAATTGAAATCTAACTACATAGCAACCCCTAATATTCACAATTTTTATTGAAACACCCATTTTCTTAAGAGTGATTCACTACAAGCTCTACACTGAGGTGGCCCAAAGAAATCTCATGGCCTTCATTTCCTTGCCACTCATTTCAAAGCAAACACAACATTTATTATGCACCTATTATATAGCCAAAGGACAGCTAGGTGGCACAGTGGATAGAGTGCCAAACTTGGAGTCAGGAAGACTTGTCTGGCCTCAGATATCAAATCTGGCCTCAAACATTTACTATGTGACCCTGGGCAAGTCATTTTACCCTGTTTGCCTCAGTTTCCTCACCTGTAGAAATGAGCTGGAGAAGGAAATGGCAAACCACTACAATTTCTTTACCAAGAAAATCCTTAATGGGGTCAGGAAGAGTTAGACATGACTTAAAAAAAATAACTGAACAATAACATTATGGATGAGGCACTTTGCTAGGTTCTGAGAGACAGAGAAAAAAAATGAAACTGTTCTTGCCCTCAGGAAGACAGTATTTTATTTGCGATATATAATATTTACATATAATTATATAGAACATAATTGTTATGTATATATACACAATATACATATATTATCATAAACAGTGCAGTTTAATGGTAGAAAGAACAGTAATTGCGGGAGTCCAGGAAGGTTTCACAAGGGGTGTGGCAGCTGCCTTAAAGGAAGACAAGAAGGATTCTGAGACTTAGAGGTGAATTCTAGGCATGGAAGATGGCTTGCACATAGAGAAAGGAAATATTCCAAATTCACAGACCAGCCAGTAGTCCAGTTGGGCTGGTTCTGTGCCTTAGGATGATTATTTCAGCATCTATGTGGAGAAAGGATTGAAGAGGGAAAGAGATTGGAATCAGAGAAACCAATTAAAAAACACTTAAAATAGTCAAGGAATGAAATGGTGAGGGCTTGAACTAAAATGTGTAAAGATAATGGGACAGCCGTGAGAAACATTATCTTCCAATCCAATGAGGATTTATCGGGCAAGGCACTGTGTATTTAGGGGAAATTGACAAAATTTGGCTACTGATTGGATGGGGGGAGGTAAGAAAAGAGGATGAATCCAAGGGTATAGAGCTAGTTGGTGACCTCGTCAACAGATACGGGAAGTTTAAGGAGGAGCAGGCAAAGTGGGAAAGATGATTGGTCAATTCTGTTTTATATGTTGACTTTGCAATGCCAATGACACATCCAGACAGAGGTGTCCAGAAGGCCAGGTACAACTGGAGTTCAGGAGATGGATTGGAATTGGATTTGGGGGTTATTGGTATCTAGGTAACTGAACTTATGGAAGTTGGTGAGGTCACCAACAGAGAAACTAGAGAGAGAAAAGAAAAGAGGAATCAGGAAAGAGCCTTTGGGTCCCCCTGGGCTTAGCTGTGGACCCTGGGGTCCCCACATCAAGCAAATCAAAGTGAGTAGTGTTTGGATAGGTAGGAGAAAGATGAGGAGATGGCACTGTCATAGAAGCTGAGGGAGGAGACCGTATCAAGGGAATCAACATCATCAAAAGCTATAGACATCTCACAGGTCTATGGGGAAGAAGTTGAAATGGTATTTAAAATGAAGGGAAGAGGAGGAGTGTCCGGTCCTGACGTATAGAAATTTACATGTACAAAAATTTAGAAAAGAGATCTCAGGGATCTTCTAGTCTAGCCTCCAGCTTGACATTTGAGGAAAACTGAGGCCCACCAAGATTAAGTGACTTGCCCAGTTTAGTCAGTAGCAAGGCTGGGATTTGAAACTAGCTTTTCTTCCCCAAGCAATTCTCTTTCCACTACAACAGATTGTCTTTCACAAGTTCATGCTAGAGATGTCCTGATTTTTAAAGCAATAGGGGTTCTATTTTCAAGATAGTTCAAAAAGGGAGAGATTCAGAAAGAAAGAAAAAGATTAGTCTCCCCCAAATAACTGAGAAGATGTAGTTAACTACTATCCCCTATTCTTATTTTTGTATAAGCCAATGAGATTGGTTTACGCCCATGTCAAAGATATCCTTTAGGATTAGGGTGAGGGTAATAAGCAGGGTTGGCCAATGATTTTCTACAAGAGACCATCTTTATGATTACTTAATTGACTGTGATATATAGAAAATATAAGATCTGATCATGTTTTACATTGATTGATTTTTTTTAAAAACAAATATTGGACTCAGTAAAGGAGCTGTGTGTCTCAGTAGATAGAGCATGGGGCCTGGAGTCAGAAACACCCTGAGTTCAAATCTGAACTCACTTACTAGCTGGGCAAGTCTCTCAACCTCTCTCTGCTTCAGTTTTCTCAAATGTTATATAGGAATGGGGCAATTAGGTGGCACAATGGATAGAGCGTAGGGTCTGGCGTCAGAAACACCTGAGTTCAAATCTGGCCTTAGACAGTTACCAGTCATATGACCCTGAGCAAGAAACTTAACCCTGGTTCCCTCATCTGTAAAATGAGCTAGAGAACGAAATGGCAAATGACTCCAGTGTCTTTTCCAAGAAAACTCCAAATGGTGTCAGGAAGAGTTGGACACAACAGACTGGAAAACAGACCGAACAACAATAACCAATGTGAGGATGACAATAATAATGGTGAAGATGATGGTGACATGTTTATAGCACCCACTGTGTACCTGGCGCTGTGTTTGTATAAACACTATCTCATCTTCACAGCAACCTTGGGAGGTAGGTGCTATTATCATCCCTATTTTACAGATGAGGAAACTGAGGCAAACAGAGGTTGTGATTTGCCCAGAGACCCACAGCTAGTAAATTTCTGAGGCAGGATTTGGACTCATGTCTTCCGGACTCCAAACCCAGCCACTCTACCACGTAGCTGCCTCAGTGGTTGTGAGGTTCAGATAAGATAATATTTGTAAAGCACTTGCGACAATTCCCGGCACATAACAGGTTCTTAATAAATGCTTGTTCTCTTTCCTCCAAAATTAAATGCACCCTTGAAGAATCTCCTCCAATGAGACACCTCCACTCAGATGTTAAAATTATACAGGATTATAATAGATAGAGTGCTCCACTGATACTGACATCAAGTGAGGGATGAAAGAAGGCGCTAGAGGCTCGCCTAAGCAACCCAGTGCCAGATGTGTATTAAGCACAAATCAACAGTGAGGGTCTTCAAATGCTCCTACTCACAAAGGATCTTGTAGCAATTATGCCTGAGTCTACAATACAGAGAAACTGGCAGCGGGTGGGGACAGGGATTGAGGGGTTGGGGAAAAAAGCTAGGAAGACCAGGAAAAGCTTCATCTAGAGGATGTCTCTTGGACAGAGCTTTGAAGAGAACTTTGGATTCTAAGACTGAAGAGCAAGAAGGGCCAGCCAGTTAAACAGCACAGAGATTAAAAATGGAGTTTATGATACAAAAAGAGTTTTAGTACAAAAATCAGAGAGGGATGATAAAGGATAAGAACTGTAGAATTAAAGAATATTAATATTCATGTTTTAAGTAAAACAGCAAAAAGACAAAAACAGTGAGTTACAGCAGGGGTGCAAATATTGTTCAACACAAGGAAAATGGCATAATTAATAATTTTTTAAATTAGAACAACCACAAGATAAATAAATGCAGAAAAAGCTTGCAAAATTCAGTACTCGTCTCTCCCCAGACCTCTCATACTCCGACATTTCCCATCTTCTCAGCTGAAAACCTTGCCTTACATTTCACAGAAAAAAAAAAAAAAACAGGCCATTTGGCAGGAGTTCCCTATTCTCCCCTCCCCCTTATCTCCCATTTCCTAGATGCCTTCTGCCACTATTGCTTCCTTTACCCCTGACTCACATAATGCCAAGGCAAACCCCTCCATGCACAAATGATCCCATTCTACCTGTCTTTTCTGGGACATTACCCAGTCTAACTTCCTCATTCTCACTTATCTTGAATCTCTGTCTGCTGGCTACTTCCCTACCACCTACAGACATGAGCACGTCTCCCCCATCCTTAAGAAAAACCTCTCACTTGATCTATCCATCCCTGCTGTTATCCTCTATCTCTCCTCCCTTTTGTCACCAAAGAAGGCCTTTGACAACATATGCCTACATCTCCTTTTCCACCTTACAGGAGGCTTCCAACCTCATCTTCATGAAATTCCATTCTCCAAAGTTTCATTCTCCAAAAACAGCCTGTTTATTTGCCAGATCTAATGGCCTTTTCTCAGCTGCATCTTTCTTGGCCTCGCTGTCATTCACCCTGTGCTCCTTGATCTTGTGATATTCTCTTCTGGTTCTCCTCCTACCTCTCTGACTGCTGCTTCTTGTACTTCCTTGTTAGATTTTGATCTGGGTCTTGCTCACTAACCAGATGGCCTGCAAGGCTCTTTCCTGGGCCCTCCTCTCTTCTTCTCCCATATTTTTTCACTTGTTGATCTCATCATTTTCCATGGATTCAGTTATCTCTATGCCAATGATTTTCAAGTCTGCCTACTTATCTAGCCCTAACCATTCTGCTGACCTCCAGCCTCACATTTCCAACTGCCTATCAGATATAACATACTGGATGTTCCATAAACGAAGCTGAACTCATCTTTCCTTGCAAACCCTCCCCTCTTCTATTCTACCCCCTACTGTTGAGGGTACCGCCATCCTCTTAGTCACGCAGGCTTGCAGCAAAGGTCACTCTCACAATTGTTTTCTCTCACAGATTCTCCCTTGTCTCCTCCATCCTCATGCAGGCCCTCATCACCTTATGCCTGGATTATGACAACAGCCTCCCGATTGGTCTTCTCCTCACATATCTCTACTGCACTTCATCCTACACTTAGCTGTCAAAGTGATCTTCCTAAAGCACATCTCCCCTACTTAATAAACCGGTGGTTCCCTTTGACCTCCAGGATCCATTTGTCAGTCAAACCTTTCATAACCTGATCTCCTGTCTCCCTAGTCTTATTACACCTTACCCCTTCCTCCCCCATACACTGCAAATCAGGGGCATTGACCTCCTTGCTGTCCAGATCAGGAATGCTTTCCCTCTTCATTTCTGTCTACTGGCTTCCCTGACTTCCTTCAAGTCCCAGTCAAAATTTTCCCTTTAACCAAAGTATTTCCTAATATCCCTAAAAATCCCCCTATTTAGGAATATCTCCAGTTTATCCTGCATATATCTTGTTTATTCACAGTCTGTATGTTATCTTCCCTATTAGACTTTGAGCTCCATGATGGTAGGGACAGTCTTTTACCTTTCTTTGTATACATCATGCTTATAACAGTGCCTGGCACATAGGAGGTGTTTAATAAATATTTATTGACTGAATTACTATATGTAGAGTAGAAACTGCATCTATGGCAGACAGGGTAGGGAGTCAGATAAAGGGGTTGAGCTAAATGATTTCTGATATCACTTCTGGCTCTAAATCTGTGATGAGGAAGGCCTTAATAAGCAGAAATGGTAGAGCTTGCATAGAGTAGGGCACTGGTTCTCTAATTTGATTTGTTCGTGTCATGCTGTTCCTTGTCATGAGGAGTCTCAGCATGCTTAACTTTAAGTTGGCAGCAAAGAAGGGTTCATGTGCAGGGGCGGGACTTCCATAACCATTTCTTTGCTCTGACGGACCTCACCAACCATTCCTTTTATTCCTTCCCCAGGATTCCAAGTTCCGGTGGCTTTGTGTCTTGGTAGATACAGCTGCTATTGTGACCTCCACCACCTTCACCTAGGAAGATTAGGCAACAGATTGCAGCTGGGGTTGAGGATTGGGGAAAGTGGAAGTCTCAGGGTGCAGGACTGAGGAAACCTCAGGGAGTCGGAGGATGTATGAGAGAAGGAAAGCTGACCTCAATACAGATAAAGGGTCACGACTTCTTGCATTTCAGGGAGACTTTTTGTTTCATTTGGGCTCAGATAGTATAATAACCTTAACTGCAAGATCAAAATAAACTGACTTGAGGGTGGTGGCCAAAATGAGTAGTTTATTGTTTTAGAGAACAGACGAACAATATGAGTCTGTGCAGCCAAAAAAGCTAATGCAATCTTGGACTGCATGGGGAGTGGCCTCGCTTCCAGGAGGGGATTGTCTTACTGTACTTTGCCCTCATCAGATTCCACCTGGAGTGTTGTGTTCAGCTGTGGGCACCATGGCCTGAGAAGAACATGGATATAAACTGGAGAGTGTACAGAGGAGGGCATCCAGAGTGGCGAAGAGTTTTGAGCCTGGAACTTGAGAGCTGAAGCAATTGGAGATGTTTACCCTCGAGGAAAGACATTTCAGGAGGGACACTATGCAGTCTTCCAGTATTTAAGAGGCTGTTGTGTGGAAAGGGGATTAGGCTTGTTCTGTTTAGCCCCAGAGGACAGAACCAGGAGCAGTTGGCACAAATTGCAAAGGAACAGATTGAAGCTTGATGTCAGGAGAAACTTCCTAATGATTAAAACTGTCTAAAAGTGGAATGGGTTGCCTTGAGAGGTGGTGGGTTTCCCCCTCCTTGGATGTCTTTCAGCCAATCCTGTATGATGGCCTTTCAGGTCTGTGTTAGATTCCTTTCGAGTATAAGTTAGGTTCAGATCCCTTTGACTTCTCAAATTCTGTAATTCTTATGAAGTTTTAAGTATATTCTTTCTATGTTGTTTGCATGTTGTTCAGTTGTTTTTCAGTCTTGTTTAACCCTTTGTGACCCTATTTGGGGTTTTCTTGACAAAGATACTGGAGTGGTTTGCCATTTCCTTCTCTGGCTCATTTTTACGGGTGAGGAAACTGAGGCAAACAGGGTTAAGTGACGTGTCCAGGGTCACACAGCTAGTAAGTCTCTAAGGCCAGATCTGAACTCAGGAAGATGAATCTTCCTTACTCCATACCTGACTCTCTATCCTCTCTGCCACCTACTTGCCCCTATTTGTATACATACATGTAAATGTGAAGAGCAACATTTCATAGACCAATTAGTAAACTATCACACTGGGATCCCACTGCCTATTATTTCAGAATAGTGAAGATAGTACGAAGAACCTTGGATCTGCAGGCAGGAGAGACTAGATTCCATATCCCTTCTCTGAGACTCTGTTTGACCACAGGCAAATCATTTAACCTTTCTGACCCCCAGTTTCCAAATTTATGAAAGGGAATAATAAAACCTGTGTTATCTAGCCCACAGGGTTGTTGTGAAGGTCCGATGATGTAATATATGTAAAACACTTTGCAGGCCTTCAGGCACTCTGGAAGTATATATGGGGATATGAGAATTCATTCCAATCAGAGAAAATAGAGTGAAAGCAGGGCGACATAATTCGTAACATTCGGGGAATGGTAACTGATACTATTGTCTATAGCACAGGGCAGGGTCCGCATGGTACCGTAAGGGCAGGTAGATTAGGCACAAGTTGGTAATTTCCTCCAGTCTCCCCTCTCTTCAAATCATTTTCTGTACAGCTACTAAATTGATATTCCTCTTTTTAAATGTAATTTTATTATATTTCACTTTTCAAAATTAATAAACATTCATTTTTTCTTCCTCTTGTGTTTTCCACTCCCTTTAAAGGAAAAAAAGAGAAAAAACAAAATCCTTATAACAAATAGAGATAGGCAAACATACTCCTGAATTGGCCATGTCCAAAAATGTGTGTCTCATTATATATCTTGTATTCGCTGTCTGTCAGGAGATACGTGGCATATTTTTTTATCTGTCTTCTGAAATTGTGTTGTTGTCTGATTTTGTGTTGATCTGAATTTGTAAGTCTTTTCAGAGTTCACTTTACAGTGTTGTTTTTATTGAACAAATTGTTCTTTTCGTTCTACTCACTTTGCTATACATTAGATAACCTTTCCATGACTGAGTAACCCCTTCCTTACCAATTTTTCACCCCAATAAAAAGAACTGAAATGAATATTTTTGTATGAATGGATCCTTTTTCTCTTTTTTTTATCTTGAGTATAGGATTAGTATTGGTATTGACTGATCAAAATTTGGTGACTTTTTGAATATAGTACCAAATTGCTTTCCAGAATGGCTGGAAAAATTCACAACTCCTTCAATAGTATTTAATGTTTAATTAATTTTACCAGTCTCTCCAGTATTTGTCATTTTGATTTTTTTGTCAGCATTTTTAATATGATGGATATGAGAGGAACTTCAGGATTGCTTTACTTTGCACATTTCTATTAATGATTTTGAACATTTTTTCATAAGCTGATAGCTTAGATTTCTTTCTTTGAAAACTGCCTTTTCATCTCTTTTAACCCATCACCAGTTGAGAAATGAATCTTGTTCTTCTAAATTTGAATCCATTCCTTTTTTATCTTGGAAATGAGACCCTCATCAAAGAAACTAACCACAAAGATTTTTGTCCAGTTAACTATTTCCCTTCTCAATTTAATTGTATTGCTTTTATATGAACAAAAATATTTTCATGTTATATAATTAATATTACCTATTTTTATCTTTAGCGACTCACTGTATCACTTGTTTGGTTATAACTTCTTCAATCCATAGATCCAACAAGAAATTTCTTTTCTCCTCTGTTTGTCATGTGACTTTTTATATCTGAGTCATATATTAACTTGGAATTTACCTTGGTATATTATGTTAGATTGTTGTTCTGTATAATTTCTACCAGACTGTTTTCCATTTTCTCCCTCAGATTTTGTTAAATAGTGAGTAAGGTAGCCTGTTTCATCAGGAAGGAGTCAGGTCCCCTGATGAGAGCCAGAAGATGGAAGTAGTGGGGGGAAAATGTTTAAAATAATGGTATGTTTTTTTGTGTATGGTGCAGGCTTTGCAGAAAGCACAGTAGAAGCAATAGGTAAGTTTAGAGTGGGATGCTTTCAGGCATATGTAAGAAGGGGAAAGGGATTTAAATGATTACATCTGGGGATTCAGAATTATCGGGATGGAAAGGATTTGACCAAGGGGAAGTTTGTTAATCATTGAGAAATGAGTTTAGGTTGATTTTTTTTTTATATCCATAGGGTTTTGCCTCAGAATAAAATTACCTCAGGGTCTTAAACAATTTAGATGAGAAGACAGGTCCATGCAACTGAAGGCATATTATTTCTCTCCTTCCTGCAAGGCTGGAGACTTTATTGAAAGAAGCCTTTTTCTTTTTCCATACATGGAGAAACCTTGGTGCTCTGTAGAACAGTCTTTCTTCCCTTCCAGTGAGAGGCATGAGACGTGGCTTGATGGAATAGTGTTTTCCTCATTTGTCCCAAAGGCAGTTGGCTGGTATGTGACTTCTTGTTTATTTTGTTGTTGTTGCTGCTTCTAGCCTCATCAAGGACTTCAAGGGCACATTCAGTTCCCCAAATATTATGGTTTTTCGATCCATTTTTTCCACATAACACATTTAGCTTTTTGAAAAAAAAAAATTTACTTGCTATGCCATTTGGTGCGTATATAATATGATAATATTAACTATTGATATTAATTCATTGCCTGTGATACTGTTCAACCTAATTTTAGTTTCCTGTTTATATCTTTTAATCAAGTCTATTGTCTTGTTTTAGATGATAATTGCTCACTCTTGATATTTTGAGTACAGCTCGTACATTATAGATTTTACTCAAGTCTGCTATTTTAACCTTATATGAATTTTTATCTTACAAATGTGTTTCTTATTAACATATTGTTGAATTCTGCTTGCTAATCCATTCTGCTGTCCTTTTCAGTCTTATGGGTGAATTTGTACCCTTTACATTCATACTAATGTTCACTAATTGTATATTTCTCTCCAGTTTATACTCCTATACTTTTTCCTCTCTTTGCACCAACTCTCTTTACAAAAAAGAGAGTAATGAAAGAGGAACATACATAGCACCAGTGAATCATGCTTGATACAATCTGCTTATGCTCCCTTGACCCTCTTCTTTTTTCCTTGCCAAGAATGAAAAACAAGTTCTTACTCTTCTTTCTTTCCTTTTAAACCTTTATTCACATTCCACCTGCTGAGGCTTGAGTTTGTTTTGTTTATGATTAATCTTTCCCTGAATCTACCTCAAGAGAGGTATTAGAATATTTTAGAAGTTCCTTGTCCAGGATATCAAATGAAGAAAGTTTCAGAAATGTGTGTGGTTAACAACGTCAGATGATATAGAAAAGACAAAGAAAACAGTGATTGTGAAAGTCTACTGCCATCATTAAGAGTACTCCTATTTCTGCTTTATCTCAGTTTCCTTTCAGATTGAAGGACCTAAAACACCTGGCCAGAGGTTGCGACCTCAAGGCTACAACTTTTCCACTCTTGACTAGGTTTTAGAAGAGTTATGTAGCCTAAAGACAAGCTATGAGTCAAGGCCTCTTATGCCTTAAATGTCTATCTACATTCACAGTGTAGAGCACTGTGCTCATAGGTCATACTTCCAATGTTCTGATCATCCCCAATGAACTTCCTCCAAATCCTTCTTTAGTTGTGGAGTCTAAAAAAGGACATGGAATTCCAATATTACTGCCAGCAAAGGTCCTAACCAAGGCAAAATATAATGGAAGATTAACTCTTAGTCTCCTTTTCAATATACTTCTAATTGTGTCTGTTTGTCCTTCATTGCCGAAGAAGACCATGCCATCAGAGAAATGATGACATGACTTGCACTGGACTTTGTTTTGAGGGAGGGAGGGCTGTGCAGGTCACCAGCCTCACTTCTCCTCCAGAGCCATCTGAATCCAGTGACCAGATATTCATCAGGATGACTGGAGATGACCCAGGGTGAGGCAATTGGGGTTAAGTGACCTGCCCAAGGTCAGCCAGTGAGTGTCAAGTGTCTGAGGTGAGATTTGACTCAGATCCTTCTGACTCCTGCACTGATGCTCTATCCACTGCATCACCTAGCTGCCCCTATACTTTGAATTATACCTTTGATATCGCACTTACTTTTGTAGCTTGAGTCCTGTGATGCTGACTCATGATCAGCTTATCCACTGTGATCCCTAACCCTTTTCCTACCATAGATACAGTCTTAGTTTGTTTCCTATTCAGATGCAGTGTCTCCTGAAGTTGTTGTTAATGGACTTTTGCTTTTCTGATTGGACCCACTTCTTAAATTTGTTAAGACCACGTTGAATTCTAGTTTCGTCTTTCTCTTTTTCCAATTTTGTTCTACTACTAAAAAGAGTCATACTGGAGCTGGTAAGAACTATCTGTTGGGGGGGTTAGAGAAACTAGGTGAGGCAGGGGATAGAGCACAGGCTCTGGAGTCAAAAAGACCTTAGTTCTAACCTGACCTCAGTCAGGTTGGACTGGTTGTGAGAAGTCACTTAATGAGGATAACGATAGCACCCATCTCATGGGGTTGTTGGGAAGATCAGATGAGACAATATTTGTAAACGACCTGGTATGGCGCCTGCCACGTAGTAGGCACTTAATAAATGTTTATTCCTTCCCTTAACTATTTTTAAAATTGTTTCATTCCCTCCATTTTCTCTGTTGAAATATCACACCCAAACAATTGTACTTTATCAGCCAGAAAGAAGCTTATTCTTTACCATAGCTGCAAGTCACCAGGTTTCCTGTCTTTGAGCTGACTTGGGTGTATATACACACTGATATGTTTGCCCAAGAAAATGTAGCTTTGCTGTTAAGTTTAAATCATCACTAGTGTGAGAAGACTGCAGCTGGAATGGAAGAAAAGCTGTAGAGAATGAGTGAAATAAAGGCAGGGATTTAGCAGACCAGGGTTGAGCAAAATAAGGGTGAAACAACAGGTGTTTTGGTTTCTTATCAGCATTTTTAATTAACATCTGTTTTGAGCCTGAAGTACTTTAGAAGAGAATACTGGAGTGTGCCTGTGTTTAAAGATAAAGGCAGACTATTGAGAAGCAGCTAAGTAGTTAATAGGTTAGGAAAACGGAAAGGTTTTTCTAGGGAGCAAAGAAGAGCTGTTAGTTGCAGTGTACAGATACCCAAGGGAAAACCACTATGATAAAATTGTAAGGTTAATAGACAGTGTTATGGCAATTAAATATTTTCTCATGTTGGAGAAGACGATTAAAATAGGGAATTTAGCAAAGGGTAAAATTGAAAAAATTAAAACAATTAAAATTGAAAAGCATTTAGCTTACTAGAACAAAATGTATCTTTAAAGGCTTTCCTAAAATAAGATGTCTCTCATACGTATAATAAAATCACACAAGATTCTATGCTAGATGCTTTGTTGAAAGATTCATTTTAGGCATAACATCATCAGAGACACAGAGAGGCATATACTCCCTGAACTACATGGGTATCTCACACTGTAAGGGTTTATGAATCCATATAAAATGCACAAAAGAGCAAAAATGCATCCCTTCAACTGAATAAAAACATCTTGCCCATATCTATCTATCTATATGTATGTGTATTTTTAGATCTTTTCTCCCTTTTACAATGAAATTCCTAGAAACAGTTATCTGTACTCATTGCCTCCATTTCTTCACCCACATCACCAGCTATCTACTGGATATCTCTACTTGCATGTCCCAGGAGTACCTGGAACTCATTGTCTCACATAGAACTCATCATCTACCCCTCTAAGTCTGGCCCTCTTCTCAACTTACCTATTATGTTGAATGCATCCTGGTAAACCAGGTTTTCAGCCTCAAAGTCATCCATGACTCTTCTCTTTCCTAACCTCTGTTAATCTGTCTATCTCAATTATCCCCCTGTTTACACATCTGTAGTCACTATCTTAACTCAGAGCCTGGTCACTTTCCTACAGTACTATGATAACCTGGTAATTAGTCTTTCTGTTTTCCTTTGCTCCAATTCAAATTGGCATACTATATATCCCCTAAACTCATTCATTACTATTCCCATCTCTCTGCCTCTTAGAATTCTTAGATTCCTTCAAGTCTCAGAGGAGATACTACTTCCAAAGTAAACCCTTCCCTGATTTCCTGGTTGTTGTGCTCTTACCTCCTTCAAGATATTTTGTATTGACTTAGCTAAGTATATGTTGTAACTCCCAGTAGAATGGAAACTCCTTGAGGGGAGGAACTGTTTTACTTTTTTTTCATATCTCTAGCTCTTAGCATGGTGCCCTTATGCATTTATAATTTATTACTAAATGTTTTGTTGCATGAATGAATATGGAGGTTTTCATCAGTGGAAGGTGGTGTGTACAGAGTTCAAATAGAAGGATTCTCTGTGGCTGATGAGATTCTCTAAATACCTTTATTCACATCTTACACATATGAATTATATCCAGTCCCCCAAAACTATAAAGCCTCCTTAATAAAAATCCATAGTCCTTCAAAAGATACTGGCATCATAGTGAAAAAATAATAAATTGAAATAAAACACATAATTAGATGGACATTTAGTCCACTGGGGTATGTGTGTATGTGTGTGTATCTTACACATACACGAGTGATGAACAATGAGCTATATCCTTATATTAATCAGAGGAAGAGGGAGAAATTAGGCTCTATTACATTTGCAAAACTATGAAGCTTTTTAAAAATGACTTCCAACTCCTTGCTGCTCTAGAAGATCATATTTTAACATGAATCTTTTCCTAGTGATGTTCTATCACTCTAACTCATGAATTAACCATTCATTTCATCAATTCAGAATCGCAGGTGATGCAACTTGGAAAGTGGCATGCATGACTAGAAAAAAAAAAAAGAAGCAGGGATGGTTTTGTTTTTGCCTTTGTATCCCCAGCACCTGGCACAAAGCCTCTCACATAGTAGATGCTTAATACATGCTTTTTGATTGATTGTACAGTCTCTGTGAGTAGGTATAATGAGGTGGGCCAAAAATTAACATGAGAGGAATAGGTTTGAATTATCTTTGAACATTACACCATATTTTTAATGACCCCAAACTTCTCCAAACTAAGATAACAGCCTATCTTCTTAGCATTAGTGTCCTTCTAGTGATGCTTTGTGGTTGAAAGTTGTGGAATATTATCATTTCCAAAGATTCGAAGTTTTAGGTGCCCAGAGGCAATGGAGAGGCTCATGGGGAGCATGAATAAGCTGTGGCATATTGCCAGCAAGCATTTGCTCAGGATGGAGGTATTAAGATCATCAGAGAGATGCTCTGCCCTCATAGGAAGCTTAGAGATGACCACTGTATAGTCCACAGAAAAAGTTTAACTTCTGTGGGGACTTCCATAATTCCTGGTCTTTATAATTCTATACCCTTTCCTTATTGTACGTACATAAAAGGATGCAGTTTTACTCCCAGGAATTTCTTAAGTGCAAATCAGTAAGCACTTAGTCAGTCAGTAAACCTTTATGTAACTACCTACTATGTGCCACACACTGTACTAATTACCAAAATTTCATTCTTCCTCTCACTGAGGAATGCATATGAGTTAATATTGCTTGATCTAATATATATACATTCATATACACATTTGTACATAGCTGTATTAGTAAGTAAGGTCTTTGTGGATGCTATGTTTATTCCTCTTACCTATGGAATCTGAGTAAGCATTCCACATCCTAAAAGGGGAGAGTATTACCTCTGTGAGTCCTTTGATTCCTCATTTGAGAGAATAACCCTAGGCCATTCTCCTGGCACTTATTTGATAATTAGTATATATCCCATAAATTGTAATCGTCTGTTGCTTTTTGCTTTAACCCCTAAAATCAGCTGAGAAGGTTGTTCCCTCTTTGATGAAAAATAATGTCATAGATTAAGTAGCTTTATTGACCCAAGGAGCCTCATTGCACCTGGCACCATTAAAGAAGATCCTGCATATTCCTCTTTATTTTTTAACCTTGGGTCAATTAGGGGACATTCCACTCTTGTGCTCTCATTCATTATTGTAGCACAAAACTATAAGATAAAGTACAATCTTAAATTTACTATACCATTCTCAGACATAGAACTGGATACCCGAATTGCCCCATCTGTTGGCATCCTGGAACCAAAAAGGGGGGCGCATCTCTAATACCAGAAGCCCCAGAGATGGGGCTTTTCCCTCTCTAGTTAGCTGTAAAAAATGGCTAACTTAGAGAACATTATGTAGTGCTTACTATATGCAAAGTGCTGTGCTAAGTGCTATCCAATTATTAACGCATTTGATCTTTACTATAGGTAGGTGCTATAATTATCCCCATTCTACATATGAGGAAATTTAATAATTAACAATAGTAGTAATAATAATAGCAGATATTTATATAGCACTTACTGTGTGCCAGGCACATTATCTTATTTGATCCTGATAACAAAGGTAGGCAGTAGGAGGTAGCAGTTGTTATCTCTATTTTATAGATGAGAAGGGGATTGCCTTTTTTAGAGATGAGAAAACTGAGACAAACGGAGATTCAATGACTTACCCAGGGTCACACAGCTAGTACGGATCTGACGTCAAATTTGAACTCAGGTCTTTTTAACTCTAGGCCCCCCAAAGTATCTTTTAGTAAATTTCCTTTGGACATAGATGTTCATGGATCTCCTTTTCCCTTCCCTAGTGTGGATTACCACATAATCACTCATTTGGAGAACTTGACAGCACTTGAAATAATTGAAAAGACAAGAATAAATGAACATCTCAATTGATATCCATATGCAAGAGATGTAGAGGAAGGCCTCCAGGGACATTTTGTGCAAGCTCTGTAGAAGATGTATCAGAAAGCATGGACACAGAATCACATGGGATAAGCTGGCATGAATGGTGACCTGTAGCACTGGAGGGAGTATCCACAGGGATGAATTCACAGCTGCAACTACTTAAAGCATCAAAGTATGGTCAAGAATCAGGAGTAGAGATACCTGCACCACTGGGTTTAGGGATCCAATAAAGTAACCAAAATAAGGGAATATGGCAAATACAATGATAATTTTGCTTTTTTTCAAAATACTAACTGGGAAGAAACCCACTAATGTTATTCTACAGACAACATTTTAACATGAAACTCAGTATATTCATCTTATTAAATTTCCTCTAATAAATCTTTATGTGCATTGCACTGAATGAAAGTTTTCCATCATATGCTCCTTCAGTCCTGAACAGTGAGGCAAGTTAAAGACACACTAAAGCAACTGTTTGGTTTTATGCTGTCTTGTCAGTAAAAGTTTGATTCTCAAAAAGAAAAATATAAATTTTTTTTTAGAAACTTGTCAGTCTGAGATTCAATCAAAAAATGATATAAAATATAATGTACAATTTTTTAAAACTATGGAAAAATAGAATTGATTCTTGAGGTCATATTAGTATAAAGGTACCTACAAAAATAGATTACAAATTTTATTCTTTAAAATTACTCATTAAAAAGAAAACCTTTAATAGGTACAGACATACATAGTTAGCAACAGGAGCTTCTTATTGTTAGAAATATGATTTAAACAAGAGAATAAACTAGAGCAATCAAACTCAGTAGCATTTTTTTTTTGGTATCACCAACCACCTTGTTGGAAGCCAGTGAGGGAAGTCTGTTGTTCAGGGGTCATATGTTCAGCAATCGTCTTTTCACTGTGGGAGATACTGGCTCTGGGCTCTTCTCTTTGCTTTTGAACCCAGATTAAATCAAGGACACTGAACCATACTCAGACCTCCAGCTGCTGTCTTTTCATGTGCAACTTTCTATGATTCTCCAAATTTATTCATCTCAAAATATAATTAAACATCTGCTCAGTTCTTATGTGGCTGAGCTGTTGAGTTACAGTACTTACAAAGGTAACATCAGTAAACAATGAAAATACTTTCACCTTGTGTTTTTGAAGCACATTTTGTCCAAAGAGCCTAATGTTTTGCATTTGTTTCCATAGTGTTTATTTATTTATTTATTTATTTTACTAATCCTGTGAGTGTAGTAGGGGAAAGTATTATTCATCTCATTTTTTAGATAAGAAAGGGAGGCAAAGAGAAGTGATTTTCCCCGGATCACATCGAAAATCAGTGGTACAGTCCATGTCTCCTGATGTCTAGTTCTTTCCTCTAAGGTATGACCATATACTGAGGGGACAGGTGGTAAGCACTCTTAGTCTTAATGTTCACATAAAAGCTATTTAATGGCTTTCTAGTTGATATTAGAAAAATCTGCAAGCCTAAAATTTATGTAGGCTCATTCTCACCTTGTCGTAAATTTTTGTTGCCTTGTCCATATAAATGCGTTCACATTTGTATCTTCACATATCCATATGCGAATGATTATGTAGTTAAATATTCAGATATGCCAATATCTGAAAACTTAGAGCCTAATAATTTTAAAAACTTTAATGAAGGTAGTCTTCTGTAGGAAGTAATTTGAATTCATAGTTCAAAATGTTATTTTATTATGTAACCTAGTTACATAATAAAACACCAAGTTCACTGTAGTGCCTTTCCTTTTTTCAAGTGTTTTTGCCATGCTATCACCTACCCTGTCCCTCCCCGCAAACTCTCTGCCAACTTCTAGAATATTGGAGTACCATTCAAGTCTTTACACGCCACAGGAATCAAATTTAAAGCCAAAAGAGAGAAGGTTCAGACACTGTACCCTCCTTTGCAGTTAAAATGTGACCCTCTGCCCAAGTGCATCTTCCACCATGCTTTAAATAGAAGTGGGATTTAGAAAATAGATAGAGACCTCTCAAATGCCCAAAAAAAGAGACTTGCTTGGGATGGTCACGACCAGTAGGAGAAAACAAGTTGTTTGTACCACCTCAAATTACAGAGAAACCTTTGAAAATCTCAGTGTCTTCCTTGTATTATGTATATGTTTGCATGTAGTCATCATGTAAAAAACAAAGCCTAACAGAAGGTCACCTTTCTTTCAAAAAATAGAATGTTTTCTGAATGTGACCTTACCTGTGTATGGTAGAAGATGATTCTGCTGTTCTCATGTTAGCATGGACACATGTACCCTAGGACACCAGGGCAGGAGTACCAGGTTAAGAAGTATACACATTAAACATAATTTTATTTTACTGAATGCCCCCAAACCTCACCCCTTTTCCACCTCAGTTGTGCTTTTTTTAACCCACAAAAGGGTAATTCATTTAAAGCATTCCAAATGACTTTAAAACTTGAAAATAAATTATTTTTATTTAGGATTTAAGATTAAACACAAAAAATAAAAAGGAAGCTTCTTGAGATTTCTCTTTGCAATGAAAATGTCAGTGTTAATTTCATCATAGCAAATTTAGTCATGTATTCATAATAATAGGTGACATTTCTGTAGTACTTTAAAGTTTACTAAATTCTTTATATATGTTATTGCATTGTTCTTTGTAGCAACCCTGTGGGGTCATTATCATAGGTATTATATAATGCTAGCACCCTGACAATAGGGTTTATTTCATTTCTCTGCATTTGTAACCCCAATGCCTAGTACATGGCATGGTCTTCTTTGGCAATGAAGGATGAACGCAACAACCTGTGAGCAGATCCATCTGCTTGAATGGGGACACAGCTAGCTGGGTAACTCAGCTCCTCCTCTCCTGTCTATCTCCCCCTCCCCTTCCTTCTATGCAAAGGAAGGTAAATTTGGATGGCCAGAGAATGCCCAACTAACTTGGGGTTTAGGGGCAGCTAGGTGGAGCAGTGGATAGAGCACCAGTGCAGGAGTTAGGAGGACCTGAGTTCAAATCTCACCTGACACTCAGTATCTATGTGACCTTGGGCAAGTCACTTAACCCCAATTGCCTCATCCTGGGTCATCTCCAGTCATCCTGATGAATATCTCTGGTCACTGGATTCAGATGGCTCTGGAGAAGTGAGGCTGGTGACCTGCACAGACCTCCCTCACTCAAAAAAAACAGTCACGTGCAAGTCATGCCTTTATTTCTCTGATGGCATGGTCTTCTTTGGCAACAAAGGACGAACACACACACACACACACACACACACACACAACTTGGGGTTTACTGGTTAGATCCTTCTCCTCCTTCCCTCCGCTCTCCTTCCCTCCGCTCTCCTTCCGTCCTCTCCCCTCCCCTTAAACCTACTGTACTCTGAAGCCCATAGATTGGACAATACTAGGACCCTGCCCAAGTTCCACTTAAGGGCTGTTTTATGGACCTTCCTGGCTTAAGAGTGATTATCAAAAATAACTGTTGCTGTTTCCCTCCCAGCCTGATTTAGTTATTTTTCTTTGCCTCATTAAAGGCACTATTTCCTGGCTACTTCTTAAACAGGTCTATTTACGAATGGGCGTTACCTCATCCTAAGTGACTACCTGCATAAACCTTGGCCTAAAGGGGCTAGGGTCTCCCAGTGCACCCTGGGACATCTCCAGTCATCTTGATGAATATCTGGTCACTGGATCCAGATGGCTCCAGAGGAAAAGTGGGGCTGGTGACCTTGCACAGACCCTCACTCACTCAAAACAAAGTCAAGTGCAAGTCGTCATCATTTCTCAGATGGTATGGTCTTCTTCAGCAACAAAGGACGAACACAACAACCACATTTTAGATACTTAGGAAATGTCTATTGACTATTTCTATTTTGCTTATAAAGAAATTTAATTTCTGAGAAAATGAGTGGATTAAATAATTGGAACTTCTAACCCAGGTCTCTGGACTCCATGTACCATGATTCTTTTTGCTATATCACATTTCCTTTCAATTTATAGATTGGCAGAACTAGGAGACTTTAGAAGTCATCTTTACCAACTCTGTTATTTTACAGATGAGGGGAACAGAGGCAACCTCATGCCCTGCAAACTTCTTTAATGTTGACTGCTCCCCTCACTCTCCCCTACTTCAGTGGGCCAGCAGGAGTCAACATATTCATTCTTTGTCCTTCACTGCAATTTCCAGACCTTTTCTCTACTTATCATTTAGTGGTTTCTTTTCCTTAAACTTCTCTTCATCTGTACTTTATCATCATATCCAGATCTTTGTTGTAGACATTAAGGACCTCTAGCTAAGGGTTCCTTGTTTCTTAAGAATTTTTATACTTACTATAGTCATAGTCTTCCTTTCCATTCTAAACCCTGTCTTTGTTCTTAGTCATTTCAAAATTCATGCTGATTTCCCTTTCAGTGCCCTGGCCTCAGCTTCCATGACCTACATCTCCACTTCACCTCATCTACCCACAGAGATGATCATAACTTGGATATCAATCTTTGACTGAATCTCTTTCATGCTTCTGACAGTGCTTATTCCAAACTTTCTTCTTTCTCTTTGTACCCCCATTGATGCACTCAACTCATCTTGCCAGTTTACTTTGCCATGCATCATCTCTCATCTCTCCAACGTCACACTGCAAACCCTTCCTCCATTTTCATACTCTTCTTCTTCCCTCCAATTTCAGAGGATGAAGTGGCTCTCTCCCTGCCAATGCTAACCTTTTTACTTGTGTCTTTGATCACATTTCACGCTGTTTTCTTCAGAAGATTGTCTTATCAACCAGTTATCTATGTTGTGGAACACTTTAGAATGTAAACTCTTAAAAGATAGGGACCAGGTCTATCCAACTTGGTCTATTCAGAATTCAGCATAACACCACACTTGTATGAGATTAAAGAAGAAGTCTGTTATTTCTTAACCAAAACCATTGGAGGGAATATGGATGCACAAAACCGAACTATTGAAACATCTAAGTTTGGTCAAGAATCAGACAGGACAAGGAAAAATAGAAAGGACTGGCACCCATGGGATGAGGGTCCCATCAAAGTAACCAAAATAAATGAATTCGTCAAATAATTATAACTTTGTTGTTGCAGTATTGTTTAGTATTTTGGTCATGTCCATATCATGACCCCTTGGATCCTAATGTCCATAGGGTTTTCTTGGCAAGGATACTAGAGTGTTTTGCCATTTTCCTCTCTAGTGGATTAAGACTTGTCCAGGGCCACAAGGATAATAAGTGACTGAAGTCAGATTTGAATTCAGGTCTTCCTGACTCCAGATGTAGTGCTTTATGCACTGGGCCAACTAGCTGCCCTCAATTCTTTTTTGAGTACTGTCATTTGGGAATGGGGAATGGAAACCCTACTAATGTTATTTTGCACATGACATTTGAACTGTAATGATATCTTAACATAAAAGTCAGGATATTCAACTTCTTAAACTTCCATTAATAAATCTGCATGTTCATTACATCAAAACAGTATCTTCCATCATCCATCATGTGACCTCTCAGTCCTGATTATGATACAATGACATACTAAGCAACTGTTTGGCTTTGTTGCTGCATTGCTCTTAAAGATTTGGTTCTCAAAAATGTCTCATGTTACTTGTCAAAAAATAAAAAATGTGTTTGGGGTTGTTTGTAGTTGTCATTGGCAATATAAGCCTGTTTTTGTGCCTTGTTATCCAGCCATGCATAAGTTCATGCTCAAGAGTTTGAAGCTTTAGACAGTGTATTTTTTTTTCATCCACTGAAGTACCATTTAGTGTATGTCTTACACATTTCTTAATATTCTCATTGAGTATATTGAGTATATTGCGGTAAATGTGTCTACTAAAAACATATGCAATTAACTGACCTGCTGACCCTTCAAATTCAATACAATTCAAAACTAAAATTCCTATTTTCCCTTCCCAAACTAACCCTTCTTCCCAGAGTCCCTATTTTTCTCTATACTATCCCCATTCTTCCAGTCATGAAATCTTGGAGTCCTCTTTGAATGCTCCAGTTCCTATCCCACACCAACCCCCACCTTTTTCCAGGTATATACAATTAATTTTGCCTTTTGAATTGTTCCCATTGTCATCACCCTAACTCAGGCCCATGCTACCTCCTGCTTGGAATATTGTAATTATTTCCTAATTTATTTCTCTGCCTTCAGTTTCACTGTATTTCCAACTCCAGTTTTCAATCCAAATGAATCCTGTTAAAGCAGAGCTCTAATCTGATTGTGTCGTTCTCCTGCTTAAAAGTCTTTAATTGATCTATATTTTAAGTAAAATAAAGGATACTCTTAGTAGGTCCTCGAGAAATATTGACTTGAACATAGGATTCAACTTGTTCTGCCGGGCTCTGGAGAGAAGACCTGAAGGAATAAGTAGAAGCTTTGGAGAGGCAGGTTTCTACTCTAGATGAGAAAAGCCTCCCTAAGAATTGTGCTGTTTAGTTGTTTTCAGTTGTCTCTGGCTCTTTGGGACCCCTTTGGGGGTTTTGTTGACAAAGTACTGGAATGGTTTACTATTTCCTTCTCCTGTTCGTTTTACATATGTGGAAACTGAGGCAAACAGGGTTAAGTTACTTGCCCAGGATCTCATAACTAGTAAGTGTCTGAGGCCAGATTTGAACTTGAGTTTTGTAGACTCAAGGGTCCAGCACTTTATCCACTACTCCTTCCTAAGAATTAGAGCTGCCTAAAAGTAAAATAGGCTAATGATTTATTGATAGTGTAGAGGCAACATGGTCTAGTAGAAGAAGTTCTCAACTTGGAATCAGGAACTATGTGCCTTGCATCACTCATTTAACCTCTCACTGCCTCAGTTTCCTCATCTGTAAAATGGAGATGAAAATACTCATACTACCTCCATCACAGGATTATGGTAGGGAAAGAATTTTGTAGACCTTAAAGTGCTATATAAATGTAAGCTATTATTATCTTCTTGTTATTTGCAGTCAGTCAGTAAACATTTATGAAGCACCCACTGTGTTCCAGGTACTGTGCTAAGCTAAACTAAATAGGAAAAAGAAAGAGAAACTCTACTTTTAAGGATCTTACAATCTAATGGGGAGAGACAACACACAAAAAGAAGCTGGAAGGTGGAGAAGGGAGAGTAAAGGGACTCAGTGTAGGGCCATGATGAGTCCAGAGGCATACAGCTCTATAGGAGATGAAGGGATGACTAGTCTGGAAGCCCCTCCCTAAATAGAGGCTTTGGGAAGAGTCCTTTGTTCTGCCCTCCAATCAGAGTCAGAATCCAAACAGATTTTAAAAGGCCAAAACTCTGGGCTCAATCTAATAAAATGAAGTGTAATTCATTTAATAATTAACTTCCTAGAGTAAGAAGCTGTTAGTTATACATTCTGCCCTATTCAGGCTCTTTGCAGGTCCAGTTACCCCAAGTTAGGGACATCATAATGTCCAGAGGAGTGCCACCCACATGATGAAGGGCCTTTAGTCTATATCATCTATGGATTGGTTGAAGAGACTGAGCATTTTTAACCAAGAGAAGAAAAGACCTAGGAGGAAGCATTATAGCTGTCTTTAAGTACGTGAAAAGCACTAGAAATGGAAGAAGTATTAGATTTGTGATATTTGGCCCCAAAAGACTGGCCTAGAAAAGATGGCTCAAAATGGGAAAGAGGCAAATTTAGGCTTGGTATTAGGAAAAAGTTCCTAACAATTAAATCTGTTCAAAATGGGATTAGATTGCCATGAAGGGGAGTGGGTTCTCCCCTCCTTGGAGGTCTTCAAGTAAAATCTGGATGACCACTTGGCAGCTATATCATAAAAGGATTTTATGGACTACAGGCATACCTTGGAGATATTGTGAGTTCAGTTCCAGACCACAGTCATAAAGCAAGTCAAATGAATTTTTTAGTTTCCCAGTGCATATAAAAGTTAAATTTACACTATACCACAGTCTATCAAGTGTGCAATAGCATTATGTTAAAAAAAAATACTGTACATACCTTAATTAAAAAAACTTTCTTGATAAAAAAATGCTAACCATCATCTGAGCTTTCAGCAAGTCATGATCTTTTCTTCTAGTGGAGAGTCTTGCCTCAGCTGGATAACTGCTGAAGGTTGGAGGGGCTATGGCAATTTCTTAAAATAAGACAACAAAAATTGGATCCATCGATTGATTGATTTTTCCTTTCACTTGAACATTTAGAGGCCATTGTGGGTGATTAGTTAGCCTAATTTCAGTATTTTTGTATCGCACATAATAGGGAGACCTGAGGAGATGGAGAGAGATAGGGAACAGTCAGTTGGTGGAGCAGTCAGAACATGCCCAACATTTACTGAGTAGGTTTGCCATCTTATATGGGTATGGTTTGTGGTGCCCCAAAACAATTGCCATTGTAACGTCAAAGACTGCTGGTTACAAAGCACTACAACAGATATAATAATAATTTTAAAAGTTTGAAATATTGTGAGAATTACCACAATGTAACACAAAGACACAATGTGAACACATTGAGAAAATGGTGCCAATTGACTTGCTCAGGGCAGGGTTGCCAAGCAAGCCTTCAATTTATTAAAAAACGCAATTATCTGTAAAGCATAGTAAAGTGAAGTAAGCATTTATAGATTGGACCAATCAGTGGTTTTTGAACTTTTTTTGTGTCATGGACTCCTTTAGTCGTCTGGTGATATCTGTGGACCCCTTCTCAGAATAATATTTTAAAATAATTGAAGGAAATGCTAAATTTCAGTTAGAGGTTAGTGAAAATATAGATGTAATTTTTCCCATCAAAGTTTCTATCATTGTCCCCCTGAAATCCACCCAGGGATCCTTCAGGTGTCTGTGGACCGTAAGGTCAAGAACTCCTAGAGTAGATCATTACTGATGCCCCTTCCAACCCTGAGTTCCTGTTTAAGTATATATTAAGTATGTTCAGATCTGAGAGTTCATGATTTATGAATGAATGTGTTGCCTGAAAAAAAAATGCCAAAAAGAATACTTTGGGTTCACCCCCAAAGAAAGCAAATTGTCTAACATTAGGCAGATTTACTGATTTGAAAATTTTTAGTGCTCAAATGGATCTGTGATATCATGGACTGGACATACCTCCGGTGATGCAAATTGTGCCCATCTCTGCCTCCCCATCCCAGATGATGTCCTCAGATGATGCATAAAAAAAATTTAACAAACCTCATTGAGGATCATACCAATTATTTTTTTCAAATCCCTGTTTTAGCAAACTATTGTACCCTGATTAATATACAAATATTGCCCATAATTGAACTGAAATATATTCTCCCACAACTTCCCTCTGCCTAACTCTGGCATTCTTTCTAGCACCTCTTCCTACCTTGATAAAGATAAGGTGTGTTAGACTGTACCCTAGAAGCTTAGAACACAAGATGTTGAATAGAGAAGTATAGAATAGGTTAGGACAAGGTCTTTGGAACAAAAGTGGAAAGTCTTGTCGTTTCAGTTTCTCATTATCCATTGAACTATGGGTAGTCCTCAGGCACATAAATCCTTCTTGCTTCCTGTTTTAAGGTTCTTTATTTGCAAAGAGAAAAAAACAAAAAAACAAAAAAAACCCCAAAAAACACTCCTGCTCCCTTCCTACTTTACTTGGCTATTGTCAGGAAGAAGACACATCTTAAAGAACTTTGCAAACAGCAAAATGTGTAAAAAAACCAATTTTTGTTATTTCACACCAAGTTTATTCAAATACTTTTGGGAGAAGACTAAATTAGGGGGAAATTCTTTAACCTGCTAAGACAGAAAGGTTAAAAAATATTAGAGGGAGGAAGGGAAAATATTTATAAGTGATATTCAAGATCTTAGGAATCCTTATCTTCCTTCAAAGTGTACCTCAGGTGTCCCCACCTCCAGCTAAGCCTTTTCCGACCCATTTCCCTAATCGTTAGTGCTCTGGCTCCTCAAATTACCTCGTATTTACTTGTTGATTTATTTTTGGTATCCACCAGTCCTGCTCAGGCTCCTTGAGGCCAGAGATTATTTTGCTTTGGGCTTTGTATCCCAATGCTGTCATGGTACCTTGAGCATAGTAGGTAGGTATTTCTAAATATTGAATGGACTTAGCTGACCATTGCCTAGGATATTGTTTAGAATCTACAGTAGGAACTCAGTATATATTTATTGAAGTTAAAGTTGAAGAGATAGAAGATTTCATATGTTAATGGCAGAGCATGATTAGAAAAACAAGGCGGTAGCTGGGGGTGGGGTAGGGAGTTGGCATAGAGAGCACGAAGAAGCATCAGTAAATGAATGACCACCTATTTCCTGTAGAATTACAAGAAGACAGGAGGCAGGTTCTGAAATCTACATGTGAATGTGAGGAGGATGTGAATAAACAGAGAAATAGAGAATACTCTTTGTAACACACACATACAACATTACTATATTCTTGGTATATTCGCAATGATTGGGGGCAGGGAAAAAAGAGGACTAGGAAAATCCATGCTAGATAATCTCAGGAGTTAGCAGGACAGTTCCATGTGAATCCAAGAATGGGTCATCTATGAGCTAGTGCCAGAAAGCAATTCTCTGGTCCTGACATATGTAGTATTAGTACATTTGAAATTTTTGATGTAAATTAATCTGTATACAGGAACCTCACTGTGAGATACAAAATTAATCAGTACAATGTACAGCAATTGTTTTTTTTCTCCTCCCAAAACCCAATCCTAAGTGTTGCATTTTTCCCTCCTTTTCATTTCCAGTGCCACCACCCATAGTTCCTCTTGTTTGGACTTGCAATAACTTCTCAGTTCATCTCCCTGCCTTCAGTTTTTCCTCCCCTCTAATCCATTATTCAATTCTAATGAATTTCCAAAGAACACCCAACCACCAGTGCTGATTCAAGAGTGGCTGTCAACCTATTGGAAAAGAAACCATGCCTCACTCCTGAAAACCAATATATCTCTTCTGCCTCATAGACTTTCCTACAGGGCAGGTAGCCAAAGATAAGGAGAAATGAGTGACCACCAATTAAAACCACTTTAAAGACAAATTCATTTGCTAGAGATAACCTTGGGCTTCCCGTCTCCCCTTTTTAAAGTCCTAGTCAGAGGAGCTGATATAAATATATATATTAAATATTATATTGGTCACCATCTTGTTTCTTTTCCCATTGTTTAAACTATTTCATTAACAAACTATTTACAAGTATGTTTAGTTTACAGAAAGAATACATTGAAAAGTAGATTTTTTTCTCATGTTTTTTTTTCTTTTGTAATTTGGAATCAGCATTATTTTTATTTACCTCCAAATTCCTCTATATGCTACCCAGGAAAATGTAGAGTCTCTTAGTTATTAACTAGCTTGTTTCTATAATCAGAATCACTGCCAATTATATCTGTGTAAATCCCAGTACTCAGGCAATATGAAAGGGACCTTTTGTTCAGGAAGCTTGTGCAGGAAGGACTTTCACTACAAGCTTTTCCTTTGAGAGCTGTCCAACTCTCTGTAAGGATTACCAGGTTATCTTCATGTTCTCAGTCATATTAACCCAAAGTAAAGTAAAATCTTTTCAAAATTATTTTTAAAGTAGTTTTCATTATTTAGTTATGCAAGGGAGCAGGCAGGAAGAAACTATACTTTATTTCAAGTCTTTTAGAAAACTTTAATCTTTAGATACAACAACTTTCTAGTGTTTAAACAGTAATAGAAGAGTTAATTCCTCATCCTTAATTGGATAAATATTCATTTAATAATAATAGTCCACATTTATAAAAAAAATACTTTGTGGTTTGTAAGACATTCCTCCTTGATGACTCTAATGCTTTTGCTCACAGCATATTAACACTTATGAAAGTTAATTAACTTACAGTCCCTTATATCTTCTCTTTCAAAACATAGTAAACTAAAAAACTCTTTACAGATCATATTAAAAAAAGATTTTGTGATTTAACTATAATTCTGTGGTTAAGCGTCTTGTTGGAAAATACAGGGTATCCCAAATGTCTTAATGTAGTTTTAAGCCTCAGTAGCTTAGGATAATAGCTTTTAATAGTCCTTTTTAAGCTTTCATAGCTTAAAACTGCACTAGATATCCTATATGTACCACTTGAAAGTTTTTCTTGAGAACTTCCTCAGGTTAAGTCTCTAAAATTTCAGACATAGGAGGATTTACACAGAACCTGCAGAAGACACCATTATATTTGAAAAAGAATTTTTCAAATGATTAAAGAACCAAAAAAACAAAACAAAAAAGAACCCATAGGGAATATTAACTCAAAAGACAAATCTGAGTAGCTTTGTTTCTTGTGTGATGCTGTCTTAGCTACTAACCTAATAGTTTCCTTTTTCTTACAGGTACCAGAGATTTGAAAAGGCCTTTCTCCTAGCTGTTGATATTGGGGCTCGGGACCTGTTTATGGTGAGTCATTGCTAGAGACGATTGTATGTCTTCAACTCTCAGGCTGAGTTAGTTGTCAGCTTTTGTGGCCATTAAAACGGATTAGTGTCATTTGCAGCCTCAGACACATGGTGGGAAAAGCATTATTCTTCTTGGCTTGTACATTTGCCATCATGAAACTGGTCAATAGCTATCTAGTTATCTTTTGACTTGTTGACATTTTTCTTACCATGACCAGAGGGGTATTTAATGTTTTTTAGGAATTAATTTATAGTCCTTGAACTTTTATCCTCCCGTGCCTCGATGTGGGTAGGTGACACCTTTCTATCTAATAAGCTTAAATGTCTCTAAATCCATTCCCTTAAGACTTACAGAGGCCAAGGCACAAGGGCAGGCCATGTCCTGGGGATCTTGAATGCTCTTAGTTTGTTTCTTAGGTTTTAGCAAAAAGTGACAAATTATGAAACCTTCCAGAAGTACCAAGCTGCAATGTAAACCCAAGGGACTTTTGATTTCCTGTACTTGCAGGTCCTCCCATTTAATTAGCTACAAAAGTGAAATTAACCAGCTCTTTAAAGGTTCTGTGTTCAGGCTCCACATGGGGCTCTTGTTTTATAAGGCCTTGCACCACAATGTCACAGTGAGGTCAGAGGGACAAAGACAACTGCTTTCCTAATTTCACAGCATGTTGCTGCTCTGCAGGCCATTTCATTGTTTTCAAAGAAACAATAAGAAAAAGCTCATTTTTCAAAAAAAGAAAGAAAAAAACATATGGTAAAACCCTTTTATTTGGTTCTTTTGCATAATGAAGACATTCTATGATTTAAATTAAACTTTGACATTAAATGTTGCTATCAGATTATTTCATTGTCACTTGCCTCTGGTGCAATCTTAGTTTTTAAATTCTAAGTATTTTCCAGTTGTTTTTTAGTTAAGAAAAATTCCTCTGTGATTACATTAAAATCTTTTACCTTCTGATATTTGTTTTATAGTTTTAAACATCTGCTTCTGTTACATAAGTCCAGTTATATCCATATAAACTTTTCAAATACTATATCTAAAAGCTATAATTAAAAATATCCAGATTTTAGTAAATTTAATGTAAACAATCTTGAACTTCCTTATTTTTCCCCTAGTTCAAAGAAATTTTTTTTCATCTTTTCCATTTTTAAATATAAACTTATCACTAGTTACCTCCATAACAGGAAAATAAAACTAAAGATATTTATTTAACTATTTTATGTCTAGTGGTTAAAATTTTTTCACCCTCACAATTAGTATGGTTTTTCCCCCTAGAAGTTGAATTTTTTAATTACTGGTGTTTGCTTTAGTTACTGAATAGTATAATATATTGAAGTTGATTCCCAAACTTCGCTCAGACCATATCTATTTTATCTCCAAGTTTTATCTGAGCCTACTTTTCCCCGTTGGTGGTTCAGTCATTATTATTAGGATCCAGTAGTGACAATATTATTAACGAGAAGTAGCTGAAGATTGCAATATTCTTTTTAAGAGAAGTTTGAAATGTTATTTCAGGTCTCCTTTTCCTGGCACATACCCATCCAAGTATAATAACAACTGAAATGCTTTAAAATTAATTGTGACACTTTAATAATAAGATTGTGTCCACTTTGGAATAGGTTTTGTTCTTTAATCTATTGTGTATGCTGAAAGTATAAGAAAATAAAAGCAGTGCAAATAGTCCAAGGCATGAGGAGAGACTCTCGCTTGTGTCTTTGTCCCCTTTGTAGACAAAACAGTCTTCTCAAGGGCTGATTGGACTCTTCTCTGCAGGGGACTCCTCCCATTAAAACATGTGGGCCACCTTGAATAGGTAATTAAATAGCTTCAGTTTCTTTTTCTTCTTTTTAAAAAGTAAACAAGATTTTTACCCTCATATAGCAGAAAGTCCCCTCAGGTTTCATTGTATGAAATTTTGATTACTCATTTCAGAGGCTGCCCTTAGAAGGTAGCCAAAAGCAGCTCAGTCCTTAAACAAAAGTTCTAGGTCCATAAGCAGTTTACATACAGCACTTAATAAATTGTTTTCCATGTTAAAATCTTCTACATTAAGATTTTTCCATTTCTTATTGAGGTTAAGTTACTGTGATTATTTATGTAAGATATCAGTAGATTACTCAATGAGAATCAGTGCCTCTTCTATATCAAAACATGTACAGTATAAAGAGGGTTAGTGATCCAGGTAGCCTGTCTATTGGATATGATTTCAATGACCAAGAGACTCCCTGACCAGTTTGAATATGCCACCTTTGATTGTAAAGAGCTAAATTAAAAAAATACTATCACCAAAAGGTCACAGTTGAAATGTACTGTATTAATTAGAAGCAGCCTTCTATCCATTAGTACCTATTGGTGATAATAAGGTACAGGACAGGTAAGTGGGGTGAGGGAAAGAATTGAGAAAGAACAACGATTAGCCCTACATGGTTGTTTTCGGTCACTGGCCTGCTGGACGTAGGATGTTTAATAATTTGGAGGGTAGGTGGAGGTGGCTGTGAGGGTAAGAAGAGAACAAGAGGGAGGGTAATGAGGATAATATTTGCCTGTTTTACAATTTTGCCTAATGTTGTCTCTGATATAACCATATCATTATTAATAATAGTAATAACGACTTTTCAGATGTCTCTTTTGTTAGTAATAGGGAGCAGAACCTGAAAGACATAAAATAATATATTAAAGATTTCAAAATCTTATCTTGAAAATGGGTGTGGCTTACCAATAACATTTCTTCACCAGAATGTATTGATGTCACTGCCTGTTACAGTAAAGAGAGAAAGAGGAAAAGTAAAACATTTACATATACGTAACATGTTATGGGTAAATAATTTGAAGAGTGATGTGGTAAGATCATTGAGGGAGAGCTATAAAGAACAGTAAAGCTGAGAATGAGAGAGGTCAAGTGACAGAGTCAGCTCTTCTGATTGATATTAATCCCAGAAAATTGGAATTTTCCCCAATCACAGGATAGTGCTGGGGGAAAAAAACCAGATTAAATCAAGTTATTACTGTTTGCTCCCAGTGGAAATCCATACTTCCCATTTCTGTAAGCACCATCTTTTAGCAATGAAGTTGTGAGGACCTTGCTCTTTACTTTTCATGTGTCTTAAGCTTAATAACCATCACCAGACAAGTCATCAAATAACTATGCAAAATAATGAATGAAAACTCTGAACATTTAACAAATTGGCCCAAACTAATTAAGAGATAGCAAACAAGAAGTACCTACTATGTTTCTCTTTTTGAGTCTGTCTGAAGTTTTATCACCTTTATTTTTTATATAGAGTTCATTTAGACATAGCTTTATATATAGCCCCAATGCATATCCAGTTCTGCTGATCATGGATCATTTTTTGTATCTTTTTAATTTTATATTTACTTTACATTATTACAATAGATTACAATATTTACATTATTATACCCTGATATATTGGGCCACTCTTCAGTTGCTTTACATATTAGTTGATTTTATTTTCTTTTTTTGCCATGACTCAGTAAAAGCTGTTTAATGAATGTTTTTGCACAGTTATGACTATTTTTATAAGGTAGCTCTTTTTCCCCTCCCCTCCATGGTGTTTTTAGTATAAAGCAATACCAATGGAATCTCACAATCAAAATGTATAACTAGCTTTATGACTTGCTCTGTATAGCCGTCTTGTTCTCCAGAATGTTTATTCTGATCTACAGTCCCTGTAAAAATATGTTATAGTGCATTTTTATAGAACTGAAAGGGACCTAAGAGATACAAGCTCACAGGTTTTGAGCTGGAAGGGCTCTTGAAGGCCCTCTAATCCAACTGCCTCATTTTATTTTGTTTTATTGTTTACTTTTTATTTTCAGTTCCAAATTTTCTCCCTCTACCACCTTCCCACCCCCCCTAACCCCCAACTTTGAGAAGGCAGATGTTTCCAAAAAGAGTGCTATAAATATTTTTGTATACATGGGTCCTCTTCCTTTTTCTTTGAGCTCCTTGGGATACAGAATTAGGCATGGTATTGCTGGGTCAGATAGTATGACATTGTTAGAGTTCTTTGAGCATAGTTCCAAATTGTCTTCCAGAATGGTTGGGACAGCTCACAATTCCATTAACAGTGCATTAGTGACCCTCTTTTCCCCTACAGCATTTGTCATTTTCCTTTTCTGTCATCTTAGTCAATCTGATAGATGTGAAAAAACACTTCAGAATTGTTTTAATTTATATTTCCCTAATTATTAGTGATTTAGAGTATTTTATATGACCATTGATAGCTTATTTTTATAAATTTGGCTTAATTCCCTATATATTTAACAAATGAGGTCTTTAGAAGAGAAACTTGCTAGAAACATTTTTTTCTCAGTTTCCTGATTTCCTTCTGTTTATAGCTGCATTTAGTTTTTGTTTTGTGTGCAACCTTTTTAATTTCATGTAATTAAAATTATCCATTTTACTTCCTGTGAACCTCTCTATGGTCTGGTCGTGAAATCTTCTCTTATCTATAGATAGGACAGACAGATTTTCCTATGCTCCTCTAACTTGCATATGATTTCATCCTTTAGGTCTAAATCATGTACCCATTTTGACCTTATCTTGTTATAGTGTGAGATGCTGGCCTCTGCCTAGTTTCTGCCAGGCTGTTTTCCAGATTTCCCAGAAGTTTTGGTCAGATAGTGAATTCTTTCCCTAATCACTTAGATCTTTGGATTTATCAAACACTAGACTACTGTGGACGTTCGGTTCTGTATATTGTACACCTAATCCATTCCATTGGTCAGCCATTCTATTTCTCATCCAGGACCAGATTGTTTTGATGATTGCCACTTTGTAATATATAATTTGAGATCTTGTCCTGCTGGTTCCTCTTCCTTAACATTTTTTTCATTGTTTCCCTGGATATTCTTGGCCTTGTGTTCCTACAGATGAACTGTTATTATTTTTTCTAGCAGTATAAAATAATTCTTTGGTAGTTGTTTGGAGTGGCACCAAGTAAGTAAAAATTTAGAATGTATTGTCATTTTCATTATAGTGACTTGATCTTCCCATGAACAATTCATATTTCTCCAGTTGTTTAGCTCTGTCTTTATTTGTGTGAAGCGTTTTGTAATGGAGTTCATATAGTTCCCTTGCGTGTCTTGACAGTATTTTATATTGTTTGCACTTATTTTAAGTGGAATTTCTCCTTGTGTCCCTTCTTGCTGAATTTTGTTGGTAATATATGGAAATAGGAATGATCAACTCCTTCCTTTTATAGAGGTGGAAACTGAGGCCCAGTGAAACTAAAAGTCTTGTCCCAGGTCATACAAGTAAGCATCTGAGCTCCAGTCCTCAGATTTAGTCCAGTGCTCAGACCACTCCACACCACATAGCCAGTCTGTTATCAAGCCTTGTTATGTCTGCCTTCACAGCATCTTTCCTACATTTTCCTTTTATCCACTTAGACTGCTACAACTAGAGTTCAGGCCTTCATGACCTATCACCAGGACTATTGCAGTAGCCTTCTGTTGGGCGTCCCTACTTTGTGTCTCTCCACTCATCTGCTGAGGTGTTTTTCCTAAAGCATAGAGTCTAACCATGTCACTCATTTCCTCAGTAATATCCAGTGGCTTTTTATCATCTCTAGCATCAAATATAAATGCCTGTTTGTCATTTGAAGCTTTTCAAAACCTGTCCTCTTCCTACTTTCTCATCCTTGATTCCCTTTACCCAGCGTACTCTGTGAGCCAGCCATACTGACCTACTTGTATATCCTTGAATATAAAAAACTCTTATCTCCTGCAACTGTGCTGCTGTGCTGGCTGGTCTGCATGCCTGAAAGCTTGGCCCCCTCAACTCCATCTCTTGGTCTCCCAGCTTTCTTCAAGATTAAGCTCAAAGTCCCACTTTCTATAAGAGGACTTTTCTGGTCTCCCTAGCTTCTACTAGTACCTTCCCCCTCAAATTACCTTTACCTCCTCTGTGTGTATCTTGTATATACATAATTATCTACATACTATCTCCCCCATTGAAATGTAAGCTCCTTTGTGGGCTCCTCCCTGGCCCTTTGTTTCTCCATTGCTTAGCACCATGCCTAGGACATGGTAAGCACTACAAAAATACTTGTTAACTCACTGAATGACAAGTGAGAAGTGGTGTAAAAGATACCATTAAAAAATATGACTAGGATGAGCCAGTCACATAGGGAGTGAAAGAGTCAATAAGTGGACAGCCTACATGCTTCACTAATGGATATCCAGTGTCAAAAGAATACTAGAAAGGGATCCAGGGTATTAAGTGGGTACCCTGTGGTGAATTTATGGAAAGACATGGATGGATCGTCACACAGGATAGGTAGTCATCATGTGGCAGGGTCGGGGGGAGGGGCAGGGCAGGGAGTGGTAGAGATCTGCATCACTGGAAGGATAGCAATAGTATCACAAATTTATTAGAGTATTGGAATGATTTCATTCGTCTGATTAATAAAAATGTTCTTCTTTCCCATAGTGAGAATACTTACGTGCCATTTTCTAGCATTTCTATTAAAGGATTTTATCCATTTACAATTAATTTTACAACTGCTAAGTTTGTCTTTCTATTGGAAGGGAATATGCAGTCTTACTATTTGAGCTTTTAACTGTAATTTGAAATCTTCCTACAGAAATTGACTTTCCTTTATATTAATAACTGTGTAGATTTCTTAATTTGGATTTCCCATTCGAAATCAGAGTTTCCCTTTGATATTACCTTGACCCAATCCTGTTCTTACCATCCTAGGTTCTCAACACCATTTGTTTTCCTTCTTTGTCTCTCAGAAATGTGCTTCTCAAATTTAGTGTTATCACCAATGTAATATTTCAAGGGTTCTTATACTCTGCTAGCAACTGCTTTGTCTTTATTTGAAAAGTATAAGTTGTTTAGAGTAATTTTTTTTAACTTGGAGGCTTGACTGTTTTACCAAGATTTCACTGAAGTTCATATGTCTCTTTGCAAATTTTCCGAAGGCCAAATGCTTCTCAGATTTCCATGTCTTGCCTCCAAACAGCATACAGTTGACACCTTTTTAAAATTTGAGACATATTGTTTTGACAAAATAGAAACTTGCCAACAGACATCCAAACCAAATCCATTACAGAGTACATGAAAACAGCTTATTGCTAGAAAAATGGAATGTACTTTTTAACTGACATTTTGATGCTAACATTGACCACTGACATTGGGTCAAAGGAGATGTTTGGGGATTTTCCTAGATCCCCACCACAAAGTATGAAGGAGTTAAACAGTTTTAGAGGACCATAAGGCCTTGGACATTGGTGGTAAGCAACTGACACAGAGTATAAAATGATTAGCTAAGAGAATCGATCTTGCCACTTGGTCACTGTGTTTTCAAAAAGCAAGAAGTCCAGTGGTTTGAGTTTGGTGGGCTATCCGGACTCAGAGCATTTGTGGAATAAGACCCTTGTAGGGAGGAGGAAGGAATTTCTCTCCCCTAGCTATCTCAGTAAGGCAAAGTGTATTGAAGTAGGTTTACTTGCCCAGAAGGTTGCACCCTCTCAAGGAAGAGGATCAAACGCTCTGAGAAACAGTCACTTAAGTGGAAGGAAGAGGTTTTTCTCTCTTCCTCATCAGCCATGATGCTTTGAAGTGAGACCACTCAACTAGTGGAAGACACTGAATTAAGTGGCTGAGACAGGATTTAAGTTACATTAAGTAGAGATACATTCACTCAAGCAGCTTTCAAGATCAAGACTCCCAACAGTAGAGAAAAGAGTCTGCTTTGGCCCCCTCAAAGAAGCTAGCCCTGGCAGCCTGGCACTGGGCCACAGAGAGGATTGAACAGGAAGATGCCCAGGCCCTGAAGTTCTGGTGATATATATCATCTTGATACTTATTCCTAACACAACTACTACCATTATGTTCTACCTTTGTGTTCACCCTCCCCACCATCCTTCCCATTGATAAATGTGTATTTGTGTGTGCACCCCAGGTATAACTGGAAGGCTTATACCTAATATTCTTTCTATAGCATCTTGAGTAATTGTTAATACAGAGCCTATAGTGTTAGGAATACAGACCTAGGGATGGCAGCAACTCTCTGGACACCAAACCCCAAAGTGTGAGTGTTAGTTGGCAATGTAACCTAACAGGGATGCTACACTTTTGGTATGTCATATTGTTGTATTGTGTGTGTGTGTGTGTGTTGTCCTTTCAGCTCTGCATGCTTTATTCAAAATTCCTTCATGCAAGTATAGGTTCCAATATCTCTCTGAGTTCTTCATATTCATCTCTTTCTGTATACATTCATATACCTTTCCTAAATTGTTGGGCACTTTTTTTTTATTTCCAGATTTTCATTAACCCAAATAACTTTGCTTTGAATATTTTGGGGGATTTTCTTGCTATTGACAATATAGAATAAATAGTTTAGTAATTTTTCTTGCATGGGCAGCTAGATGGAATAATAGATAGAACACATGGCCTGGAGTCAGGAACTCAACTTCCTGAGTTCAAATCTGGCCACAGACACTTACTAGCTGTGTGACCCTGTGCAAGCCACTTCACCCTGTTTGCCTCAGTTTCCTCAGATGTACATTGAACTGGAAAAGAAAATAGCAAACCCCTCTAGTATCTTTGCCAAGAAAACCCCAAAAGGGTACACTAAGAGTTGGACACAATGGAAAACGACTAAACAACAAAACTTGTGTAATGGTTTAAGAATGGCTTAACCAATTCTTACTATCATCCATAATGAATTAAGACACCTGCATTCCCATAGTGACTTCAGCAACTTTTCTTATCTTTTACCAATCTTACCAGTTTATTTAATGTTTAGTGATACCTCAAAGTTTTTCCATTGTGCATTTTCCTGATTGTTAATGATTTTAATATTATTTTAGGAAGTTATTAATAAACTGTATTTTTCTTTTGACCAGTGTTCTATTAGGAAATGACTGAAACATATATTTGCATCAATTATCTATTTATTTGAGAGTTCAGACATCAGAATATTTAATGAAAGGATTTTTCTAATCCACATAGATTTCTTTAATTATGGCTGCATTGATTTTCTTTGTGCAAAAGGGTTTCAATTTTATATAATCAAGTTTACTCAGCTCCTTCTGACTCCTACACTGGTACTCTATACACTGCACCTTGACACTTGACACTCAATAGCTGTGTGACCTTGGGCAAGTCACTTAACACCAATTGCCTCATTCTGGGTCATCTCCAGTCATCCTGATGAATATCTGGTCACTGGATTCAGGTGGCTTTGGAGAAGTGAGGCTGGTGACCTACACAGTCCTCCCTCACTCAAAACAAAGTCAAGTGCAAGTCATGTCATTATTTCTCTGATGGCATGGTCTTCTTCAGCAACGAAGGATGAACACACACAATCAAGTTTATCTTTTTTGCTCTTTATGATCTCTTCTTTCCCATGTCTAGTTATGAATTCTTCATCTATATATCTCAGAAATATATTACCTTTCTTTGCTTTTAATTTTTTAAAATATGCTTTATTAATGTATTGTGTCTTTATATCAATATTATTTAAATTAAGCCATCCAATCTAATAAGGAAAATAATGAAAAATATCCTATGCATTCAGTACATCTGACAATGCATACACTATTCTGTCCTAGTAGCCCTCCTCTCCATCAAGGAGGAAGTATTTTTCATTTATCTTCTTTTTGGATTTTATTATATTTTTATTTATTATTTATTATATTCATTAGTTATTAATATATCACTCATGTGACACAGTTAATTCCAAGTCAATAGGCACTCACCTTCTTTCTGGTTCTTTGCTATCTCAGAGTATTCCTATGTATGATAGTATGACTATCGTAGTTTATGTTGGACATTTGTTTTTGCCATTGATTACTTTGGGGATGTATCTAAAATAATGGAATTACTAGGTCAAAGGAATAGCTTAAGCACTTTTACTGCATAAGTCAAAATTGAAGTCCAGAACAATTGGATCACCAACTGTACCAGAGTGCTACCAAGAATGCATACCATAGTCTCTCAGTTGGTCAACTAGTATTTATTAAACAGTTACTATATGCTGGTATTATACTGTGGATATAAAGAAAGGCAAAGACAGATCTTGATCTTAGGAAGGTCACAGTCTAATGGGAAACCAACATTCGAACAAGTATGTACAAACAAGATATAGCCAGGGTAAACTGAAAATTATCAATAAAAGGAAGATACTAGAAGTAGAGGTGATTGGGGAAGGGATCCTATAGAATGTGGGACTTAAAGAAGCCAAGGAAGCCATGCAGTGGAGCAGAAGAGGGAGGGCATTCCAGGGCGGAAAACAGCCAGAGAAAATGCCTGGAATTGGGAGATGGAGTGTTTTCTTTGAGGAAGAGTGAGAATACGTGGGAAGTTGCAAGGGGCAAGAAGACTGGGAAGATAAGAAGGGACCAGATTATGAATGGTTTTGAACTCCAGAGAATTTTGTATGTGATAATAGGGAGCCACTGGGTTTTACTGAGTAGGGGAGTGACATGGTCAGGCACGCTTTGAAAGACCACTTGGATAGCTAAATGAATTGTAACAGGAGAGACTTGTACGAAGAAGACCAATCATCAGGCTGTTGCCATAATCTAAGTATTAGATGATGAGGGCTTGCCAGAGTGGTTGAGAGAAGGAGCTATATGTGAGAGATGTTATGAAAATATAAAACAAAGAACTTCGGGACTGCTTGGATTTGGGAGAGAGCGAGGAGTCGAGGATGACTTAGATTGCAAACCTAGGTAACTAGGAGGATGATGATGCCCTCAAAAGAAAGAGGAAAGTTAGGAAGAAGGGAGAATTTGAGGGGGAAGATAGAATGAACTCAGTTTTGGACATATTAAGTTTGAGATATCTGTGGGAGATCTAGTTCTAGATGTCTGATAGGGACTTAGAGATGTGAGACTAGAGGTCAGCAGAGAGGTTTGAGCTAGATAAATAGGTAGATTTGAGAATCATCAGCCCAAAGATGATCACTGAATCCATAAGAGCTAAGGGGATCACCAAGTGAAATAGTATACAAGAAGAGAATAGGCCTCAAGACAGAGTCCCGTGGACTCCCCTGGTTAGTGGGTATAACCTTGATGAATATCTGATGAAGGATATTGAGAAGGAAAGGTCAAATGGGGAAGAGAAGAACCAGGAGAAAATGGTGTCTTCAAAACCACTTTAGATAGATTTCTTCTCTTAAAAGAGAAGAGAGTATCAAGAAGAGTTTTGATACTATTGAAAATCTTTTGTCACCTTTGCCAGTTTTCATGGTATGAGTTAAAATTTCCAAGTTTACTATTCTGATTTATTTTCTTATTATTGTAACTTGAACTATTTTCTTATAATTTTTAAGGCAGTAACCTTTCTATTTAGGTAGCTTACTCATTTGGAATTTATTGTGATATGAGATACATACAGTGTCAGACTTGATTGACATGTTGTTTGGTTTAATTGGTTTGCTATTTTTTAATCTGTTTAATTTTTTTTATAAAGAATGGCTCCCTAAGGAGGGAAGGAATGGGACAATTTGAAATTGAAGGTGATTTAAAAATAAAAAGAAATAAGTGTTAATTGAAAAAAACTTATGCTCAAAATGAAGTACAAGAATCCAGATGTGGTCTGACCATAGCAAAATATAATGGGCCTATCACCTCTTTATTCATGGAAGTTTTGTCCCCCTTAATGCAAACCAAAATCACATTAACTTTTTTTCTATCATGTAACACCATTGATTTATACTGAACCTCCAGTCTACTTACACCCCCAGATCATTTCAAATAAATTGCTGTCTAACCATACTTCATCTATTTTACACTTGTGAAGTCAGCTTTTCAAAACCAAATGTAAGACTTTATATTTACCCCTATTAAGCTTCATCTTATTATATTTAAATCTGTGGTTTAGCCTATCAAGATCATTTTGGATCTTAAACTCTCATCCACTACGTTAATTATTCTTCCATATTCGTGTCCTTGGCAAATTTTGTAAGCATACCATCTTTGCTTTTATATGCCTTCAGCTGAAGCATAATAAATCTGCTCCAACCTTTCATTAACTCCATATGACTATTTCTCAAGTGTGTGTCTTGTTTTCAGCTAATTATTGTTTGCCTTTCTAACCCATTCTTCAACTCTTTCCCATCTCATGAATGATTTTCAACCCACTAACATTCATATTTATGCTTGCTGAGTCTGTTTTACCTTTATCAAATTTTATTATAATCTTTCCCTATCCTCTTTCTCTTTTCCTTTGTCCTTCCCTTTTTCCCTTTCCCCCTTTCTATTTTCTCTCCTTATTTCTCTCTCTCTCCCTTTCTCTGTGTCTATATGTGTGTCTATCTCCTCTCTCTTGCTATTCCTCCCTGCCTTTCTCTTCTCCTTTCTCTTAGCAAATCAACATTAGGTATCTGTAGGTTATGTTACTTAGAATATCCTGCTCCCGATCTCCTCCTTCTCTTCTCTCCTTCCAGACCAGATACAAATCACTGGATCTCCCCTATCCTCACTGCTTTTTTAAAAATATAAACAATTTGAGGGACAGAGCCAAGTAGGAGCAGGAGGAGGGACCTGCCAGAGCTCTCCCACCAAATCCCTTAAACCCCTCAAAATACCTGTAAAAATGACTCCAAACAAATTCTAGAATATCACAAACCATAAAATGACAGTGAAAAAAATTTCCAGCCCAAGACAATCTGGAAGGCTGACAGGCTCAATCACATTGGGCTCAGAGCAGAGCATAGTCCAGGGTGGCACAAACAGGACTAGAGCAGGCCTCATGGCACTGAATCACTGCAGCTGTAGCAGTTTCTAGATTTTTCAACCCACAAATGCCAAAGACAGCTTCAAAGGTCAATGGGAAAGCTTCTTCATATGGGTGAGAGAAGAACATGGTATGGCCCCAGCCCCAAGCCCAGGGTGGTGACAGCCACTGCTGTTGCAGCAACTACTTCTGGAGCTCACAGCCTAAAGATGGTGGGGGAATTGAGCAGCTAACCTGGTGGGTTGCAGTCCTGGATGTCAGTCCTGGGGCAAGGAGGAGTGTTGGCATGGCAGAGCTGGTGGCAGCTGTGGAGAGGGAATCCTACTTGCAGTTCCAGGGCAGAAAACAGTGTTTATGGTTTCTCACAGACCACAGTGCAGGTCAGGAGATGAGCAAACACCTCCCCTTTGATTATACCCCTTTGGAGGAACTGAGAATTTACAGGTCCCTAGAGATATTTCTGAAAATAGCTGCACAAAACTCCTGAAATGAGGGGCAGTACACCCTCCACTTAACAAAGAGCTCAAAAGTCAAGTAATTGGCTGGGAAAATCACCAAAAAAGGGGAAAAATAAGACTATAGAAGGTTACTGTTTTGGTGAAAAGATATTTTCTTATGACGAAGAAGGTAAAAGCATACAGCCAGAAGAAGACAGCAGGGTCAAGGCTGCTACATCCAAAGTCTCCAAGAAAATTATGAAATGGGTCTCAGGCCATGGAAAAACTCAAAAAGGATTTTAAGAATCAAGTAAGAGAAGGAGAGGAAAAATTGGGAAGAGAAATGAGAGTGATGCAAGAAAATCATGAAAAACAAGTCAGCAACTTGCTTACAGGAGACCCCAAAAAATGCTGAAGAAAATAACACCTTTAAAAATAGACCAACCCAAATGGCAAAAGAGATCCAAAAAGCCAATGAGGAGAAGAATACCTTAAAAAGCAGAATTGGCCAAATGAAAAAAGAATGTCTAAAAGCTCACTGAAGAAAAGAATTCCTTCAAAATTACAAATGGAAGCTAATGACTTTATGAGAAATCAAGAACTTATAAAACAGAACTAAAAAATGAAAAAATAGGAAACAATGTGAAATTTCTCATTGGAAAAACAACTGACCTGGAAAATACATCCAGGAGAGATAATTTAAAAGTAATTGATCCCCATGATCAAAAAAAGAGCCTATTCATCATCTTTCATGAAATTGTCAAGAAAACTGCCCTGATATTCTAGAATCAGGGGGTTAAATAGAAATTGAAAGAATCCACCAAATCACCTCCTGAAAGAGATCCCAAAAGGGAAACTCCTAGGAATATTATAGCCAAATTCCAGAGTTCCCAGGTCAATGAGAAAATATTGCAAGCAGCCTGAAAGAAACAATTCAAGTGCTGTGGAAACACAATAAAGATAACATAGGATTTAGCACAGAGGGCACAGGGTAGGCTGAATATGAAGAGAGGATACCAAAAAATAAAATAAAATCAAGTGTTGAGAGGAGTGTACTGGGAGAAAGAGAAAGGGAGAGGTAGAATGTAGTAAATCATCTCACATAAAAGAGGCAAGAAGGAGCTTTTACAATGGATTGGATTTGACTTAAGGAGGGAATAACACATATTCAATTGGGTATGGAATTCTTTCTTACCCTGAAGGAAGGCAGGAGAAAAGGGGATAGGAGAGGGAGGATAATAGAAGGGACAACAGATTGAGGGAAGGAGTAATCAGAAGCAAACACTATTGTGGGGGGACAGGTCAAGGGAGAGAATGGAATAAATGGGGGACAGGACAAGGTAGAGGGATATGTGATTAGTCTTTTGCAACATGATTGTTATGGAAGTGTTTCACATGTATGAACTATATCGAATTGCTTGCTTTTTCAATGAGGGTGGGTGGAGAGGGAGGAAGGGAGAGAATGTAGAACTCAAAGCTTTAAAAATGAATGTTAAAAATTATTTTTGCATGCAACTGAGAAATAAGTCATACAGGCAATCTATCTTGCCCTACAGAAAAATAGAGGGGAGGAGGATGGGGGAAGAGGGTTTACAGAAGAGAGGGCAGATTGGGGAAAGGAAATTTGGGGTACACATTGTCCTGGGGTTGGGGGAGGGGAGAGATGGGGAGAAAATTTGGAATTCAAAATCTTGTGGAAATGAATGTTGAAAACTGAAAATAAATAATGTTAAAAAAAGATAAACAACTCTCTGAAACTGTAGTTTGTTTTCCTTGAGACAATTTTCTTCCTGACCTCACCCTCTAAAGTATATCCCCTTCCTATCCTAGCTCAATCCTTTGTTCATTTTATTAAATTTCAACCAAAATAATCATTTTAAACCTTCCCTTTCTTGACTCAGATAAAATTGTAACTGATGAGATCCCTTTTTTCTTTTCCTTATTCCTACCTCCATGTTTGAATAACCATTACTTATGGTGCTGTAATTTAAAAAAAAATATTAAGTCCCTACTTTTTTACTTCTTGTAACTTTTTTCTAGGCCAAAGCTTATCCCTTTGCCTTCTCTTAGACATGAAGTGACTCCCAAGAGATGATAATATTGTTCCCCTTTTTAATATGTAAGCACTAGATCATCACCTAGCCCAAACTCTTTTACATTTCTTAAGTTTCTTTCATGTGCCTTGCTTTCAGTTCAAAGACTCTAACCCACTCTTTTTTTTAAAGTATTTTTTTCTTTTAGAAATAAATGATTCTGTGTATAACCTATATTGAACTGCTTGCCTTCTCAGTGGGGGGAGGGGTGTGGAGAGAGCAAGGGAGAGAATTTGGAACTCAAAGTTTTATAAATGAAAGTTGTTTTTACATGGGGTAAAATAAATAAATTTTAAATAAATTTTAAAAAAAGATATGATTCTATTAAGTTTATTCTTTCCTCTTTAAGATTATGCTGTGCTTTGCACAACAAGCTACTCTTGGGTCCAAGCTATTTTCCTTTACTTTTCAATATAATGTATTCCAGTTTTTCCTGTGCTTTCTCATTAACGGTAAATTATTCTGACCGATGTTTCTTCTTATCTGGTCTTTCTCTTCCTAGCCACTTGCCAGTATATTATCTTTGACTTGGTAGCTCCAGAGCTTGAGAGTAATATTTCTGGATACAGCAAATCCTGTAATTCCTCTCTAGTGGCATGTGAAGAATTCTCTCAGTCTATATTTTGTCCTCTAGTTCCAAATACTGAGTAATTTTTCTTCTATGCACTCTTGAAATTTCATATAGAACCATGGCTTTCAATTTCTTTTTTTAAATTTTAAATGGCATTTTGTTGTTGGTCAGTCATGCCTGATGTTTCATAACCCCATTTGGGTTGTTCTTGTTTTTTGTCAAAGATACTGGAGTGGTTTGCCATTTTCTTTTCCAGTTCATTTTACAGATGAGGAAACTGAGGCAAGCAGGGTTAAGTGACTTGTCCAGGGTCACACAGCTTAGTAAGTGTCTGAGGCCAGAGTTGAACTCAGGAAGATGAGTCTTCTTGCTTTCAGGCCTAGCACTCTACCTAGCTGCCTCAGAGACCTTATGTATTATCCCAAATTTGCTGCATTGTTACTTGGCTTTAATAATTCTTGTTCTGTTTTGACTAATAGCATCTGCATTTTTCCATATTCATTGCTTTGTTAAAATTTTTTCTTTTCTGTTCTAAACCAGTGGTTCTCCTCTCCTCCGTATGAGATCTGCAATGTTACTCCATGTGTCTTACTTCGGTTCTTTTATTAAGCTTTTCAATCAAGTTATGGTTATTACGGCCATTCAGTTCCATTTCTAGGATTACAGTTACTGTTGGTGCAGAATGACTTTCTTTTACTGGGTATTTCTCGTGGCATTTTTTTTGTTGTATTGTAATTAGCATAGTGTATCGTGAGCTTTTTATTGATTGCTCACTTGTTTAGTCTGTCTGCTGATTTTCCGACAGGGATTTCCGTTAGGATTTTCTCCCTCTCTCCTTGTGGTTATTTTTTTTCTTTCTTTAGCACATTTCTAGCTTTTCTGAAGTGATGAAGGGAGAGCTAGACTTAGATACAACTTTTCACTCTGCCATCTTGCCACAGTGTGCCAGAATATTTAGTTTAGATAATTCTGGGTTTAAGGCCAATGCTTCCCAATTTTGCATATTTTATATTCCAGTTCTTTTAGCTATCTATCCCTTGTCTTCCATGAGAAGTCTACTGTATTCTTTATTAGTGTTCTTTAGTACAGAGTTTAGGTATTTTTTTCTTTTCTTTTTTTCCAGAACATTTGGAATATTTATATCCTTATTATTATAATATTGGAATTTGTAATGTATCTAAGAATGGTGAATCTTGTATTCTTTCTAGTCAAAGTTCTTCTTTTTCTCTTTTTGCTAATGCTTGTATATTTTCTTTGATGATTTCCTAGAATACCACATCATTCGTTTATTTTTTCTAATTTTTCTTATATATTTGTTCATTTGATTTTGCACATTTTCTATTTCTTTGAAATTTTCAATAGACTTCTGAGATTGTACCTCCACTAATTGATGTCTTAACTGTATCTTTTCCACTGTATGTCTGTTTATTAGCTTTAGTGATTGTATTCAAATATGTGTTGACATTTCTTTCACTATTTACTTTTGATCTTTTTTAAAACATCTTTTAATTTTAAAGATTTAAATATTTTATTTTCTTCAAATTCTTCTTTTGTTGGACCTGTAATTTTCTTCCTCAGATAAATTACTGCTTAATTGCATTAAATGTATACTTCATCCATTTTAGGATATCTCTTGACATACTTTGCATTATGTAATTTTCTTTCTGCATCACTTTTGGTACTTTAATTGTAATAGTCTTTTGCTTTAAATTGCTCATTTTCTATTTCAGTTGTTTTTATTGTCTTTTTTGAGAGATATGTAAACTTTGGTTCCCTTGGAACCTCTTATTCTACCATCTTGATTCTAAAAGCTTCTCATTCTTAGAAGAATACTTTCTGGTGTGGGCTAACCTTAAACTAACATGCAACCAAGTTTGTATAATTGTGGCCAGTAGCCCTCAGCATTTAGTAGCTCTTTTTAACAAGATATTAATAACTTCCTAATGGACAGAGGAAAATAAAAAATTCTGTTTTTCTTCTTAACCCCAGTGTTTTTCAAAAATGCATAAAAATTAATTTTCTGTTTTCCAGACTGAAAAAATTTTAATCCTACATTTATTTTAATATAAGTAATGAAAGAGAGATTATAATAATTCCTGAATAGCTCCTCAGATAATTAGTATATATCAGCAAAAAAACACAAATCCCAAAACAAACAAAAACAAAAAACCTTCCAAACCTGTCATGGTCATTATGCAAACAAGGAAATATGGGGCCTTCCCAAAGTCTGGCAGTATATAGCTTGCTCTCCTTAAAGGAGCTTAGAGGAATATTCTATTTTAATATTATTCAGATTCAGAAAATCTCTTAGCCAAATTCTGCATATGACTATGCTAGTATACGATATTATATCCAACTTTGCACAAAAGTGGCATAATAAATCTACATCCATATACTTTTAGACTTAACTGTGAAAGTAAGTGTCCTCTATACCCATTAATGCCTCCTTTAAATGACACAAGTCCAAGGCCCCTGAATTTCTGATATTTTCTCTGAGGTTTGGAAGCCCCTCAAGTATTTTTTTTCTATTACCAATTCAGCTTTGAGATACCTCCATCCTGATAGAGAATGAAAGAAGTAATGATGATAAGCAACTCAAGACAATCTGTATATGAACCTTAAGAACCATCCTTTCCAAGTTATAGAACTTTGGACTATTTAATAACTAATGATGTTTCACCTTTGCATTTCTTTTATGATCTAGGACACTCCCGCTTTATAAAGCCTCAAGAATGAACACAGTCGAAAAGTCCATTTTTCTTTATTCACATTCACATAAATACATAGCCACAGACAGTAAATATTTGTAGGTCTTCATTTATATTCAAAATCCATCAGAAACCATTCATTTTTCGTTTCCCCTTCTCACATTTGTAGGTTTTATCTCTATTAACTATGTTATTGAAGGACATCCTTAGATTTGGAATAAAATTCGCACAACCTCTAAATGAGATTAGCATGTGGCTCAGTGTAAGGAGGTGAAAGCTCATTCGATGTCTCAAAGTGCTATGTTTTCTAGGGAGAGAAGCAGTTGTGCAGTGATAGGTGAAATGTCAAGGCAATGTGCCGTTTTATCTAAGGCTAGCTTTGATTTTTGACTTTTTTAAAAAATTAATTCTAACAATTTGCTAATTTTAGCTGTTTCCAGTCAGGGTTCAATCCTTTTGAAAATACAGGTAATACCCCTACTCACTCACCCTGTCTGAATAAACTGTGAAATGTGGCACCAAACTCTAGTCCCTGAGAACGCCCTATCCTTGGTACACTGAATGGATCCCCCCCTCTGGACTTGTGCTGGATGGCAGGAGGGTGGGTCTGCCTCTTGGACAACTCTCCTTCTGGCAGCCTCAGGTTACTTAACCGCTGGCATAATGCCTATTGGAAGGCCATCTGTGCTTTCTGATAGTGCTGCAGAAAGGCCCACTGCTGCTCTTGTTCAGCCATCTGTGCCTTCCCCTGGCATGATTTGAGTAGGGTGCCTTACATCTGCCGCTCCTAGGTACTTGATTGCTGAGCAAGGAAGTGCAGAACGGTTTCCCCAGCTCTTTTTTGATTAAAAAGAGTTTTGTATCATTCATCTTAAGGAAATAGACTCACTCATTCCAGATCTTTGTAATGTGATTCCAAACATAAGTAGAATATTCTTTCTTTTAATTCTAAACATATAGAAAAATATGTGTCCTTATACAATAACTCTCCAATTCTTAAATCCTTCCAAATATGGGTTATCAAATCTAGGTAGTGACTTATCTTCTGCACTTGGCCTTCTCTAAACAGAATGAAGTACACCCTTCTTGACTACTCAACACATTCGATGGTATAATTTATATCTTTCTAATTTCCAAACAATTCCAGTTGCATTTAATCTGAGTACCACTGATACAATCTACGTTTCCTAGGGTATCATACTGTGTCCTATGATGAGACCATTCAGTTTGGTATGACAGTGTGGGTGCATGCAATTAATATGCACTGAAATCTAAGTGAACAAAAATATGATCATGACCAACTTAATTTAAATTTCTCATAATTACATTATAGTATATTCTTTGCATTGCACATCATGATATTCTTTCCAGGGAGGAGGATAGGAATAAAAAGTGCTTATATAAGTACCAAAGTAAATAAATTCCTTTTACTATTTGACATTTAATTGAGGGCAATTAAATGTACAGAAAATGTCTAAAACTCCCAGTAAGGTAAATACTGGTAATGTAAAATTTTAATTCAGCTCATGTACATTTCATACTTTTTAAAAAATAAACTGACTTTCATCTTACTGACCTAGCATGGTGAATCCTAAGATGTTTTATACCAAACATAATATACAGTCCAAATGAATGTAACCTTTTGATAAGGGTATATACATCAAAAGTTATTTGTTCATCAATTCTGTAATAAGTCAACATTTTAAACGAATCTTATAATTTGTCACATTTATCAAATAACTGTGAAAAGACCTAAAAATTTTTTTAGCCTATAAAAGTATAATTTTGAAAGTTATTTTGAAAGAAACAGTTAATAATACATATTTGCCTTGACCCAGTGATCCTATTATGGGGCATATTACCGCAAGGCTGCCAAAGATGGAAACAAAAATTCCAATATTCATGGAAATATTCCTAACAGCATACTTCTTGGTAGCAAAAATTTTTTTTTTCCATAATCATTGGGAGCTTTATTGATGCAACCACAGTGGGCCTGAGATTTAGCAAGCAGCTAAACAGTAGGAAAAGGACCAGATTTATATAGGATGATTTTAGGGTTTCCTTGTGGGGGTTGGAGATCTAGGGTAAGTCTTGCAAGATAAAGGCACAGGGTGAGGACTATGAATGACACATGATAAGGATGGGGAATTTTATGTTCCCCTTAGGAGGAGGGTGGGGACAGGGAATCTTATGATCCAGCATAAGGGGAAACTTTAGGGCACCAAGGGCTTCACCAAGTCAATCACTATTATTTTAGCTCTCAGGGCACTGTTTGTATCCACATCATTTCCCCACTCAACCACTAGGTAGGAGAATTTTTTGCGGGGGGCGGGGGTGAAAGTCATTGTCTTCAGTAGCTGCTTCCTGCTGAACAGGGGTGAAGAGTCCACTTCAGGGGCCAGAATAGGTTAGGGGGTGATCATCGTGGGGCGCAGAATGCAGCGTCAGCCGAGTCCAGGGTGCTGAGAGGCAAGCCACTTGGTGATATCAAGGGCAGGTTTAGGCAATCCTAAAAGTGTCTGTGGGTGAGAAGACACAAAGTGAACCAGGAGGTTCAACAAGCACAAACCAAGTGTAAGAGCAAGTAAAATGACAAATAACGGAGTCACAAGGAGGGGCTGCCCAGTTTTTCCTTTGATTCTCGTGTCTCTGCTGAGGAGAATGACCTTTGGACTGAAAAAGACAGAACAGAAATGGCTAATAGGTAGTTGTTACCTAAAGTAAGTAAAGTGAGTATGAGAGAACCCAGCACCCTTGATGAGTCACCTGTCCCAGAAAGAACTCTCAGATGTGCTTGCAGGCATTGCGTCACCAACAACATGGTCAAAGAGTTGTTTCTTGAAAACAGGAAACTACTCCCAAAACTTGAGAAGAAATTTTGCCTCAGATACAAGTGAATGATAGCTTAATTCACAAAATAAAAAGATAGACTATACATACAAGGTAAAAACCTCCTTAATTAACACCAGAGAATGTTTATAATTTTAATTCCCAATCAGACTCACTCCTCCAACCCGGAAAACTCTCTATGCCCTCCTCAACAAATATAATCTGATTTATAAGCCCGTAGCAATATCTAGTAGTAGGGAAGCCACATGGGTAATTCTGTTAAAAAAAACCAAACTCCTAGTCCCCTCAAGGAGAGGCAGACAATGATTCTGCCCAGCTGCAAGAAGAAAAGGGAAAGGAGAGGGATAGGAGTGAAGACCCAGGCAGGGAGGGAAATTTAAGAATGAACTCCATGTCCTAAGGAAAGAGAACTGGAAACTTCTGGGCTAAGTCCTCTCCACCATTCTCCAGAAGTTTTCTCATCCAGGAAGATATCTCTATCCCTGTGGCCTTTTGTGAGCTCTTTCTTCCATTGGTGACTTCCTCCCTGTTGAGGGCCAGGGTGGAGTGCGGTTGACAAGATCAGGATAGACTTTCAGGGAAACTGTTCTTTGAGACTGTGCTCATTATCATCTGCAATGGCTCTCCATGCCCCCCCTCCCCCCCGCCAGATGTTGCTTTCTCTGTGAAACAAGAGAATTACAGAAAACAAGGGATATGTAAAATAGATGCTCCTTGGCTCACAGTTTGATAAGACTGATTTAATCACCCTGACTGATTCAATCACTGGGACAGGAGATGAGCAGAATGTCAGGTAGACTTTGCAGATTCTGTCTATATAAACCCTAACCCTCAGATCAATAAATGGAACTGGTCTATCTCTTCCCACCTCCCGTGACTCTTTTCTTTCAACCCATCACTGAGCTGTGTAGGGACTCCGTCCGTCCGCTACACCTCCCAGCACCTCCATTTTAAGGAAGTGCCCAAGTCAGCCATGCTTACTCATCCACTTCTCTCCCAGCTCCACTCTTAACTCTCCAGATTTCTCTACCACACCTCCATAGGTACCTTCTTCCCTTCCTTCTGCTTTTGAACTCCCTTTTATTTGTTGTGTTTCCCCTTTTAGAATATAAGCTCATTGAGGGCAGCTCATTGAGGGCACGGTCTATATTTTTCAATAGAGTTCAATTCAATAAAAGTTTATTAAGCACCTACAGTGTGCCAGGAACCACGTGAAGCATCAGGAATGCAAATAAGAAAAAGAAGGACAATCTTTTCCCTCAAGGAGCTTAACAGTCTAATGGAGTGGGGAGGACTATACACAAAAGGAAACTGGGAAAGGAGGATCCTAGGGGTTGTGCCATGGAGTTGAGACCAAGCAGAGCTGCAAATGGAAAGTGAAGTAAGATAAATTTTTAATTTCTGCCCGTTATAAAGGAAAGCTTTAGTAGGAGTTTATTATTCTACTCCTCCAATCAGTGGAAACTGAGGAAGGTAGGAAGATATTAAGGAGACTCAAATTAGCAGTGTGGTGATGGGAGAAGAAGTGATCCACTTATCCTAGGAGAGGATCTGGTTCTGCGGAGTTGAAGCCTAATATAGCGGCAGACAGAAGTGAATGTGAATGCATTTGCTTATATTTCTATTACTAACACACAGCGCAATGCCTGGTACCTAGTAAGTGATTAATACTTGCTTGTTTGCTTAATAAACGCTTATTGAATCTATTTAGAGGTCATTCAGCGGAAGGACCCAGGCCTAGCAGACCCTCCTATCCTGCTACATGAGGCGACTGAGACTTGCCAAAAGCACAGTGTTAGGAATCTGTGGTGTTGTGGAAAGGGGAGGAACTAGAGTGAGGCAGATTGCTAAAGGCATGCAACAGAAGAGCTGAAAGATCTAGAAATCGAAAGACAAAGCTTCAATAAAAGCCTAGCCCCCAAGCGGATAAACCAGTAGGGAATATTATAGAAACAGAAGGAAGAATGAGTACAGCCTCAGAGAGAAACCAGTGAACTTGGGACAATCTTGTAACAATATTATCTGATGAAAGTGAGATCCTGTTGACTTCCCAGAGATCGTGGACCAATTTCCACCAATTCTAGAATGGCTCAAAAGAGAAATAAACAAAAGTAACAAAATAAATCAGGAATGCATTTAGATGAGAAACTAAAGCTCTTGATGCAGAATTTACAAAACACAAGTAAAAAGTAAGAAAATCTGAATGTATGAAGGAGAAGCTTTCCAAAAAAGTAGCTCTGAAGGAAAGAATAAAAGACTTAGAGTATAGAAATATAGAAATGCAGAATAAAACAAAAGGCAATGACATTAAAAGAACATACAGATTCAAAACCAGACCTTGAAGACAAGATGCACATATATTTTTTAAAGATCATTGTATCCCAGAAGTATGTAACAAATCAAAAAACTTGACTACCAGAAAATAATATAAGAAAACATCAGAACTTCTGAATACAGACAACAAACCATTAACCACTCAATCCATAGAAGGAAAAAAAAAGTTCAGAATACATAACATTTAGTGGTCAAATTTAACAGTTTTAATTATATTAAACAAATTTCGCAAGCATTCAGGAAAAGGACAGTTCCTTTTTGCTCCTTTTGGGAGTCACAATTGTGAACCGCTTTGTCAAAGAGTTTAGTCATGAAAGAGAGGAGAAAGGATAATTGCTAGTAGAGATAGATGGATCAAATGAAGGTTTTAAAGGGGTGGAGGAAACATAATGTTTGAGGCAGCTTGGAAGCATCCATTAGGTAGAGATTGAAGAGTAGTGAGAGAGTGAGGTTGACAGAGGGGGCTGGAAAACAGTCTATCAATAATTATTCAACATTTATTAAGCACCTAACTTGTGTTAGACACTGTGCTATGAGCTAGGATGAAATAGGATCATGAGTGGATATGAAGAGGTTTTTGCCTTGCAAGAAGTACCACCTCTTCATATAAGACAATGGTAAAGGATGAGATCATAAAGAAGGTATTTCAGTGATTTAAGATAAGTAGGAGAGGATAAAAGGGAGCTCTCAAAGAATTACCTCACTTTTTTTTCAGTGAAATATGAAGCAAAATGCTCAGTTCAAAGAGTCATAGAGGAGGGAAAGCGATGGGAGATTTGAACAAGAATGAGTAAGTCTGGTAAAGCTGCTGTAATGAGTGAGATAGAGAATACTTTAGTGTAAAAGGATTGTTGTGCTTCAGTGAGGACTCAGTTGAGATGTGACAAAGGTTTGTAGTAGATTCAGGCAGGAATTAAAAATTTTGAACAATTTGCTTAACTGAGCAGGTAATGATAAAAAAAATTACTAGGTAGATAGATTGACAATTTAAGTATATTAAAATAATTTTTAATAAGGCAGATTAATGGGAGTTGGATAAAAAAGAAGTCTGGTTAAAAAGAAAAAGGGATAAAATCCAATTAGCAAAATAGAGTTAACAAAGTAAAATCACAAAAGCATAGATGAAATAAAAATAATTTTCAAAACCAACTATTTACAATTACTTGCTAATAAAACTAATATTTTAAAATAGACAAAATATAGTTAAATATAGAGATTAAAAATAAAATAAAGTACCTGAATGGAAATCTTAAAAAATCTGTTTAGGAAAAAGAGCTACCTATAAAAGAAACTACATAAATGGGAAAAAAAATCCCTGGTCAAGATGGATTTGTAGGTACATTCTACTAAATTTTTAAATATCAATTATTACCTTGCTACACAGAAACTTGGTGTTTAGAGCCATTTTGTGCTGCCAGTCAGAAAGTATATTGACTCACAGAATAGTGAAAAGTTCATCAAATTTGAGGAGCTGCAGCTACTTAAGTGTTAGACTTTTAAACCTTTAATGACTGGAAAGTTATGTGAATGGCTCAAGTCTTAGACTTCTGAACCAATTGAAACCCATGGATGGTTTCGTTGCCTTTTAAAAAAGTTTAAGGGCGTATATAGTGAATTTCCAGTCATGTAATGGAACCTACTATCACTGTTCCTGATAAAATTACTGATAGATGTCACTTTTTCCATGTTATGAAACCGTGGATACATCCAACATACACCAAATTACTCATAGTAGCACTTTTTGTGACAACGAAGAACCAGAAATGAAGTAGTTGCTCATTAGTTGGGGAAATACTATGCAAACTGTGTATATGAATTCAGAAAAACGTGGAGAGATGCCTGTGAATTGATAAAGAGTGAAATAAACTGAACCAAGAGAACAAAATACTCAATGTTGACAACAGTGTAAATGGAAAGAACAACAAAATTGAATGTGGGATAATTGTAAAGATCAAGTTTGAGCCCAAAGAAGAGTTGATAAATTCCTCTCTTATGTGCAGAGGTGGGGGACCATAGGTGTGAAACACTGACTATATTGTCAGATTTGGGTGGATTTTGCTGAGCTGCTTTTTTTAAATCCTTTTTATTCTTTGTTACAAGGGATGATTCTCAGCTGGGGTGGAGAAAAGGATGTATTCAGAAATAAAGGTATAGGAGCAGGTACATCTCAGCTCTACCCTGTGAAAGTAAAAGTCTATATAAATCAGGTGAAAGGATTGTATGAGGATGGGGTGAGGGGAGTGAGGGACACTTGAATTTTTCTCTCCTGTGAGAGATCAAAGATCCATGCAGTTGGATAGGAAAGGAGAGAAGGAAGTAGAGCATAAAGAGGGAGAGTAGATTAAAAAGAGGGATTAGTCCTAAGCAGCACAAACTCAACAATGTAGAAATATATTTATAAAACCTTTTTTTTATGATGAAAAAAATTTGGAACTGAATGGTTGCCCATCAGTTGGGGAATGATATTAATGGGATGGAATGTAATTGGGCTGTAAGGAATTATGTTGGGGATGATTTCAAAGAAGTGTGGGAAGACTTGGGTGAATTTGATGCAGAATGAAGTGAGCAGTGTCAGGAGAACAATACACACATGCATACATACATACAAGTATTCTAAATTCAGAAAGAAATAAAAGGCTAAGGGAGGGACTTTTGGTGGGGGCATAGGTTAAGTAATAGGAAGGCAAGCAAGTAGAAGTAAAGTAAGGGGAGTCAGGAGGGATAGGAAATAAAAGAGACACACAAAGATAAAATAAAGATCAGGAGTAGAATTTATTAGAAGGGAAAAAAAGCAGGAGTAGTAATCATGATCTCAGACAAAGCTGGAGTTAAAATAAATTTACTCAAAAGAGAAAAATAGAGAAATTAAGACTATATGTCAGCCATATTAATCAATATTGTTTAAGACTGTTTAAAATAACTAGATGGTGTAAGGTTGGAATATTGCTGTGGTATAGGAAATGATGAGTTGGTAGACTTAGGAAGATAGTGAAGGACTTGGACCTATGACGGAAGATGTTATCCACCATCAGAGAAACAGGACAACAAGTATAGTGTGGACTTACATAAATGCATATGAGTGTGTATGTCTCTGTGTGAGTAAAGACATCTGAGCATATGTATGTGTGTGTGTGTAGGTATGTGTATATGTATATATGTGTGTGTATATATACATATATATGTATGTATATATATACATATATATTCTTAGGGTAGGGGGGAGGAAGCAGGAAGGAACAAAGTAAAAAGCGCACAGCAGACAACAAAAGAAAACTTACACGGAAGCAAAGAAAAGATAGACAGGTCTGAAAACAATGTGTAGTATTTCTTGAAATGGAAATTTATTGCTGTATATTTTAAAACCTCTCTTATGTTCTGTTGTGCACATGGCAATACTTTTTTTCTTATTTTGTACTTAAATTTTAGTATTTAAGTTTATAGTATGTTTCTTTTTCTTATTGTGTATTTAAGTTTTAGTATTTAAGTTTAAAATTAATTTTTAAAAAATCATTAGACATTTTTTAATTGACCTTTTAGTTTTGTTTATCAATTCCCTACTTATTTCACTTTCAAGTTTCTCTTTCTCCTCTAATTTCAATGTTTCTACAAGCTGTTTTAGTTTATAGGCTTATAGGATCACACCTAGAACTGGAAGAAGCCATCTAGCATAGCATCCCCCCACTCCAGTTTTACCATTGAGAAAACTGAGATTAAGTGACTTGGCTAAAGTCACATAGGTAATAAGATAGCTTTTGAATTTATAGGAAATTAGAAAATGCATATGTGACAAAGGGATAACTCAAATCACCTGGAAGCCACTTTGCTCGAATCCTAAAGAGGTTTGCCTTAGTTTTGGTAGTTTTTCTTCTGGGTTCTTTGCAGAGCCTTGAACCTTTATCCGTTATCTCAGTTGCTTCTGTGGACATTGCTGTAGGCTGACCTAGGAACATTGCTAGGATACTGGCGGGAAGATGGGAAGATGGGAAGTCCTTCACATCTTTGGAGTTCACTGGATCCATTTCTGATCAAGATGTGGAGGGGGAAATGAGAGAGGAGGAGGAAGAGGAGGAGGAGGAGACCAAGACCTAGACTCTGCACCTCCGCCACCCTCCCACAGTCACCCAGTGGAGTGCCTGCGTAGCTAGAATGCTCTTTCCTTTCCCCGTAACTGGAATCTCTAAGTAGTTCCCTGCTTTCATACAGGCTGTACAGGGAGCCGCGTTTTCTCATTCAGTGTGGAACACTTCTAGTTCATTCACTGACTTTCCCTATCTAGTTTAAAGTCTCTGATTTATTCACACCTCTAATTTGATTGATTTGATTCATGTGTGTTCTCACCTGAAAATGCATCAGAGGTCAGTGGGATGGGATGATTTTGACCTCACCCTCAATTATGCATTGATTTCCTTTAGGACACTAATTTCTGTTCTTATTTAATCAATATTTTAATCTAATTCTTTGATTGATGTTCTGGATCATTCTGGAGATTCTTGGAGTTGTGCCATTGTCATTTAAAGGGCTCTTATATACTTTCTTGTATTGTATTACTTTCACCTTCCCCAGGGGATATTGACTCACTTTCCTTTGCTCCAAGGTTCTTGTTTTTCAAGATGGCACTTTTCAATTGACTCTTAATTTCTCCTCTTCTGTGTGCTTTTATGTGTTTTCATCAGTCACTGCTGATTTTCTGTTGTATTCTTGCCTTGAATGCTTTCTTACTAGTCTCAGTGCTGATGTATGCCCCTTCTGTGACCATTGCTGCCGTTGTTCTCTGCTCTCTCAGATCAGATAATTGGATAAGATCTGTGATGCTCAAGGGATTAAGGAGATGCATTAAGATACAGCTGCAAGAACACTGGGAGCCTGCTGTATGTAGCTGGACCTACCTTCTACCTAGTCTTAGACTTGCTCCTGTGGGAGTATCTCTCAGCAACTAACTTTCTTCACACCCTAGGCAAGCCATGGCATGGAGGAGTGGTTATAAAGGTGGAGGTATTGATGAAAAACAGTGTTATGAATCATTTATCATAGGGAAAGATGAAGTGATTAAAAATATGATCAGAAAATGGCTTTATGGGGTTCACGAACATAGAAGTGGAACATTTGTGTGAGGGCTGGATCAAGAGGAAGACCCTTTGTCTTTGTAGCTGAGAGGGTGAAGGAGTAGATCATGGAAATTGAAGGGATGAGGAACTAACAAGTTAAGGTACTTGAGGGAGCATCACTGTGAATGCTGAAGCCCCCTCATGTGAGGGCAGGAGTTGGGGCGGAAAGATTGTCATCAAGATACTAAACTCATTGAAGAAAGAAGGAAAATGTCCTGGGGTATAGACAACAACCATCAGGATCAATCTGAATAGCCTGAACCTCAAAGGGAGAGAATTGGTAGAGTAGTGATTGTAAAGCTAGAGTCTGCAAGTGGCAATAGGAGGCAAAACATATTGCAGCTCTCCTACCATAACCAGTGAATTAGGGGATATGAGCGGAAGAGCAGCCAGAACTCAAAAATGGTGGCCACAGATGCATCATGAGAGAGTCAGTTCTCAGGGAGTGTCTGAAGGTGAAAGGAGTGAGAAAGGGAGGGGTTTATTGGGATGAAAGGCAATGTGTTAGTTATGAGACAGACATTCCAGGAAGCACATTAGAAGGGGTGAATACATCTACAGTGGGACATTGTTGGGAAAGGGTTCAATTGAGAAAGGGATAGAAGTAAGGGAGTGGGCAAGTGGGTTAGGGCATGGAGTTTGTACCTAGGTAGCTGGAGTTTCGAAATCACTTCGATGAGAAGAGAGCAGAGTTGGGGTATGCTAAATTTTGAGAAATCAATCCAGGTAGAGGATTGGTGGGGGGGGAGAAGTGTATTGAAGGTGACCAGTGATTAGCCAGTTTTACTTTCTAATTTATGTATTTACATAATATATTTTATTCTGTCTCCAGGCCGTTTTCACACCCTTTTAAGTTCTCTTCTTGATAGAGGTCAGAAATGAGTATCTAGTTTGATGATTACTGACACCAGCAAAACACAGTTTCCAACAAGGGAGTAGAATGCCTCCGTAGAGAATGGACTCCCTGACCGCTGGTGGGGTTCAAGTTAGAGGCTGGCCAAGCACATGCCAAAGATGATGTAAACTGGATATGAAGCTGAAGTATATAACCACAAAGCCTTCTTTCAACTTTTCAAGTTTGTCATTCAATATGGTGTACCATTCCACTAAAAAAAAAATCATTTTCAGATGATAAGAACTCCCCAAAGAAACTAGTACACTTGAGCATATGATTTTTTGATAAAGGTATCTGTGAAAATGTTTGATTAAAAGTTTATTCTCCCCCACTAGGTCTGAAACAAATTATGAAAATAACTTCTTTTTCTTTCATTAATATATCTGATGGTTATAGTTGAAAGAGCCAAAACATTGCACTGAAAAAACTGAGAAAATTAAAATATAACAATACAATCATCAATCCTTTCTGTTCTATAGCCCAAGCATTTTTTCCCTTTTCAAATCTCTTTTGTTATCTACTCAAGATTCATTTTAAATTAATCTTTTATTTTGCTTTATTCCCAAAGGACATCCATTACTTTGCAATAGATAAGGGTGAATTGGCGCTAGCTGAAGTGGCAAAGAAACGAGCTAACGACATTGATGCAGAATCAATAACAACTGGAGTTGGTAAGAATTAATACTGTTAAAAAAAAGCCTTTTTTGTTTTAATCAATATTTGCTTTGTATTGTTGTTATGCCTGGTTTCTAGGGCACTTGGCTCATTTGAATTGGTTTCTTGGGGAAAAAAGAAAGCATCTTTATTTAGGTAAAGAATTAAGCTTCTATTGCTAGTACAATCTTGATACAAAGGTTGGAATGGTGGTAATTAATAAGCAATGATTGTTGCAGTAACAATAGAGAAAAAATTGGTTTTATTAATGGGATTTGGTAGAGATTGCATATTACTGTCAATGGTGTTAATATATTTGAGAACTTAGGTAGATATATTTCAAGTTTGAGTGAATCTTCATTTCAAAGTTGATGGAAGTAAGATCCTTTTCTTGTACATGACAGTGTTCACATCTTCTGCCGGATTGGGTCCATAATTCCCTTATCAAAGAACTTTTTTAAAAATGACACAAATGAAATTGAAAATTATTTCCACAGATGCCCTGTTTAGGCTTCCCACTGCTTTGTCCAATTTACCTTCATTTTGGACCTTGCACATTAGTCATTCCATGAAAATCTTCCTCCAAGTCTCATCATGGCGTAGAGGTGGTGACTCTAATTTCTCAACAAGGGGAAAGAATTTAGTCCCAGACCTACTAATTATTCTCATTTCAAAATGTAATCAAAGGTGTTAAACTAAATGTAAAGATGGATGAATAGTAAGAACAGAAAATAAAGGGGGTAGGTAACGATGAGGTAGTAATGTATGACAAGGTATTAATACCTTGGTACCCTGTTACTAAGTGTGAAGTTTTTCCTAAAAGAATTGCTATTGGCTAACAGAAGACTGGTGTGCCCTGGGTTGATTTTAAAAAGCTGTCTTGCTAAACTCTGGAGTCAGTCATACGTGGAAGGTGACTTTTGAACCTATATCAGAGAACAGCAAGGGTTCAGGCCAAATCAACCATGGAAGCAAAACTACTCATTCAGTAGGAGACTGGTACTACATCCAGTGAGGAGGAGAGTTAAACTCTCTCTAGGCCCCCACTGATACAAAGAGGGAGTCAAACAGAACAACTTGAAGCAGGGTCCAGCTCTAAGAACAGGACCTCTGGCAGCAGAGAAGAGAGCCAGCTCTTGAGAGCTATCAAGAACTGTGGACCCTGAGAGCCCAAAGACCACTTTAGCAAGTCACTCAGAAAGGGTGATAGGCTCAGAGGGTAACGGAATAAGGATATCACAAAGAGAATGAAGGTGTGTTTCCCACATTTGTGCTTCACTGTCGTTGTAGTTTATGCCAACTGTTCCCAGGGAATCTGTATGTGTGAAAGGTTCATCCCAGGTTTATGGGGGAGTGTTTTGTGGTTACTATGAATTCCATTGCTTTGAATTAATTGTATTTATTAAATTAATGTTAATAGGAAGATCACTGGAAGGAGATCATGAGGTACAGTTTTAGGAGTACAGATTCACAGGGTATCCTAAGACCTTGGAATAGCAGCTACCTTTTGGGTACCCAATCTGTGATACAAATGCCAGTTGTGGGGAGTATTCTAGAAGGAGTGTTTCAGTCAAAATTATGCCAGTAGTATGCATGTTATGACAGATTCTAGTAAGCTGGAAGAGTTGGGTTATGACCTCAGCAAAACACTGTATCTTCTATATGAGCACCAGCCTACCTAAGTGTGGAGAGGCTTATTAAAAGAAGTTTGTCCTCTAGATGTTGGCTTTTTAGCCATGGTAACTCACTAAATGAAAGTAAATATTTCATAATTTTGTAACCACTTCTACTTCCGCAATTATAGAAGTAGAGTGACAGAAAAGAATGGAAGCAATCAGTCTTTTAAACCACTCAAAAATAATAATATACTTGATTGGCAATCTTTGTTCAACTTCTGTTGCATTAACTTTTATTAAACACCTACTGTGTGAAAGTCATCAGGATAGGAGATAGAGAATGAATAACTTGCCACTCTAATGAGAGAATTGAAGCATGTCCAAATTAACATTCTCGTTATAAAACAAAACCAGAAAACAAGAGTTCCAGCTAAGTGGCTCATAGGTTCTTTTCCAAGACACAAATAAAGGAGTTATTTTCGTCATGAACCCAAAGATAAAAACATCATTTCAGGAAATACCTGCTCATCTCACTGCAGTGTTCGTTATGAAATCACACAAACATTCCAATATGAAGGGATTATAGTTTATGTACCAACAATTTTTCCACAAGATAAAATAGAGAAACTCTTTGAAGAACCTTATTAGACCATCCAATCTAAATTGATGTTTATTTTGGCAAATATATGTTGAAAAATACAGTTCAAGGTCAATCAAACAAAACAGACCATATTCTGAGGAAATGCTCAAAAGCCTTATACCTGTCTGTACATCAAGAATATTTTTCAAGAACAAAGTGAATGTGACAAACGCTTATTAGCATCACCCAAAAAAATGAGATTGACTTTCCTTTAATTTTTTTTTTACTTTTTATTATTATCAAGCACAAATAAACATGGACATTTCCATTTACAAAAAATCTGAAAAATTTGTATTTAAACCATTAATAAACCAATTAAACCAACAATAAACACAAATGAAATGGAACAAGTCAGCTGGCATTTTATAGTCATCCATTTTCATTAGCAATGATACTGGAACCAGCACACTTACAATCTACTAACCCACTGATCAGTAATGATGGTAATGGTGGTTGGTATTTCATATGGTGCTTTAAGGTTCACAAAGCACTTAACAAACATTTTCTTATTCAATTTTCATAATAACCCTGAGACAGAAAATTGGATATATTATTATCCCTAGCTCACATATGAGAAATTTGAATTTCTAAGAAATTATTGAATTGCCTGTAATCTCACCAGACAGTCTATGTTTAAGTTCAGATTCTGATCCAAGCCTCTTTTGACTAAAAGGTCTCCCTTAAACTATACTCACCTGTGTGGACATGTAAAACTTGAGATGGCAGTAAAGCTTGAGAAATAGAAGTTGAGAAGAGCAGTCAAACCTGACCAAATACATACAGAAGAATCTATACCAAAGGTGACAATTTTTAAAGACATTAAGGATATATTACAATATACTTTCAAGAAGGAAAGATTCTGAAAGAATAGAAAAAGATCTGAGATACTACTTTTACCAACAAAAAAGGCAACCAAGAGATATCAACAACTATTGACTCATTACTTTATTTTCCCAACTCTATAAAATCTTTATGGTCTATGTATCTATAAAAAAAAATATGAGAAAGGAAAAGATAGGCTTTTACAGGTGATTTTTTTTTACATCAGATTACATCTTTATACTAATGAGAATAGAATGTGTATGTTCTCGTTGTCTATTGTTTGAAGTTTTTAAAGTCCTTTATATTGGAACTAAAAGAACAACGCTCAGCTGTAATGGTTCTCCTTAAATAGTTGTCTCCCATATATACGTTGAAATCATGTAAGATCCTATGACTGCTGTGACTGCACAGAATATTTTGTTCAATGACCTGTTGAGTTTTAACATCACGTAAGTCACAAAACAGGGAGACATATACTCATTGAAGGTTTTCAGCCACGGAATTCTATTAACAGTGAGGTTCTTGGGACTCACAGTTAACACTGTGCTTATTACATTAAGTTTCAGAATACTACAAAGCTTCTTCCTCATTGAAATCCATAGTCACTCAAAAGATATTAGCCAAGGTATCTGCCTTGGAAAAACAAAGTAGATGAAAATACTCTATTACAATTTACAATGCATAATCAGGCTTTTGAGTTAATTGTTTGTGAGTATGTTCATGTGTGCCTTGGGATAGGCAGCATGATGGAATGGGACAGAAGGCTGGCCTTAGAATCAAGAAGACTAGAGGAGGGAAGAGGGACGGGCAGAGGGGTAGGAGAGGTACAGGACTACGTAGGAGTTCTAGGAGCCAAAACTCATGGGCCTGAAAGAAGGGGATCCTCAAGCAAGTCAGGGAGCCTGGATTCAGAGGAATGTCCCCTGCGAGCAGCCGGCCCCAGCCCAGTTTTAGAGAGGAGGCAGAGAAATATGATGGGATAAAATCAGGGGCTTGCTTGAGGTCTTCCCACAGACTCAGCCAAATACTTGTAAAAAATGACTCTAAACAAATTCTGGAGCTGTAGAACCCACATAATGACAGAGTGAAGCAAATCTCTAGCCCAAAACAGCTTGGAAGGTTGACAGGAAGCATCTGTCACACGAAGTTGGGAGCAAAGCACAGTCCAGCATGGGCCACCCAGCAGGCCTCAGGGGGACTGAATCACTGGCAGCTGTGACAGTTTCCAGATTTCTTGACCCGAAAACACTGAGGACATCTTGGAAGTTCAGTGGAAAAAACTTGTTGAACCTGCCTGAGAGAGTAACATGGTCAAGTCCCAGTCTCAGGGCAGCCAAGGGAACAGGGTAGAAGAGGCTGCATCAATTGTTTCTGGAGCTCTAGGTTCACCGATTATGGGGGAATTGAGTAGCTGACAATATCCCTCCCCACCCTTACAGGAAGTAGAGAACTACCTTGACAAAGAGCTCAGAAGTCAAATAATTGGCTGGGAAAATAAGCAAACATGGGAATAAAATCAGACTATAGAATCTTATTTTGGTGACAAGGAAGATCAAAACATACAACAAGAAGACAACAAAGTCAAAGCTCTGGCTAAAGCCTCCAAGAAGAATATGAATTGGTCTCAGGCCATGGAAGGGTTCAAAAAGGATTTTGAAAATCAAGTAAGAGAAGTGAGCTAAAATTGGAAAGAGAAATGAGAATGATGTAAGAAAATCATGAAAAATGAGTCGATTGCTTGCTAAAGGGGACCCAAAAATGCTGAAGAAAATAGCACCTTTAAAAATAGACTAACCCAAATGGAAAAAGAGGTCCAAAAAGTCAGTGAGGAGAAGGATGCCTTAAAAAGCAGAACTGGTCAATGGAAAAGGAAATCCAAAAGTTCACTGAAGAAAGTAATCACTTCAAAATTAGAATGAAACAGATGGAAGCTAATGACTTTATGAAAAATCAAGAAATTATAAAACAGAACCAAAAGAATGAAAAAATAGCAGACAGTGTGAAATATCTCATTGGAAAAATTACTGATCTGGAAAATAGATGCAGGAGATTCAATTTAAATACTATTGGACTATCTGAAAGCCATGATAAAAAGAAGAGTACAGTAAAAGAAATTATCAAAGAAAACTGCCCTGATATTTTTGAACCAGAGGGTAAAAAAATATTGAAAGAATCCACCAATCACCTCCTGAAAGAGATCACAAAAGGGAAACTTCTAGGAATATGGTAGCCAATTTCCAGAGTTCCCAGGTCAAGGAGAAAATATTACAAGCAGCTACAAAAGAAACAATTCGAGTATTGTGGAAATACAATCAGGATAACACATGATGTAGCAGCTTCTACATTAAGGGACTGAAGGGATTGGAATATGATATTCCAGAGGTCAAAGGAGCTAGGATTAGGATTAAAACCAAGAATCACCTACCTAATAAAACTGAGTGTAATACCTCAGGGGAAAAAATGATCATTCAATGAAATAGAGGACTTTCAAGCATTCTTATGAAAAGACCAGGACTGAATAGAAAACTTGAATTTCAAACACAAGAATCAAGACAAGCATGAAAAGGTAAATGGGAAAGAGAAATCATAAGGGACTTAGTAAAGTTGAACTGTTTACATTCCTATGTGGAAAGATAATATTTGTAAGTCTTGAGACTTTTCTCAGTATTAGGGTAATTGGAGGGATTATATATATAGACAGAGATCACAGGGTGAGTTGAATATGAAGAGATGATATCTAAAAAAATAAAATTAAGAGGTGAGAGAGGAATATATTGGAAGAAGGAGAAAGGAAGAAATAGAATGGGATAAATTATCTCTCACATAAAAGAGGCATGGAAAAGCTTTTGCCAGTGGAGGGGAAGAAAGGGGAGGTGAGAGGGAAAGAGTGAACCTTACTCTCATTGGATTTGGCTTAAGGAGAGAATAACATGCACCCTCAGTTGGGTATGAAAACCTGTCTTATACTTTAGGAAAGTAGCTAGGAAGGGGATAAACCTGGGTGGGGTGGGGGAGAAGGGAGATAATAGAAGAGAGGGCAAATGGGAGGAGAGGGCAATTCAAAGTAAACACTTTTAAAGAGAGACAGGGTCAAAAGAAAGAATAGAATAAATGGGGGCAGGATAGAATGGAAGGAAATATAGTTAGTCTTTCACAACATGACTGTTACGATAGTGTTTGGTATGACTACATATGTATAACCTTTATCGAATTGCTTGCCTTCTCAATGGGAATGGCTGGAGAGAGAGGAAGGGAGAGAAGTTGGAACTCAAAATTTTAAAAATGAATGTTAAAAATTGTTTTTACATGTAACTGAGAAATAAGACATACTAGCAATGGGGTATAGAAATCTATCTTGTCCTACAAGAGAATAGAGGGGAAGGGGATAAGAGAAGGGAAGGGTGTGATAGAAAGGAGAGCAGATTGGGGGAAGGGGTAATCAGAATGCACACTCTCTTGGGGTGGGGGAGGGGAGAGATAGGGAGAAAATTTGGAACTCAAAATCTTGTGGACATGAATGTTGCAAACTAAAAAAAATAATTAATTTAAATTTCAAAAAAAGAATTACAAAGACAGTTTGGAATCCTGCCTCTAACACATGCGAACTGTGAAGATGATCAAGTCACTATAAGTGCTATAGATGAAGAAATGAATTGACCCAGAATTAAATAAGAAGAGAATGTTTGAGAAACCTGTGCAACTCTTTCCAAGGATTCCCATTTCCTAAATGCTGCAAATGCCCAACTTATCAACTGCTCCTTTCCCAGTAGTTCCATATGATGTTGAAACACTGAATATCATAATCTAAGAAGGTGATCCAAAAGACAATGGAGAGATGAATGATGAGTTTAACTAGGATGTAACATGTTACTGGCATGAAAGGTATACACAACACGTATTACCCCAAAATGAGGTGGGTCAGTCATGTAGCCAGAGTGAGAAATAGCACAGATGGACGTAAGAGTGCAATTATTCAAACTCTCACCGCAAACGATTTATAAAATGCAGAATTTGTAATAACATTTCTACTCTTTATAAAGCTTCTGGCAGATAGCCAAAAAGTACAAAATACTTTGTTCTTTTTTCTCTTTAACATGCTGATTGCAACCAAAGGTGAAGGATCTTGGGCATTTGCTAATTATTCATAGTTTGTAAGCAACCAGAGCTTTCAGAAGTTGTAGGTGAAAGTGAACCAGACCCCAGGAGTTCTAACATAAACCTAATCTGGATCCGAGTATGAGAAATCTCAGAGTGTGTAAGGTGTGTTGAGATCCTGCCAAGTTTACGAAGTTAATTAGGACATCTGGATGTACTATCGAAAGTTCCATGTGTTGAGGGGGTACTGAGCCTCCAAAAGCAAGACAGACCTCTGTGTACTGTGAGGTATTAGCAAAACTCTCTTTGTCTGTCATGTTCTCAGAGCCATTGACTGTTACCTACCCCTGGGTTCCACCCTTTTTCAGATACTGTTTACATTCTTGTGTTCTTCTAGAGATTGTGTCTGTGTCATCCAGTCATATCACATGATTGTCTTCAGATAATCCTCCCCTTTGCAAGAATAACCTTGGGCTTTACTTCTATCTTTTCTTCTTTGGTGGAAATGTCTAATAACTGAGGAGCGGAGAATGAACTATCTAAGTCAAAAAGAATGGTAAATGTCTTTTGACCCCAAATTCTGCTCCCTCAGAATTAAGGACCTTCCAAGGACTCATCCTTAGAGAATACAGAGATGTATTCTGTGTACTGCAGCTCCCACTCCAGGAAGGGTCCCCAATTCTATGGATACTTTGGTTGCAGGGAAGTTCTAGAAAAGGCCTTATTAAAACCCTCTTGGTCCAGGTTCCAGGGCCACCTCAAACGGTGTGGTAAGGGTAGAGCAGGAAATAAAACAGGCTTACAAAGAATAAAAATAGGAATAAAAACATACCAAGAGGCTGGATGGCCTGAAGATCGGTGCTACGTCTCACTTCCTGAAATGAAGTGGACACTGAATAGGGTAGGATTCCAATGGGCCACTGACCATTTGCCTGACCCCTACGCCCCCCAAAATAAGTTCTAGTCAAAAAGAAATTACAAGTAGGGACCACCAAACCAAACCAAACCAATTTCTATAAAAGGGAAAAAATCCCCAAATATAATATACCTAGGCTTTTCTAAGCAGAAGGGGAAGGGGAGGAGAGGAAGGGAGATTCACAGGCACACACAAAAAAAATCTTCCTTGAACCCCCTATGTGGCCACCAGGGGGCACCAGTCCCTCAACAGATGGTATGCACTATTTAGCACCAGAGGGCACTCAGATGTTTGTCCAAGCTCTGCTTCTCCCCATCACTCCATCACTCTCTGTACCTTTATAGGCAGTATCAACATTCTTTATGTTAGTCGGGGGGAGGGGGGGGAGAGGGGTTGTGTTAATCAAATCTTACAGCTCAGGCCCCCATCCCACTTGCTTTTCCCCATCATTCCCTAGCCATTGTTTCTCCCCTAAGGAGACTTACAAAGACATATTATTAAAAGGCTTTTAGTCAGAGACATGGAAAGAAATCAAAGCACATTGATTAGGAAGACCTGAGTTCAAGTCCATCCTTACACACTTATCAGCTGTGTGACCCTGTGAAGCCTAGAAACCTCTGTTTTCTTGAGTTTCCTCATCTGTAAAATGGACATAGTAATAGCACCTACCTCTCAGGGTTGTTGTAAGGATCAAAGGAGATATTTATAAAGTGCTTAGCGCAATGTCTGACGCAGAGTAGGAACTGAGTAACTGTTCCCTTTCCCCCTTCCCCGCGGAACCCAGCGGATGCATTCCTGTTGCCTAACCTTTCCAGTGCCCTGCACCAACTCCCAAAGCTGCAGGTAGAGCAGCAAAGCCTGGAAGTCTAGCCCTGCACTGACTGCACTGAGCAGTGGACAAACGGAGCCTTCCCCCAAGGTTTTTTCATTTCCGTTGATGCAATGCAGGAACTCTTTTAGTTTCTCTTGAAGGTGGCATGAGTTGAGCAAGCAGCCTGGCAGCAGGTGTTGGTTGTCCTCTGCGTTAGTGTGGTTCTTCTCTCTCACCTCCAGTTTACTTTTCTCTTACTTTCAAAAGATTGCCTCTATGTCTGTCCTTTTGCTGTTGCCTAGAGGGTTTTTTCTATGAGATGTGACCTTCCTGGCTATTACTGTCCCACCAGGAGAGGCAAGTACCATTTCTGTATCCTCTCCTGGCACATTCACACTCAGTCCCTTATTAAATATTCCTACCCAGCTTCTTCTTTAGAATTCTCAGCAGAAGATGATCTCCTTGGCCACGCTCACGCCCAGGGCTCTGAGGGAAGGAACACAAGTGCTAAAATTTGAATATCCTCACTAATGGAGAAAAGAAATGCTGGATAATGTCAGGGTAAATAATCCAAATCCACTTGAACTTGACTTTTAAAAATGTTTTAGTGCTTATTCTCGAGTATGGGTGTGTCCAATATTCTGGGAATTCACTTAAAAATCAAATAATAAAGCCACCCTTCGAATACCTGTCATGCTAGGAATTTGGGGTTAAACAATTTATCCATGTCATCGGAACCCTTTTGTCTAACATAGACACAGGACTCTCTCTCCTAACTCTCCTAGAATATGCAATAATTAGAGCAATTTTTCTGTTTAGGGACTATCTGAGAATGTTCTTTAGCCGCCTCATACCCTGCTTTTCTGACTATACTCGAGTCCTTCCTGATGTTCTAGAGTTGCTATTGCTAAGATGAAAAGGCAGCTGGTCTTAGGACAAGCAACAGTAATTCACTAACATTCTGCAAGTGAGATGGGAAGAGGAGCTAACTCTTTTCTACCCAGGAATCCCTTCATCTTCTAGCTTAAGATCTGACTAGAGATGTTTTGTAGATCAGATGTACAAATAAGTTTTGAAATTATTTCTCAAAAAAAAATCTGTTGTTCACAGCTGGGAAGATAGATTCTGTTTCACCTAGGAAATAGTGATTACAGTACAGACTGTAAAAGGAGAAGATCAGTGCTTAGAGTTAAGATGTAGAGGTTCGGGAGCTACTTAACCATTTCCAAGAGACTTGGAAAATCAGAGCAAGCAATGGGAAATTTTGAACTTGCATGAATTAGCCTAAAAGCTTAAATTTAGGACTTTTTCTCCCTCTTCTCCTTTTCTTTGTATTCCAGAAACACTTAGATAAAGCAGTTAATTTGGAATGTCTTTGTAAGACTCAGACTAGTGTTAGGGCCAAGCCGATGGGATCATAGCTTCTCAAAGTTGGAAAGAATTTCAGAAGCCATCCGGTTCAACTTGTACCTGAGATTCTCCTCTATGACATCACCAACAAATGTTCATTCAGTGTTGAAGAATTATAGGTCAAGGATTAAAATTACTGCCTACTGAGGGAGTCCTCTCTAATTTTTTTATGTTTTTCTTTACATTGAACTCATCTGTCTCTTTGTAATTTCTACTCCTTCCTGCTATTTCAACTCTCAGGATATAAAAAGAGCAACCATAATCATTCTTCCATATAATGGACTTTTGGAGCCGTCTCCAATCGTCCTGATCTATATCTGGCTCCAGAACAGAAAGTAAGGCTTATGACTTTGTAACACCTTCCCTCACTTAAAACCAATTCACTTACAAGTCATGGCATCATCTTTCTGATGGACGACGATGGACAAACCACAGCCACATAACGGACGTTCAAGAACTGAAGGACGGTTCTTGGCCCTCCTCCTCTCACTCTCATTCTTTCTCTCTCTTGATCAGACCAAGTGAGCATGTTTACAATTGTTTGGGGAAAAAACTAACTGGCGTTATTAGATAACAAAATGTGCATTTCATTTTCTTTTCACATTTCTCATCCCTCTATTTTATCTGAATCTTACAATTTAGCTTCAGTGCAAGTTCATCTTGTGCTGCTCACTAAAGTTTATTTAATTTGAGCAATACAGTAGTCATATCATATGGGCATTTAATTTAAACTATTTTAATTATACGAACTTGAAAGAAAGAGAGTGATTTAAAGTCATTTAGGCAATTCTGCTTTCTTCCAAGTACATGAGCATTTGCCTGGAGTGAGCAAATGATGAGAGAAATGAATTTGTCCCTTAACTCTCCCCACAAATCCCAATACCTGCGCCACCCCAGTGTGAGAGATATAGTGGAGGCAGAGACTTTTAGCAGCTGATTGAATATGTGGATTGAAGAGTCCGTAATGGAAGGTTACAAACTTGGGAACCTTTAACAGAAATATGGAGGTTTTGACAAAAGGGAAAAATAACGAGTTCGATTTTGGATGGACCTTGCTGTCATGCAGTTTTCTTTGCTGACATCCTTTATTCCTGTTCTTTGAAATTCTTCATTGGTTGTAGTTGCAGCCTGTCCAAACCTGCCATGACCTTTCCATTATCCACTGTATGATACTCATCATTAGTTCTTTGAACACAGTGGTGTTCCAGATCTTGCTACTATACAGAAATATAGGTAAGATATTTGTATTTTTCAATGGGCTTTTACTGTTATGGGAAAGTTAGGGTTAGTAAAAGTGCCTTCCTTGCAAATTCCCTAAAGCAATCCAACCTGTCCTCCAGCTTTTCTACTCTCGACCCTATTCATTGTCCAACTGAATTGTCTGTCTCTGACATGCACACTATTAGACTAACTCTGCAACATGTCCATTCAGATACATGTAAAAATCTGAGCAATTTTTCATCTATTTGTTCTTTCCTGTGTGAACAGACGGGTCAAACGTAGTTGAGTGAATGCAGATCTCTTAGAAGGTTCTGTAATGTTTTAGAGTTTAATGGAATCAACTCTGTCTGATCTACAAACTATCTGGATGACCTCACCATTTACAGGGAATTCCTCTTTAACCTGAATTCTGTACTGCTTTTCTTTCACAGTAGTAATACTATGTTTATATTTCCATATATCTATATCTATATGTATATAGATATAGATATATATCTCCTAATGTTTTTTATTAGAGGGTCATTGAACAGGGTTTTTTCCATTGTTGCATCTTTCAAGAGATCTTGAATGACCTTGATATATGAATGGAAGACACCTTCTTGTAAAAGAGCCTTTAAAGGAATATTTCATTCTATCAGGTCAAATTACTTTTTGTACCCAATAAACGATAAGTATAATGTGGTCTTATATGCTCTACATTTTTCAGTAAATTGTGAGATGATAAAGATGTCCATTGTTGAATATTATCTTTGAAAGCCTGCGTATTCCTTAATAATATACTAATACTAGATCCAATTAGTACACACAGTGAATCCCATAAAGTGGTTCCACTATTTGAAATTATAATTAAATGTAAAATATGGTAGTTGGTTCCAACCTAGGAGAAATATTGCAATGATGAAAAAAATATAAATGGGTTTTTATGTTTACTAATATAATAGCAAATGACAAGAAATTATATTTCTGAATCAGAAATATTACAAATTGTTAAATTATTACAAAATAATAGTTATAAAAAGAAAAACTAATTTAAAAATCCTGAATATTGTACCTAAAGATAAACCTACACAGATGTTATGACACTAAGTTGCGATTGTCATTTGAAATATTTTATCAGGGTAGAATGAATTATATTCTCTTTCTTTAAATCTTCTTCCATATCTTATAGGTACAGAGAGTTTTATCCACGTCTTGGTGAATTTGCATGCTCTCATTCTCATACAGAGAACCAAGTGTAGTTAGATGACCTAGGGCATTGTCCAAAATCAGTAATGCTTTCAACAGGATACCGACCGCTGGGCTAAAATAACCTGAAACAGTTTTCAAAAATAGCTGTAGTCACCCATGCTTTCTTATTTGACCGCCAAAGAAGCGGAAGTGATCGATGACTGTAGCCCTCAGAGATAAAAGACTTCAAGACCAATGAACAACCATTGGGTTAAATTTTAAATCCCCCTCTCCATTATATCCCAATAAAAGTGTTAGGTAAATCCTTAGACACTTGAAATTTGGATTGAGTTTGTTTTCTTTCTTAGAAATTTAAGTACTAGAAGACATCCTTTTCCAGAATAAATCTGTTTTATTTGTCGGTCAGTGTTTCCATCTTCTGTTATTTTCTTCAAAACACTCAGATAATTTAGCTATTGATTCTTCATCTGCACCAAATCCATCCCAAGTAATTTTAGCATTATACAGTTGCATTTGATTTTTAAAGTGATGAAACAAACCAGTGTTTGCTGGAAAAGTTTTTCCATTATCCAATTCATTTCCATTTCCTTTCGCTGCCTTAAATAAACTTGAAGTTTTTGTCTGAACGGTTGCTCTGCTAGACAGAATGTATTTTTTATTACAATCTTCAAGCCACACAGCTAAGAGATACTCTATTTCTATCACTGCAAAACTTTTGTCTCTTGTAGTTGCTTGCAAACTACAAACTACAAAATCTGCATATTTTATAATATCTCCTAGTATACTTTCAGGCATTCATCTCATCTTATTATCAAGTTACTATAACCATGTTGAGGTAATTCAGTTTCATCAAATTTTTGTTTTGTTATAGTAAGCTTTTCATTTTTTAAACTGGCAGTGTTTACATTGGAATTATTCTTCCTTTTATCCATTTTGTTGAAGGTTCTTTTTTAAAAAACACCGCTTTTGGTAATATAGTACATGGAAGCATATGGTGGCATCACCCTTTGCAAAATCTTTCGTTTTTCCTGTTCCTAGTTCTTTTTCTGTTTTCATCTTTTAAAGTTGTTGAATGATTTCACTTGGTTGGATTTCTTAATGAGCTTTCTTTGGGTTAGTTTTGTCCTCAACATAAAATATGATTATTTTCATAGTGGTCTTTTTGCAAACACTTACCATTAGAACTTCAATGTATCATATCCAGTTGTCCATATCCAGGAATAATTGTAAGTCATTTTTCCATTTAATTGCAACTTCCTTCTGGTTTCATTTATAGCAAGTTCCTTCAATAATATGCCTACCCTTTGATCACTGGACAAGGATTTTACATCTCAATAATAAGTATCAATAGTTAAACTAAAGTTTGTTGACAGCCTAAAAACTATGATTTAGCATCTTTTGCCCCATTTCCCACCACCTTGTCATCCTCACTACAGATATGAAAAGGGTAACATTTTTTTCTCTTTCATGTGTTGCTTGCCAAAAAATGTCCTAAGTGACAGCCTACCCTACTGGTGTTGTGCCTCTCCATGAGGCTGCTACTTGCAATATAGACTTGGTCTCCTCCTGGGCCACATTTGAAGTCTTCCTAACATGGTAGAATCTAAAGAAAATTGTGCTCTACCGGCATAGATTTTGTGAATCCAAGGTCACTTCCATGCCATGACAAGGTATCAGAGGAAGAATGTTGTAAAGGGCATTAGGGTTATAAAGATATTAATGCATACATGTGGTGATTCCTCTGTGATAAATTTATGAGGGAATGTGAACAAGAATTTGCACAAGAAGGAACAGCAGATTTCCAGGTGCCAAGATGGTAGAGTAAGCAGTAAATCATTGTAACTCTCCCAAACTCACCTTCAAACAGCCATAAAATAGAGCCCCCAAACAAATCCTAGAACAGTAGAACTAGCAAAAAAGACAGGGTGAAATAATTTTTTAGCCCAGCAAACCTGGACGATTGGCAAGAAAGATCCATCTCGCTTAGATGAAAAGGGAGCAGATTCCAGGACAGAAGGCATCCCAGCAAGCCAACATCAAGCCCCATCTCAGCAAACCAGCAGGAGATCCTGAGCACCAGTGTGGTCAAGCAGGCAAGCACCAACACCAGTCCCTGTCCTGTTCTCCCCCTCCGCGCCCCACCCATATGCCTTAGCATAGCTAGGGGAACCAGCAGACTCCTGTTCTGGGAACCACTGTGAGTTTCAGTGTAGCCCCTAGCTGTCAGGCATCCTTCAACAGCCAAACCTCCACATGCTGTAGCACAGTCTCAGGCAAACAGGCATTTTCCACCCCAGGCAGGTGGGCATCCTCCAGAGGCCAGACCTCCACACACTTCACAGCCCCAGGCAAACAGGTGGATGCCAACACTGTGGGAACCTAAGCAAACAGGCAGCTGCCAGCTAGCACCAGCCCAGCCAACGTTCAGCACAGCCCCAGGCAAACAGGAAGCCTCCAGAGGCCAGACGGCCACTGCATTAGTGTAGCCACAGGGAAACACAGAAACATCCTACTAGAACTCAGCAAATGCCAAAATCCACCACTAGGACCCCAGTACTAGGACTACCAGGTAAGCTACCAAACCCATAAGGCCTCTAGCAGTGCCAGCCATCCCTGCAGCCTGCCCTCTCAACAAAGCATCAGCCATGAGGGTCCCCCAGGGGCCTCAGGGCAACATCAGCACAGCACCAGGTAAACAGTCAGGGCCTGCAACCCCTAGCACAAGAAACCTAATACAATGCCCTTCCTACCCTGGGAGCAAAGGTCAGATTTAAAAGAAAGGGGAAAAAAGATGACCAAAAAAAAAAAATCTGACCATAAAATTTTGTTCACATTAAGTTAGAAAGCTTCTGAACAAACCAGTACAACCAAGGAAAGCCGAAGTCTGGGAAACAGTCTTTATAACAGTGTCTCTGATAAAGGCTTCGTTTCTCAGATACACAGAGAACTGAGTCAAACTTAGGAGAAAACAAGCTATTCCTCAATTGATAAATAATCAAAGGATGTGAATAGGCAGTTTTCAGATAAAGAAATCAAAGATATTTATAAGCATACTAAGAAGTGCTCTAAATCACTTTTGATTAGAGAAATGCAAATTAAAACAACTCTGAAATACCACCTCACGCCAATCAGATTGGCTTATATGAGGAAAAAAGGAAAATATGTTGCAGAGAATGTGGGAAAATTGGGACACTAATGCACTATTGGTGGAGTTGAGAACTAATTCAGTCATTCTGGAGAGTAAATTGGAACTATGCCCAAAGGGCAGCTAAACTGGGTACACCTTTTGATCTAACAATACCACTACTATGTTTGCACACCAAAGAGATTGTAAAAAAGAGAAGAGGACCTACATATGCAAAAATATTATAGCAGCCCTATTTGTGGTAGCAAAGTATTGGAAACTGAGAAGATGCTCATCAATTGGGGAATGGCTGAACAAGCTGTGACATATGAAAGTAATAAAATACTATTGTGCGATAAGAAATGATGAACAGGCAGATTTCAGAAAAACCTGGAAAGACTTGCATGAACTGATGCTGACTGAAATGAGCAGAACCAGGAAAACATTGTATACAGTGTCTGCAACACTGTAACAAGTACGAGGGAATCATGAAAGAAAATGCCATCCATACCCAGATAAAGAACTGATAGATTCTAAACAGAGATCGAAGCATTTTTTTTACTTACTTTATTATTTCCCATGATTTTTTTCTTTTTGATCTGTTTCTTCTTCCACAATTGTGATGAATATGGAAATATGTTTTATATGATAGTACATGTATGAACTATATCAAACTATGTACTGTTTTTCAGAGAGAGGGAGGGAGAAAAGTTTAGAACTCAGAATCTTGTAAAAAGGAATGCTAAAAAGTTTCTTGATGTGTGTTTGGAGAAAAATAAAATACTATTTATAAACATAAAAGAGAGAATATGTTGCATTGCAATCTACACCACTGGAAGGAGTACCCCCGTCATTGTGCTTCAAATCTAAGTGTCAGTGCACTCAGCATATTTTTCTTTCCTGTAATTTTAGCATATTAGTTGATTGTCCCTTGTTAACTACTTGCATCCAAAAGCTACTCACGTGAGTTGGATTTAATTTTATAATCTTAGATACGTATAGCTATAGTTGGCATGCCTACAAATATGACCAGGAATCATGTAAGTTCCCTTTTACCTGGGCAAGGTGTGATTTCTCAAGATATTATATGGATACTCACGTCCAGGGACCACTGATATGGTCTTTGTTCTGGTACTGACTCAGAGTTACAGCTTCGTTGTTGAAATAGCAGTTAGGCTTACCAGAATGATACCGTAAGAATTTCAAAGTTCACATACATGACCTGGTCCTTCAGCTTGGCTTTTAAAAAGAGACTAGAGGAAGCATTCATACCACCTGAGAAGGAAACACAGACACTAAGCAACACATTGATCTGGAGAGAGAATTGTATAGTTGTAGGAATCTACTTGCACCTAGAGGCTGTTAGTGAGCAGAGACACCGAAAATGTAGAGACACTCAATGAGAGAGCTCCACACTAGGACTAATCAGAGATCAAGTAAGTTTTATTTAACCTGACAGAAAACACGGAAAAAGCTTGCACCTAATCTCATTGACTGTCAGGGAAGTTCTCTTCCCATTTCCAGGAGTTCATCAATCCCTTACTTTAAAAAAAAGTTGTTTTTTTTTTTGATAACTACATTTCAATACAATTGGTTTCCTTTATAATACTATGTGGTTGCCTACATTTAAAAACATTATTCTGAGAAGGAGTTCATTGATTTTACTACACTGCTGTAAGGGTCCATAACCCCTAAAAATGTCAAGAACCCCTGCTTTCAGAAGAACTAAGAGACTTGAACTAAATTCTGACATTCCCAGAGGAAACCCTGAGCAGAGATACAAACTAAGGAGATTTTCTGAGAGACTTTCTTTCTAACCTGAGTCTGTAGTATCTGTGTCCAGGACCCCAAATGACACATGGGTTGCACATTATTGATTTAATATGAAAAGAAACCTGTTGGTTCCTGGTGCACATTGTCTGAGTAACTCCTAGGCTTTGGATAGTAACCAGATATCCAAGCAAAAACAATAAAAACATGTGGTAATCCATTTGAGCACAGAATAATAGCTTTAAAGCTGGTTCCTTGTTGGCTTAAAAAAATAACAATGTTAGATTTATTTGCTTTATATTGTGGTTATAAGTACCAGTTATAACTTGGACATTTAATGATGTAGTTCCTTCTTCTAAGATCAGGTTCTTGTTGCCATTAGAAAATTAATGAATACCAGGCATTTAAGGATGGTTTCACAGTATTCAAATCCTATCCAAGTGACTAGTTAATAGGTAGCAGAATTATCATCTGAGCAAATATGGTCTCTACCTTGTAATTCATGAACTTGGAAAGAAAAAAAAACTTTTAGTACCTGTGAAATGGTGAGAAGTTTATCGGTAAGGTTGTGTTTTTAAAAGTATTGAGGAAAATTTCCTGTATGTCTTAGAAATTTAACTTAATTAGAGTAACTTGTTGCAAAGACTATTTTTTCCATTTGCTGCTTCTAACATTAGTTGCATTGATTCTGCTTGTGTGAAACTTTTAAAATTTTATATGGGCAAAATTATCCATTTTACCTTCTCTGAACTTCTCTATCTCTTGTTTGATCATGAAATTTTCCCTTCCCTATAAATCTGGCAGATAATTTCTAGAAGCAGTTGATGGTACAGTGAGCACTGTAGAGCCAGGTAGACCCAAGTTCAAATCCAGTGTCAAATAATTACAAGCTGTGTGATCCTGGGCACTTAACCTCTGTTTGCTTCAGTTTCTTCAACTGTAAAAGGGAGATAATAATTAGTAACTGTCGCACAGGGTGGTTGTGAGAATCAAATGAGATATTTGTAGAAGTATTCAGTACATGGTCTATCACATAGTAGGTCTACATGAATGCTTATTCTGTTCTCTTTCCTTGCCCTTTTAATTTGTTTACGATGTCATCCTTCATGTCTAAGTCATGTACCCATTTGGAGTTTGTCCTGATACATTGGGTGAGATGTTGGTCTATTTCTGGTTTCTGCCAAACTGCTTGCCAGTTTTCTCAATATTTTTGTCAAATGTTGAGGTCTTGGCTCATTACCTGGTATCTGTGGGTTATGAATATGTTTTTCATGTAGTTAATTTGCTCACAAGTAATTGAGAATTGGTAGTATTTATAACATAATGTAGACCAGTAATCATGTTTAATAATTTAGAAGAGGATGTTTAAATATAAATAAGTACCATATAGTCTAGTTATCTATAATTAATAGCCTTACTATACCTGCCCTTTGGTTGAATTTTAACATTTCTTCCAACTAATGTTAAACGCTAAAAGTATGAGTCAGTAAGTAGTTCTTTAGAAAAGTATTAGAGAAGATTGATTAATTATCTGACAAGTATGTCTACACACAAAATTCCGTACAGCTAAACAGGTTCAGTACGGTACTAGTGACCAAGCACTTCCATGACTAATTACTACTGTCAGTATCAGTCAAAAGACTACTCAGATTAAAAATTACATATTCAGGAGGTCAGAAACATCTTTAGTTCCATATGTCATATAGAACTTATGTATCTCAGCCTTCCCCCCTCCCTAGTCCCACCAAAAAAAAAGAGAAATGAGAGAAAAGGTAAAAGAGAAAATGCATGTGGTGAGGCATGGTGTAGGACCATCAACATCTACCTAGGAAGATTGATAAACTTTCTACTCCTGTGTTAGAAGTGAACCCGACCCCAGTACCCTATTGGTTCAGGTTCTTTGGGACAAAATGAAGCCCTCATAGGCCATTGAATGGTTAACAAAGGTTTGTTTACTTAGCCCTAACATAACAAGGATATGCAACAAGGATACAGTGACACCGAGCTTCCCTAGATTGGCCCCCCTCCCCCTCTTCGTCTCCCTATGGGAACGTGTCTGTTCAGAAGGGCAGAGTGTGATGACTCATGTGGTATTTGGGCATCCACCAAGTATGAAGGGCACTGATCCCACGTGGGTAGGACCTTTTTTTGCGTGTCCCTAGGAGACCAGGAAACCATATCAACACAGCCATAGGCTACCAGGAAATTGTGTCAGGGAGGTAAAACCTGACCCCTACTGCACCCCAAGGCCAATCAAGGCCCAATTTGGTCACTTTTTAGGGAAAATCTACTCTACACCATGTTTCCAGGGAGGGATGGTGGGAAGGGATGAAACCTTGGTAGATAGTAGTTTTATCATACTCTGGTATGGACTCAAAGTCAGTATAGGGTAAGTACAGTGTAGTAAGTATAGTATAGACCCTCTAGGAAAGTGTATATTATCTAAAAATATGGAAAAGCCAGCACAATAACTAACCTGGAAATAGAGATGCGACTGTCTAGTGCTGCCAGCAGTATTTTCCCCAAATTCTTTGAGTATGTTCCATAGAGACTATGTGCACACAATTACATGAGCATATAATACAAAGGCATTGCAATAGATATTACATATGAGTAATCTATTACATATGTACAAATAAAACAAGTGATGAATTAACTGCAACCTCTGGAAACATTACCTGCCCTGTTCCTGGGCCAGACTGAGCCCAGGTAGCCCCACCCCTATCCCATGATCCCAACTCATGTGCCCACTTTCCTGTATTGAGGGTCTGTTGGGAAGGGCATTCATCGTGATTCATCAATTTCTTAATGATTATGCCTTTTTTCTCATGAGAAGAAACCTGAGTCACATGATCAACAGGCTCTAAGCTACTTGTGAGACAGGCACAACCCAAATCAGTTCTTACAAATGCAAAGAAATGCCTGATAAACCAAAGTGGGGTTAGTAAATGAAACTCTTCATAAAGCCATGGTATAGACTACCCCAAGTATGAAGGTGTGTGAAAAGGTCAGAAAAAAATTATTATAGTATTCAATCCAGTAGCAATTCTTTGTACAACTGTCATGCCAAAGTTAGTTTGTGAACCTGGTTCCCATTTTTATAAATGAATTTGTCCTCATTGAGATCATTCCATGCATGGGAGAGGGGAGTAGTAGGAAGAGGGTCTGTGAGGTTTCTTACTATTTTCGTTTAGTGTTGGGAGGGTGAAGTAGAAAGCGCAAAGACCCCTTGTACTCCAGAGCAACACCTTGTGCCACACAATTATTAAAGAAAAAGCAAAGGAAAGGAAAAGTAGAGAAGAAAAAGGGAGGTGGGATAGGGGAAGTATCATCGATATGTAAGAGGAAATAGTATGGAAGCTACTACATAAAATCAGGACATTTAAACACAGCGGCATTACCTTTACATAAACCCTTGCTTCTATCTTAATTCACTGTTTATTGAAACTCATCTCCTGTCTCCTAATTAAGTAAGATATGTAAGTAATACATAAGTATACATATATTACTTATATATCTTTATATATATATATATATATGTATATATATAAAGATACAATCTCATCTATGTGCTCTAGGCCAAACTCCAAATAATGAATGGTCTCTTTAGACTGAAAAATATCCCTTAAAATCTGATCAGTTCCTTGAAATAATGTTAGATTTGAGATGTATGAGTATTATCTTTCACTATATGACTCATATTAAACAGTCATCTGTCTTAATCTAGGTGGCAGAGTAGATAGAGTGGTGGACCAAGGGGTCAGGAAGATCTGAGTTCAAATCCAGCTTCAGACACTTACTAACTATGGGACCTTGAGCAAGTTTCTGAACCTCTGCCTACCTCAGTTTCCTCTTCTGTAAAATGAGACTAACAATAGCACCTACCCCACAGGGTGATTATGAGGCTCCAATGAGATATGTGTAAAGTGTTCTACAAATGCCAAGATTCTGTGTAAATGCTACTTATTATTGTTATTATTAATATTTTATATTTGTATGTATCTAATACTATTATAGTTTTTCATTTGAGGATCATTTAAAAAAATGAAAATCCCAAAGTCCAGATAGTCACAATTGAGTATGCTAAACTACAAAAACATTTTAGTTTATGAGAGAAACAAAAGCTTATTTGACCCTATCCTAGAATGGTGAATTCTCCAGAAGCCAACTACTTGACAAGAATTATTTAAGGTTGGAAGCTGACGTGCATGTAGATGACTTGTGTTCTGAAACTATGCTACATAATGTTAGAAATGTTATACCCAGTTGTAGTTTCCCATACCAGCTTATCCCCTAAATCAGTGGTTCTAAAATCTGATCCCATTATCCCCTGCCATAGGCTTTTATATTCTTCCAACAAATGTAATAACGTCTTGTCATCTGAAATGCATTCTACATTCTACTTCAGAAATTGCCTATGAATGCATTTCTTCCAAATCAAGAAATTATATCCTGAGTTTGTGCGAGGAGAATTTTCAAGTGCCTAGAATACTAAATTCTCTAGCTTCCTAAAAAAGATAGAATAAAGAGATCCATTTCACAAACTAATGATTTTGACATCACCTTATCCTAAATGGTTTATAGCCGTGGCCTTAATGTACATCACAAACAATTTGTACATTTTCCAAATACCAGAAATTCTAGAAAAAACCCTCCTAGGCTTTGCAGTAGATCTATTCATGTGAATAGTTATCAGAAAATAAATTCTGGGTAGACAATAATAGCTGACAGCTCTCAGGCAGATTTTTAAAGTTCACTTCAGGGACCACTGACAGGACACAAATCTGACTCCTTACAATATTAATATTTGTTATGATAAGGATCTTATAGAGTACAATTTACTTCTATTTTATTGGTATTGTTTCAAAAGAAACAATGAAATTCTTACTAAATTTGGCAAAGTATTTGCCTTTTTCATCGTGACATCTGAAACAGATAGAGTAGATGGGCTATGGTGAAGTAATAATAAAAATTTCTAGCATTTATATGTATCTGCTATATGCCAGGCCCTATAGTAAGTGCTTTATGAATATTATCTCATTGGATCCTTGCAACAACCCTGGGAAATAGGTGCTACTGTTACCATCATTTTGCTATTGAAGAAAAAGAGACAAATGGAGATGAAGTGACTTGCCTAACGTCACACATCCCGTAAGTGTGTAAGACCAGGCTTGAACTCAGATCTTCCTGACTCCAACCTCAGTACTTTTTTTAATCTGTTGGCAGCTATGTAGCACAATGGATAAGTTTGTGAAAACCTCTCCTCCAGAATGAGTACATCTCTACAGGTCACTAGAGTGCTTATATGAAAATTAGTCACAGAAACAATGTAAAGTGATGGAGGAAGTACTCAATGTGAAGTCAGAGGACCTGGCTTGAAATCCAGCCTTCCTTTCCATTGTATGGTCTTGAAGAAGCAGCTTCATCTCCCTAGACTCAGTTTCTTCATCTGTAACTGGTGGTAAACTGGATAATCTCAAATTCCCCTACTAGCTCTAAATCTCTATTTATTTGGTGAAAAGGAAACGGTATGACATTTTCTGTAAGGAAATGCCACAATTAATAATAATCAGAGAAGTCAAGAACCCACTCATTTGTACCTTAACATACGATGAATACCTAATGAAGAGCGTAGGCAATAAACGTCAAAAAGTTTCCCAAGGCCAGCTTCCAACAAATTACATTAGGGCCAGCAAGGTGAATTTATTTTAACCTTCAAATCAATAGTTTTCCCCCCAAAGGGATTCATGTTGTGACAAGAAAGATAAACGCTTCACAGTTCAAAGGCAGTTAGTCTCTAAAGTACTATCCTCTTACTTAGAATTAGATTTAAAATGTTGATGGTTCCAATGTTCAGGCAAAACTCTCAACAGTGGTACCCTAATCAAAAACTGTAGAGATAGGTTAATTCCAGTGTAAAATCTCACAGATGTGATTACTTCATGCCTCACTGGTAAACATGGAAAAAACATATAAACTGATTTTCAGAAAAAGAAATATTATACTTTCAACATTGTTTTTCATAGTTTTATGCCATGCAAAGCTAAAATGGGGGCAGCTGGCTGGCACAGTAGATAGAGCACCAGACCTGGAGTCAAGAAGGCCTGAGTTCAAATCTGGCCTCAGACACTTACTAGCTGTGTAACCCTGGGCAAATCACTTAACCTTATTTGCCTCAGTTTCCTCATCCATAAAATGAGCTGGAGAAGGAAATGGCAAACTACTTCAGTATCTTTGTGGAGAAAACCCCAAGTGTGGTCATGAAGAGTTGGACACAACTGAAAACGCCTAAACAACAATGAATGGCAAAAACCTATAAAGGGTGTGAATTCTAAATACCTGGATTTCTACTGCTATGTTTATATCTAGGACAGTGTTCAGAGTCACAAATTCTCTGTTTGCTTTTATGCTAATTTTGAAGACGTTAGTTTAAGATCAACCTTTGGCATAATGTATTTTTAGCAGCACTAAAAATTGATTATTCCCCTTTGAGACTTTGCTTTGGTAATGATACTATTTAGTCTTGAGTGCTTTCATCATATGCTTCCATTTTGAATTTTATATGAATGAGAGTCTTAGAACCCAAGTCACCCCCTGACCTTTATTTTATAGATTCCCATAGTTGAAAGTGACTTTAAAAACATCTTGTGCTCCCAACTCCTGCATTCAGACAGTAGGAAGAGACATAGAAGTCCTTACTGTTCCATGTGTGGATTGTAAATTCTGCCTTTTAATCTCTTCATTGATGGAGCTAGGAGGGATTTTAGATATCATCTATTCCAAGCTCTTTCATTTTACAGAAGAGGAAAATGAGGCACTGAGCAGTTAACTTTTCTAAAACAACAAAAGCAGTAGCAGCAAAGTTAGGACAGATTGCAAGTCAGTCCTTCTCAGCTCTATCATGTCTCCCTAATTATATATGGTTCTATTTTCTAATGTTAAGCAAAAGAAATCTAATGCTTATTATACATCAGAGTTCTTCAAGTGCTTAAAATGCTCATGTTCCTTTGTACTTTGCTCCCCCAGACTCCTCTTCTCCATGCTAATCATCTTCAATTCCTTCAATTAATTCCAATATGACAGTTTTATATCCTGTAACTTAGACACTGTTGATCATTCTCATCTCCTTGGGACTCTCTTTTCTCTAAGTTTGGACAGTGTTCTCTTATGGTCCTTCCACCTAGCATACTTCTCTTTCTCATTCTCTTTTGCTGAAGCTTCATCCAGACCTGCAACCTGTGGGTGTCTCCCAGTGCTCCTCCTTGGACCCTCTTCTCTTATCCCTCCGTACTGTTTCATTTGGTGATCTCATCTGGCTCCCATAGGTTCAATTATCACTTCTATACTGATGACTCTCATCTGCTTATCCAACTCTAACCTCTCTGCTGACCTCCAGTCTTGCATTTCCAGCTGCCTCTTTGACATCTCTCACTATGTCTCATAGATATCTTGGAGCCAGTATGTCTACAAAAAACCCCTTCCCCTTCCAAAATTCCCTGTTACTGTCCAAGGGTAGCACTATCCTCTCTCACCCTGGTTCATAATCTAGAGGTCATCCTCAACTCCTCACTCTCTCATACCTAGTATATCTAAATTTGTTGCCAATCTCTCTCAATTATACCCTTATAATATCTCTAGTATATGCCCCCTTCTCTGGCACTGCCATCACACTGTTGCAAGCCTTTATCACTTCCTCCTTGGACTCTTGCAGTAGCCTGCTGGTGGGTTTCCCTGTTTTGTGTTTTTCTTGACTCCAGTCTGTATTCCACTCAGCCATCAGACTGATCTTGCTAAAGGACAAGTCCAGGGAAATGGCAGACCACTCCCACATCTTTGCCAAAAAAAACCCCAACTGGAGTCATGTAAAGTCAGACACCACTGAACGGCAATAAAAAGTGCAATCTGGCCACATTCCTCCCTATAAAATCCTCTGTTTAACTTTTAAGATCCTGCACACCTGGCCGTTCCTATCCTTCCAGTCTTCTTAAACCCAGCCTCTCCCCATCCTCTGTGACCTAGTGATTCTCATCTTCCCGCTTTTCCTCACACATCACACTTCATCTCCTGACTTCAGTCCTTTTCATTGGCTGTCCCCCATTCCTGGAACTCTCTTCCCTCCTCATCTCTACCCCTCTTGGTTTCCTGACTTTCCTCGAGTCTCAGCTAAAATTCCACCAAGTTTCTTGTGGAAGTTGCTTTCATGTGTTCCCTCATTAGTCTTTGAGCTCCTTGAGAGCAACACTGTTTTTATTTTTGTTTTTGCTTTATTTTACCTTTCTTTGTATCCCCGTTGCTTAGCATGGTGCCTGGCACTTATTAGGTACTTAATAAATATTTGTTGACTGACTGAACATCCTGCTTTCCTGTCCTCTACAAAAATTTTAATTTGTGTTTTTCCTAAAATGCAACACTCTGAATGCACTGATACTTCAAATATAATCTGACTAGGGCAGAGTGCAATAGGACTGTCAGTACCCCCATTCCCAGCACTATACTTCTGTTCAGTGCAGCCCAGTATCAAATTAGCATTTTTATTTGCCATGTCATGCTATAAAAACCCAGAGACTTGACCCTTACCACCACTAAGCCACCTGGACTGGTCTCTTGCCCCTAACTCCAAATCCAGGACCATCCAAACCAGGTTAGGATCAGAGCTCCTGCTTCTATGTACTTCCACAGGGAAAAAAATAAATCAAATATCTGACCGAGAGCTTTTTGTTAATAAAGGAGAACAAGTAAAATGGTGGTCGAATTACTGTATAAAATGGTGAGTATCCATGGAGTGAAAAGCCAGTTCAAGAAAGTTTGGCAAGAGAGCCAATCAAACAGTCATTCTAAGGATATTTTAAAATGAACTAGAAAGAGGATGACAGGCAAAAGATGGAAAAGAGACGATTCCATCCTTAAGGAATTTGGAACTGGATGACTACTGAGATCGCTTCCATCTCTAAGGTTCTATAACTATGTACAATGGAAGGGGGGTGCAATTACCCTACATATGCACACAGATACATACATACATACATATACACAAATACACAGATGAAAACAGTCGCAGGACTTAGTGACAAATAATGAAGTTTTCATGTGGTAACAAGGTGTCAAAGGATGACATTTGTGGCCACACCCCATGATCCTTTTACAAAGAATGAATGCCGTTCTCATTGAGTCAGAAGGGAACAGCACGATTGTTCAAAGCAGTATAAGCTTAGGAACTTCTTGGAGGGGTAGAGGGGGAAGGGAGATCTCTCTCCTCCCTCCTGTTGGCCATGGGATCTAAAAGCAACTTGCCCAGAGGAAGATAGCCCATCCAGAAGTTCAAGAATTCAACAGTCCAAGCCAGTAGTGGAGGAAGAACCCTGCCCCTGTAAAAGAATCACTCCTGGGAAGAAGGATGAGTTTTTCTCTCCCTTTCCCGCACTTCTTAGCAATGTCATTTTAAAGCACAGCTCTGTGAAAAAATGCATCCTAAGTCTAATAGGGTGGAAATGTTTTGTAGCTACTGTTTTTTACTCTGCCATCGTAATAAATAACTTTCTTAAGAACTAATTGTGTCTATTGAATGTTACTAAAAGTTTGTGAACTATAGTGGTAGGAGTGGAGACCCATAGGGTATCCCCTAGACCCTAAGAGTGGGAGCTGCCATAGAAGAGGCAGGTCTGGAGGGGATACGACCTATATTGGAGTAGATAGGTGAAAGTGGAGGACATGTTCTAAATTTCTCATTCTACACATTTGAAAATAACAAGTTTTTTATTTAAACATGTGAAGAAAACTACATTTTCTGCTTTATTCATATAGCTTACATTACATTACTCCTCTTAAAACTGACCTAAGAAAGAAGTCTTTGACTCTTCATTTTATTTGGAGAGTACATTTAACCATTTAACCTTCAGTATTATATTTGAGAAGCAATGTTGTAATAGTTACTTGCTTTACTTAAGGAGTTTCCTCATGCCAAACTCCTTTTGGCTTCACTTCACCCATTTTTGTTCTCTTGTGCCATGATGTCAGTTTTGATCTATACCTTCCTACCACCAGGCAGCTTTGCCTAAAGACATAATCCTAACCCTCTAATAATCATCAGCACATCAAAGCTTACCTTGATGGCTTAGCTGCAGAAGTCCACATTAGGCTGTATGTAACCTAACTTGAAAGAGATTTATAGTTTTCAATCAAGTTCTTAGGAATGCCATAATTATTGTAACCTCTTTTCCATACTTTGTGATGACACAATGCTGTCATTTACCAAATGTGACATTAAATATTACCAATTCTAAATTATCATAGTCCCCCACCATTGCTAAATCATGTCTTGGTTTTTTCAGTTCTCTCTTTTCCTCCATTTTAATTAATCTTTTTTACATTTTAAATATTGACTCACCAATTCATTATATTTTTAAAAGCATGACTTTTTTACTATCTAATCAAAATTTAAAGTATAGCAAAAGGAGAAAATAGCTTTTTCCTTTTGTGAAAGAGTTCAAGTTTAGAGATAATTTTTTTTAGCTTTATCTCTAATTGTCTAATTTTGTTTATTTCTGTCAGCTAAAATCCACTTTCTCTTATACCCCCCCCAACCAGCCCTATTGAGAACCCAAGAAAAATTAAATCCATTGCAGAAATGTGTAATCAGTCAAAACAACCTCCCAATTGACCATATAAAAAACAATAATAATAATTGTCTTATTCTGCTTCCTTCACCTCTTTATCAGGAAGTGGGCAGCATGTTTCACTATTACTCCTCAGGAACCATGGTTGGTCCTGAAGCTGATGAGATATTAGCACAAAAGTATTACATGTCATTTTGGTACTACCACTTGCTGAGTTGATGGAAACTCCCTCAGATTCCCATTCTTTGTGACCTCAAAGAGATAGAAATATTTTTATTCATCCTTAGAATTCGTTTTATATAGGACTGATCCCTCCCCTAATCTATCTTCCTGCAAGTTCCCCTTCTCACTTTTCCCTCCTATTTCCTTGTTGAGTGAAATATTTTATATACTCAAATGTTTATGTAGGTATTCTTTCTTTTAATCAGTTCAGATGAGAGTGAGGTCTACTCATCCCAGCTCCTTCCTCATTGTTTGTCTAGATGTCTACTTGCACACTCTGATCATATGAGATAATTTGCCCTAGCCATTTTGCCCTCCCTCCTTTCCCCCTCTCTTTCCATTCTTTTTCCTAGGATCAAGACATAACAGAACCACTCCCAGGCTTTGTCTAACTGGATTCCATCTATAACCCCCGAGGATTTGGGGCTTCGGAGAGAGTCCATGTCATCCCTCTATATTTGAATGTAAGCAGTTTATCTGTATTTGGTCCTTTATCTTTGTTCATTCTTGTTTACATTTTTTATGTTTCTCATCATTCTTGTGTTTGAACTTCAAAGTTTCTATGCAGCTCTGATCTTTTCATCCGAAATGGATGGAAGTCTTCCATTTCATAGAGGTCCCCCCACTCCCTCCGCTATATCATTAGGACTGAGAAATACTGAGAAAGTTATTCTTGGCCATAACCCAGCATGCTTTGCCTTCTGGAATATTGTATTCTAAGCTCTCAGGCCTTTGTTGCTCTGTGCTAAATCATGTGAGGTCCTGACTGTAACTCTTTGTTACTTGAACCTTTCTTTCTGGTTTCTTGCAGTGTTTTTTCCTTGACCTGGAAACACTGGGTTTTGGTTCCAACATTCCTGTGAGTTTTCATTCAGGGGTTTCTTTCTGGGAGGAACCAGTGCAGTGGATTCTTTCTATTTCCATTTTGTCCTCCAGTTCTAAGAGGCTTGGTCAGTTTCCTTTTAAGATTTCTTACAATAGAATGCCTAGGCTCCTTTTTCTTTCTTTTTTTAAAAACTCTGATAGTACAGTGATTCCTTTTCTTTCTCTCAACCTATTTTCTGGGGCAGTTGTTTTTTCTCTAAGAACTTTTGATATTCTTCCGTGGTTTTTTTAGTCTTTTGACTTTGTTTTAATATTTCTTGTTGCCTTACAACATCATTGGTTTCTGTTTGATCCATTCTAATTTTCAGAGTTTCTTGCTTGGGCAAGGTTTTATACCTTTGTTTCAAGCTATTAGTTCCCTTTCCAATTTTTTCTCTCATAGCTTTCATTTCTTTTCCACTCTTTTTCTCAAGCACTCTCATTCCATTTATAAAAAAAAAAAGTAATTGTAAATTATTAATTCATTTCTTCCAGGAATTCTAATTATTTGTGTCCAAGCTGTTTTTTTCTGAAGCTTTGCTTAAGAATGTTTTGGAATCATTCTTTCCTTTTGGGTTTATGTTTTGAGCTCATTTGCCATAATAGTGGGGTTCTTTTTTGTTATTTGTTTGCTCATTCTTCCAGCCTCCTTCTTGAATTTGTACTTAACATTAGGGCTAGGCTTTGGGATACTTCTAGAGGGAGGGTCTAGTCTGAATCTGTCGCTGCTTTCTTGAGTTATTGAATGTTATGTTATTTCAAATGTGGATCTGCAAGCTTTCTGTGCCTCTAGGGTGAACTGATCCAGAGCAAATTCTGCTGCCCTCTGGTCTAAACTCTGTAAGTTCCTGACCTGGGTTTAGGTCTGAGCAACAGCAGATTGCTGTTGGCCTCTGCTATCAACTAGCTGGGAAGTTTTGTTGGTTCAGAGTGGCAGAAGTATAGGCTCTCCTTTGGTGTGACTCCTGCCCTGGTTATTCATCTGCAGACTGAACTGGATGCTAGAGGTGAAACCCACCTCTGCCCCTGGAATCTGAATCGTACTGCTGCTGGCTTATGAACTGCCTCCTTTCTTACTGCACCACCCAGCACCTCTCTTCCAAGAAAACCTCCCTCTCCGGATCTGTGACCCAGAGCTGGGGAGTAGGCAACAAACTTGCCATTTTATACCTGTTCCTGTTACAGTGCCCCAGCATGGGCCTGATGGTGCCCGGTGTGGGTCTAGAACCTCCTCTTACCCTGGTACACAGCACTGAGTGCACCTAAGATGGCAATATATTTCTGGCCTGATCCGTTCCCAGTATCCACACATTTCCCCTTCTGTCTCGTTCTACTGAACTGGACTGGACATGTCTTACTGTGACTTTTTCTGCATTTCCAAATCAGGATTTGATTTGGTACATTTTCTAGATCTGTTTGGAGGAGGTTTTTTTGGTTTTTTGTTTTTTGTTTTTTTTTGGAAGAAAGCTCACAACAGTCCTCCCTACCGCTCCACCATCTTGGCCCTTTCTCTTTTATTTCCTCACCCTTAAAAATAAAGAGACTATTTCAGAGAAACCAAAGAAGACTTGTATGAGCTGCTTCAGAGTGAAGTGAGCAAAACCAAAAGAACAAGTTCTACTATAACGTCAACACTGTGAAAACTAACAATTCTGAAAGACTTGAGAACTTTGATCAACTCAGTGATCAATGGACTGCTAGTGAAGAATGCTAACCATCCCATGGCGGAGAAGCAATAGACCAAGATGCACAATGATGCACACATTATTGGACGTGGCTGATGTGGGGATTTATTTTGCTTTATGCTTTTTCTTTGGGAGGTTTTGTTATTTCTTTTTTTTTAAGTTGGGGAGTAAAGAAGAGTGGGGGAGAGAGAAAATTCTTTTTAAAAAAAATAGGTATGGCAAAATCATATCCTCTTTAGCTTTGGGGTTCCTATCTAAATGAGTTAACCTCAAAATTAAACTCAAAAGTGCTATATAAATACTGTGGTTAAATCATTCTTCATGTTCACTCTTGCTAGGCAATTTATAACCCTAAGAAGTTGCCTAGAGCACTGAAAGGTTAAGTGACTCCAGCCCCTTAATAGCCTTAACACAAATCTGCTATTCTTATAGTTTCCCCAGGTAAGCCTTTTCTACCTCCTGGCTATTGCCCCTAGGCAGCATCTGTCTTTATTCTTGGCTCTTTGGAAGAACAAGCCACTCCTTTTTCTGGCTCCTTTAAGAACTTTCCCTTCAATGTTCCAGCTATATGCTAATGGGCACATCTGTCTCAGGCTCTTTCCTAGAAAGTATAAAATGGGATGAATCTTGAAAACTTATGTCTTGATCTAGACTCATCCTCTCCAGTTCTACTTGAAGGAATTTTTCTAGCCACTTGAAAGCTTAACCTTCTGCCCTCCTTGTAAAATTGTCTTTTATATACTCCCTGACTCCTGGTTGAAATCTCTCTTCCTTCCCTTGGGAAGTCCAGCATGTCATCCCCCTAGGGACTCACGTGGTTTGTCAAGGTGCTAAATTTTAGGCCTATGACTGCACATAATGGGGCCTTGAACTGATTACTGTAATTTTTCATTGCCTTAATTTTCTGAGATAGTAGTCTTAAATGAATTGTCAATTAATTGTTATAATTTAAGTTATAGAAAATCTAAGTGTTACTGTAATGATGAAATTATTTTATAATATTAACCGCATCAGTGTTTGGGGTCATGAGGTTATTTCAATGCCTAATGCAGCATCCTGGAGCTACAATTTTGAAGCATAGCTTAGCGTTTCATAGATGTTGACTGTGATGATGTTAATCATTTGTACAATAATTTTCATCTTTAAAACATTTAAAAATAGTACTTACTCAGATAACAATGTTCCTTTGAGGGAAGTTTTCATTTGCTTTAAAAATGTTAAATACATCTTGTGTTGCAATGTATGTCATTAATTTGCAGACCTGAAGTCCTAATACTCAGTCATGAAACTAGAAATATTCACATTTTCATTGATAGTGTCAATATGATTCTGCTTCTGAAACCCTCATCATCTAATTAATATCAGTAAATGCTAACCCTTTCATTTATATCAGATTGCTTTTGTTCATATTACTAACAAAATTTCAAAATAGCCATACTGTTTTACATTATAGAAGTTGTATTTAAGATATAATTTTTATTGCACTTATCCCAAAGTTGCCACAAAATTTCTTGTTATGAACTTTGGCTTTTTTTATTTTAACTTACATTTGAATTTTAATATGTCTCAAGTATCAGATTTTTTTAAAAATCAGATGAGATCATCTTTGTGCTTTTATCACATTGTGATAGTAAAGATAAAAATAATTGTCACATACTGTGTATCAGTTTACTTTGTAGACTCTCTGATTGATCTGACAGTTGGCAGCAAGCATTTATAAAGAACTTACTATGTGCCAGGTTCTGTGCTTAGCACTTCGACTACAAAGAAAAAGTCTTCCTTTCCAGGAGTTCAACTTCTAATGGGAAGGATGTGTAAATAACTAGTTATATACAAGGTATATGTAGAGGGAAGGTGCTAACAATGAGGGAAGGAAAGAGAAAAAGACATTGCAGAAAATGGAATTTGAACTGAGTCTTGCAGGGAACCAGGGAAATCAGGAGAGAGAATCATCCTGGAATGGAGGACAGTAAGTGCAAAGGCCCAGAAAGTTAGAAATAAATGAAAGGTCCTCCATAAGGAATTGTAGGAATCCCAGTGTCAATAAATCATGGAGTACCTGGAGGGGAGTAAAGTGTAAGAAAACTGGAAAAGTAGGAAGGGGCTAGATTGTAAAGGACTTTAAATGATGAACAGGGGATTTTATATTTGATCCTGGTAGTAATAATCACTTGAGTTTATTGTGGGGAGGGGAGCTTGACATGATCAGACCTGTTCTTTAAGAAAAATCACTTTGCCAGCTGATTAGAGAATGTTTTAGATGCGAGGTAAATGTGAGGCAGGAAGATCAACCAGAAGGCTATTACAATAATTTAGACATGAGGTTATGAGGACCTGAACCAGACTGGTAACTGTGGGAGTGAAGAGAAGGGGACAAAATTTGCAATGGATTTATTACGTGAATGGAGCACAAAAGAGTCAGGGATGACACACAAGTTCTGAGATTTGGCAGTTGAGAGAATGGTGACACCCTCAACAGTAATAGAGAATTTGGGGAGAGGAGAGAATTTGGGGGAAAAAAATGAGTTCTGCTTTGGATATGTTGTGTTTGCAATACTTCTAGGACATCCAGTTCAAGATATCCAAAAAGATGTTTGTGAATTTAGAGTAGAGCTCAGGAAAGAGTTTAGGGCTTGATATAAAAGTCCTTTCTGTGTACAGAAATGATATTTGAAGCTATGGGAGCTGATGAGATAAGAATATGAGTACAGTTTAGAGCAGGGATTTTTAACTTCGAGACTATATATTTTGATAGCTATATTCCAGTACAATTGACTTTCTTGGTAATCCTGTGTACTTTCATTTAAGCTTTAAAAACATTATTCTTAGAAAGGATCCATAGGCTTCAGGAGATTGCCAAAGAGGTCCCATAATACAAAAAAGGTTATAAAATACTAGTACAGAGGGAGAAAAGGACCCTGGACAAAACCTTAGAAGGTATCCATGCTTAGTTGGGATAATCTAGATGAAGCTCTGGGAAGTGAGATTAAGAAAGAGTGGTGAGACAAGTTGGAGGAAAACCAAAAGAAGAAAGAGTGTCCAAAAGAGGGCTATCTGTAGTGTCAAAGGTTGCAGAGAGGTCGAGAAGGATGAAGTCAGTGAAATATGGGTCAGAGTACTCAGCTGAAAGATAAAAAGGCTTGGAATAGCTGCTGTGGTGAGTGGGAGAATGACTTAATTTAGGGAGGTTGCCTTTTTATAGTTAGGGCCCAGGTGAGATTCCATAGCAGAAATCTGTAGTACGTCCAGTTAGCATAGTTTTTGGTTTGGTTTTTTTTTACTTTCTCAAGCTTTATTTAGCAGCATATAAACAGTAACAAAGACACTGGATAATAGGAGTAATACAAGGTTGGAGTTTGATGAGGAAAGATTGGTGATAAAACAAAGTAGGGGAGAAGATTCTAGTTGAAATGATGTTGGACTGATTCACCAAAGGGTCGAGATATGGAAGAGGGGAAAGTGTAGCCAGTGTAAAATAGCCAAGGTATGAACTGAAGGGCAGAGGAATTGGAGGGTGCGTCAGGATAAAGAATATGGTTAAGCAAAATAAGGGTCATAAGGCAGAGAGAAAGATGGAATGGTAAAATACTATGGAATAAAGAGGAATTTCAGAGTTCATTAACATGAAAACAGAATATTTGTTAGTAATGGCAAATGAAGGGTATGACCATCTGTGTTACATGTAGATGGAACGAAGGAGGTGGGGAGAAGTGAGTAAACTCAGGAATTGGAAAGTGCCTCTGTTGAAGTCTCCTACTATGAAAGCAGGATTTGGGATAGAGAGAAATACTGTGATCCAGACACTGAACTGTTTGAGAAAGGAAGGAGTGCTGTGGCAGGGGAGAGGGGAATTGCTACATAACAGCCCCTGGGATCTGGATTGGGTGACAAGTTTGAATATCATGATCCTCAAAGGAAAAGTTGCTGAGTGATATTGGTAGAGAGAAAGTCCATAAGTGGAAACACGGAAGGAGTATTCTGACCCTTACCCCCACCCCATGATCAGTGGGTACCTGAATATAAAGCATCATCAGGAAGGAGCTAGGTCTTAGTAAGAGGCAGAAAATGGGAGGAGTGAGAAATGAAAAGGTTTATGATGAAAGTTAGTGTGTAAATTATGAGTTGGACATACCAGAAAGCACAACAAAAAGAATTGAGAGTGGACAGTTGAAAATGGGTAATGAGGTTTTGTATATAAACAGCCAGGGGTTCCGGATTCCTGGGATGGGAGAAGTATAATAGTGTGGGAGTATGTTAATGATTGAAGAATGAATCTAGGAAGTAATTAAACTTTTCAAAGTCTTCTCTTAAGGTCCAAATTTATGGTAGGTGGTGATGTTGTGTCCTATGAGGCCTTGGGAGACCCACTTCACAGGAGGCAGGAGTAGGTAGAGGTCCAGGTTCTGGAGAGTACAATCAGGAAGCAGAGGTCAAGAAATGGCATTGGGTTATGAGTGAGACCTGATGCAAGTCCGTCTGGAAACGTCCAAGAGCAGAGAGACTGGAAATCAGATGGCCTGCATCCAGGGAATATCTGCCACTTTTACAAGCAGAACAAAAATCAGTGAAAGAAAAACAGAAAAAGATAAACATGTCACTCAACAACTGAAACAGTAAATGGAAACTCAGGCAGATTCTCTGAGTTCCAGGCAGAGGGGTAGTAGAAGTACAATTACGAGATTATTTGAGACCCCTCAAAATAAAGATAAGAGCCAAAAGACAAAGCTTGCAAGTTAAATTGAGAATGATCAATCTCCTAGAAAAATATGAAGAAACAGATTTTGAATACTAAATACAAGAAAATGTTCTGGATATTGAAAAGAGAGTACATAGTACAGATCAATAGGCTCCATGAAACATCAGCAGATGTAACCGAAAGTTTTACCACCAAGAAATTTAGTTGTTGTGACAGAGACCCTTACACATGGCTAGCAAGAGGTAGATCACGTCAAAAAGCTTAGATTTGAATCACGTAGGATTTCTCACTCAGAGTGAGATACAGCAAAAGAAACTCAAATATGACATACTGCACAAGGAAGAGTCTACCCCCAAATTACCTCTCCAGCGAAACAGAACATATTCTTATATGAGAAAAACAAATGTTCTTTAATATACCATCAAACTTTCACAACTTCCTGGAGAACAACCACTACACCCTACTAATTCCAGCAGAACTTTTGATGTGCAAACTCGTTGCTAAGCAGAAATTTAACAAAGTAAGGACAACTTAAGAAAAAAGTTATTCATCAAGGATTAACCAAGAGCTCATTATTCTGTGCCATAGGGAGTAAAAAATTGCTATTGTCTCTTTGAAGATCCACTTTTTTTATAGGGCCGTTGAAGAAACAATGGCTAGGTAAAGAAAATAGCTTACAAAAGGGGAAGAAACAAAAGTGGTAGGTTAAGGATGGGGAGGGTGGGAGGAGAGGTGATCATGTAATTTCTGTTGTTCCCTGAATTGAGTATCAGAGAACAAACTAATGAAAAGCAGGAAAGAGTGATTCCTAAAACTTCACTGTCATTTAGACTAGATGAGAGTTTTAACAAGATATAATTAAAAGTATAGAAGTATAAAAGAATTCTAGGTTCTGTGCTTGATGTGGTATAGCTTGAGGAGGAAGATGTACTCAGTGTGTGTGTGTCTGTGTCTGCATATGTCCAAAATCCAAGATTATATTCATAGAAGCAAGTCAAGCTGTACTGTATCTTATGACAAAAAAGTAAGAAAATGGGAAAATTTAGAGAAAAAACAAATTTAATAATTATAACTTTGAATGTAAATCAATTGGATTCATCCATAAAAGAAAATTACAGAATGACTTAGAAAACTCAATTCAATAATACGTTACCTACTGGAAATGCACTTAAAACAACGCAACGTATATAGATTTAAAGTGAGGGAGTGGAATACAATTTATTATATGTTAAGTTCAACCTTCCCCTCTTACCTCCAAATAAAAGTTGTCATTATGTTCTAAAATAAGACTGAAGTAAAAATAGCACACACACACCCAAGAAAGATAAATAGAAAAACTAAATCTTATGTGTAAAGGCACTATAAATAAGGAAGCAGTAGAAATATTTCAGATGAATACACAAAATAGCATAGCAACTAAGTACTAGGTATTTAGGAAAGGAAAAGCAAAAAGATATTCAGTTGTTAATAAAAGACACTAACATTCCTCTTTCTAAGCTTTACAAATCTAATGGAAAGAAAAATAAGAATATTATAGACATGAATATAATATTGGGAAAGCTGGGCTTGACAAACATGAAGAATATTGATCATAAATCCTAGAAAATAGATTTATTTTTCAGGAAGAGGTGAGAATTTTGTGAAAATTGATCATAATATAAGGTATAGAGATTGTGTAAATAAATGAAGGTAGGCATAAATCTCAACATATTATTTGCAGGCCTTACGTGGACACACTAATAGAACTGAGATTTCATCATGTTGATACTCCATCTGATGGTACAGATCACAAACCACCCATGTTGTTCAGTATAATCCAATAAGCATATATTAAGCACCTCCTGTATGTAGGGCACTATGCTAGGTGCTAGGAATAGAAAGACAAAAGGAAAAATAATCTGCCTTCAAGTAGCTTACAGTCTACAATCCACACATATCACCTTTTCCATGTCTTCTCATGATAGAATAAAATAATAATATGAACACTGAAATTTAGATTAAATAAAAATAACCTAAATAAATGGGCTCCCAACACAAGTCATATTCATTTTAAAATATATTTGAAAGAATTATAACAGTGATACGTGTTACATTATGTTAGGTAGATAATTTATTAAATGTTTACTATGTGTCTGACACTTTGACAAGTGGAGGGGAAGCAAATACAAGTAAATAAACAATCCTGTCCCTCAAGGACCTTATAATCTTAAAGGAATGCAACATATAAAAGGAAGTTAGAAGGGTGGGGGGGAGGTTTGCCTGGGGAGGTGGTTGCTGCTTCCCTATGGTTCTAAGCAAGTGGCTGGAAGTAATGTAGAGACTACTCTTGACCACACTAAGGTCTGGACAGCTCCCAAGTCGTTGTTCCGTTATTATTTTTAGCTACATTAGGAGAAAAGAGAGGGGGAAAGAAAGGAAAGTAACACCATATGAAGTGAATACGGCAATGATAATTGACCACAAAGACTAGAAAGAATTATTTGATTCTTATTTTGAAAACTTTGTTGTTGATGATTTTTGGCCTTTTTTTTTTAAATTTATATTTGTGGTTTGGTTTGGTTTGTTTTTTGCTAAGGAAAATGTTGTATGAATTGGAAACAATTGTACCAAAATGACTCATGGGGAGGTGGAAAGGAGTTGGTTTGTTGTTTTTTTTTTTTTCCAATCCAATCTGTGATTTCATTGTTGTAGAAAAATGCTGGGGTTGAAACATATTCCACCAATGCAGATGAGCAGTGGATAATGTTATTATCCCCATTTTGCAGTTGAGGAAACCAGTGCTGAGAGAACTTAGGGGACTTATAAATTTGTATCAGTTACTTATACATCTTGGAAGTAAAACTTTTATCAGAAGAACTTGCAACTAAGATTTTCCTCCCCAAATAATTGTGTCCCTTTTAATCTTAGCTTTACTAGACTAGCTTGTGCAAAAACTTTTATTTTTATGTAATCAGATTGATCTGTTTTATGTTCTATCCCTATTTAGCCATCAACTTTTCTCCCATCTCTATATCTGATAGGTGATTTTTTCTGTTTCTTTCATTTTGTTTATGATGTGACCTTTTTAAGGGGTGGGGAACCTGTGACCTCAAATCCATATGTAGCCTTCTAGGTCCTCAAGTGCAGCCCTTTGACTGAGTGCAAACTTAACTGAACAAATCCCCTTAATAAAAGGAACCTAATTCTAGGTCATATACCCATTTGGAGCTTATTTTGATATAAGGTATGAGGTGTTGGTCTAAATTTAAATTCTTTTATCCTGCTGGCTAAATTTCCCAAAAGTTTCTGTCTGATGGTGACTCCTTCCTCAGTAGCATGGACTTTGTGTTTATTGACTGCCAGGCCATTAGATAATACATTTGTCTCTGTATGAGGTACATCTAATCTGCTCCACTGATCAATCTCTATATTTTTTTGAAGTAGCATAGATTGTTTTAATAATTACTGTTTTCCCACATAGTTTGAGATCTGGCACTCTTAGGCCTCTTTATTCCCATTTATTTTTATTATTTTTCTTGAGATTCTGACCTTTTCTATCTTCCACATGAATTTCCTTATTATTTTTTCTAGTTTTGTAAAGTAATACTTTGGTAATTTGGTTGTGCTATTGAATAAGTAAATTTCATTTAGTTAGCATTGTCATTTTATTATATTGGGTCATTCTACTCATGAACAATTTATTTTTCCGAATTATTTAAGTCTGACTTTATTTCTGTAAATAGTTTCTGTGTGTAGTTATATTTACATAATTTTTGTACATATCTTAGAAAATAGGCTCCCAAGTATTTTATGTACCCTGTAGCAATATTAAATTGAATTTCTTATTCTGTCTCTTCTTTATTGGTATTATATAGAAATGCTGATGATTTATGTGGATTATTTTACATCCTCCAATTTTGCTAGTTATTAATTGTTTAAATTAAAAATTTTAGTTGACTCTTTAAGGTTCCTTTAGTTCCTTTAAGGTTCCTTATGTATCATCCCATCATCCATAAAACCTCTACATGGAAGACAGAACCAAAACATTTATTCAAACAGCAGAAAGCCAAATCCATCATGCAACAGAGAAATCTATACACAATAACACTGCAGGGGCCAACACCCCCCCCCCCCAAGCCTTTCCCCTGCTAGGGCCTTCCCACAGGCAAACACTCAGAGCTTGCTTCTGGCTTCCTCTCTCTCCCTCACTTCTGACTCATCGCTCTGCTCCAGCTCTGCCCCTTCCTGTTCCATCTCTTCCAGTTCCACTCCTTCAGCAAACTCCTCCCACCACAGACTCACGTGATTTAAACTCATGTGACAGGCTTCCATGTGACTTAATCAGGTCACATAGGTCTGTTAATGAATGGGAAAAATCTTCCCCTTCCATTAAAATATACATTAATTCCATTAAAAATACATTAACAATACACTTACCTATGGTTATTTTCTCAATTCCTTTCTTTTATCTTCTATATCCAGCATTTCTAGTACTTTGCCAAAAAGTAATGGTGACAACGAACATCTGTGTGTCATCCATAAATTTATTGGAAAGGACTCTAATTTATCTCCATTAAAAATAATATTTATTTATTAATTCAGTGATATTGTTTTCAATTTTGTTTATTCTTTAATTTTCAGGGTTTCTGTTTTGGTATTTAATCAGAGGTTTTAAATATGTCAGTTTTCTAAGTATTTTAGTTGCACTTCCAATTTATTGGTCTCTTTTTTGTTTGATTTTATTGCTATAATATTTAAAGATACAAATTTTCCCTGAGGGACTGCTTTGACTGCATCATTAAAATTTATTGTTGTCATTATCATTAATGAAATTACCTTTAATTTCTTTGACCAACTTTTTTAAGATAAAATTTATTTCCAGTTTATTTTAATACTTTTTTTTTCAGAAGTCCTTGAACTTATGTAGTATTTTTGCATTTTGTTCAGTAAAGGATGCTATAATATTTCAGTTCTTCATTTTTTTACAAAGTTTTTATGTCCCAAGACCCAATAATTTTTGTAAAGGTGTCTTATACAACTGAGAAATATATACACGTTCCTTTCTTTTTCTATTCATTAATTTCCAGAGGACTCTCCTATATAATTTTTCTCAAATTTTTTTCAAGTCCTTACCTTCTTTGTTGATTTTTGTCCAGTTAGATTTATCTATGGATGATAGTGGTCAATTGAGGTCACTCATTATCCTAGTTTTATTGTCTGTTTCTTCTTGTAATTCATTTAATTTTTCCTTTAACTACCTAGAACTTTTTCATTGGGTGTATATATATGTATGTGTATATATATATATATATATATATATATATATATATATATATATATGTTAAGTATCAAATAAAAAAACAACTCACCTGAAAAATAAATCTAGGATAGAAAATTTAGCAATCATAGAATTATCTATGACAAAAAAAGAGCTAGAGTATCATATTTCAAAAAATTGTTAAAGAAAATTTCTCAGACATAGCAATAGTCATCCTCAGAATGAAAGAACAATATAAAAATAGAATATATCCAATAATGTCCTAGAAAAAGAAGACTCTCTGGAATATCATTAACAAAATCCAGACAAAATAAAAAATATTGCAAGCAATCAGAAAGGAAGAATTCCAATGTCAAGGAATCACAATCATGATCATACAAGATTCAGCAGATATCACATTAAAGGATCAAAGAGCATGGAATGAGATATTCCAAAAGGATCTAGAATTAAAAATAACTCATGTGGTAAAACTAAGGAACTTAGTTTTTCTTCCTTTACAAGGAAGAAAATGGACCTCTAATGAGATTTTCAAATATTTGTGATAGAAAAAAACTGGAACTAAAAAGAACTTTAAAATATAGATATGGACGTGAAGAGAAAACTGAAAAGTTGCTATAAATGGATGATCATAAGGGACTTTATAAGGATGAATGTTTATTTTTTAAATGGAGATAAGAAATATTTAAAACAGTCTTTTAGAATCTTATTATCTCAAGGGGTCATAAAATCAGTCAGGTAAGTCAAAAGACCTATAAATAGTTTTGTTATGTATTGAATATGATGTAAGAAAAAAAAGAAAAGAGGAAGGATAAATGAAGGGAAATTTTTTAATAGTTTCAAAATGTTTCAATAAGTGGCCTGATTGTTTCATATTAATAACCTCAAACTTGCTGTGTCTGGCACTGTGATAAATACTGGGAATATAAAAAGAGACACAACAAACAAACCATAGTCCCTGCCCTCAGTGAGCTCACGGTGTAATCACAACAAGCAACAAATATATACAGACAAACTATGTACAGGATAAATGGAAAAAAATTAAAAGATGAAAGGCACTAGAATTTAGAGACTGGGAAAAGCTTCCTGTGGAAGGGGAATTTTAGTTGGGACTTGAAGAAAGTCATTAGAGTCAGAAGGTGGAGTTGAGGAGGGAGAGCATTCCAGGCAAGGCAGAGAGCCAGAAAAAAATGCCCAGATCCAAGAGATGTAAGTGTCCTCTTTCTGAAACAGCAAGGAGACCAATGTCACTGAACTGACATGACAGGGAATAAGTTGTAAGGGAAAAAAAGTTTCTTTTCGAACTGTAAAGTGGCATTAGATTATGAAGGGCTTTGGATACTAGACAGAAGATTTTTTTTTTTATTTGATCCAGGAATTTGTAGGGAACCACTGGAGTTTTTCGTATAGAGGGTGACATGTATTCATGTATAGATGTATGACAGAAAGATTTTGCTTGTGTAGGTCAGAAGGTAAACTTAGATGTGGAAATTTGCTGATGTTTTTCTCAGTTACCTTTTTGGTATTAATAAGGTACAAGATTATTTCCCTGTGGCCTTGGTATCTTTCCCTCCTCCCAAAACCTGGAATATCAGCAGTCTCACAATTATGTCTCTTCCTACATGTATCATTCTATATCCACTTAATCCAATCTGGATACTTTCCCCTATTTTTGTTCTCTCTGGTGCCATTTATATTTCTCCTATAAGCATACCTTGAACATTGATGTTAGAGTCCAAGTAGGATGGCTTTGCTGTCCATAGAAAAAAGAAAAATTAGTCATAAGAATATTTACAAGTCTTCTCCATTTTTCTTGTTTGCTATCTTTCTTCAGTTTTCATACTTAAATGTCATCAGGATGACTTTGCTTAACTAGATGTTTTGCCAAACTTTCTTTAGATTGGTTTTGCCACACACTGCTCTCTGTTTCATGAAATGATACTGCTCAGGAGTCTGATTGTACACACAGAGAAAATTCCCATATCAATAACAAGTCTTTTCTTGTTTGTTGAAATATAATTGATTTCTTTTTATTTTGGATTGTTTGATTATTATTTTGAGATTATTTAGTTCTCACAGGTCTAGTGCTTATCAATTATTTTCTTGGAGAATTATTTTCATGATCTAAAGGTATGAGGCTTCCATGCCCTCTACAAGTCTTTGGTCTTTTCTTTCCTTTTTTTTCTGAACCATGATTTCCTATGTATTTCTCCTTGTCCTCAACTTTTCCAACCTTTGCACTGATGTAACAGTTATCAGAGTGTATGTGGCTTTAATTGGAGGATCTTGACAAGTTCTTTATAGAATGTTGCTACCTCTTTATCCTCACCAACTGATATTGGAGCATAAGATGCAATTTTTTTCAAGGTAGTCTTTCTGCAAATACTTACTATAAGTGTTATATTATGAAATGGCCATACAATCCATGAAATGTTTCTTATTGCCTTTGGATTTATTATAAAACCAACTTTGCCAAATTCTTTCTCTCCTTTCCAAAGAGTACCTGTGAGCCATTCTTCCATTTTCTTCCATTTCTGAAACTTTTTCCTTTCTTCTAGGTTATTTTTTTTTTGGCACCAAGAATAAAATGATTGATATGATTCAGTTCCTGCAGCAATATGTGCAATCATTAGTTATTTTGCAGTGATCTCCCATGTATCAAAAGTTACAATGAAATATATAAGCAGATTAGCACCCTCTGCCTCCTTTCTGCCCCTCTTCCACCATCACTGCAAAAGTACACTAGTGAGAAACATTATTTTCATATTTTTTATTTCAGATTGCCATTCACCACATAATCCAGCCTACTGGTGATAAACCTCTTGATATTTAGCTTTTCTTATCCTAGAAGACAGAAGAATTTTGTTGCTGGGGACATGCTCAAAACCTCTCCAGAATGGTAGAACCTATCAGAGCTTATACAGCATGGTCTCTGATAGCTTAGAGTCACCTCCATGCAGTGATGAGGACTGATTTAGTACTAGTTAATATGGTTAAGCTTATAATTTTCTTAATATTAAATCAACCCTAATGTTCATAGCATATTGCTACCTCTTTATCCTTAGCAACTGATATTGAGGCATAAGATGCAATTTTTTTTCAACATAACCTTTTTTTTTTCAAATCAGGAAGATTTATTACTCTGTCTATCAAAGTCCAAGGGGATACTTTATAGAAGAGACATACAATACAGGAATGATGTCATTATCAGATGCCATATTACCTTAGAAAGCAATAATTATGAAATCTCTCTGGTAATTAATAAAAAATAGGTAAATCATCAGAATATTTGAGATAAGCAAGACTTCAAGGTAGATACATGTATGTGTGTATATATATATACACATATGTATGTATGTATATATATATATATATGTATATGTGTGTGTGTGTGTTCATATCAGCTTATTGTTTGGTGAACCTAAGAATGAAAATTACTGGGGAAAGGAATTCATTATTTAACAATTACTGCTGGAAAAGTTAAATAGAATTTTGACAGAAAATAGATTTAGATAAACATCTTGCACTATACTGCATAATTCCAAAGGCACAAATAAAGTAACTATAAGAAGTCACACTATTTTTATTAAAAAAAAAAGTTACTGGTTATAGCTTTCACATCTAGGGAAGGAAGGAAGGAAGGAAGGAAGGAAGGAAGGAAGGAAGGAAGGAAGGAAGGAAGGAAGGAAGGAAGGGAAGGAAGGAAGGGAGGGAGGGAGGGAGGGAGGAAGGAAGGAAGGGAGGAAGGGAGGGAGGAAGGGAGGAAGGGAGGGAGGGAAGAAAGAAGGTAAGAAGGAAAGAATGAAGGAATTTTAACCAGCCATAATATAGATGAAATCATAGAAGACAAAATACCTACCTTAAATTATGTAGAAATAAAAGAATAAGAAGAAATGATAGACTGGAAAGTAATCTTTGCATAAATCATATTTGATATAATTCTGACATCATGCTTCTTTAGGCAATTGACATAAATCTATAAGATTAAGATCCATGCTCTAATTATATATGATCAAAAGATATGAAAAGTGTTTTCTAAAGAAGAAAAACATTCTCAACAACCATTTGAAAAAGCATCCAAAATTGATAATAATCAAAGAAATACAAATTAAAGCAACTCTGAAGGATCACCTTACACCAATCATATTGCCAAAGACGGTAAAAGATGGAAACATTCCATATTAGTGGGATCATTGGAAAACAGGCGTCCTAATTCACTGCTGGTAGAGATATGTATTTTGAAAAGCAAAATAGATTTATACAATAAAAATCACAAATTTCTTCAGACCCTTTGACTCAGTAAATCCACTACTGGGTTTATATCCTAAAAAGATATTTCTATGAAGAAAAGACATTTGTGTGACAGTACTTATAGCAGTACTATTTGTAAGTTGTGATTTGAAATAGGATAGAATAATAATTTGTAATAGAAAAAAATTGCTCCCACAGTGAGGGGAATGACTGAATAAATTGTGATATATGAGTGCAATGGAATATTACTGGACCATAAGAAGCACCAGCTATGAAGAATTCAAAGAAACTTAAGAAGTTTCCTGTGAAGTGATAAAAAAATAAAGAAATCAGATGACAAAGATGAATATAGGCACAGACACAATTTTAAATAGCAACAGAACTCAGATCCAGAGGTAGAACTTTCAGTACCACCCTCACATTCAACTATGTGTTGAAGGTCTGCAAAACAGTCTGTATTCATTGTTTCATGTAATCCTCACAACCCTTTGGGGTAGTTGCTACAAGTGTTATTATTTCCATTTAACAAAGGAGGAAACTGTAACTGAAAAGGTTAAGTGACTTGCCTGTGGTCAGATTGACAAGTGTCAGCGGCATTCAGCCTAAGTCTCTCCTGACTCCAAGTTTAGTGCCTCTCTGCTTTGCTGCAGCTAAAGCTGTCCTTTACTTTAAATAAAGTAATTATAAGAAGTCACACTTTTTTAAAATTAGAAGAAAATTGAAGGTTAGGTCTTCCACAATTGAGGAAGAGAAGAAGGAAGAAGGAAAGGAAGAAAAATAAAATAGACAATAAATTGCAAAAGAACATTTAGTGAATGTCGAATCATTTATTTAAATGTGATGTTTGGGGAGTACATTTTATAGCTTGGGTATTTTGTTATGTGTGTCTGCCTCATTAAAACAAACTTTATCAATTAAATTCATTGAATGTAATATTCTTTATTTCCTGGCTAAAATCCAGGCTTGTCAAGTATTTACTATATTCCAGGCCTAAATGCTTCTTAGAAGTAGGAGAAACAAGCCTATGCATATATATTTTACTGTGTGGACAAAAAAAGAAGACAAAATATGAAAGAGAAGACATGTTGTTGCTAGTAAAATTCCCCTTTCCTCAACCAGAAGTATATGTGCTTACAATTGCATATTTTATAATATAGTGTAGTATATAGGGGTGCTTTTTTCCTGTGAAACCTATATAGTTTTTCTTAGCTAATAGCCTCAGTATGAAAAGTGTATTCATTTGTGCAGAAGAAGTAGTTGGCAAACACATACTTACATGTCAGTTGATATGCATTCTAAGTTTATAACCTTTCTTCTGTTTACTCTATGTAATGTAATTTGATGTGACAGGGTGTAACACATCACAGAGATGACTGTCAGGTTAGGAATTTCAAAAAGTCTTTTAGGAAACAATGCTTAAAAAATGTAAGGATTTAAATCAATAGCCTTTAATAGATTTAATAATTTTTTTTAAAAGATTCCCACACATATCCCTCACCTGCTACCAACCAAAAAGTTCATATAGAATGCTTATGTAACTTTGTTTAGGGTGAAAAAAGGAAATATCAGCTGTGGCCTAAAGCAAATAGAGGAAGAGGAAAAGAAGAGTATCTGGACTGTGCCAAGTTCAGAGGTTCCACAGGTTTCCAAATATAGCTAGTCAAAGAGTGTTTATCCATCTGTTTGCTGATTAAACAAATCAAGGCTAGAGTTATGGTATATATGTTTTCCTAACCCTCTACTTTTCTAACCTTGAGAGAAGTGTTCCTGGGTCACCACAAGGTCTGGGGGTGAGGGAAGGGGTACTAAAGCTACTTCTCTTTCCATATCCAAGAATTCTGTTGGACTGGGTTCACTCCTAAGGGAACCTACCTTTTATAAGAAGGGTTAGGGTCACTATTTTCATACTCTTTGGTTCATTAAGCATGCATGTCCCTCCTCCAACCCCCAGCCCCACCTCAGGGATGTTTTACTTATTGGATCATGTCTCAAGAGCTCCCCAAAATGAAGAGGTGTCATAAGGTATTCAGTATGCAATATGAATCAGGTACAGTTCAAGTAATTTGTCCTACACAAAAAGAATATTAACCACAAGAAACTCATGACTATATATTTGAAAAAAAAAAAAAAACAAAACAAAACCTAATCTTGTAACTTCTCTTATGACTGTCATTGTAATATAGTCAGAGGCTCATAATTACAACGTCATTAGAATATAAAGCTGTTTACAAAGCTGTTAACTAGGTATTTTATATTTTGCCTCAACTCTGTACTGTCCAAATAATTCCCAGCACATGCCTGTTGATACAGTTGACAGACTTGGTTCAGTTCTCTTGTCAGGGAACATCACCCAGAATGCTGGGGTAGTTGCCAGAGACTCCTCCTCTGCTACCATTAGCTCTGACTCAAACCTCTGGGCTTCTCAAACTTACACAGTTATTTCCCATCTCAACACATGGTATTGAGATAAGTACTCATTTTGCCTAAGATAAGGAAAGAACAAAAACAAAAGTGGCAGCCTAAACCCCAAGTTTAGGCTTGCCTAGAAAAGATACATATAAACTGCCAGGTGCTCATGGCAGAATGAAGGCCAGAGTGGAAAATAGGGATGGTCCCTACTATCAAGATCCTACAAAAGGGAGCAACTCACTGGCTATGATGGCAAGCAAGGATGTGCTATCCAAAAGCTGGCAAAACTAAATAATCCTTCTCTCCCTCTCTCTCTTTCTCTCTCTCTCTCTCTCTCTCTCTCTCTCTCTCTCTCTCTCTCTCTCTCTCTCTCTCTCTCTCTCTCTCTCTCTCTCTCTCTCTCTCTCTCATACACACACACATGCACACACATACACACACACAGAAGCTTATAATGATCAAGACAATCAACTTTTGTTAAATACAGATGTTAGAGTCATAGAGAAGGTAAGTGCTTCATGCTCAGATACCATTTTTTTTTAATAAGTATGAACTGGTGATGCTATTACTGATTAGAATGCATAATAAAGTCAGGAATATAGAATAAAGGAACTTCTTACTGTGGCTATTAGTACTCGAATTCTTTTTCTCTGACTGCTTGCATTATTTGGGGGAGGATTTTGGCTATAATATTTCTGGGAATTTTTATTTGAGGTTTTCTTTAAATTGAATGGGAACAGAAAAGAATATACCTTTTTCTCAGCAACATATGACACCTCCAAAAATTAACTATATATTAGGGTATAAAAACCTAAAACTCAAATTTAGAAAGACAGAAATATTAAATGTTTGGAGTTTTCTTTCAGGAGGTAGTGGGTAGCTTCTTTCTATCTCAGTGGCTCCAGGAGATCTGGGCAATTTTCTTTTGATTTCTTGAGTTATGATGTCTAGGGTTGTTTTTTTTTTTTTTTGATCATGGCTTTCACCAAGATTCATAATTTTTTTTCTCCTCAATCTGTTTTCCAGGTCAGTTGTTTTTTTATCATAACTTACATTTTCTCCTATTTCTTTTTCAGTTTTTAGACTTTGTTTTAAGATTTATTGTTGTGTCATAGAATTATGATTTTTTATTTGATCAATTCTAAATTTCAGGGTGGGTTTTTTTATGTGTTATCTTGTATAGGTTGTGTACCTCTTACTCCAAGCTGTTAATCCTCTTTCCAGATTTTTCTTCTGTAGCTCCTATTTCTCCTCCCATGTTATTCCCTCAGTACTCTCATTTGGTTTTTAAAATTATTAGTTCTTTTTTTTTAACCCCTGATTCCTCTTTTCCAGGAACTCTGTTTGAATTTGTACCAGACTGTATTTTTTTCTTTGAGATTTTCTTTGTAGATGGTTTGGAGTCATTCTTATCATCTAGATTTTTTTTTGAGCATCCTTTTAACTCTTTATGGTGGAATTCTTTTTGTTTCATTGCATATTCTTCCAGCCAACATCCTGACTTTAGACTTGATATTAGGACCAAGCTGTGCACACTTCTGGGGAGAATGTCTGGGTTGAGCTTTTTTCCACTTGGGTCCTTGCTTTCTTGATATATTTAGTGTTGTATTATTCCAAAATCTCAGACAACTCAAGTCTTGAAACATGCAAGCTTGAGTGCTCCCAAAATGGTCTTATCCAGGGTCTAATGACTGCCCTCCTGGTCTGACCTCTGCAAGTTCCTGACCTGAGCTTGGATCTGTACAATACTCGTTAGTTTGTTCCTGGTTGGAATTTCCAGTAAACTGCTGCTAGACTAAGCCACTGTTAACCAGCTGGAAGCTCGGAAGGTTCAAAAGAACTATCAACTCCCCTTTAGTCTGGGATTCTTTCCCTGATTTTATTTCTCTGCAACTATCAGACTGGACTAGTAGCTGGAACTGAGACCCTCCTTCCACTCTTGGAGTCAGATTCACATAGCTCTTTGCTTCCCTTCAGTATATAGCACATGGGCATTCCTTACCCTGGAATGTCACCCCTAGGCAACCCCATGTTAGGGCAGAATCCTACCTACCTGCCTGCCCTTTGGTCTAAGTACTGATATCAAGGCAAAGAATGCCCATCTCTAAATCCCTGTTCATTTTCCTATGATCAAATTCGATAGCCAAAGATCCATCTAGGCCAATACACATTCTGTATCTACCACACACAAGTGGTCACCATTTCTATCAGGGTAGGAGAGGGCTCTCAGGGTTTCCACAGGAACCCAGTCTATCAGGGCCTCTAACATTTCAGCAGAAGTTCTAGAGAGAGAAATAGTTACAATTCATAATTCCAGAGACAGAACAAAAGTAATCTCTTTAAGCTGATACAACTCCCTCTATGACCATCATTCCCATTCAGGACTTCAGCAAATCAACCTGTGTTGTTTTATCCATATCCCCAATTCTGGAAAGGTCTCTGGGGTCCTGAAGAAGCTCAAGAACTGTCCTTTGTAATGTCTTCCTGTCCGGGTGCCCTTGTGCTCAAGAGTCTTAAAGAAGTCCAAATGGAACATTTCTTAAACCCAAATTATCCATTCAGCACAGTCTTAGGTAATTCCAAAATGACAGTCTTAACTGCCATTTAACTGACAGACATTAACTGCCAAAAATGCAAAGTTATATCATTTCACATTATTTAATTTCTTAATATATAATTCACAAAGATCAAGAACAATTTGATATCTTTCTCTAATTTATGAATGTTTGTGGCCCATTTATTTCCTAATCCCATTTGGGTAGCAGGGGCTCCTTCCCCATCCCCAACAGGACTTGAGGTATGAGGACGCAAATGTCATGGTAGATAACTGCCACGAATATCTGGACAGGGAGATGAATCTGATGTGCTGCTTTCTTCTCTGCTATTAAATTGTACTGTCATAATTTACTTTAAGAAAATTCAAATTAAATTCACCCTTTTGAAGGGAAAATTTTTCTCACCTTGAGTATCTGAGCTTTAATCTGCGATTTTCAAATGTTGATGTGATTGCAGTCTTTCAAAGGGCTTTGGGCATAAAACTGATTGATAAAATGTGGTTGTAGTTATTGGCATGCCTGTACAACAAAGCCCTGGAAAAGAATAACTGACAGGCTCGGGGTGCGTATCAGAGAAAACCTATGCTTGTGTCTGCTCCAGCAGCTTTATTAACCACACCCTACTTGTAAATTGTAAACTGTCATTCAAGGTAATACAGTGATATTTAAAATAAGCCAGCTCTGGATACCCCCAACTTCTTTTATGTTTTAATGCCTAAAGGTAAATTTAGAAAATGCTTCTTTGTTTTGCTTCATAAAAATACCTATTCAAAAAAAAAAGCTCAAACCTCAATAGTAAAAAGTAATTAAAATAATATTTCATACTATACTTTCACCAAAATTGTACATTATCACCATACAAATTTGTTAACTCATGATATCAGAACTTCATTGATGTTAAATTAGTTAAGGACAAAGACAATAATATTACATCACAGGATCATCTAAATAATTTTCTTTATGCAAGTGAAATTTATTCATTCAAAAATTTTTTAATGTTTTGTATTTTGGTTTTTACATATACTTCATGGCATGATGGATATAGAGCCAAGAAGAACTAAGTTCAAGTCCTCTCTCTGCCATATACTAGCTGTGTGAGTTTGGGCAAGTCACTTAAGGTCTCAATGTCCCTGGACAGTTCTCTTAGATGATTTTTTTAAATTCCAAGGTGGTGCCAATCTGTTTTGGTTGAAGGAGTTCCTTAACAAGAGCTACGTACAAATGAAATCGCAGGTCCAATTAAAACCACCTTCATAGTTTACCAATATGTATTGTATGAAAAGGCTTCTAAATACCAAATATTGTACTGGAGACTGTTGTAATCTTACTTTTTAAGAACTACAATAAGATCTTGTTTCTATACGTAAAACGACTGCTTCGATAACTCAGTATTTCAAGAGATTTTCGACTTCATCAACATGTAAGATACTCCTTACACTTCTGCCGAAGATGTCCCTTTTACCCTTATGTAGATGAATTTATAAATTACTATGGCCAAAAATAATTCATCATGTTACGAACATGTTGCATTTTATGAAAGAAATATCTAATTCTATACACTCTGAATCCCAAATTGACATGTAGTATGTATGTATATATGTGTATATATATATATATACATACACACATATATAGTTAAATGGCATGTATGTAACTCATACTTCTAAACAAATCTTGCCCTGAGAAATGATAAGTGATATAAAGTACACTACTTTCTGAAGCATAATGTATTTATAGCTGGAGGATTTTTTGAATTTCAAATGGGTTTTAACATGACCATTTTTAGCTTTATAAAGCTTTTAATGGCATAGATTTCAATAACATAATAGTCTCACTTAGCTTTTCATGAGATTAGATCTTTAAAGATTTCAGTCTGTTGAAAATGAATTATCAAATTAAATCTGGTCAGTGCTTAAACTTTGAGTTGAAGTGTATTTGGTGTACTCACTACCTCAGTGATGAGAAATTGTGCTTCTAATTTTTCTTTTCTGGACCAATCTATGAAGGCAGCCTTAAGGGACACAGATGTTCTAGTCTTTCCCTAAGGTTTCAATTGTGGGGTCCCTGAATATCTCTCCTACTTGGACAAAAATAACCAATGACTGTCTGATGAAACCAGTTTATCTGACAAGCAAGAAAATTTAAACACCCGTAGGTTTTAGATATTTAAGCTCAAACCAGTTCTGAAGTAACAAGAAAGAGAAAGCAAACAGTTCAGATTTCAATCACTTTTCAGCTAAACACATCAATGCACTGGTCCATTAATTATTTGGCCCTATGCAACTTGACACATTAGTCTGTCCATTGGCAGCTGTGAGGTGAGAAAGTATGAGGAATTTTTTTAAAGATGTTTTAGATGTCCTAACATATATAGAGAGAGATAGATATGTATGTACATATATATACACATATATTAGCATAAAGTATTTTCTTAATTTCAATGTGTAGCTAATTTATAAATGATCATGGAAAACTATACTCATATTTAAGCAAACAACTTGTTACTTTGCTCTGTGTTTGAACTATTTAATATGAAAATTTGAAAGGTCATTCATATGTTACTTTTAAGCCATGTTTCCAATGAAATAATGTAACTGTAGAAATCAGATTTCATTTGAAATATCCTGCCCTTTGCTGAACAAATAAAATACTTTTAAAGAGCATTAGTTTTTTTAATGTTATGACTCTCTTATTTCTGAAAGTCATGGGAAAAACATACCACCAAGATACTGAATTTGTTTTCTGAGCTGTCTTTAAAAATCTTGATAGCTATATAAAAAGTCATTAATGATGAAAGAATAAATAACTAAATGGAGGTAATGAAAAATCATACCATAAAACATATTCTAGGGTATTTATTATATGTGTTATAGATATCAGACTTAATAATATATATCTTTAAATTATGACTCCAGAACAGTCATAATTTAAGTGAGTAATAATTATATATATTAAGTCTTAAATATATCTTTGTAAAATTTATTAAAATTCTTTGTGGATAAAATATCTGGCAAGGAGAAATACCATTTTCTTTATAGAACATATGCAGCACTTTAAAACTATTTGTCCTAGTTAGGGCCTTTGAAGCGTGAAGAATAAAGTTCAAAATATCAAAAGTATATATACCAACAGCTGTGTTATGTGTTATGTATTTTAAGGTATAGCCTATTTCTCTTATTTTTCATCAGGTTTTGTTTTAATCCTATTTCTCAGCATTTTTGTATTTTTATGAGGTCTTCCATGTATAAAAATAGTTTTTTTTTAACGAGAGTAGTTGCAAATTTATCAAGGTCAACATGAGTTCATTAAGATAATTTTACCCTTGAGGCAAAATATATATATAATGCAATTCACCAAGTTATATAATTTTAACTTAATTTTTTAATTAAAGATATCCCTGAAAATTACTAGAGGAAGTCACATTACTTTGCTAACTGGTTTAAATATAAATTCATATTATCTAATATCAACTGGGGCTACACTGATACATAGTAACCCTTTTATTCTTTGACAGATTCTCCTTCATGTGTCCCCAGAGTACCTATTCCAAGCCTTCTCCTCTTTCCTCAAACCCCTTACTTTAAATCCAGTTCCTGTCTCTGAGCAAATGACTTAATATTCTATTTCTAAAAAAACCCGAGACCTTATCTCCTCTATTCCACAGCTCATATCTTCTGACCTTCTCTTCTTTTGCTCTGGTCTTTGAGAAAGAGGTGGCCCTTCTCCTTGGCAAGATTAAATCCTTCACTGTTCTTTTATTTCCTTTTCCTCCTGTATCCTCCAGCAATTCACCAACTCAATCTTTCTCCCTATCACTCTCCTCATTAGTCTCTCCCTACCCACTGGCTTCTTCAAAGCTCAAGTCTCCCCAGCCTTAAAACTTTGACTTGAATTTGTCATCCCTTCCTAGTCCATCACTCCTGTCTTTTCCTGCCCAGCTCTTAAAGAAAGCATTCCACATTTTATGCCTTGACTTTTCACCACCTCACCCTTTGACATCAGCTTTCTCATCTCTTGAGGATGCACGTTAGATCCTGACCAACTTTCACAGAATTGGAGGGGACCTCAAAGGCCTACTGGTCCAACATCGTGTGTGAAGAAAAGCCCTAAGCCCAATGAGGCACAACCTATTACCACTCATTCTATTCACGGAAAGCTCTAATTGTTAGAAAGATTTTTTTTTCATCAAGCCTAAATTTGCTTCTGTGCAGCTATGCACTCATTTCTCCTAGTTATGTCACCAAGAGACAATAGAAGAAAATAAACTCCTCTTCTAAGAGAAGGTCCTTTGGATACATGTCAAATCTCCAATCTTTTCTTCAAGATAAATTATCCTCAGTTCCTTTACCCAGTCTTTGTATAGCATAACCTCACCTCCATAGAATCCCTGGCTTTATTCAAAGCATAGCTCAGGGAGTTGCTACCACCTGCCACCTCCTATATGAGATCTTTCCTGGTCCTCCCTAATCCCTTACCCCCACTAATTCTCTCTTGAAATTCTTTAGTTTGAATTTTGTGTTGGTGTATATTTGTACAGGATGTTCCAAAAGTCTCAGCGCAAATTTAAAAGCTATTAAAGCTTATTAAACAGATGGTTTGTGAGCACTTAGGGAATTAGTGATCCTTAGGAGCCAGAGTGCTAAGAACTAGAACAAGGTGTGCCCGTGCTTTGCAAACATATAAGCTTAAAACTTCAATGAGACTTTTGGGGCAGCCTGTATAAGAAACAACAAAGCGTAATTTGGAAAAGTAAGGTCTGGGCCCAAGTTCTGCCTTTTCTGTATTAGCTATGTAACCTCATTGAACAGTCACTTACCTTTTGCTCAGTGCCTCAGGCCACTCTAGGACTACAAGTTGACATGAGTTGCTAAATCACACTGGTGGAAGGAGTTTTCTATACTAACATCATAGATCCAGACTCCCTGCCCCACCCCCCAAAATAGTACCATAGTACCATTTCACCATAGGAATATAAGACCCTTGAGATCCAATGACAGTTTCATTTTTGTCTTTGAACCCCCTACACTTAGCACAGTATCTTCCACATGCTCAGGTTTGTTGATTTGAATAATGTGAAGAGCCTTCACCATGCCTATTGACCTCTACTGGATTCTTGTAGGCTATCATAAAGTTGTAGAATCTTCCTAGTTAGAAGGGACCACAAAGACCTTCCATTCCAGCCTCTTGAACAAGCATCTTCTCTATAGTAGACCCAGTAAGCATCTTCTCTATAATAGACCAACAACTTGGCTCTTTCAGCCTTTATTTGAAAATCTCTAGGGAAGGAGAACTCAGCACCTTCAGAAGTAGCCCATTACACTTTTAAGAGCATTTTTTTAGATTTTTCTTCCTTACCTTGAGCCTGAATTTGTCTCTTTGCCATTTGAGTCAAGACCTTTGACGCCAAACAGAACAGAACAGATAGCCCCACACTTCAAACACAGTAAGATAAATAGCATTTCATCCTCCCCACCCCTAAATCTTTTCTTCAGGCTAAACATCTCCAGTTTAACCAACCCTTATTTGGCTAAAGGCACTAAAGGTCCTTTACCAACTTGATTGCCTTCCTCTGTATGCTTCGTAAAATATGATACCTGAAAATATTCCTGTTTGCGAACTGGCCGGAGAGAGCAGAAATCCCCAACTTTGTCTTTGTTTCTGTTCTCTCTTCTGAGAAGAATGGTCTTTGAATTTGGAAAGATAGAGCCAAAAGAGTCAGTAAAAAGTTGAAAGCCAATATTAATTGAGAAATTGGTAAAAGAGCATCCAGCTGCCCTTACTATGTTTACCTTTGTCAAGGCCCCGACAAAACAAATCCTGGAGAATTGAAAAAACTGAGAGATGTGATAGATTAACTGTTACCTGTGATCTTTGAGAGACTGTGGGGAACAGGAAAGGCACCATGGGACTGAAGAAGGGCTGATGACCTGACTTTCCAAAGGGAAAGATACAGGCTGGTCAGTTTAACATATTCCTGGCAAAGTTCTCCAACAAATTATTATAGACATGGTTGATGAGCAATTATTTAATTTCACTAACATATGGTAAGTGCCTACTGTGTGCAAGGTGCTACGTCAGGAATTAGAGATACAAATACAGATGGAATATTTCCTCCTCTCAAGAAATGCACATCTCCTTCCCCATAGTAGGTGTTCAGTAAGTTCTTGTTGATCGATTGGGGTCATAGAAGGAATTGTCTGGGCACGGGGGACAACCTGTGCCAAGGCATGGAGTCTTAGGATGGAAATTGCCAGATGACCCCCAACCGGAAGGCAAAAGGACAATACAGCAGAGGATGAGGTGGGTTGTGTCATGGAAGTAACATGAGCTGGATGGACGGATCTCGTGGAGGATAGAAGGGCTTGCTGTACCATGGTCCATGGGGTCATAACAGGTCAGGACTAAACATAAGCAGAAAGTAAACATAACTAAGCCATAACAGAACTAAGCAACCATAAAATTTCACTTCTTTCTTCCTTATTTTTTTCTTCATGTATTCCTTTCTCTTCATTTTTCTGTCCTCGTCCTAAAAATGGAATAAAACCACTCCCAATCTCTATTTTTCTGTTTAATTTCTTCTATGTCCCCTGCAATTAGAATTTTTAGGGGACATTTGTCTCTTCTCCCTTTAGTAAATATACATTACCATGTACCTTGTGCCTGTATCCTAAGGACCGCTGAACACCAGCTGAGGTGCAGCCGAAATTTTACATATGTTTTGTCTTCTGTTATTAGAATGTGAGCTCCTTGAGAGCAGGTATTATGTCAATTTTCCATTTTTATAACTAACACTTAGCATCACATTTTATATACGTGGTAAGTAATTAATAAGTGTTTTATTAATATTCACTCATCATTTATCCCCTTCTGATTATTCAAGTGTATCTATCTTTCTAGTTTTTCTTGATACTTCTGTTTGCAATTCAAAGTTTTTATTCAGCTTCAGTCTTTTTTTTCCTGACTGTGAAACTTAGTCCTTATCTCTATTGATGCATTTTGTTTTACATTATATACACTTAAAGATTATTCTTACTTCATAAGAGGTCTCTTGGATAAAGCAAAATAATTAAGTAAAACTAATAATACTAATACTACTAAAATACTACTAAATAAAAATACTAAAAATACTAATAATGACATTATCTGAAAGGACATGCAACATTTTGCATCTATAGCACATCTGCTTTTCTTTTGGTTTTTTTTTAATTTACAAAAATCTGTTTTCTTTCCCTTCTAATCCCTATCTCAGTAAAAAAAAAAAAAAGAAAGAAAGAAAAACAAATTTATCGTAACAAATATGCATGATCAAGCAAAACAAATTCCTTCAGTGGCTGTATGCATACATATTCATATATGTATATGTATTATGTATGTAAAAACACATACGACTCATTCTGCACCCTAAATCTATCACCTCTTTGTAATGGATAACATATTTCATCTTTAGTCCTCTTGAATCATGAATGGTTGTTATATTAAAACTATATTATATATTAATAATTATATATTAATTATATATAATGCAATATGTAATAATATAATATAATTATATATTAATAATAGTTTTTGCAGATTTCAAAGTTGTTTGTTTTTATAGTGTTTTCACTGTATAAGTTGTTCTCATGGTTCTGCTTGTTTCATTCATCAGTCTATAAAACTCCTCAAAATTGTTCATTTGCATAATATTTATGCTATACTGTAGCAAATTCTGCTGTATACTACCACTGTATGAAAGAGAGAAAATACTCTATATTCTGTACTAAAGCAGAAACCTGTACTCTATATTCTGCACTAAAATAGAAACTTTGCATCAATTCGTATCTTTCCATGTCTTTTTACAATCATTTTCTTCTTACATCACATTCGTGTACCACAACTAATTCAGCCATTCCTCAATTCTTACACATCCTCTTACTGTACAAGGGTTTTTTTGTCTTTGTATCTCATTTTTTAATCATGAATATTTGAAATTTCTCTCTTCCATTAAAGTTGCATTTTTCCCTGGTAGGATTACACTCAGTCTTATACAGTAAATTATTTTTGGTCCTTAGCTTTATCTTTGCCCTTCAAAATATCATATACCAAGATTTTCATTCCTTTATAGTAATTTTTATCAAGTCTTTTAAGATTCAGACTGATTCTTTGGTGCTTAAATTCTTTATTTCTGTCTCCTGGTGACATTTTTTTTTCCCTTTGACTTGGAAGCTCTGGATTTTGGCTCTGGTATTCCTGAGAGTTTTCATTTTGAGGTTTCTTTCAGGAAGTGACTGGTGGGTTCTTCCTACTTCTACTTCACCTTTGAGTTCTGTTAAATCTGGACAATTTTTATGATTTCTTGAAATAATGTTATTCAGGATTTGTTTGGGTCATGATTTCCAGGGAGATTGATGATTCTTAAATTAGCTCTCTTTGACCTATTTTCTAGGTTAGTTGTTTTTGATGATAGATACCTACATTTCTATTTTTTCAGTCTTTTAATTTTTTTCTACAATTCTTGTCTCAAGGCATCGTCTACTTTATTTTTCAGAAATCTACTCTTTGGGTAAGATTTCTAACTTTCTCTCTTAAGTTATTCATATTCCTTCCATTTTTTTTTTCCTCCAGAGTTCTTTTCAGGTTTTTTAAACTCGTTCTTCATTTCTTCACGATATTCTCATGGAATTTGGGGCCATACCATTTTTAACCTGAGATTCTGCTTATACTTAAGGAAATACTCTTCTCTGGGTTTACTTCTTAGACATCTCATGACCCATATTTCTTCAAAGTATTCGTTGTCTTCTTCTATTTACCAGTATTTCTAGTCCTGTGTCCTGATTTAAGATATTGTTCCAGGGAAAGGATCCAGCTTCTCCCTACTCTTAGTAGGAGGTGGTGAGGCCTTATTTGGACTTGACAGCTGAGTGTAGGATAAGTTAGAATGGGAGAGACCTGCGTCGGGGAGAACAATTAGAAGGCAATTGCAGATAGGAGAGGTATTCTTAAGCAATTACTTACTGCTTACAGGAATAATATAATTATAATAATTACAGCATATATAGAATAGAGAAGCGGTCAAATAGTATTTGTCTCAGATTTCTTGGATACAAGTTTGGTATCCAAAATATATAGACAACTGACTTGTGTATACATATGATGTTCATCTATGTATATGTGTGTGAGTAATATGTGTGCCCAGTAGATAAGAGGCCAAAGGATATGATTAAACAGTTCTCAAATGAAGAATTGCAAACTCTTATCAGCCATTGGAAAGAATACTCCAAATCACTAAAAAAAAAAAGAAAGAAAGAAAGAAAGAAAAAAGAAAAGAAAAGAAAGAAACGGACAGCAAAACTACCTAGAAAATTTTCCAAAGGTAACAGAATGTGGGAATGGTCAATGTTAGAGGAGGTGTGCAAAAATAGGCACACTAGTGCATTGTTGGTGGAGCTATGAATCAGTACATCCATTTTGGAAAACAATTTAGGATTATGCAAATAAAATAACTCAATAACCCATACTGTTTGATCCAGGGATTCCACTACTATGTATACACTCCATAATGTTTGGGGACTTTCAACTCCCTTGACATTTTGTGAATATCACTAGAGTACATGATCTGTCCAGGCATTATCCCTTCTTATTTCATAATCAGGTCATGTCCTTTACTAATCATACATGTCTCTGATTGACATCCTTATACTAGTTCTCTGCTGGTAACATGTTCTAGCCTCTCCACTGCTCTTCCGTTGACCCACAACTTTGATTCTTCACACTTGTAGTATTTCAGGACTCAAAGCCCAACTACATTACCAAAGGAATTAGTGTAGGCTCTCCTCTCTGTAATATTCCCGTAACCAAACAGAAGACTCCCTGACACAATGTTATCTATAAAGCAGTCATATTAAATGAGGCAATTATTGTAAAGCACATAGCACCATGCCTAGCATATAGTAAGAGATATATGTGTATCATTATTATCATTATCATGATACATTATGTATCATTATGCATAACCCTATGCATTTGCATTTAACCATTCTTTTGATTTATTTCTGCACAACACATTTTCAAAATTATTATCATGAAGATACATGGTGGATTTTTCTCTAAAAGTTTCATAATAACCAAAATAATCAAGTGGGAAGCCCTGAGGACCAGAGTTGGAAACTCTTGGCCCTACAGTTCATGGACTGCCTAGTTTCTGTCAGAGACTTTAATTTTTGTCTGATTTACCCACGCCTTAATACAGTGCCTAGGGCATAACAGGCTTTAACAAATGCGTATTGATTGACTGATTGGTTTACATACTCCTTGGCAATAGCAAAAACCTGTGGGGAGAGTTCCTCTTCCTGAAGGTCTGTGCTTAGCTGGAAGCTATGTTACCATATTACCATAGTGGCTCTGATGGAGTGCTTGGACCCCAATTCTAAAATCACATTTCTCTCTAGTCTCAAAACACTATCCCAGGCAGTTTCTCCCCAGCTCAAGGACAGCCTGCCCTAGATCAGTCTTGCCAGCTGCATCTATAGATTTTATTAGATTGGACCAGCTATGTACTGGGTAAACTGTCCATGCACTAGGTCATAATGACATTCACTACTCTCTGACCAATCATATGTACCCTAGACTTAGACATACATATACTCCCTTACATCTATCTTGTCTAAGAAGACATAGATGAGAGCAGCCTGGGTATTACTTAGTTAGTCCTGACTGTTACTTGACTTAATGATGTTTCAGGGCTAAAACCACACCTCCCTGTAGCCCCACCTTGGGCTATTTCCCAATGAACTCTGGGTAAAATACCTGCACAGTAGATTCTGAAAGTGCATGTTCCTTTAAGAACTAACCACTCCTTAACCACTACTCATCACACTTGGCACGTTTTACTATAGAATATCCTCTATTGTTGTTGTTGTGTTTGTCCTTCGTTCTCCAAGATGACCATGACATCAAGATGATGACATGACTTGCACTTGACTTTGATTTGAGTGAGGGAGGGCTGTGCAAGGTCACCAACCTCACTTTCTTCTCGAGTCATCTTGATCTAGTGGCCTGTTATTCCTCAGGAGGACTGGAGATGGCCCAGGATGCAATGGGAGACCCTGGCCCAAAGTTGCAGGCTCTCTAAGAACTCTTGCCTGCTGAAAAGCATGATAAATCTTTACTACCTTGACCTCAAGAATACTTGAATCTGTGAATTCATTCCAGGGGATCTTCCCTTGGAACTCCAGTCTTGATGGGGTCTAACTGCACCCCTTGCAATCCTTATCAGCTCCTGTTCTCCATTTTTTTTAAAGAGGCAGCAGGGTTTATTCCTCATAGATTTAGAGGTAGGTGGGGATATCAGAAGCCATCATATCTCTCCGCTTCACTTGACAGATTAGAAATCCGAGCTTCAGAAAATGATTTAGCAAATAAAATGTTGAGCATAGTGTCAGGAAGAGCTGGGTTCACATTCTACCTCTGACACTACCTGAATAACTATGGGCAAGTCAGGTAATCTCTCTCAGCCTCGGTTTCCTGACATGTAAAGGGAGGATGATAACACTTGTCGTATTTGCTTCACAAGGTTATCATGAGGTTGAAATGAGAAGTATGAAAATTACCTTGCAGACTTTAAAGTGCTGTAGAAATGTCAATTATTATTTCAGTAACTTCTGCGTTGAGGAAATCACTAGCTAAGCAGTTCTGTAAATATAAAAGAATTCACAAATATTTTCTCCACCTAGACTGCAAATATAATAAAACAGTGGATTGGAAGGCTCATTGGAGGTACATCACAGCCTGGACCACATCCTACTTATCCTGTGCTAAATTCTGGATAGAATACATAAAATATAGATATGCAAGGGACTGTGTGAACACTGGAGGAAAGAAAGCTAACATTTTCTTCCCACTCTGCTGTATTCAAGCAGAATAGAACCCATTCTATTCAAGCAGGAGGAGAATGAATATCATTTTACTAGTCATGTGATTCACATGGTGTTATTTTGTCTGTCTTTTCTGAAAAAGAATATTTGAAACCTTTGTAGACATTTAAAATCACCTTAAACATTGTGATTAAAAGGAAAAGAACTTCTCTCATCTATGTATTGGTTAGTGCCAGGGTGGGGAACCTGTGACCTTAAGGTCACACCTGAGGACCTAGAGGGCCATATGTGGCCTAAAGGCTGCAGGTTGCCCACCCCTGGGTTAGTTCGTAACAGGCAACTGACATTCTCAAGGCACTAAACATTTTAAAAATTAAATTTATTAATAGGGATTATATATTGTATTTTTTCTTCATGAAAAAACGTCCCACAGTTTCACTTTAATGTTTAATTTTATATTTTGGTCTTTGATTTTACATATAAGAACTATATAACATGGTCTAGTAGAAGGAACACAGGATTGGGAGCTGGACTTTACATGCTTTCTGCTATTTACCCCTGTAAATGTGACCTTGGATAAATCATTTAATTTCTTTGGGTTTTAGTTTCATCACCCATAAAGAAGAGGTTGGACTTTCCACCTTTAAATTCTATTATCTTATATTGTTTCTGAGTAGTTAACTTTATGTATATATCATATCCCCTTCCTAGATGCTAACCTTTGTGAAGGCAGAAATAATGTCTTATCTGAGGTTTACATCTCCCCCAGCACGTAATACAGTTTTCTTTATGCACCAGTAAGTCCTTAAATAAAATATCATGTCCCCCTTACTAGTACAGTGGAGAAAAGTTAAAATAATCTTTTCTCTCCTCCAAACCATTCAGCTATCACCATAATTCAACTACTTCCCCTTTGAGGTTCTTGCCCAGTGGTTATACTCTGTCTCTGTCACTGTTCCAAAAAGCAGGACCTTCTCCCACCTCCCTAAGTGATTGGTCTTCCTCTAAAACCCCAATACTACCATTATCCTCAGTAGTTCTTATATTTCATAGTCAACTCATTGGAAGGCCAAGCAGCCTAGTTTGGCCAGAATGTAACATCCAACAAAACTTGACTGTTCATGGGATTTTTGTATTCATCTGATCCTTCAAACACTCTGACCTTTAATCAGTCTTCTCAGATCCTGTGATGTGCGCCTCATCTATTTCAGCCTCCTAAAGACAAGGTCATCACGTGAAACTTTTCCACTGACAAGATCCTGAACTCTAAAATTCCCCTGTCATCATGGTCAATATCTCCTATTACCTCATTCCAGTGGAACCTGTTTTTAATCCTCATTGTAACCTCTGGCACCTCCATTACCCTTCCCTGTATCCTTATCCCAGCATCCATATTCTGAGTTTATTTCTGTCTCTTCAGTCTTGATCCTATAATCAAACATTTCAGTGATGCACTTTCTTCTGCCTCTTCATCTTGTTTCCCTTATTCTTCCACTGTTCCCACTCTGCTAATATTCAACTACGGATAGCCTCCACCATCTGCCTTCTTTAAAAGGTCCAGGGTCTCATATTGCATCCTGGGTCATCTCCAATTATCCTGATAAATTTCTGGGCACTAGACCCAGATGGCTCTGGAGGAGAAAGTGATGCTGGTGACCTTGCACTGCCCTCCCTCTCCCAAATCAAAGGCACTGCAAGTCATGTCATCATCTCCCTGACGTCATAGTCCTCTTCAAAAATGAAGGACAAGCAGCAACATCAACTTCCAAATATGAAGTCACAAAATCCTGTAGATTGTGTCAAATATAGTCATCTAAGACAGCTAAGCCCTCACTGCTGCAGGGCAATCCTTTTATTCAGATCTGATTGACTCTCTATCACGTTTTCTACAACTATAATATATGTTAATGTAATTCATATGTGCTATATTTTTTATTATATAGTTAATATGATATTATAATTAATAAATATTACCTACTATGTTAGGTTCTAGGGCCACAAAGATAAAAATGGAACAAAGAAACAACATGCACACAGATAAATATATACAAAGTAATTGGAGGAGTTGGGAGCTCAAGAAAGGCCTCGTGTAGGACACTGAAGTGGTACCAGAGTGGAGCCTTCATGCCAGCCAAGGATTTGAAGGGGAAGGAGGGCGAACATTCTCATGATAGAGAACAGCTTGTGCAAAATCGTGGGGACAGGAAATGGAAAGTTATGCACAAGGGAACAGTGAGTGGGCCAGTTTGGTTGGAATGTAATATGCATGTGTGGGAATAACATAAAACCAGTCTAGACATATCCGTTGGAGCCAAGCTATGAAGGGTTTCAGTGCCCATCAGAGGAGTGGGAATTTTATCCTAAAAGTAATAGTGAGATGCTCAGGCAGGAGAATGGGATGATCAGACCTGTACTTTAGGAATGTAAATTTTGAAGCTGTGCAGAGCATGGATTGGAGACAGAGAAGCCCAGGAATAGCCGAAGAGGCTAATTCAACTCAAAGCTAGAACTGCAGCTAGGTGGCACAGTGAGTAGAGTGGCCAGCCTGGAGTCAGGAAGACCCATCTTCCTGAGTTCATGTCTGGCCTCATTCACTAGCTATGTGACCCTGGGCAAGTCACTTAACCCTGTTTGCCTCAGTTTCCATATCTGTCAGATGAGCTGGGGAAGTAAATGACAAAGCATGCCAGTATCTTTGCCAAGAAAGTCCCCCAAGACTGAAACGACTGAACAACAAAAACCTTCTGAGAGTCTGACTTGCAGAAGGGGCGACATGAGTAGACAGAAGGGGGTAGATAGGGTAATTGTTGTGGGGACAGAATCAACAAAGAATGGCAACTTACTGGAATTGGGGGAAAGAGAAGAGTAGGAAGATTCTGATCTGGGGCTCTGGGAGTATTAAAATGATGGTGGTGCCCTTGATGGAAATAAAGAAACTAGGAAGAAGGGTGGGCTTAGGGGAGAAATAGTGAGTTCTCTTTTGGACATGTTGAGTTTTAAAAACTTGCAGGACATAGTCAATAGTCAATAAACGTTTATTAAACATTCATTATGTGCTAGGCACTGTGCTAATACAAATACATCTAGGTAGAAATGTCCAAAAGACACTTGATGATGCAGTGCCGGAGCTCAGGAAAAGGATGAGGATTGATACGTTCAACTGAGAGTCATCAGAATGGAGATCCCAACTGAAGTTTGGAGAGCTGATGATATGACTGAATATAAAGACAGAAGAGAAGGTCAGATGAAGACACCTGTGGCCAAGAGGCAGGACCTGGATGATTATGCAGTAAAGGAAACTGCAAAGAAGTCATCAGATATGTAAAAGGAAAACCAATCCAAGAGGATGAAGTAATCCTCCTCCTTGCCAAGGATAAACCCTCCACTGGAATCTCTGATCTCATTAACTCCTATCTTCTCTTGAGTCTTGCTCCATCAATCATCCATTCCATCTTTTCTCCACTGGCTCCTTCATCTCTGACCATAAAAATATTCATATCCCACCTACCTTCAAAAAATACATTTCCCTTAACTGTGTTATGCCCTCAAGAGACTACGCTGTTTTCTTGTCTTCCCCTTCACTGCTCAACTTCTAGGAAGAGAGTTATCTACACTTACTGCCCTACCTATCTCACTACCCACTCACTCCTCAACCCCTTGGAATCTAGTTTCTGGCTCCTACCACTTTATTTAAACTGTTCTCTCCAAAGTTAACTATGACCTCTTAACTGACAAATCCAATGACCTTTTCTTATTTCTTATCTGCCATTACATTTCTCCTGCAATTATCTTCCTGGGTGCTCTCTCCTTTGACTTCATGATATTGTTTGCTGGTTGGCTCTCCTGCTTGTCAAGTTAACAAGAATCCGTTAAATGCATACTATGTGCCAAGGACAGTGGGGCCACAAAAAAAGGCAAAAATACAATCCTTGCCCTTGTTCATGGGGGAGACAATTTGTAGGAACATACAAGATATATACAGCAAAGATGGAGGACAGTCTGAGAGGGAAAGGCATTAGCAGATGGAGAGATCAATCAGTCAGTCAATAAACCTTTGAGCTGATTCTCGAAGGAGATGAAGCAAACTGAGAGCTGGAGGGGAGGAGGTGGAGCATTCCAGGCTTGGGGCATATCCAGGATAAAGTCATGGAGATGGGAAATTAAAAGGGTGGAATATTCAGGGAACTATAAATACACCAGTAACACTGAAACATAAAGCACATGGAGGAATATAAAGTATAAGAAATCTGGAAAGGCAGGAAAAGGCCATGTTGAATTTTAAATAGTATCTTTTGCTGGTTCAGCTTTTCCCCACCCCGTAAGTGTGGGCATCAATCTACATTTCATTCTGAGCTGTCTCCTCCTGCTCCATTCGTAAGCTTGGTGAGCTTGGATATACCCATGGTTTTGAATGTCCCTTCTGTGAGGAAAATTCCTAAAACTATATATCTGGAACCTCTAGCCAAGATGGCTACACGAACAGCCCAAATCACCTAGCTCCCCCAAACCAACTGCGGCAAAAGTCTAAAATTTCACCAGACCAAATAATGATCAAGAAGTCCAACGAGGGTCACTCACTTAACCCCGGAACTGTATAAAGAGTCACCTGAAAACATTCTGGCATCAGAAAAGGGGGACTTCAACAAAGCTGTGGTCTCCAAAGGCAGGCAGCTGAGGACGTTAGAAAGCTCTGGATGAACTATTGAAATTGAGGGAGTAGCACCAATCAGAGCAGCATTGCAAGACCTGGGCCAGGACAACTCAGACCCATAGGCTCCAAGGTCAGCAGGCCCTGTGCTGTGATCCATCGCTCTGGTCCTCAAAGATCCAGGTGCCTCACCCCAGGAGTAGAGTTCTATTTTTTTTCCATTCATATTTCCACCATCCCAGTTCAGTGCTAGAAGTCCTGAGGCTGCAATGGGATGTATAACCAAGCCCAAGGATCCTTAGGTTACATCAGTAGGTCAGGTGATAGTGCCACATGTCTGAACTACACAGAGACAAGGTAAGAACTAGAGGATCTTGGGATACAGTGGTAGGGAAATGGTAGGCCTAGTATAATTCCCATCTCATCTACATGAGTTGTTAACCAGCCCAGATGGATTCTGGGCAGCCTGGAGCCTGGGAGGAGAAGTAGGGAAAAGTTGTGCCATAGAGCCTAATATCCATTTGGTGTGAAATCAAAACTATTAGAAATATTCATCCCAAAAAACATTTTCCATGGATTTTGAATGTATTCTTATAACTCCTGATCTCCAGCTTCTCATTTTCTTAGCCACCTGACTAATTGTAACTAAATAAATTGGGCTAGTAGTCATTTTGGTTCTTGTACATTTGTCATTGAGTTAGTTTGGACTTTTTGCTCCCTTTATTAATACACTAAAATTAAGTCTTTGTGAGAATCTAAATGAGAGGAGACATGGAGTAGATAGAAGACCAAAACTATAATCAAATCCTGCTTCTGGCACATACTATTTCTATAACTTTGGGCAAATAAGTTACTAAACCTTTCAATGCCACCGGCAACTAAAACTCTAAATTACAGGTGAGTCACGATTCATGTTGGAGGGACAAGCGTTCTCACTAGAAGTTCCTTACACTGAGGAAATCATAGCATCATAAGTGTAGAAACTGAAAGGACCTTTTAGGTCATCTGGTCTAACCCCCTCATTTGGTATGTAAAGGTTGCCTGACTCCTTTGGGTCAAAACAACTGCAGCAAATATGGCTTCTGCAAATATTTCCTGTTTGTCTTTCTTAGTTGGGTTACCTTGAAAGAAGGAATGTTTGCTTTTTGTCCTTGGCAATCCCATAATTCAAAACTGGTGGGAAAGACCTAATGATAATTTATATTCTTCACCAATTTGTTTTAAAAGAAGCATTGTGCAAACCTTAAAGTACTCATTATAAGTTATTATTAATAGTATGGGGAAAAATTGGAGGGATTGGAGGGAGGTAAATTTCAACATGATCGTGCAAATTCCCTCTTGATATATTTACAAACATAGGTTGTGGAAATAAAGAAGTGAATCAGTTTCTTCCCCCCAGAATTGTAGAATTACTGTGTTCGTGTTCATAGTTTTGGACTTTAATAACAATGTCTTCACAGTCCCAAATTTCTATGCTCAGACAACAAAACTTCTCTTAATGGTAATCATGCTTTTTCATTTATGCTTCTGTACATTTTTGTAAGCATAATCATTACAATAATAAAAACTGCCTATTGAATTGTTTTTTTAAAGCCCTGAAGCTCTTTGGAAAGAATTTTAAAAATATTTTATACTCAATTTACATATTGAATATTTCTTTCTCAGAATTTATTGCAGAATCAGGACCTTTCTAATGTTCATGATTTATATGTGTCAGGTAATTCAATATGCTGCTCTACAAGATAAGAAGGCTAGAGCAGAGTCACTGAGGGAAAGGAAAGAAAATTCAAACATCTAGTTCTTGTCTGTGTTAGAAAAAAACAAATTTTAAATAATCGACACACTGCACCTCTGATTTATTTTTTAAATATCTTGCTCCTCTAGTTTAATCATCTTGATTCCAAATGAGAAAATGTTTCATAATTTTTAACAATTGTCTTCCCAAGTTATCCATATTATAACTTTATGTATATTACCAAAGACATAAAATTTAGAGTCTCATAAATTTGTAAAACTTGATGTTTTTGGAACTTCTGAAATACTAACTAACTGAAATTAAGACCGAGCAAATATTTTATCCAAATATTCTATAATTTTTTAAAGTCTGTGGTTACATGGAAGCTTCTCTAGCCATTGATTAATTTAGTCAATTGCAGTATTTGCATAGAATAAAATTTTTGGGTAGATGGCCCACTGGAAAACATTGCTTCAACAAAGGAACAAATTCTGGAAATTTTTTCACAATTTTATACGTTAAGAATTTTTTTGTTAATCCCTGAAATATTCAATTAAACTATGCTAACCTAAGTCTAAGAATAACAAAAGTCAAACAAAAGAGGACTAATGATTCAAGATTTCTAATGCATTCACTGGAAATTGACAACAGTTGAAATGTAATAGCTCTGATGGATTACGTTTTCCCATCTTAAATCATTTTAACAGAACTCCTGGGGCCACTGGATGGAGGGGACACGCTAAATGAAGCTTTTGTTGGCCTGTCTCTCACACCTGAAAGTGAAGAATCATTTCCAGATAGTCTTCCTCCCTCTGGTTCAAGCTACAGACATATCTCACAACAAACAGCCTTGACTCACTCTCCGAACAGGTGAGAAATAGGAGGTGATTGGTATGGTTATATTATTGAAAGCTTTTAAAGCAAAGATTCTTAACTATTTCTTTTGTGTGTGTCATGGGCCTCTTTGGAAGCCTCGTGAATCCTGTGTACCTTTTTCTCAGAATAATGGTATTAAGCAATTGAAAGAAATGCTAAATTTCAGTTAGAGATAAATGAAAATAAAGAGATCATTTTTTTCCCACCCAAGTTGATGGTTGCTTTGGGGATTTGTGAACTCCAGGTTAAGAAGTGTCATTCAGACAACAAGCTTTTATCAAGTGTCCCAGGTATTATAAGTGCTGAGAATACGAAGAAAGACAAAAATAGTTACTACTATTAAGGAACTCATATTCTACTGGGGAAGAAAACCTATTAATGATTAAGTACATACAGGATGATCTGGAGAAGGAAATGGTGAACCCATCCAGTATCTTTGCCATGAAAACTCCAAACAGGGTCATGAAGAGTTAGACACTACTGAAACGACTGACCAGCAACAGCATGTGGAATGTATCCAGACTAGATGAAAGAAAGGTCATATCAGAGAGGATGACACTGAAGCCTTCTGAGGAAAAACTTCCTGCAGAAGAGGAAACTTAAGCTTAATTTCCCTGCAGGAAACTAGGGGAACTAAAAGACAGAGGTGAGGGGTCAGAACACTGGACTTATGGGGGATGGCCAGTGCAAAGGCACAGTGATAGGTTAGAAGTGCTGCTAGTAGGCCCATGTAGCTAGACCATAGAGTGCAATGAGCAGGATAAGGGTTGAGTAGACTAGAAAGGTAGCAGATGGTCAAGTCTGGAAGATTTCTACATTCCAAATAAACTCATTTATGCTTGATAATCAGGCGTGACTAGTGCTCATTGAGTAGAGAGGTGACACCATCAAACCTACACTTGGGAAAAATCAGCAGCTGGGAGTAGGGAGAGACTTGAGGCAAGAAGATCAGTTAGAAGGCTATTGCAGGAGTCCAGGAGAGACATGGTGAGGGTCTGGTCTAGAGTCGTGGCTATGTGAGTAGAAAGAAGATGACATATGAGAGAGCTGTTGCGAAAGTGGCAAGTTTCGGCAACTGATTTGATATGGAGAGTGAATAAGAGTGAGAGGGTGAGGATGACCCCAAGGGTGCAACCCAAGCATTCTATTTTGGCTGTTTTAATATTGCTAATTGCTAAGCATAAGTTTACCGAGAGTACACATATCATCATATCTGTGTATGATAATTTTCCTCTAAGACCAAGAAGAGGTAGAATAGGGTCAAGATGGGAAGAGGAAAGATGAGAACAAAAGTGTTCAGGTATAATGATAACACAAGACAAATTAAAGTTGATTATTGTGACATATTTTGTTCTGGTCCTTTTTAATTCTAAGTCTTAAGATCATTAGCTTTCCTAATTATTCATTTACTCTGTATATTTTGATTATGTTAATTATGTTATATGTTATGTTAATATGATCATGTTTGATGATGTTATAAGGTGACTTGGTAGTTATTATCTTGGAAGGATTAAGGAGCAACTTTCCCACCATAGCCAATAGTAAGATCTGAAGTTTAAGATAATGTCTACCGGATGTAATAGCTTGGACTCTTGTGAAAAAAATGTATAACTGCCAACTGGGCAGAGGCATGAGAACATAATGCTGCTAATTTGATAATACCTTGAAAGGGCTTGGGAAAAATATGTGTGCATAGATACCTATATTGATGTATTTCTACATACACATATACACATTCTCATTTTTTCCATTTCTCCTGTGTTCTAATCAACAAAAAATTCATTTATAAAATATCACATAAAGAATGACAGGCAATGTGGCAAAGGGCAGAGAAGGCTACTCTTGAAGTCAAGACCCGGATTCAAGTCCCACCTCGGATGAATATCACTGTATGACCCTGAACAGTCACCCCACCTCTCAGTCCCCAAGCAGCTCTCTGAGACTGTAAGTTTTAGAGCAGGTGCTGGCTTGCTTTGTTAGAGGGAATTTCTTCACGGTGAGTTCACTATACCAATAAAATCTGTCAGGTCCACCCCACCCCCCACTTCACTTCAAAAAAAAAAAATCAAAAGACAAGAAGAAACATAAAGCGTTTGTGAACTATACAGAGGAAGAAAATTCAGTTGACTGTCACAAAGTTAACAGAAATAAATAAGTAAATAAACAAGGTAAATGCTTAGATAATACTTTTTTTTCCATCTTGAGGACCAAGTGACCACAAAATACCAAAAACAAAATCCAGACTAAGAAAGAGAAAAGAGAGGGAGAGATAAAAAGGAGGGAAGAAGGAAAGAAAGAAAAAGGAGGGTGAGGGAGGGGTGGAAGGGAGAGAGAGAGAAAAGAGGATGGGAGAGAAAAAGATGAAAAAGAAACCTGACATGGTAGTAACCAACATAGTAATTGATATGACGGTCTAATAATACTAATTCACATTTACATAGTGTCGTAAGGTTTGCAAAGCCCTTCATCTGATCCTCACAACAGCCCTAGGAAGTAGGTGCAGTTATTAATACCATTTGACAAATGAGGAAACTGAGGCTGAGGGGTTAAGTCATTTGCCCAGGGTCACCCAGCTGGAAAAGTGTCTGAAAACAGGATTTGAACCTGATTCACAGCACCCCCAGCTGTCATCTCTTTCTTTGACAGTATCAGTAGCTTTCCCTTTTCTGTGGTTGGTTATGTGTGAGCCAGGTGTTTCCTCACCACTACCATGGTAAGATAGTGCAGGTATTATCCACATCATTTTCCAGATGAGGCAGCCAAAGCATCCCTCTGCCTCACAAGGGGAAGTGATTTGCCTCAAACCCCTTCCCACTGTTACACAAGACCTCCCTGCAAAATAAAACCATACCCAGAGACCACTAAGACAGAGTAGCCATGGGAGAGGATTTTGACACGAATCATTTTTAACAGTATTTCCTTAAGTGAGCTCTGGGCTCAGCACCTTCCCAGACGCCTCTGGGCAGTGCAGGGGCCACCCCAGAAGACATCAAGCTGCCATAGCTCCCCCCAAACTAAAAAAGACCAAACTCAGGCCTGGCCACAGACAGACTGTGGTCAGAGGACCAGCCCAGCCCTCTGCTCCTATTTGCTACTTAATATTAAGTAGAAATAGCTTTCATTTGTGGAGCAGTTTAAGGTCACCAGGCTGTGTCTGTGTGAAATCTCACCTGGCCCCACAGCCACCCTGCGACAGGGCAGCACCAACCATGAGGGAACTGGAAGGGGACCTCCACAGCCCTCCACCCTCACCTACAACATGCCAGACTGACTGTTTCTCAAGCCTTTGCTTGAAGACCTCTGCTGAAGAGGAACTCCCTCCCTCCTCAGGCAATGCATTCCACTTTAGGAGAGCTCTGATCGTTAGTTTTCCCTGACATCAAGTCTAAATGGGCCTCTCTGCATCTTCCACCCATTGGGCCTGGTTCTGCCCTCTGGGGCCAAACAGAACAAGTCTAATCCCTCTTGCATATGACAGCCTTTCAAATGTTTGAAAATATCGTTCATGTCTTCTTGTTTAATGTCTCTCCAAACTTATTTAATAGGTTCATCACCGGAAGCTTGGCTGCTGGCTGCTGGAATTTGTTTTCAGCCAATAGCAAGTCATGTAGACCATATATCACCAGATGAGTGGCCATCTAAATCACTGGCGAGAAATATCACTAATCCTTTTAGTGTCACTTGGCTTTTAATAGCTAATAATAGGAAATAAATAATGACACTAGTATGGTCCTAGTAGCAATATACTATTTTTGAGCCATTATACAAACTGTTCTGAGGAGTTTATTAGTTGGAAGAATTTACAAACTATAATTTTAAAGGGATTCTAGGAAAAGCCAAATGCTTGTAAAGCAGAAGACAAAAATATAAATTTGGGAATAGTGTATCTGTTGGAAAAAAGATCAAACATTGAGAGAATTGTTGTAATTTCCAAAAGTTGCTGATAAAGCTAAAGGCCTCATTCACCATCATTAAAATTGTTTAAAATACATGTTGCTTGATTTCTTTTAGTCCTGGGCCTATGGGATATGTTGAGTTCCATGGCCTCACTGGATGACCCCTGGAAGTCTTCAGGACTTACAGCTTAAAATGCAGAGTCCTGGTTAACATTTGCTGGTTATATTGTGATTTCAAAATACTCTGACCTACATTTGTCACTTGCAGTCAGAAGGATGCTGGTCGTTGGGCAATCTTACCTGATGACAGGGGATTGAGCTTCATGGGGAAGAATCTAGACATGGCTCTGAGGTCAGGTATGCAAAATGTGGTCCACCTTTCACATCCATCTTAGACATACTTGGTGTCCTGGCTTCCATCAAGTGCCAACCAAAGTTGTTTTCTGTAAAAACCCTTTTTGAATCCCCCTGAATGCTAGGTTCTTTCCTTTGTTGATAAATCTCTAGTTTATTTTATATATCTACATATAATTACATATACATATATGTACACATACATACATACACATATGATACACATATATTATATGTGGGTGTATATATATGTGTGTGTGTGTATATATATATATAATTCATACAGTTTTCCCTTATTATCTCCTTCCATTAGATAGTGAGCTCCTTGAGGGCAAGGACTGTCTCTTGCCTTTGTATCACCAGCATTTAACATAATAACCACTTAATAAATTTGAGTTGACTAACTAACCAGCTTCTCAGCAGAACATAGGAGACCCAGTAGAGGATCATGCAAACCTCGTGGGAAAACATAAACAAAGCACACTAGCTCCTGACCACCGTGTTATCACCCACATGGCTTATGGAATATTGCCAAGGTGATACAAGGTTTCTGAAACCTTTACCTGATGAGGCTTCCACTTTCTCTCACCTAAAGACTGATGTAGTTAGCCCTGAAGGCATGCAAAGCTGGTGTAAACAGTTGCTACTTCCTTCTTCTCAGCCTAGGTAGAGCCCCTCATTCATCCCGGGGCAGTAGCCTTTTGTCCTAAGATCCTGAATCACAACATTATCTCCTTTAATAATCACAGCTGCTCTGGGAGATGGGTCATATACGTGTCATTATTCTCACCTCTTTCTCTTTATCAATGCCTAGTAATGAAAAGGTAAATTTTTAATAAGTGTAGGACATAGACTACCTGCATTGGACCTGAAGTCACAAAAGACTGAGGTTCTGATTCTTTCTCTGATACTTAGTAGCTTTGTGACCATGGACAAGTCGCTTAACTTCTTTGAGACTCAATTTTCTTATCCAAAAATGTAGATATAGGATCTGTAGTGCCTGCCTTCTATGTGAAATTATGTAGACAAAGCACCTGAAAGGGCTGTATAAATGGCAGATTTTATTAGATATAACTCTGAAAAGTTATATTTACAAATGAGGAAGTAGAATCATAGTTTTAGGTGGGGTAGCTATGATAGGATAATGAAAAAGCAAGCTGAATGTGGAATCAGAAGCTCCATCAAGCCATAAATATTTATTAAGCACCTACTATGGGCCAGGTACTGAAAATGTCCAAATTCTGCTCCTCATTATCTGTGTGACTTGTCTCACTCTGCTCATCTGCACAATAGGAAGGAGAATATTCTCACCACCTCCCTCTCAGAATTATCATAAGGATGAAGGTGTCAGGCCTGGAGTCAGGAAGACCTCTCTAAGATCAGATTGGACCTCAGACACTTACTAGCTGTGTGACCCTGGTCCTTGCCTCAGTTTCGTCATCTGTAAAATGAGCTGGAGGAAGAAATGTATAACCACTCCAAGATCTTTTCCAAGAAAACCCAAATGGAATCAGGAAGAGTCAGACGACTGAAATGACTGAACAGCAGCAAGGAGAGCTCATTGATTTGACGGTCTGTGGACCATCGTACAGTAAAACTTTACTAATCTGGATTAATAGAAGCAAATAACAATATGAATGAGTGAATACATGAATTGGTTGGTTGGATGGTTGGTTAGCTGTTGTCCTTCAATCTAGAAGAGGACCCAAATGACATCACTGTGATAAAGTGAAGTTTCCATGTGTATGACTGCGGCTGATCAGACCAAAATGAGCTTGAAATGCTCTGCCACAGGCTGGGCACAGATAGTTCATGTGAACAATATATGAATTATCCTAGCGTTGGAGATGTAAAGGACCTTACAAACTATCTAGAACAACCTTCTTACTTTACTGATGAAGGAAGCGAGGATGGTGAAGTGACTGGTCAGAGGGGACAGAGGCAGGACCTGAAGAAAGTCTTCCGACTCCTACCCCAGCAGACTTGGAGAGCATCCTATCTACCACCCTTATTTTCATGAGGAAATCCAAACCTAAATCCTTCTGTACATCAGTCCAGCCATTTGGTCAAGACCCTGGATCCCGTTCAGCCCCAATGCCAAGTTCCTTTACGTCAGGGATTCTGAACCTGGGGTCCACAAACTCGTTCTTTTTTAAAATTATTGGTAACTCTATTTCAATATTATTAGTTTCTTTGGTTTCCAATGTACTTTATTTTATATATTTAAAGACATCCTGAGAAAGGGTCCAGAGGCATCATCAGACTGGCACCAAAGGGAGCTATCACACAAGAAATGTTACAAATCTCTGATCTGTAGAGTTTGGGGTCTTACAGTTCAGTTATAAATGTATTTCCTTTCTTCTTTTTCCCCTCATTCCCAGGTGAATTCTTGTGAGTTTAAAGTAAGTGCCCAATATCCAATTAAAATGGTTTGGAAGGAGAGAAGGTTTGGTTCCCGAACGCCAAGGCTCCATCTTTAATCAATGATTTGTACTAGAACTTAACACTTTTCCAATGTTCTGTCCCTCTGAGGATTGTTAACTACCACCCCTCCCCAGCCCACTCCCATCCTGCACTCCCCACTCCCACCTCTACTCCAAGGTAGGTAACATAGATAGCTAGGGAGACAATGTCTGAATTCATTGGAGAGGTGTCAATTCTAGCTAGACTTTAAACAAGAGGTTCTAGAATTCTTCAAAAGGAAAGAACTGCCTCCTCTTCTCGTTTTCCTTTCATAATGTCACTGGATACTTTTCTTCCCCTATTCAATCTCCCCAAACATCTTACCAGTGCCTCAGAAAGGGTTAATTCACATTTCTCCTCCAAAAGCCAGGTGCCCCCTGCTGGCCAATTTCAATTTGCTCCCCAGGACTTTGGCATTAGCATTCCAGCCAAGCTACAGGTTCTGCTTTGCAGAATGGAGTTGCCCACTAGCCACAAATTTCAGGGATTTGTCAGGTCTCCACATCTCAAGTCTGACCAATCAACCCAACCTAGCCTACCCATGTACACCATGACACCTTCTGTTCCCCCTGTATTTTCAGTTTCCTACAAAGACTAATTTTAAGTTTCTGAAGTCCAAATTTTGACTGCCCAGTTGTTTCACTAAAGAAGTGATGATTTTGTATAACCACCTCGGACTTGTCAGTCTGCAAGGATGTTGAAATTACCTTATAGGTACAAAAAATGTGCAAATTCTAAACTGAAGCAAAGACTATATTTTTAACTATGCAACAGAATAAACAAAACCTTTAAGTAAATTTAGACCTAAAGCAAATGTTGACTTATAACTATATTTAAACTTACTTTGTTGATTAAAAAGGAAAGGTAAATTTAAAAATACCTTTTTCTGATTTCATTTTCTGTTGTAAATAAAACAAACAGATCAGAGAAAAACTTATACAAAGAAGCAGTAGTAGAAGGGAAAAATCATGGGGTAAGAAAGGGAGAGTATAAAAATGTGAGGAATTATACCATGCTCAAATGAGTCTATATTCTAACTGATTTGCATGTACCCTCAAATGCCCAAATGGATCAATACACTCATTAATTTGGATGTGCTCTTCAGTGATACCAGTTTAAACCCATCCATATCTTCCTATCTGTCTTATGTGATTCATATCTACCTCCTCATAAGTCAGCCACAAGAAATCCACCCAGCATGCTGGCAGCTTCCATCATGTCCACTTGACATGATGAGGATAGCAGTAGAACACTGGTTGTCTCTCTGTCCTTGACGTGGGACAGGCTCATCTTTTTTTTTCTTCTGTCATACATGCTCTCTTACTACTATACAAAAATAACTTGGCATTCTTTCTTTCAGCTCTAGAATGAGGAAGTTGAACCAAATGATCCCTGAGATTAGGTTTCTATGAATGTTTCTGTGTAGTACTAGTAATCATGAAATTTCAGGATGGAAAATCTTAGAAAATATCAAATCCAAATCTCTCTGTGGACAAGGAAAAAGACTCAGAGATTTTCCCAGCATCCCTGAGCAAGTGTGTGGTAAAGCTGAGGCCAGAGCCCATGTCTGCTAACTCCCAGACCTTTGATCTTTCTGGGCCATCACACCACCATCTTTGTAACCATGTACCCTAGAATAAGTGTCCTATAGGTTTATATCTGAATGCTTAGTAAGTCTGGATTCAGAGTCAAATGACATATTATCCTGTTTGTTTACATTGGTTTAAAATAATTTTGATTCCCATCTAAATATTTACCTTCCAACTGGAAAAGAGGCTTCTAAAATTTCATTCCACCATCTACGGTAGCAAAAAAGAAAGACTAATGAGACTCCCCTTGTACTCATGAACCTCACAGGTGGAAATTTTCAGCCCTTGCAAAACAGGGAAATTTATCAACAAAATGCCTGGCAATTGATCTATTAAAATTATTTTTTAACCTATAGTTCATTAATGTTGACTCAAAACAAACTGTCACGGCTGACAGAAAAAGTTGACAATTATCCCATTCCAAGTTGGCCCGGCCTAGGCTGACCTTGTTTACACATCTCTGTCTTTTAATTTGCGGTAACTTGGCATAAGAAGAGACTATGTGGCTTATGTGCAGAAGGCCCTTTTCGGCATCTTAAACTGAAATAAATGCAGTAGTACACTGAGTACTTCCAGTTTACTGAGCTCTTAGGTAGATTTATATGTATTAGAGAGAACTGGTTAAGTTCCTTTTATCCCCACTGGGCTTTTTATGTTTGTTGACTATAAAACTATAAGCTAAACAGCAACATCTTTTTATAAACCTTGTTATATGTCTAAAATCCTCCCAGCATTGGCTGATTTTAAAGACGCATTCAAAGAGGATGGACAATGTAAGCTCTTTTAGAACATGAAAATAGAAGGGTTTCGGCAATTTGGCTGCCAAAAAAGCAGTTTACCGTCCTCCGCTGAATCCGTAGCCACATGTGAGAAAGCTGATCAAGATACTACTGGCCTGATAATGGGGCTAAAAAGCAGAAGGCATCTCTCTCTTCAGCCTAATCTGGGCTCCAATGAAGTTTCTTGGTTTCTTTTTCTGAGCCAATAAAGCTTAAAGCAAAGGAGTACTTGCATTTATTGTGACTTTAATATGGCTCAAGGAAAGCGGATGAGGAAAAACGTTGCTTTGTGGATTCTCAGCTGCCTGAATAACTTTCTCTCTGCTGGGAAGAGAAAGAGAAGTATCCAGGAAAATCCAGATTCCCCTAGAGTTTTTTTACATTCTCAGAGACAGAGTTTTTACCTGGAATTTAATGTTACATTTGCAAGGCTAACTTATCACAGGATCAAAAAACATAAGGCAAAATCATTATCCATTGATTTCAGATCACTATATCACAACCTATAAATGTACTTCTTAAAAGTTAACCTAAATATTCAATAAATGTTGCTCAGAATACAAAGATACCATGAAAGCTTAGCTTTTAAATGGCATAACATTTAAATCACTGTTTTGATTTAATTATGCAAAATTCAGAGGGACTGTAAAAGCTCTATGTCAGAACCGTTTAAATCAGCATTGTTTCTTATACGCATCCCAATTTTCCCATTCCCCGTACTATCCATTGTCTCAGTCTCTACTATATAAACACTTGGGTGGACTTTTGCAATGTCCTCCTGACTTTATGGTTCCTTGCAATTCATCCTTCTGCCAGATTCATCTTTCCAAAGCCCAGATCTAATCATCGAAAACCTCTACTTGGTCTGCAAGTTCAGACCCCCTAACTGAAAGATGCTTACTTTCTTTTGTCATGGACAGCCTTTGATAGTCTGGTGAAGTCTATGGACCTCTTCTCAAAATGATGTTTTCAAATACAAAAAAAAAAAAAAACATAAATAAATATAATTATAAAGGAAACCAATTATGTTGATATTTGTTATCAAAATATTTAAAAATCAAGTTCACAGACCCCAGATTAATCCTTAGCTTGATATTCAAGGCATTTTTTTGTGGCAAAATCTGGCTCCAGCTTGCCTTTCAAGCCTTATTTGTGCTGAGTACCATCATGTATTGTACTTGACTATGATTTCACAGCTATATCGGCAAGTCAATAAGCTGGAAAGCATTTGTACCCTTGTACATGTATTTCCTCCTCTTGGGATGCTGTGCCATCTCATTTCAGCCTCCTTCAAGACTCAAATGCCACCCTTTCCGTATAGTCTTCCCTGATTGCCCTTGGCCAGAACGCCTTTCTCCTTAGGACTCTTGTAGCAGTTTCTTTATACCTTTCTTATATATTGTTTTCTGTCTTATTTTAGAATTATCTGTGTCCATGACTTATTTCCCTTATTACATTCAGACTGTATGTTTTATCAAGTCAAGGGCTATGGGTTTTTTTTTTTGTCATCTTTATATTTTCTATCAGTTCCTAGCATAGTATTTTCCATATACTGGATACTTACGAAATGTTTATTAAAGGAAGGAATGACATAATCTCTTGCTGTCGGAGAGAAAAATTAGAAAAGTCATAGGGAAGTAACAGCAAACTTCTAACCTGAGAAGAGTACTATGCAAACTAACAAAAATTGAATATGAATATTTTGTTTCATGTACTTGATGATAGTTCCTTTCAAATAATTATGCATAGCCATTGATTAAAAAGTGAGAAGAGATTTCAAATGAACTAAATTAAAAAGAATGCTTAAAATGCAACCTCCTGAACTACGAGCTGTGAGTATTTTAGTGAAAGACTAAGGATAAAAATGTACACTTGCACTGTCAATTTTAACTGGAAAATGCTGGTATCCACATTGTTTTCTTGATCCTTCACTATCTGACTGAAGACTGTCCCTGAGAACCAATTCCATACAAAATATTCCATTTGTGTAAATTAAATCTACTTGATATTCAGAATGCTCAGTTAAGTAAAAAGTCTTAATAAGGTGAAGGACAAGGATTTCATCTTACATTTTGCCTGAAAACAATATTGATTATTAATACCTGTAATAGGAGGATCTTTCATGAAAAAAGAAGATATTACATAAAAAGTACTACAATGGTTTGAAAAGTATTATAGTCTTGTTCAATACTTGAGAAAGGTTAAGAAATGTTTTCTCACCACCACTCTCTTTTCTCCTGCCACAAGACTTAAAAACAACAAACCAGCACCTGACAGAGAGAGTAAATTTGAGAAGGATGGCTATGTTTCTCCCTTGATGGAAACCACTTTAGCCTGGAATTCAGAAGGTAAGGATAATCATTGTTATAGCCAAAATATAAAACTTAGAGGAAAATAGATACCATGAAGGAGATTTCCATTCAAAGGAGTATAACTAAATTAACCCTGAATTGTCCCATGGATGTCAGTAGGACTTGGCAACTGATCAGATGAGGGGAGGAAAGAGTGGAAGGACAGAGAAGATGCAATCAAAGAATGCAAGTTTGGGGAGGTGGCTAAACCACTGACATATAAAGGAAAGTAGGGAAGAGGCTCAGACTTTGAGGGAAAGTTCATAATTCAGTTTTAAACACGTTGGATATGTGATATAAGCAGGACATTCAGGCAGAGATATCTAGTGGGCAGGAATTAACATGAGTCTAGAGCGACTGAAGACAAGTGAGAGTCATCTCGTAAGCCCTCAAAGTGGATACCTTTATCATACTCTGGTATTTCAAAAGAGGCCTGATTTCATCACTGTGGTAAATCCTTCATTCAGGTCACAATCTTTCCATTGTTTATGATTGGCTGTGGTTGACAAAGATTTTTTTTTTAATTCATCACCTAGTGACCAACATTGTGGTGATAAGCTTCTCTGAACTTACCTAAGTTGGTTTTTGCCAGGCCTATTTGCTGGCTTTGTGGGAGCTCCCAGACCTTGTACTGTGCAGACTACACACAGAAGATTAGGAATGAGCCCTTAATGGAGCTAACCACAACAAGAGTTAAATTTATATAGCACTTACTATATAAATAGGCACTGTGCTAAGCACTTTACAGTTATTATCTGACTTGATACAACAGCAACTCTGGCAGGTAGGTACTGTTGTTAACTCCATTTTATAGATGCAGAAATTGAGGCAAGCAGAGGGTAAGTGACTTGCCCAGGGTTCCATAGGTTATTAATAAGTAAGTGTCTGGGGACATATCTGGACTCGGATCTTCCTGACTCCAGCCCCAGCACTCTTTGTACCATGTTACCATATAGCCACTCACATAATCTGTTTTATAATTATTTGTGTGTGTGTGTATGTGTGTGTGTGTTCTCTCCTTAAGGGCTGAGGTAGTATCATCTTGATCAATGTATTTCCCCTAGCACATAGTTCAGTAATTTCCATAGAATGTATAACTAATAAACATTTACTGAATGAATAATAGAAAAATGGGGCAACAGCAACCTAAGTAGACAGGATAGTCGAATTGTGGAGTTGTGATCAGGTTCAGTCAATCGACTAGTGTTTATTAGGCATCTACTGTATACAAGGCACTTAGATTAGAAGTCTGGATGCCAAGGAACATGGTGGTATCCTTGACAATAACAGGGAAGCTAAGAAAAAGGGAGGTTTGAAGAAAAAGATTCAGTTTTGAGTATTTTTAGTTTAAGATGTATAAAGGATATCCAGTTCAAGTTGTTTAATGGACAGTTGGGAATATGAAATGAGAAGTGAGGAGAGAAGTTGAGACTAAACAAGCAGATCTAAGATAATCAGTTAAACTATGGGAGCTGATTAAATTGCCATATGAAATCTTATAGAGGGAGAAGAGGAGACTCATGTGAGACACAGTTAGTAGACGCGATGTAGATGAAGATTTAGCAAAGGAGACAGAAGAATCAGACAGACAGACAGAAGAACAGAGGGCAGAGTCACAAATGGTAAAAAGAATATCAAGGAGGAGAGGATAATTGACAGTGTCGGACACTGCAGAAAGGCGAACAAGGCTGAAGATTAAGAAAAGGCCATTAGATCTATCAATTAAGAGATCATTAGAAACCTTGGAGAAAGGGGTTTCATTGGAATGATGAGGTCAGAAGCCAGACTGTAGAGAGTTAAGAAGAGCCTGAAGAAAAGTGGGAGCATCTATTGTTGACAGTTTTCTCAAGGAGTTTAGTCACCAAAAGGAGGGAAAATACAAGACAATCATTAGTTTTTTTGAGGACGGGGAAGACATGGTCATGTTGCCAATTAACTGATTGGAACTAAAGGCATGAAAAATCTTAGCCCTTCATATTGGCCAAAAAGAAAAAAAGTGACTCAGAAAAAATACCAATAACTGTTGACTCACACATCTCGTTTCTCATCCATAGGAAATTTTATGGGAATAATCTACATCCACATTGAAGGGATCCGAAGGGAAAAATTAAGGCTTTACAAAGAGATATTCCACAGAAAACCACATTGTTACCATCACACAGTGTAGCGAAATAAATAGTGGATAGAAAATCTCATTGTGCTTAATTTATGTTGACTATAAAACAGCAAAATGCTGCCATGAATTAGTCTCCTATGTGGATTTCAGAATCATATGAGATTCCTTGTTTTGACATGGAGTGGTTTCAAATATTAAAAATGTGGCTTTAAGAAACTCCAACAGTTTGTAAACATAAGCAAAATTGATCTAATTGACAGGCTCCATTGACATGATTTCCCAATAGTTCCTAATAAAAAAAATTTTTTTAAACCCAATTACATTAACATTGGGCAAAAGGCCACTAGGTTAAGAAATGTATCAATAGTAGGTAGACCTTCTATATTTGCAATTTTTAATTAATGTTAACCACAATACAGTGCCACTGAGTGGTGCAATGGATAGAGCTCTGGACTTGGAGTTAGATAAGTTCAAATCTTGTCCCAAACACTACTAGCTGTGTGTCCTTGCATAAGTTGGTTAATCTCTCTTAACTTTAGTTTCCTTATTTGTAAAATGCAGATTATAATAGCACCTACCATACAGGGTTTGTTAAAGACACTTATTTTATATTCTAAACTTCGTCTTGGAGTCAAAAATATCAAGATAAGCATAATATATGATATTCTGATCAATGATAGACATCGCCTACACACACATGAGAATCTAAGTGGCAGAAATTCATCAGATGTTATATCTTGCTGATAAAGTTTCATCTGTTATATTGTGTCTTTGACATAACTTTCTCTAGGCTGTTCAGCATTTCAGTTTATTGAGAATGCAATTATTTTTAAAATTGCTGTGCTTTACAATAAATAAATAGAAATTTATGCTGATAGTCTATGAGATTTTTTTCAGTGAGTTCCAGTATAGTGTTTCAGAATTAAATTCCAGTAATCTCTTCTTTTTATAGGAGAACTAAGAGAAGACTACACAGAGCAGGTAACATATTTTTCATTTAGTATTTATAAAATACTTAAGGCTCGCATAAAAAACAAAGAGTATGTTTCATATTCCATCCAGGTTACTATGTTTTTAGATTTTTATGTTGAAGCTGTAGAACGGTGAACTTGTGTACAGAAGAATATAAAAAGCAGCATCCTGGTTCAGAACAACTCCTCATTTATTTTCCTGCTTTGTCTCTGACAGTGGTATCGAAGGTCAGTTTGTGGGAAGGCATGATTTTTTCCCATGATATCAACCCCAAAAGTTTAGCAATATTCTGCGAAACATAGCTGTCTAGCTGTTCTCCCAATGATGACCCGTGATTTATCTATGAGACCATCTAAACTATGTTGCAACATTTAACAGAACTAAGAGGTTTTATCCTGAAAGCTATTTTTCATTTAAGTTCTCAAACTTCCTTCTTTCTTCTTCTTCTTTCTTCTCCTTTGTTTCTCTTCCTCCTTCTTTCTTTTTCTTTTTTTCTCCTTTTTCTTCTTTTTCTTCTTTTTTCCCCCTCTCTCCCCCTGATACACATACCCATACCTATCTCCAAACATGCTTGCATGTTGTTTTTTTAAAGGACATAGTGAGGAATTGGAGAGACAGCATAGTACCAGAAAGGTAAGTCCAAACAAACTTTGTATGGCTGTGGCTCACAGAACTTAAGAGGTTGCATGTCCATCTCCTTCCACCTGTACTGAGAAGGCATGGCCCACCAGGACATGCCTGACAAGAGGAGGCCTGTGCTACCAATGCACGTCCTCCTGTCTCCTCCCCCTCCCAGGGAGCCCACTACCACCTTTGTGCAGTTCTAATTGTTGGGAAGTTCTTCTTGACGTGAAGTCTACTTTGGCTTCCTTACCACTTCCCCGCTCTTGCTCTCCAAGTTAAACCCTTTAGGGAGAAACTCAACAATTCCAGCCCTTCCTCCAAGTCCTTGACCGCTGGTGTCCTGTTCTCCAGGCTTAACCTGCCTAGAGCTCCTTCAGCTGATCCCAATATGGCGTGAGCTAAGGCCTTTCACTACCTTGGTCGCCCTTCTCTGGGCACTCTAAACTAATCAGTGACAGCTGATCAATGTCTTTCTTATACCCGGTGCTCAAGACTGAATACAATACTCTAGATGAGGTCCGACAAAGGCAGAGCACAGTAGGACTATGTCTGCCCAGTTAATGCAGATGCTGATTGTATTAACTCTTTTGGCAGCTATGTTACATTGCCAACTTATCTTGAGTTGAGTTTCACTAAAACCTCCAGAGCTTTTTCAAAGCATCTGCTGTCTGTCTATCCAGGCCTTCCATATCTTATACTTGTGAAATTGATCTTTTTAATCCAAGTGCCTCATTTATCCCTAATGAATTTCATAAAATGGTCTAGAGTCAAAAGAAACCTCAAATATCACTGAGTCCATGGCTCCTTAGCCTACTTGTGCAATGAAGAATAACAAGGCACATTCAAGTGATAGGGAAGTGTGTGTTTGTCCTTCATTGCTGAAGAAGACCATGCCACCAGAGAAGTGATGACATGACTTACACTTGACTTGTTTTGAATGAGGGAGGACTATGCAGGTCACCAGCCTCACTCCTCCTCCAAAGCCATCTGAATCCAGTGACCAGATACTCATCAGGATGACTGGAGGTGCCCCAGGATGAGGCAATTGGGGTTAAGTGACTTGCCCAGGGTCACACAGCTAGTGATTGTCAAGTGTCTGAGGTGAGATTTGAAGTCAGGTCCTCCTGACTCCTGCACTGGTGCTCTATGCACTGCACCACCTATCTGTCCCTAGCAATTCTGGTAAAGGTCTGATGGTAGGACCCTTCATCCACTGTTAGCACATCAAAATGATGTTTGTTAAAACTGAAAAATTGTCATGTTTACTCTTTACCCTGGAACTGTTGACTTTTAATACTTTTTTAATGTGTTAAAAGCTCCTGGTAAGAATAGTTAAGTATATTATTATATTAAAACTACAGTTTCAGCAATGATATAACTCACTACAAATGTAACTACCACCAGCACTAATACTGCTTAGATAGTGGGTAAAGATATTGACCAAAGGATGGACATTATCCATGACATCATTGCATTCCATGTATTCCAGTCAAACTTGACAGCTCAACCACCAACCTCCCCCATCACAGCCATAAAAATATGTATATGTGTGTGTGTGTTTTCATGCTAATCCCTATACAGATAATCTCCTCATTCACTCTCATACCTGTTGAAGTCCAACACATTCATTAAAGCTTCCATTAAAGCTTACGAGGATAGCTAACACAGCGGGTAAGACTCAGGACCCAAAGAAAGATCTTAGCAGTCTAGAACGAGATCAGAGTATGGATCAAATCTTATAGGAAATCATTTCTCAGGGATAAATTAAAGTCTTAACACTTGGATTGAAAAAATCAACTTCAGAAGCAGGAGATAAGGGCCAGGTGACTAAATAAATAGCTGTTCATGAAAAGAAAAAAAACTGGGTGTTCATCAACTCAATACAAGGAAGGGATCATATGCAGAATAAGAAAGAACAGTCCTATTTTACTCTAGCCTGGCCAGACCACTCCAGAAATATGGTTTTTCATCCTAGAAAACACGTTTTAGAAAGGACTGGATGATAATAATAATAGTAAAATAAGAAATAATAAACTGGAAAACATCCAAAGAAGCCAGTATCGTATAAAGGATTTGGCAAGGCTCAACAAAGACTGATTGACAAATATTAGCCTCTGTGAAAAAAGACCACTCCTATACGATCGTGGTCTTCAAATATTTAACAGCGGGTCCTGTGAAAGAGATCAGACTTGCTTGGCATGACTTCAGAGAGTGGAACTAGGAGCAGTGGATGGAGAGCTACAGAAACAATTTCCTGACAATTGGAGCTGGCCAAGAAAGTGGAATGCAGTACTGCACCAGGTGGTGAGCTCCCTGTCACTCAAACCAGGGTTGGATGAATTGTTGAAGACACTGGGGAGATTTCTGCTCATTTATGGATGAAATTAGAGGATCTCTGAACCTCGCTCCCTTCTACATGGGGCTTTTCCTCACTTCACCCAGTCTACATCATCTTTCTCATGGCACAAGCTCACAGAATATCAGAAGCTGCCTAATCCAAGCCAGACTTGAACAAGAGTGTCTTCTGCATCACACCTGACAACAAGGACTGAGTCTAGTTGCCATTTAACATTTGTTTCAATGTCTAGAATAATTACTTTCATTTTTGTATTTCTATTTGATGCTCACAATATCCAGGTCTTCCTGACTTCCTTCTTGAAGAAAATATTCATCATGTATAGACATGAGGCTTCCTGTACAGTCTAAAAGCCTCTGGCTTCCCTCTCTGACTACTGAGCCCTGTTTTCCAATATATTTTTCACTGTCTTCACCCAAACCCACCTTTGCCTACTATGTGTCTCTGGGCATAAGGTAAACAATAGTACAGTACAGTAAACAATAGTTTAGTTAAGTAGATTTGGAACCAGTTGAATGAATAATTGGCCCCAAAAAGAAGTCATTAACAATTACTCTAAATATAGAAAGAGGCCTGTGGTGGATCCCCAGAGAGCTGTGCTGTTCAACATTGGTATTAGTGATTTGAATAAGGCATGGCTCAATCATGGCACACTCATCACATGTGCTGATGACATGAAGCTGGGAGGGTTACAGAGTCAGGATCCAAGACAATCTTGCCAGGCCCAGCCCAGTAAGGTGAAATATGACAAGAATAAAAATTGAAATCTTATACTTGGGCTCGTAAAAATCTACATGCTACAAGGAGGAAGGAGAAGATGACTAAATAGAAGTTTGGGGGGAAAGATCCGGGGTTTTGTGGGTTTAGGTTTTGTTTTTTAAGCAGACTGCAAGGTCGATGGAAGTCAGCAATGTGATAGGACCTCCAGAAAAGCTTATGTGGCCTGCGGCTGCATGAAAAGAGTCATAGCTTCTAGAAATAAGAAGGTGAGAGAAAATGAGACAACATCTGGAGAATGATGTTCCTCACTGCTCACTGAAGTTTAGGAGAGAACCTGATTGACTAGCGCAGTGATATCAAGCTCAAATAAAAACAGATGCCTGCAGCTGCCTATCAGCATTGTTCCTTGCTGTTCAGTCTTGTCCGACTCCTCATGACGCCATTTGGGGTTTTCTTGGCAAAGATACTGCAGTGGTTTGCCACTTCCGTCTCCAGCTCATTTTACAGATGAGGGAATGGAAGCAAATAGAGGAAGTGACTTGTCCACGGTCACGCAGCTAGTAAGTGTCTGAGGGCAGATTTGAACCAGGCCCAACACTATGTACTACACCACCTAGCTGCATATTGACTTAGAAAACCACAAATCAACGTCATCTAAGGCATTTTTATTTATTTTGTTAAACATTTCCCAATTTCATCTTAACCTGGTTTGGGCTGCTTTCTGGGTGTTTTGCATATGGGCCTTGAGTCTGGCATCTCAATGGAGGATATCCAGAGGAATGTAGTTGGAAAAGCTAGGATAGCCAAAGATCCGAGATCTAGAGTTGGAGCCTCAGGTAATTTATTCTAACCTCATGGTTTTACAAAAGAGATTTGTGCAATGGTCTGATCAAAGGTAAGATTTAGGTCCACGTCCTCTGGCTCTTGATTCAGTACCCCTTCCACCACACCTCCTCATCGGTGAAAGGCCTCCATTTCATGCCAGATGAGGATTGTCTAAAGGAACTGTGGAGATTTATCCTGGAAAAGGGGGTAGAGTAGGGAGGGTAACTGTGTCGAAAAGCTGTCTTGAGGAGGAGAGATTAGACTTAGATCTGCTTGATTCGAGAGAGGGGAGAGTCAGAAGCAGTGGGGAGAAGCAGCCACTTTAGACGTGAAGGCAGATAAAACCTTCCTAATGACCAGAACTGACCAAAAGTGGCATAGGCCATCTAGGGAGGTGGTGGTAGTGAACACCCTCTCATCGGAAGTCTGCAAGGAAAACCTGGATGCCCACTTGTAATGAAGATTTGTTTCATGTGTTCCTTGGACTGGATTGCTCCCAGGGTACCTTCCAACACTGAAATTCTATGAATTCCTGTATTACTTTCTAATTATGAGGAAAATTATGTAAACTATAAAACAATTTCTAAATATACACAATAACTAAAATTCTCTATTAGCCATATCTATTCTTCAATGGAAAAATGTTCATAGAGCTACAAAAAAAATGGATATCTAATTTCTAATACAGCCATTAGAATGTAAACTTCTTGAACCATCTGTTTTTGTATGCCCAGCACGTAGCAGAGTGACTCTCATATAGTAAGCACTTGGTAAATGCTGGTTAAGTGAGATAATCATTTGAAATAACAAAGGAAATCATCATCTAAAATTGTTAACAGTAGAAAGAGTATCAGGCTAAAAGCAAAAGGTCTGAATTAGGCTAATTATTAATTGTTTCACTTTAGGCAAATTATTTTTAAAAACTAAGGCTTTTAAAGACTAGTTATAAAATGACGGTTGTAATACTTCTACATATTTCACAGAGCCATCATGCAAATCAAACTGTATAATGCGTATAAAATACTTTTTAACTGTAAAGTGTAGATAAATGTTAGCTATGAAACATTAACTAAGTAATTCTAAGAATCAAATTAAAAGCAGACCTTGACTTGTCTGTAGAATTTGCTTACGACAGTTAGGATACACTTTTTTAAAAAAATCACAAGGAAAGGTGACCTGGTATCACCCAACATTACGTAACACAATAAGGGTGTGGCTCAGAAAATGCACTAAGATGAATGTAGAAACCAGATGAGGGATTGGGGAAAACCCTTTTGTTCCTTCTGTAAATTACTACAGGAATTAACATGCAACCTCTTTCAATCAAAGGTGAGCACACTTTTTAGCACTTAATGAAATGAAGATCAATCTCCCTCACAGCCACAACTTCCTACTTTCTAAATAAAATCACCTACCAAAAGAGGCAAGAAAGATAAAATGAGCGATGGCCAAAACAAATACATACATACACAAATTCTTGGCTCACATATATTCAAAGATATTTCATTTTTCTTAGCATCTTTTAAAGGCAAGTTTTTTTGTCTTGAGGATACTCTCTGAGATCATTACTCAGTACTAGCACGAATATGCCCAGCATTTGGAAAAGCGTACTTACCTGCCGGATAGTGTCCAGGTGAAAATATTCAGCTGGGAGCCGGAGGAGAAGTAGCTTCAGAGCCTCGCTCTGCAACTCAGCTAGCTGAGCTGGGCCTCAGCTTAAATGAAGAGATTAGGCCAGGTGATCTCTGAAGTCCCACCTAACTCTGGCACTCTAAACTTCTACTGCTATAATCGTACTAATCTTTAGAACATCCTTGCGAGGGAAGTAAGGTCCAGCCAGCACGCTTACACACGAACCGAATATTGTGAAAAGTTGGAGAATCTCCTCCTGAAATCTGTAAAAATAGAATTCACCCTCATCTCACTCAAATGGTTTAGAAGAAATCCTAAAAGGGGAATGGGGTTGATGACTTTTCATCTGACTATATATTCCTATGATTCCTCTTTATTTAAAAATAAGATCCAGAGAAGAATCCATGTGACTGATAGCAAGAGAGTGGTTAAATCATGGAATAAAAAGATATGGAAAGTCCAGGAACCCAAAAGCAATTATTCTTAACAACCCTGGACAAATTAAGTGATCCTCAATAAAATTCAACAAAGCAGTGATAATAGAGTTAAAACTTAACAGAATCTACATCTTCTCACGTGACTACTGTAAGACCATGCAAAGTACTCTCTAACAGTAGTGGTTCACGGGTCAAGAGATAGAGTTGATGCTTTGGAAGAATTTGCTTACAGTGGTTTTTGTGGGTTGTTGGGGTTTTTGGTCTTTCTTTCTTTCTTTCTTTCTTATTAAACTGAAAGCTTCCCAAACCCCACTGAACTTGCCAGCACACACACAAGCCCCAGGCAGTATTAAATTACTCATTCTTCTTGTTACTTGTTTTTCCAGGGATTTTTTTTTTATTCTGTGTATAAACGGTATATACACGCACCTACGTTCATTTCCCTTACTTTTCATGCCTACATTTTCTTTGGGGTGTGGCTGTTTGCATGTAGTTCAAAGGCAATGACTTTCTGGAAATCACTTAGAAGTCCAGAGATAACTTAGGAAATATCTCAAATTAGAGGTGACTAGTTTACAAAGCTTAATTAAATTCAGATTAACCTGTAATTTAAGAGAAATATCGATGTTCTTAATTCCTGTGCCATGCGTGCCACCGTGTAGCCCAACCTGTGTTGCAATCATCCTTGCCTTTCACCTTTACCATTTTAACTCTTTATTGGCTGTCTCTGAACTCCAACACGTGTAGCATGGTAGTTTGCTTTCTTAAATAACACGGCCACCTTCATCTCCATTGAGCTGGTTTCCTGTCTCTGTCAACGTCTCGTTCAATAACGTCTTATATTTCTATCCAGTCAGTGAGTCTGACTCTCCTTCACAGGATAGGGAAATGGGAAAAAAAAAGGTGAATGAAGAAAGCAGTTTGTCACAAACCAGCAGGGGCAGGAAATGGGAGGGAGGGGTGTCTGTCTTTGTAGCTCCTTGTAGGACTTATGACCAAAATGTTGTCAAGTATTTTACATCAATACTTTCAAACCTACTTTTGTGATATTGTAAATCATAATACTTCAAGGGATATGGTAACATTCTCAGTTAAAAGTTAACTTTGGTTTGATACAATTTGTGAAATAATTCACTAAAATTAAGGATAAAACACTCTCAAAAGCAAGCGTTTTGTTTTAGTAGGTATTTTTCACCTTTTCCTTGTGGCAAATTTCTCTATATCATAGATTTTAAAATTTCAACTTAAAATTGGTCACTTCTAACTTTGACTTTCTTGTATTTCATAAGCATGTTCTACCTTCTTTCTCTGATTTTAATAATTCAAATGAAATTCAATAGATATTAATAAAACACCTGTTCTTTCTAAATCACTATTCTAGACCCTGTGAGATATACAACATAAAGTAGTTCTATTTCTTAACTCTCACGGAGTTGCCCATCCAGTGGAGAAAGGGAAAGGCAGGGATATATATGTATGTGTGTATGTATATGTAGATATGTATACATGTTAATAGATATGTAAATAATGTAATATGATATAGAATATGAAAAGGGATGGATATTACAAAGTACTTTGGATATTCACAGTAGGGAGGGGGCAGTGAATTAAAATTTTCCCAGTAAGACTGATCTTTCTAAATTTAAAATGCTTTTTCCTCACTGTATTTTAAATTATTAGCTAACTACTATAAAATCAAGAATCAGCTTATTCCATCTTCCAGAGTGTAATTTTTTTTTTCTCTTTTTGTTTCAGGAAATTGGAGATGGTGATTCTCTGAGAATGGTTCACTTTGGTTTGGTCTAACAAAAAGAAAAACAACCTTTCACTTGATATCCATATTTCTTAATGTACCCAAATGAGAACACACCTGGCATATATACACAATTCCAGTTTTCAATAGTTCTCCCCCACAGTAACAATCAGCAGCCATCACCCCTATACTCTCCTCACAGTATCTTCATCAAATAACTATTCACTTGTGGGTTAGCTGCTACTTCTAAACCTTGTGGATCCTGTCCCTATGATGTGTGTGTGAAAAGCACCACACAGATGGAAAAGCCAGAGAGTACATACTTAAAGACTTCACTAAGGTCATTATTGAGTTTTAAGTTGTCCACACTGAACGTTGATCTAGTGACCCAAAGAATCCATTCAAATCTCATATGGGGTAAAGGAAATGTAAAACAGCAAATAAATTTATTTTAACTGTGGACGAGCTAAATACCTTATGCAGTTTGTTCATCAACTGTGTGGTTTAGGCTCATGTTGCATTATCTATATAAAATCTGACAGGTGACAAATTCTTTTCCTAGGTGACCACTGCCTCATGCATCCCTCAGTAGTACAGGTAGAAATCGATCCACATTTTCAAAGAACCAAGTATTGGCAGTGGTGAGGATATAAATTATTTGCTTTGAGATTTTGATTATATGGTGAATGCCTTGTTTTACAACATGTTGGGAGAACGAGGACATCAATTAGTCAAACCTGATTGACTGAGAGTTAACTCCTGATTGATGCTCTTGTTTAGCCACAGCCTAGAGAAATGCCCAAGGGGCCAGTTTATCACTTAGGTGAGAGGAGTCCTACAAACTAAATGGCATCTATCTGCTATTGGTATAAATATGCCTGTGGCTTCTCCTTCAGCAATGGTACAATCAACCCCCTCTCCAAATGTCTTAGTAGGGATGACCTCCTCTTGGCTTTTCTCCAATTGCTCTTAGAAATACTCAGGTCCTGAATAGCTTTCATGTTGATTCTAGTTAGCTCTAACTGGAATGCCAGTTACTAGAATGAAATATTGAGAGCATATCTGAAATACTAGATCTAAAGTTTTCTTCTTGGTAAAGTGCCAGATAATACATTTCTCTTCAGTCACTTCCAGAAATGTGTTTTTATGCGTCCTCCTCTATTTTTGCTCTAAGTCTCAACATTTAAAGAAAAGAAACTACACAGTATCACAATATTTTTTGCATAATGTTTTACTCCAAACACATTTCACTAAAGAAATGCTACATATACTGTTCTTCATGTATTCATTTTTAGAAACTCTTCATTTGGATGCAGATATTACTTGCTCCTTTAAGAGTCTAAAATTCATTCTTTTGCAGTTTCAGTGGAGTAGATCTCGACTTCAAATACCTTCATGAAAAAGCTGACTTTCAAAAGCAGGAGTATTTCTCCAAGAATGCTCTCCATTTTTGTAATCTAGAAATATAATCTTAGTTGAATAACCACTATTTTCCCCTTTTAAAAAAGACGTGGAGCCTCTTTAACATCATTCCATTGGAAATCCAGATTTAATCTTGTACTTCTAACTGCTAATGTAAAATGAACGGCAATGGTGGTAATCGCTTCGTTCAATACTGTACTTCTGTCCTGAATTATTCAAAGAAAAGAAAACATTTATTTTCTTATTCTCCCACTATTATTAGAGTGCATAGATTCGAAATATGTGTACACATATGTATGTATGTGTGTATGTAATTTTTTATCTTGTAGGTAAAGAATTTGTATTGAAAACCAAATCACTGTATTCTAACAATGTAATCTTGTGTTTGCCAGTGAATTATTTTCACAGAATGGTTTATTTAAAGTATTTCTTTAAAGATCTTACTGATGAAAAAGAATATGCCTCTGTATTTTAATCAGTCATTTATTCACAATTGAGAGGGTTTCTGACACTCCTGTTATATGTGAAATATTTTATTAAATATTAACAATTAGTATATCATTCCTTGATTGTCAGAAGGTAATACACGTACAATGGTTTTAAGACAAGAGACAAAAAGATATTTTTCTTCACTCAGCAAGTTAACATCAATAAAGTAAGATCAAACCAAGCATTTAACAGTAATATTTCCTCCATCTACCTTATGTGTACAATAGATGTCATTTTCATGAATCCTTGTGACAATCTGAGGAAAGTAAGTGTTTATGAAAGATAGATTTGTATTTAATTTGGAATTTCAATATAGCAATCAGTCAAGAAACATCCCATTTGTTCTGCCCAAAACAATGAAATGTATTACTTAGCTTATAGAGCCCTTTTGCTGAACTGAAGCCATATTTCTGTCAGTTCAAGTGATGGTCTATATGAGGGATTAATCTGACACCAGACAGGGAGCCCTAATCCTTCAGTATATCATAATCTATTTACTTTGCATACTAAGAGGATTTCAGTTAAAATGTATGGGAAGTAATGCTAGCAATGTACATTAAAAGAGGAGCAGTTTTCCCAAAATCTCACATTTTTCAATAAAATACTTTCTGAGCATTCATAGATTTTCCTACTGAAAAAAAATTCTATAAGTATTCAGTCTCTGGTCATGTACTTTTCTTTATAGATACACAGTTGAATCACTACTATATTTTTGTGGTGCTTTCTTTTTTATTTGTAAATAATAGATCTTAAATATGAGGATTTATTTGCTGAGGCTTTTATTAACAAGCAAACGTTTTCAGTGAGTGAATTTTTATGGCATTTCTCTTAATTTTTAAGAGAAAAAGCTATAACTCAGCCATTGTGCAAGGGAGAAGAGTGTGTGTGTGTGTGTGCGCACACACACAAATTTAAGAGTATACTATTTCATAATTCCTGAAGCTATTTATGGCAAAGAGAGCATCTGCAAAGTAATAATTATTCCTTATCTTAACGTATGATTCCTTCACATATTAGAAAAGTGATATGGTTAATCACTTATACATACATATAACATACAATGTACATAATTTGAGTTTAGCTTTTCACTTCAGCTTATTTTGGCAAATCCCAAACTGTTACAATTCAAAAAATTGTTGGAATGAAAATAAATGAAGAATGCCTGCCGTGCAGACTATGCCTGCTATGTGCTTGGATGGTCAAAACTTTGGGCTACTATTCTGTTAAGATATTCAGGATGTCCTAAAAGTCTTAGTGCAATTTTAAGTTTTCATAACTTCAGAAGTATACATGCTACAGTCTTATGATAACATAATTTGAAAGTTTAATTATTTAAATTTATGTTTATTTTATTTGTGAATTTTGAATAATAAATTATTGCATGTGCAGCAGTTTCTGGGTGACACTTTCTCAGACTAGCGGATCAGGAGAACTTCAGTCACCTAATCTGTCTCCTTTAGACTTTTTTCTTATGGGGGTCACATCAAATCTGTTGTGTAGTCATCAAAACCTCATTCCCTATATTATCTACACTATGATTACAAATACAACACTTTCCCTCACCAAATAGCAGCTAATGAAAGTTTTTACAAGGTTTGAAAAGCAACCAGATTGAGGTATAACACAAGATGGCAGGTTATGTTGAATTTTAACAAGAAACATAACTAGTTTAAAATTTAAATAATTAACTTTTCAAATATTGTTTCTATAAATTTGTATCACTTATACTTCTGAAGTCATTAAAACTTAGAACTTCACTAAGATTTTTGGGACACTGTGTATCTTAGATAGTTATTATGGATGGACAATTAGATGACCCAGAACTGAAGAGGAAGAGAGATTGCAATGGGGAAATGTTGTGGTACTTGCAGTGATTCCCAAATTACTTCCTTACACAAAGGCCTATTTTTTCTGTCACCAAAATTCTTTATATGATGACATATGGGGGTAAATTATGAAATATAGCCATCTCTAAGGGGCATAATAGATGTAATGAGATTGCAACATGTTACCAATGATGATTTAAGCATAAAAAGTGGCAGAAAATTATATTTTACATTAAAGACAAAATGAGAAAAGGAAGTGGGCTATTGTGTAGGGAAAGTCCAATTATAATAGTTGTATCAGAGGTTCTCACCTGATACGAAGGCTCTCTCATGTCCCCAGCATGTTGTCCCCACTCAGATGGGAGATGGGAAATTTAGTATCTGACAGTACACTAAATATAGCCATTAGCACCCACAATTTCCCCTGCAAGTATTTAGGTTCATAAACCTTCAAAACGTAGAACAAATCTATTTAAACTATAACGAATATAGAAGCAACTTACATCTAAACCTATGGTCAAAAAAGACCTCAACTGCATAAAGATTTCCCCAGGAAGCTATGCAGTCCCTATGACTTGCAATAATTCCCTGGGTGTGTCTGGGGGCAAGGAAGTGCAGGAAGGTGGAGACTGGAATTTGGTCTTTCGCCATTAGTTTCCCTTCTCCACCAACAACTCTCTTCCAGTCTCTTCCCCTCATGTGGATCACCATTGTCACCGTCCTCCACTGCAGACAGATGCATGGCACCTTCTTGTTGCTGTCACTGTTACCCACCCCAATATCACTGTTTCCCTACCCTTCTCTGCTTGGCCCTTTGCTCCCAGGTTATGGTGGTGGCACTCTTGGAGAGTTCTAGTTCTTCAGCGCTTTGTCTGCAGGGTTATTGCATTGGCATTTAGGTGACTTTTCTTTTGCCTCAGAGCCAGAGTGCCTCCGACCTGTCCTTTCACACTTGTTCATCTTCCACACCAAGGGTCTCAGAGGATGACTGCAGTAACACATCATTTTTTAATTCCTCAGCAAGTCTCTGTTTCCCATTACAGGTCAGTTGACAGGAAGTTAATAGTTCTTTACCTTCTCTCAGTAGCTGAACAGTATACCTCTGTCCTGCTCACATCAGCCCTTGCTGCTGAGTTTTGAGGGGTCCATGGAGGCACTTTGACTCTTTAAATTTATCATTTGATCTTTCAAGGTAGCTGCTTCTTTTTTAAAAAAAAAACTTTTTATTATATACTTACCAACTTTGACAATCATGAACATTTCTCATGCAGGGGCAGCTAGGTGGTGCAGTGCATAGAGCACCAGTGCAGGAGTCAGGAGGACCTGACTTCAAATCTCACCTCAGACACTTGACACTCACTAGCTGTGTGCCCTTGGGCAAGTCACTTAACCCCAATTACCTCATCCTGGGTCATCTCCAGTCATCCTGATGAATATCTGGTCACTGGATTCAGATGACTCTGGAGGAAAAGTGAGTCTAATGACCTGCACAGCCCTCCCTCACTCAAAAACAAAGTCAAGTGCAAGTCATGTCATCATTTCTCTGATGGCATGGTCTTCTTCGGCAATGAAGGATGAGCACACACACACACACACATTTCTCATATTCAGAAAACAAAAATGAGATTTGTATATAAAACAATAAATCTATTGCATACACTTTCAAACCTGCATATTAAATTTAATATGATAGTACAACAGTGCCTTTTGAATTTCCCCTTCTGAATTTCCATCTGCTCTCAGGCATATTTTTAACTGAAGTGCTTTTCTTCTGTGTTTTTACCCTATAGCTACCACTTGTAAACCTCACCCTCAAAAGTAAAAAGACCTCCAGTAACAAAGTAGTTGGACTTCTAGATAATGTGACCAACAAGATGGCAAAGTAGGTATTTTAGCCAATCTCCTTTAACTCTCAAAAGCATCTAAAAATAAGGTTCTGAGGCAAATATGACTGAGTGACCTCCTCAGGGTCACACAGCTAGCAAGTGTCTGAAGCTGGATTTGATCTCATGAAGGAGTTTTCCTGATTCCAAACCCAGTGCACCATCCACTGCACCACCTAGCTGCTCCTAAAAAGAATTATTGCACTAAATAAAGAATAATTATAACCAAATACACAGGACAAAAAAGAGAATCCCAGCAAGGCAAACTTCTAAATTAATGTGAGAGAACAATAATTCTTAACACATTCCCTCAGCCCTCCTTCTGCTTCAAGTCTCTATGCTTCCAGCAATGACTCACAAACTGGCATGTGGGCTTGTCCCTAAGACTTGCATTAGCATCCCTTCCTGCTGCAAACACTTTGCCAACACTCTTCTTAGGCATTGAGCTCCATAACCCATCCCTCACCCCAATCTTCCCACCCCTTTCCCCAACAGCAAGTAACAGACAATGATTCTCCCCAATCACAAAAGAAGAAAGGAAGGAGGCTGCCTTCTTCCTTCAGTGGTCCCTAGGTTAATATATTCTCAGTGCTACAGAACACCCTTCTACAAACCTGTAAAAAGTGGCAGATGCTGATTCAGCCCACCTGGAAAAAGAAAGGAGAGCCAAGTTATGAAGTAGGGTAAGAAGCCAGTATGACTGCATCAGGTCTGAAGGAAAAGAGACTGAAATCTAAGCAAAGTCAGTCCCACAGGACCCCCCCTCCTCAGAAACGGAACCAAGACCAAAAATATCTAAATCTTTCCATATGGGAGGAGACTGAGGCAGCTTAGCTCCTCAGTTTGAGGGAAATGCCCACCAGCCAAAGGGAGGTAGTAAAAAGGTGAGTGGTGGAGAAATATAAGGGAAAAAAAGATTGAAACACCAAAAACCAAGAAAATTCAACAAAAACCTAGACCACAGGGAAATAAATCAACAGTGAGAATCCTCAAATTAAAAGGAAGGATGAATACTGAACCCTTGAAGGGATTACAATGCTTCCCTTGAATATATTATAAGCAAAGGAAAAAATTAATATCTGATGAAATAGAATTCTGTGGAGTCCTAAGAGGGCATAAATCAATGAGAAATTCCAGAATGGTACAAAAGGGAAATGAAATATAGAAGAGAAGAAATTAGGAATGAATGAAAAAAAACATGTGTGTGTGTATGATAAGTTTTGTCTCTTAATGCAGTAATAAAATTAACCCACTAGAAAAAAATGAATCCACAGTGGACTGATTCTCCAAAGAAGCAAAAGACATGAAACAATTTGGAATATAAAAATACTCAAGTGGAAGGAAATTCAACAGAAGGAAGGCAAAAGGCAACAGTGTTTAAGGAATGCACAATCTCTATACAAATCAAAGTCAGTGACCTCAAATATAAGCTGTGCAATGACAAGAATCTCCCATAGGTCTCCCAGAAGAATTCAACACATCATCACTTTTGAAATACATAATGGGGGGAGGCATGCATATGAATACAACTTCTAATATAGAAAACGAAAACACCAGTGAAAAAGTACACTGATCACCTCCAGAAAAATGTGAGTGTGTGCATACTGCAAACTCCATGATTTATGGTGATTATATTTAATAGTTACACTGACAAACAGAAAATTCTTCTGAGGGACAAGAGAAAGACTTTAGATATAAGTTAAAAGAAATTTGATTAATGTTGGATTATTTCACATTCATTAGAAAGCACAGAAGAGAATGGAACAGCCAATTCAAAAATCAAAGGAGTTCAAGTTGCAAAATGAGATACTCTATAAACTGAATCTAATCTTGAATGGAAAAAAATGACCATTAAAAAAAGGAGGCATTGAAATATCCTGCCTTCCCCATCCCTCCCCCTGCAAAAAAAAAAAAAAAGATCTAATCAAAATATTCAATTTCCAAACAGCAAAATACAAGAAAGGCTTAAAATACATAAATACTATGGATTAAAATAATCTGAAGAGATGATGGAGGGTGGGGAATAAGTTAACATCCACTCTGGCTCCAGAAATAAAACTGACGCTATCACAGAATGCTTTAAATTGGATAACATGCATAATTACATAATAAGTGTAATAAAGGAAGAATGAGTATTTGTAAAGAAAAACTTTACATCTATAGAGGACTGAAACATCAGTTTAAAAATAAAGAGCAAGACAAAAATGATGCCGAAATTCAACATCATGGAGATGGTTGTGGGAAAGTTTAAGTAGAAGAGACTGACTGAATATGTCCCATAAAGGAGAACAAAGGAGAAATCGAATTTTTCCACTGGAAGACCAGGCAGCAGAAGAGGACCCTAATATCGTTGCTCTAGAGATGTGTGAGATCCCAAGCCATCTGGTCTCACTCACTTCTTTTATAGAGGAGGAAGCTATACACTAAAGTCAAAGGTGGGAATCTGAATAGAGGTACTTGGACTCCAGAGCTGAGGTTTATTCTGCCGTACCCTCTGAAAAAAAAAAGTAAAAGAACAGCTCTGCTAGAAGGTTTGATAAACAAAGATGATAGAACTTAAAGCTAGAAATTGGTGAGGTAATTTAGAAAGGAAGGAAAGATGCATTTATTAAGCCCCTACTATATGCAGGCACTGTGCTGCTTTACAATTTACATTTGCTCCTTACAACAATTCTGTGGGGTAGGTGCTGTTACTATCCTCCTTTACAGTTGAGGAAACTGAGACAAACAGAAGTTTGTGTGACCTTGCCCAGGTCATACAGCAAGTCAGTGTCTGGATTTGAACTCAGACCTCCATAACTCCAGGTCCAGTGCTCTATCCCCTGTGCCGATTGACTTATAAAACATCAGGGATTCCAAATTACAGAATGAAAAGGAATCTGAGGCCATCTTCTCCAACTTATCTCTAAATAACAGACATTTATATAGTATTTCAAGTTTTAAAAAGCCTTTTATACATACGATCTCATTTGATCCACTCAATAAATTTGTGAGGTAGATGCTATAATTATTCTTATTTTATGGCTTAAGGAAATTGAGGGAAGTTAAGTGATGAGTCCAGTCTTCTATGGCTAAAAAGAAGATGAGGCAGGATTTGAACCCATCTCTTCCTCTATCATACAGCAAAATATCCAATAGAGAGTTAATCTACTCTTTGCTCTAAGACTTTGTGAATTCTCTGCATTCTAAGACACCCTAATCTGTGGTTAGCTGTAATCTTTTAGTAGGTCTATTGGTCTCTTTGCAACTTCTATTCATTCCTCCTAGTCTTACTTTCCAGGACTTAAAAAAGCAAATTTCATCTCCCTTCCTTTGAATACTTGAAGACAGTTCTCATGTCCTATCTAACTAACGTATTTCAGGAAATTACATGCAAAAGTTTTCCAGGATTATTGAGATCAAGGAATAGATCACACACAGAAACAATCCTCTGGACAACAGCAAAAGTGCATGCCAGAGTAATTTAATTTTCATCAAGTTCTGAGCTACAGCAACAAAGAGATAATTTTATAAACAGCTGGGGGAAAAATAATGTATCAGAATTTTCACTCAAGATGAGAAATAACAGAATGAGCTGGAGTTTTATCTATAAAAATCAAGAGAAAATGAACTACATCTAAATATCTTTTACTCAAGTGAAAAACTTTGAAGGCAGGAAACTCCATGACTTGTCCAACTTCTGCAAGAGAAAGCAGAGTTTGCTATGTCCTTTAAATGCTTATGTCAACTTAGTAGCTGGAAATCTCCAGGTTAATCCTGTAAAAGCTTTCCAACCACAAATGACTAATGTTTGACTCAATATAAATTTATATAGGTATATAAAAACAAGTGTAGAATTGTCTTAACCATTAAAATTCCAAAAGTAGTCACCTCAAGGAGCAAAAAAAAAAAAAAAAAAAGCCAAGTCTGGCTAGAAATTTTATTTAAATCAATGAAGAACTTTAGCAAAGTAAAGCAGAACACTTTAAAACTTTGAAACAGTAAATTAAGTGTAAATACCATATAATAATAGTGAAAGAATAGCAGGGTTGTTTGGATCTGCCATTACATCAGTGTGTAGAGACAAAATTCAGAGCGAGAATCAAAGTTAACGGAGCTGCTGACGTGATTAAATGCAGTGCAATGTCCTAAGGGAACTGAACTCATTAAGAAATAATGCAGAAAAAAAGCTCAGGAATGTCACAGCCAAATTCTAGAACTTCCACATCATCAACAACAAAAAGACAGCAAACACCCTGGGAGTTCTAGCATCAAGAAGCCACAGTCAGTCTTATCAAGACCTAGCAGTTTCTGCAATGAATGAGAGGAAATCTTGGAATACAATATTCCAGAAACAAAAGAAAGACACTTAAAACTGGCTGATTTATTTACTCAATGATGCATTCCACCCTACTTAATTTAAGTAATGAGATACCAAATCAATCACTTTGAATCATAGACTATGGACTGAAAGACCTTAGAACTGAAGTCATAATTGCATAGGCATAATGTTCAGATAGGCTGATGAAATTTAGTCATGTTCTAGGAGTCATCTGTCAATTATCAAGTTAGTTTAGTACCAGGTTCCTCTCTCCCTCTCTCCCTACCTTTCTCATTCCCTAACCTTGGCCTTTGGATACAGGAGGACCTTGTGAACCTCAAAGGGTCCAGAGGATGTATTTCATATCTTCCTATCAATGTCCTACCAGTATCTCTGTATCAGCTGATGGCAGTTTCTGCATTTGGAGCCAAGGACAGACTCAAGCTTAGGGAGAACATATGGCAAACAAGTAACTCCCAGCTCTGATTTCTCTAAGTTCTTTTCTCCCATTTGTGGGGTACTCAAGAAGCTCCCCCTCACACATAGTATAGTTTTTCCTTGTGGAACCATGAATCTACATCCAGTCTGTGATAGTCATTTTTGATCAAGATATGGGGAAGTAGTGTAGAATGCTATATAAGCCTTACCGCTTATACATTTTTCTTATAATAAGTAGATACTCATTCCCATAGACAGCAATCTGTTACTTTTCATAGAGTATATTAAACATAAAGCATCAAGTTCAAAGTAAGATAAAATCTGGAAAATAAGGGGCAGAACTGATACAGAAAAGTACAATGATTCCATTTCCTCATCTTTAAAATGGGGATAATAATAGCACCTGCATCCCAGAATGTAGTATAAATATAAAATAATATTTGTAAAGTGCTTTTCAAACCTTAAATCACTATGTAAATGGTATATGTCAACATTGTTATTGCTAATATTGGCAGATGACCTCTAATATTTCTTCAAGGATCTGTGATCCTAAAATCCAATGTTCTAAAAATGCATGCCACCTAGAGTGCAATAAGGAGATAAATGATGGGTTGAACAGGTTATGACATAGTAATATTAATCATTATAATAACAATAGCAGCTAGCATTTGTATGATGCTTTACCTATATTATCTCCTGTGATTCTCACAACTGCCCTGTGAACTAAGTGCCATTATTGTCCTCATTTTACAGAGGATGAAACTGAGGCACGGAAATGTTAAATGACTTGCCCAGGATCACACAGCCTCTGAGGTTAGATCTGAACCCAGATCTCCCTGTCTCTGAGTCTAACACCCTATCCACTACGTCATGTAGCTGACACAATACAAACAAGAAAGTATGAAGGAGATCCAGTATAAAAGACAATATCAAAGAAATGATATATGAATGAAGAAAATACGCTAGTCATATGACAAGAGTAAGGGATAACTGATGGGCTAATCATGTGCTATACTTGTATCTTCTCATTATCAAAAGAAAGCAAGGAAGGCGCCTATCATTAGGGGCATATACCCTGTGTCAAGCTTTTAAAAGAACATGTAAGAAAAATGTACAGAGTGGATGATTATGGAAGGGTTGGAATCTGTCTCATCAGAGGCAAGAACTGTGTTAATAAGATCACAGGTACATATTTGAGTATTTCAGCCAGAATTCCAAAAGTCATTTGTAATTACATACCATCAATGCAGATAAGACTGAGATATAACTGGTGCTCAGGTATGTATATCAATCAAGTACAAATGACAGAAAGTGAAATGCACCATTCCTTCTATTACTTCCTATGGCTTAATCCTATGTTTCCAGGAGAGCAGTCTTCAGGCAATCCTTGTATCTATTCTGTTCATTCATAGTAGACTTCATGGTGATGCAACGTTCTATAATTGATGGCTGTAACTAATTTCTGCCAAAAGTTATTGTCTGTGGGTAATAATTCAACAAGTCAATGGCTCTGTCATCTCAGAAATGTGGTTACTCGTTCCAGCAGGGCAGTCTCTTCACTCAATCATTGTTACCTTCTGCAGCTCCTGTCTATATCCTCCCCAAAATTCTACACCAGAAGAGGTGGCCAGTCAATGTCCTAGAGACCTTCTTTTCAGACTATTCAATTTTAGTACCAAGGCAGAACATACGCTGTCTATCTGAGATCTTTCTGACTCCAAATCCAACCCTTTATCTGCCAGGTCATGCTGCCATTATGTTGATATTAGTTAGGGCCATTGTACTACCCATATTTTCATGCCAGAATCCAAGATGGATCATTGATAAAAATCAAGAAATTTGAAAAGATAAGAAAGCAAGAGCGTTAATGAACAAGACTTGGATGATAAAGCAGTGACAACCTTTTGGAGTACCAGAGTCTCCAAACTAAAGAAACATTCATATTAGGATGGTGACTTGCAAATTGTTTTACTCCTGATGATTACTGTTATCCAACTATAAAAATCAGTTCTGTTTCCAGCGAAGTTACAAAGATATTTACAAGTAAAAATGAATTTTAAAGCACAAAGCAAAATTTTAAGTGATAATGAGACAAACTGAAACAGTACAACAAAGTACTGGCTTGTACAAGTAAAGGGGTAGGATGGTACAGCAGATCGAGCTCTAAGGAAGACTCATCTCTGTGAGTTCAAATCTGGCCTCAGAAACTTACTAGCTGTGTGACCTTGGGAAAGTGACTTAATCCTGTTGGCCTCAGTTTCCTTATCTGTAAAATGAGCTGGAAAAGAAAATGGCAAACCATTCCAGTATCTTTGCCAAGAAAACCCCTAATGGGGTCATGAAGAGTCAGACATGACTGAAAATGACTGAACAACTCACAAGTAAAGTTGAAAATAAAATTATAATAAGACATCTTTCAAGATGGATAAATACTTGTCCAATGGAAAGGATATTGGATTTGAAGCTGAAGTATCTGGATTCAAATCCTGATTCTATCAGTTACTAACAGTTTCACCTTGGGCAACATTTCACTTTTCTGGGTCTTGGTTTCATCTATGAAATGAAGGAGTAGAAGCATTTGACCTGTAGGGGCTCTCTCACCTCCTGATCTATCATCCTATGGTTGATACCTATCAATAGCACATAATCCCATCCTTTTCAACAAGTTGATTGCAATATTATTAACATTCACAAACACTGACCTGAAATTTTTTAACAAAATCAGACATAATTAATATCACGAGCATTAGGGATTTTTATAAATCATTTATAAAAAGGTTTTTACTAAAAATTCTTGTTTCAAGTGAAGAGGTCTGTACAACAAAAAACTTGAGAACCACTGTTCAAGATCAACTTTCTTTTAAAGGAGTATGTCTTATGAATTCTTCTTTTTTAATTTTACATTTTTGAAAGCTTCATTTTTATTCTAATTTTCATTAAAAATTATTTTTATAAATGTCTATTTCACAGAAAAAGCCTAGTATTTTGTGAAGCTCTTGTTCCTAAAACATTCTCCTTTAAGAGATAATTGATCTAGAATAGTACTGTTAAAGTACTGAAATGTGATAAGTCACCTATTATACAGTAAGGACAAGTTAGTACTACTGGTAAACACAGTAAATTATTTGCACTCAAGTATTTTTTTCTCCTAGGAAGCTAGGTGGCACAGTGGATATAATGCCTGGCCTGGAGCTGGGAAGACCTAAGTTCAAAGATGGCCTCAGACCCTGGGCAAGTCACTTATCTTGTTTGCCTCTGTTTCCTCATCTGTAATATGATCTGGATAAGGAAATGGCAAACCACTCCAGTGTCTTTGCCAAGAAAACCCCAAGTGGAATAACAAAGAATCACAATGACTGAAAAACAACTGAATAACAAAAAGCTTTCAACATCTGGATAACTAAGATTGAATTAGCAAGTGGCCAGATGATTGATCCAAATAAGGGTTATAACCAGGATACTAGGGATTGTAGAGGATAGGTCATCCTTACCTAACTGTGAGACTAACAGAAAACTGTTAGTCAAAAAGGAAACAAAATACCATGAGAGGAGTATAGTACCTCTTAGAAGTGACCTTAAACCATCTACCTAAATAGTGCTCAGTAACTGAGGCAGGAGCAGCTGTTTCACAGAAAGTGAGCTATGAAACAGGAGGAAGTCTCAGAGGCAGCTCATGAAAATAACTGTTAAGCCCCACAGGACCAATCATTATGCTTGCTCTTTGCTTAAGAAGGTGACCATCTGATCAGGTTAGCTCCTAGACAAGAAAACAACCTCTGAACCAATAAGAAACTGCCAGATAAAGAGTTCTAAAATCATGAAAGATCAGAAGACAATTCCCCAATGCCCATAAGTGTGAAGTTGTCTCTCTTTGTTCCTCCATCTTTGAAGAATGAAGTTATTGCAAAGGCAATTCAAGGAAGCCTGTCCTACTTTGGCACAAAGGAATCTCTAGGAGATGTCCAGATAACTGAAGTCCCTCATCACTATCACAAATGGCACTGTGTCAGCTTGTAATCTTTCTGTCAAGCCCCTCATCTGTTTCCTCTTTCTATTCAGGTGGTCAGCAACATTCTCTGTTGACACTATGGTTTCTGTTTCTGCTTTCACTGATTCTTACCTAAATGCTCTCTGCCATGTTGTCCACAGAATTCTCTGATTCCATGGTGTTATTTCCCTTCTCCGATTCAACATTCCAGTCAGGTTGGTCTCCTAGCCACTCTTGACATTCCATTTCCCATCTCCATGACCTTTCACAGGCTGCCCCTAACAACTGGAATGCTCTTTGACCATGAATCTAACTCTTGGAATCTATCCTTCAAGACAAGTTCAAGTGCCATCTTCTGGGAGGACACTTTCCTCATCCCTCACTTTATACTGCCCAAGGCTTTCACAAATTATTTTGGATTCATTTATCTGTGAATATCTTTAGTGTTTCACACATGGGAGGATGCTGGAACAATTCATGGTGTATGGTTGTGTTGGAATACCACTGTGCTGTAAGAAATGATGGCTATGCTGATTTCAGAAAAACATGAAAAGACTTGAATGAAATAAGGAAGAGTGATATTAGCAGAACCAAGAGAACGCTGGATACAGTAATAGCAATATTGTTCAAAGAACAACTGTAAATGACTGATATTCTGAATATTACAAATACTCAAATCAACCATGAAAGGCCTATAAAGGAATATGCTATCCATCTCCAGAGAAAGAAATAATAAATAGAAATATGCATAGTATGTTTACATATATACACATCTGTATCAAATGGTGGCCTTCTCGACTTACTTCTGGACAGGAAGGGAGGGAGGGTGAGAAACAGTTCAGAACTTAAAATACCACACACAAAAATTTAAAGAAGCAAATATATCCTTAAACACATCATATAAAGAGTTACAAAAACCAGAAAGCAAAAAAACAAAAAAACAAAACAAAACAAAAAAAAAACACTGAGTAGACACTATGAAATGAATTTCAGCAGTCATGGATTAATGAGACCCACAATAGTGTATCATAGCCATGATAGACAAAAGAAATATTTGTTGGTTGTGTTTGTCCTTTGTTTTCAAAGAGGACCATGACATCTGAGAAATTATGTGATAACTTGCAGTTAACTTTGATTTGAGTGAGGGAAGACTATACACAATCACTAGCCTCGTTTTCTCTTCCAGTGACATCTGGGTCCAGTGGCCAGATATTCATCAGGATGATTGGAGATGGCCCAGGATGCAATGGGAGACCCTGGCCCTTTTAGGCTAAGGCCCTTTCAGGTACTCACTTAGAGTAAGGTAATGGCCATTCAGTAAATAGCCCTCTTTAAGAAATGAGTCAAGGGATGGTGCCTTTAATTTAAAAAAAAAAAAATCAAACTGGGAGGGGAAGACCCTCAGGGTTGCGGGTCAAAAGAGAAACGGTTACTATTGACATTCACTCTGAGCCAGGACGGTCCAAAATATAGCCCTTAAGTGGAGTTGGGACAGGGATCTATTATGATCCAATCTATGAGCTGCACAGTGAAATGGGTTTACGATTTGGTCTTTGAGAAAAAAGAGAGAGAGGGAGGAAGGAAGGAAGGAAGGAAGGAAGGAAGGAAGGAAGGAAGGAAGGAAGGAAGGAAGGAAGGAAGGAAGGAAGGAAGGCATGTAGCCAGTAAACCCTAAGTTAAGTGGGCAGCTTATGGCCATCAAAATTTACTTTCCTTTGGAAAGGAGGAGAGGATAAGCTGAGTTTCTCAACTGACTGGGTCCCCTTTCGGGCAGTTCAGACTACTCACAGTTTGTGTTTGTCCTTTGTTTTTGAAGAGGATCATGACAACCAGGAAATGATGACATGACTTGCAGCTGACCAGCGATATCATAGTTCAATATACCTGGAATGGAAAGATACATGTTAAAAGAACCTGAATATAACATGGATCTAGTTATATTTGGGAAGCAAGTTACATATTTCATGTATATAATAAGGTGATAAGGTTTTTCTACAGTAAGGGCTCATCAACAATAATGAACCCACTCCATCTGGACTCCACCCCCTCAGTGCCCAACGTATTCTATGAAGGAGTAGAAATGACAAGAAAATGACAAAGGCAGGAAGAATGTCTGAAAATGATCAGATACTTAGACAAAATCTTTGCTGGCAGCAACACAGTTAAACTGCACTCAAGGACTAATTTTCAAGATATCTCAATGAGTAAAACTTTCCCAAAGAAGAGAAAATATCATAGATAGACCTTGCAATTTAAAAAGTAACTGAGATAGCATCAGTGACTATGGATCTACTTTCTTATTCCTCTAAAATCTTCATAAGAATGCTTCATGTACATATTGAGGTCAGCCTTGATGAAAATCTGAGAAGAGATTAGGTAGGCTATTAAAGATGATTTTCTACAGAAGTTACATAGTTAATAAGTAGCGTAGTTAACTTAAGATCTTCCTATGTCTATCATCTGAATTTAAAAAAACCCATTAGATGCAATATGACAAAGTCTTACTTAAGATGCCTGCCACAGATCTAAAAATAATATGTTTATGAATACTGTCACTATTGTGGAGTTGTCTAAAGACTAATGAAGATGTATCAGGAAATCATCGACTTTTAAAAGACATGTCTAAAAACACAGGTCAGTGGCACACTTCTTTAAAAACCATGTTGGGGGTGCCAAACTTCAGAATTGGTAAGAAAAGCTAAATACAACACCAAGGGATTTTAAAATTATAATCAGGAAAAGAGGACGTTCACAGAAGGGATAGATAGAAGGGGATGGGTAGAATGATAGATCAGAGAGAGAAGGCAAAACTTCAGTCTTCCTTGCCAAGAAGAAATTTATACTATAAAGGACAACATAAAAATAGCTACTAGAAAGTTAATAACCAAGGAAGACAGTAAGAGAACAGCTAACTGCCCTTGAAGAGTTCAAATCACAGGATCGAAATGAACTGATAAAAGAACTAGCAGATGTGATTTCTATGATTCTGTCCTATTCAGGTGCAGAGAGTTAACCAGTTCAGAACCCACCCATCATGATCTAACCCACATCTCTCCATATTTTCCACAGGAATAGCAGGAGGGACTTTATGAAATTATTTGCTAACAGTCTAGATAAACTCAAGCTACAATATTTCCATGATCTAATCTTGCTGGTAACTCTGTCCAAAAAAAAAAAAAAAAATGAGTTGAATGTGTCATGACCCGTTCTTGATGAAGCCAAGGAAGTTTCATGAAATCTCAGAAATTTAGGTTAGAGTCAGATTATGGACAACTATAAAGGTCAGCCTGAGGTGTTTACACTTTATCCTAGAGACAAAAAGTAGCCACTGAAAATTTTTGAACAAGTGAATAGGATGATTGGATCCCAGCCTTAGAAAAAATATTTTGGCAGTAGTGTGGGAGACAGATTAAAGAGAAAAAAGATTGGACACAGGATAATTTAGGATACAATTACAACAGCGCATGCAAGAAGTGATGATGGTTTGAAACAGGGCAGTGGCCAGGTAAGGAGAGCAAAGGATAGATGGAAGAGATGTTGTGCAAAAAAACATGGTTAACAAAAGGAACTTGAGATTTTAATGCAGAGTTTCAAAACTAGCCTTGGGACATTGTGAAGACTTGAAGGAATGCAATTCTTGACTAAAATACAGTATTAGAGGGGATTCACTTAGTTTTTTTGTTCAAAAGGAACAGATTAGATAATCAGGGTGGTACCATATCATTATACATAAAGTATATACCTGTATGGAAATCTACAAACCTGAGGGGAGAAGCAGGGTGGAGAGCATTTGAGTGAGGATCAAAGGATGGAGAAATAGAAGTGATATTGTGCTAGCATTATGGTATAACCAGAAGGAAAAAAAATGTATGATGAGTTCCTAAAGCAAATCATGGAACTGGCAGAGACAGAATATGATTGTGGGGGGAGGGAGACTTCATATATCCATACATTTCCTGAAGGTAGCTTTCTGATAAAAACTAAGCCCCTGATAAATTCTCACTTGTCCTGTTAATTTCATCTTTCATAAGGCAAATGCCAAGAGAAACTGCTATGCTGAACCTGGTTTTGATCAATTGGGGTGAATTGGGGGTGGGAGGAGCTATAGGAGAAAATGTCCATGCCATCTTACACCTCATTTTAGACAAAGAGTGGAATGCCTAACAAAGATTGCTATGCACCCTAGACTTTAGGAAAGCAGCTTTCATAGAGTTCAGAGAAAGAATGGGAGACTGTGGTCTGAGATTCTAAAAGGGAATTCAGCTTAGGAACAGAGGGAGATTCTCATGGATGAAATTCAAATGATCATTTTATTTTATTTATTTTGATATTTTGCAATTTATTTTGATAAGGAAGAAAAAGTGTGGACTATCTAAAGAAATTCATGTGACTTCATGTCAAGGATCAGTAAGGAAGATGGAACAAAGGGCAGATAACTGAGGACAGATTCAGAAAGGTGGCACAGTTCTATATGCAATAGTATCAGGAAGGCCAAATCCTAGGATGAGGTAATATTTTGATAAAGTCTAAGGAGAGCAAAAAGGATTTTGGGAATAAGAATTGGGGGATAAGGAGAAAGGAAAAAAACCCCCGTTTGGGTATAACATGGTTTGGAAAAGACAAAACTACTAAATTCCTTTTCCTTTTCTTTTGTGTACCAAAGAGAGATTTTGACCTAGAACAGAAAGAATTAAAAGGAAACTGAAAGTCATTGTGAGGAGATGACAAAGTGACATCTAGCTGTTGTCAGCAAGTTAAAGTATTCAGGTCCAAAAAAGTTTCTTCCAATGTAATGGCAGAATTTATAGATATGAGCAGAACCATTGATAATGGAGGATAACAGAGTTGTCATAGGCTGGTAGATGGGCAGATGTCCAACTCTCTAAAAGGAAAATTCAGTAGATTTTTCAAACTACAGGCTGGTGAGCTTGACTTCCATTCCTGGTGAAATCATAAAGGGATGATTGTGAAAACTTAAAAAGGGAAGTAATGATTCACTATGAGCTAGCATAGGTTAGTTAAGAACAAGTTGGATCAGAGGGATTTCATTTAGTTTTTACTACTCTGATAGATGAGGCAAATTTCACAGACATATGTGATTTTTTACCAAGGCATGAGGTGATCTCCCACAATTGTGTTATGAGACAACATGGGGAAATGTGAGTGAGAAGATAAGTGGATCGATAGAAATCTGAAGAGGAAGGAGGTCTCTAGAAGAATATCTCGGGTCTCTCTGTCCATGGTCCTGTCTGTTCAACATTTTTTTTATCTAGCACTGTAATTGATGTCATGCCATATATGTAATATTGCTTCCAATGGTGGTGATCGTCATCAGACTGGATCACATATAGGAATTGCAAAATGTGTGAAACCTCCATTTAAATTGAATGGAATTAGAGGCCATGACCTCTCATTTGTACCTACCCAAGCATCCCCTCTATGCAACATATCTGACAAGTTGTCATCTGGCTTTTCCTTGGGGAATTTAATGAAGGAGAACAGGGTGTGTAGGGGATACAGGAAGGTTGATTTAGGTTCAACATGAGAAAAAAAGCCTCTAGCAGAATGCCTCAAGGACCAGTACCTGGCCATGTTTTACTTACCATTTTTATCAAAGACTTGGGTAATGGCATAGGTGACAGCCATAAAAACTTACAAATGACATGAAACTAAGGAGGATAATTAACACAGTGGATGAAATCAGGACTCAAATAGAACCTGACACATTAAAACGTTGACCAGATCTAATGAGATTAAGTTTATTAGGTATAAATTTAACATCTTTCGCTTAAGTTCAAAAAATCAACTTGATAATATACAATTGGTTAGACAACAATTCATTTGGAAAAAATCTGGTGGTTACAATATACCACAAGCTCTATAAGATTCAACAGGATGATAATGACAGAAAAGAAAGCCAATGCAATCAGACTGCATAAAGGGGAGGCATAAAGTCTAAGACTAGGAAAATGATAGTCTCTCTGCAATCTATCACAAATAAACCACATTTAAGGTATTGTTTTCAGCTCTGGAGACCCTATTTTAGGAGGACATTGATCAGACTACAGAGTGATTTGAAGAGGGTCACTAGAATGGTTGCAGGGCATTAGATTCATGCCAAAACAGGATTGGATGAGAGAACTGCGGATGTTTAGCCCAGAGAAGCACATGATAGCCAGATGTAATGTGGAAGAGGATCTGGGGTCAACAGGTAGAAACTACGGCAACATGACAAATATTAGAGGGACTTAGAGAAAATGGGCACGCTAGTGCCTTTAAATGTTGGTGGAGTCTCAAAATGATTCGGCCATTCTGCCCAAAAAGTCACTAAATTGTGTATACTGTTTGATCCCAAAATACCACTGGTGGGTCCATGCTCCAAAGAGATCAGAAAGAGAAAAGAAGAAAGGACCTATCTGTATAAAAATGTTGCTAGGAATCTTTCATTGTAATCAAAGATTGTAAGCTAAGGGGCCTTCCTCCTATTGGGGAACAGCTAGACAAGTTATGGAACATGTATATGTGGGATGTTATCATGCCATGAGACATGCAAAAATGGACAGTTTCAGAGCACTCTGGGAAGGCCTGCCAAAACTGATACAGAGAGAAGTGAGAACTAGCAGAGTGCCTTAAAGGATGATGACCTTGTAGAGTAAATTAACTTTGAAAGAACTCTGATCATTTGAAGGCTAACTATGAATTCAGAAGACTAAAGACAAAGCATACTATTCATATCCTGCCAGACCGGTGAGAAATTTAAAATGCAATGAGAGACACACACATTTTGGGGCATGGCCAAAGTGAAATTTTTTTTGCCAGACTATACATGTGTACAATGAGGGGGGCAGCAGTTTTTTGGTGGGGGGAGTAGTGTTGTTTGCTTGTTTTCAGAGGCTCTTGTTGCCAGGGATAAGGGGTGGGATAGATTATAAATGCATGAAAAAATAAATATATTTATATATTAAAAATAAAAAAATACAGAGACAAATTTTGACTTGATAAAAATTTCCTAATAACTAAATCTATCAAAAATGGAGCGGAGATTCTCAGAAGGTCCCCCTTCATTAAAAGTCCCCAAGAAAAAGTCAGATGACAGCTTGTCAGATATGTTGTATAGAAGAGATGCTTGGTTAGGTACAAATGGGAGATGGCTTCTAATCCCATTCAGTTTAAGGTTCTGTATATATTAGGAGCTGGATTAAGCCCCTATTGGGGGGACTTGCTTCTCCTGTACTCCAAGGCTCCTGCTCCTGTCACCAGTTTATTTGCCCTATCCCAGTGGAAATTCCCTATTTCCTCTCAGATCTAGGCATGTTAGCAAATTTAGGTTTGATGTAAGGAAATACTTCTTAACAATTTAAAGCTATCCAAAAGTGGAAAGGAAGGGGGAAGGGGAGTTAGGTGGCTCAGTGGATAGTGTCAGACTTGGTCAGGAAGGCTCCTCTTCCTGAGTTTAAATCTGGCCTCAGACATTTACTAGCTGTGTGACTCTGGGCAAGTTACTTAACCCTGTTTGCCTCAGTTTCCTCATTTGTAAAATGAGCTGGAAAAGAAAATAGCAAACTGCTCCAGTAGCGCTGCCAAGAAAACCCCAAATGAGATCATGAAGAGATGGACACAGCTGAAATGACTGAACAACAAAAAGTGAGAAGGATTAATAACTAGTCCGTGAACCTTCTCTGGAGGTCTTCAAGTACAGCATTGTTGGTAATGTTGTGGGGAGAATGCTTATGTGGGAGCTAACCTGCACAACTGAGACACCTTCCAATTCTGAGATTTTATATGTGTATATATACATATGTGTGTGTGTTTGTCCTCCATTGCCAAAGAAGACCGTGCCATCAGAGAAATAACGACAAGACTTGCACTTGACTTTGTTTTGAGTGAGGGAGGGCTGTGCAGGTCACCAGCTTCACTTCTCTTCCAGAGCCATCTGAATCAAGTGACCAGATATTCATCAGGAATCTGGAGATGACCCAGGGTGAGGCAATTGGGGGGTTAAGTGACTTGCCCAAGGCCACACAGCCAGTAAGTGTCAAGTGTCTGAGGTGAGATTTGAAGTCAGGTCCTCCTGACTCCTGCACTAGTGCTCTATCTACTGCAGCACTTAGCTGCCCATGTATATATACATATATATATATATGCACACATATCTATATATACATCTATATACACACATATATGTGTATACGTACATCTATATATACATATATATTCACACATATATGTATGTGTATGTATATATGTATATACACATATGTATATATATGTATATATATACACACACAATCACAGATCAAAGTCACTAGTGAACATATAGGTTGTTTATCTTGATTTTTTTTGACTAGGTTTGGAATTTGGGATAGGGAGAGAGTTTAAGGGGAACAGGGAAATGATGAGGAAGCACAAACCCAGCGCAAAGAGGAGTAAATACAGAGAAAAGTCAGAAATTTGGCAAACTCAAGTCAAAATTATAGGAAACATTGAGTTTTAAGTAATCTTGGTAGTGTGCTCAGACAAAGCCCTCAGAACAAAATGTCCTACCATCTGTGAGTCTGGCATTTGACATGCATTCAGATCTTGTCTCTGCTTCTTAGCGATACCCGGGTGACACTGGGGAAATAACTTGACTTTTCTGGGCCTCAGTTTTGTCACCAGCAAAATCCAGGTAGAGGGGAAGATTGGGGGAGGGGTGAATGGATGAACCAAATGCGCTCTAAAGTGTTTTATACTTTAACATCCCAAGGGAATTTAAATCCCTTACTTAGGTTATATAGCATTCTAACAATGAGGCAAAGCAGAGGTGTTAGCAGAACTATCCCCATGTACACGGGCTTTCCTTAAATATATTTTTAAGAGTCTCTTCAGTTAAGAGTTTCTTCTGTTCTTGTGAATAATGAATCAAGACAGATTCTATGCAATGTACATTAACATAGTTCTTTCCTTAAAATAAGATGCATGATAATAATAAAAACTAGCATTTACGTATTACATGCCAGGCACTGTGCTATTATTATCTATTTAATATTATCTCAAGCAATTTGGAACTATACCCACAGGACTATCAAGCTGTGCATGCTCTTTGACCCAGCAATACCACTCCTGGATCTGTATCCCAAAGAAAACAAAGGAAAAGGAAAAGAAGCTATGTGTACAAAAATATTTATAGCAGCTTTTTCAGTGGGGGCAAAGAATTAGAAACTGAAGGGATACTCAGCAACTGGCAATGAGTTGAGCAAGGTATGATAAATGAATGTGATAGAATACTATCGTGCTCTAAGAAATGATCAAAGAGATGGTTTCCGAAAATATGGGAAGACTTATATGAACTCATGCAAAATAAAATAAGTAGGACCAGGAGAACGTTGTATACTGTAATAACAATATTATAGAAATGATCTACTATGAAAGGCTTTGCTACTCTGATCGACACTATGGTCTACAAGTCCAAAGGACTCATGACAAAAATCCTACCCACCTCCAGAGTGAGAACTAAGGAACTCTTAAGTACAGATTGAAGCATATCTTTTTCATTTCATGTTTCATGCTATTTTTTTCCAAAATGGCTAATGTGGAAATATGTTTTGCTTGACTTTACATGAATAATTGATATATAGTTTGTCCTCTCAATGGATAGAGGAGAGGTGAAGGAAGGGAAAGAATTTAGAACTCAAAATTTTTAAAAATAAATTATAATTATTAAAAAACAAACAAATATTATCTCATTTGATCTTTCCAAAAATGCTGGAAGGAAGGTGGTATTATTATCCCCACTTTACAGATGAGAAAATTGAGGCAAACAGAGGTCAGGTGATTTGTCCAAGGTCACATAGCTAGTAATCATATGAGGTTGTATTTGAACTCAGGTCTTCCTGAATCCAGACCCAGTGCTCTCTATTCACTACACCACCTAGGTGCCTTGTGCTAGTAGCTGGCACACAGAATTAAACTACCCCCTAACTGACTCTGGGAAATTTTTATTCAAAGCTAAACATGCAAATCACCATTTCTCAATAAAATGGGAAACAAGTCAAGCATAATGAATTGCTTTAATAAATCCAAACAAATGCAGGGTTAAGATAATATATTCAATAATCAATTATTGAGCCCCTACCACATGTCGGGGAAAGGAGATGTACATGCCTACTGAGCTAAGCAGTAGGGGTACAAAGAAAAGCAAAAGACAGTCCCTGTCCTCAAGGAGCTCACGATCTAATATTAGTTTTTTAAACATTGAGAGAGAAAAATGGGAGGAAAAAAAGATGACTACCATCTTAGGATTTTGTCTCATCAGATCAATCAATAAGCATTTACTAAGCCCTTAATGTGTGTCGGGTGCTACATCTCACTCACTGCCTTGAAGGGATTTTGCTTTGAAGACACCTTTCCTAAAGTCCTATAAGATTGTTCAGAGGATGTTGAAATTCCTCAGTAGGTAAAGAATCATCTGTAAGAACCAGAATCGATAACCTCTTCCACATGTGAAAAAGGAGAAGATCCTTCAGATTCACCACTCCCATCTCTGTTTTACAATTTCACATTCTCTTCTAAACAGCTGCGTATACGGGTTATTGGAATTCCACAGCAGCAATGCATACAAGATGTTCTTGGACTTGAAAGATACTTCAGAGCTCATCGTATTCAACCTTCTCCCACACTTCTTGGCTTTCAAAAGAAAAGGGCTGACCTGTTTTAAATAGTCTTGGTATATCTGGTAACTCCTTTCTTCACAGGAAACTGAACAAGCAAATGCATGAGATGGAACCATGATTTTTCTTAACTTTTATTGCTACTACTTACTGAATAGGGCTAAAGAGAATTTTTTTTTTAAGTATGGGGCTTTGGAGGTGAGGAGATTGTTGACTTTTCTGCTGGCTTTCAGATTCAGAGCTTTCCTGAATGCATGAACATTTCAGAGGGTTGATCTCTGGATAATCTATAACTTATTGCATTTTTTCAGGCAGCTGGCCTTATATAATATAATACTTGTCACTGTTTGCAACTATACCTTTCCATATCATTGAGCAACCAATAGGTGCAAGAGTTATGAAACACATCTTTAAAAAATATTCAATCTCAGATATTTGTACACTAAATAAATCTACGTGCCATTGTTTCCAGAATTTTTAGGCATCCTATATTCCTTAAAATTTCAGTCCAATGTTTGAAGTGGAAGTTTTTTTACCCATATAGATGATTCCCAGGAATCCAGACTTATCTATCTGCCACATATACCTTGCTCAGCAGAGCTGTATTACAAATCCTGCTGCCATGTCTTAACTTGAACATCTTGTACTCACTGTACAAGCCTAAGGTGATGATCTCAATATTCAGGGTGTATTAGTTATAGGGGGTGGGAGAATGCCAGCTAAGTACACCACTGACAGCTTCTACTTTGGAAGACTAGACTATGTTTTCAAATCGTCATAATCAGGAGCCCCATTTTATCCCTTAATTAGAATGATAGTTTGCTTGCCCATTGAAACATCAAGGACATCCTTTGTGAGGAATGAGGAATGGAAGAGGAAAGCTTTTGCAAAAAAAAAAATGCTTTATAGTAGACAACATTTTTACAGTTATGCAGTAGACTTAAAGGTATACACAACATTGTTTATGGACTATTAAAAAAACAATTGATTAATAGAGCCAAATGTTGCTTTCTTTTTTTTCTCCCACTTTTTTCTCTAAGTGCTTCCTCCAGCATGCTGTCTCCTGCCCACGTATGTCAAAATAGTATAAAATTCTGTGAAAGATGTTACAGAGATGATGACATATTTATTAAAATCAAGGCACAAAAACAAAGATATATTGGCTCACCAAAGATGTTTGCCATCCTCATGATTATATCCAGTGCAGGCACCAAATAGAATATGAATTCCCTATAATTTCTGAGTTCCTCCAAAGGTTCTTCCTGAAGACAGCACTTTATAAATATTTATATGGATTCACTATAGTTACTGAAGTCCTGCTCCTGTTTGAAGATGGCATCTAAGATGGCAAGTTTTTTAGTGATAGATGAATGGATCGATGGATGGATAGATAGATTATAGATAGATGAACAAATAAATTAATATTTACTAAGTTCTAGAGATACAAAAAAGAGGCAAAAGACAGTGCTTCCCTTCAAGGAACTTTACAGTCTAGCAAGAGAGACAATATGCAAAAAAATAAATATAAGTTCACATGCAGGATAAATAGGAAATAATTGAAAGATGGAAAGTATTAGAATTAAGAGGGGTTGAGGAAGGTTTCTTGTAGGTGGAATTTTTGTTGGTCATTAAAGGAAGCAGGGAAGATCAATAATTGGAGTGGAGAAAGGAGAGCATCCCAGTCAAGGAGTGGACAGGCAGAAAAAATGCCTAGGGTTGAGAGAAGGAATGTCTTGTCCATAGAATGGTCAGAAGGCCAGACGATGCACAAAGAATCTGAAAGGGATGGGGGGAGGGTGACCACCAGAAGTCACCTAGAGTTGAAACCAAGCAAGGTAGCTGATGGAAAATGAAGAGTTAACTGGAGTTATCTTAGAAAATATCTGTAATTATTCAAAAGAGTTCAATGTACGGCACAAAGACCAAGCTGATGAAGAATGACTATCATCCAAATTTTAACATGCATTTGAATGGATACCCTGTTGAACTTTTCCAGTAGCATGGTATCTAGGACAGATAGCACCAACAGACAATTTTTGTGCAGAGTTGAACAGGGGATTGGATTGTGTTCAGAACCTATAGAGTTCTTTTACTGACCCCAAGCATCCTATGAAAGGGCCATCTTTTTTATATTAAAATTGAACAGTGTTGCTACATGGCAGCAAGACAGAACCTTCTGAAAAGCTGAAAATAAGTCTTATACTGAGGACAACAGAGAGACACATGGTAGGTGTGAGCACGCTACAACAACTGATAAGCAACTCTGAAGCACAAGAAGGGACTTTATCAACAAACTACATGATGAAAAAATGGGCTGGTCATGGGATAAAAGTGAAGGATGACAGGTAGACAAACAGTGTTAGACTTGTACCTTCATGATATCAGGAGACAGCAGAGAAGGCCTCCAGCCCACTGAGCGGATGACCTATAGGGAGAGTTACAAAGGGTGGGCAGACATGGATGAGGTGTGGTCAGCATTTTTAGAGGGAACTTCTCAACCAGTGAGATCAAAGGCCAATTTGAGTATGTGTCAGGTACAACCAGTACATATACTGCCAGTAGATTTGGGGGTTACAAAAACAAAGTAAAAAAGTCCTTGCCTTCAAGGAGCTTACATTCTAGAAACATGCAGGTATAGAGGCAGATACAAGGTAACCTTGGACAGAAAGCTAAGTGACCAGGCAAAGTCTCATGTAAAGATGGTACTGAGTCTCTAAGGAAAGCAGAGACTCCAAGAGGCAGAGGGTAAGGAGAGAATTCTAGGCATGGGGAGAGGGCAGCTAACGCAAAGGCATGGAGATGGGAAGATTAAGTGAAGTGTATGAGGAACACCAAAAAGGCAAGTAGAGTGTAGGGAAGGGAATAATTTCAAAGAAGGCTAGAAAGGGAAGACAGGGCAGCTTGTGAAGGGATATAATCGCTAAACAAAGATGTTTCTGTTTGATCTGAAAGGGAAAATGGGAACCACTGGATCTTACCGAATTGGGGATAGGAAGAGAGTAACATGATCAGACCTAAGCTTTAGGAAAATGCTTTTGATGGCTACGTGGAGGAGGAGCTGGAGTGCAGACTAGAAGTAGGAAAATCAATTAAAAGACTGTTGCAATAGACTCGATCAAAATGAATAAGGGTCTAAACTAGAGCGGGAGCTGTATGATTGGAAAAAAGGATATGGAGTGATTGATGGAGGTAGAAATGAAGAGGTTTGGTAACTGACTGAATATGCGAAGTAAAGGTGAAAAGCTGAGGACATCATTAAGGTTGCAAATTTAGGTGCCTCGAAGGATGGTGATATCCTCAACAAAAATAGGGAAGTTTGGAAAAGGGGTAAGTTTTAGGGGAAAGAAAATGAGTTCTGTTTGGACATGTTGAATTTGAGGTGCCAATGGGACATCCAGTTTGAAATGTCCAATAGATAGTTGTTGATGCTCTGGAACTCAAGAGACAAATTAGGTCTAGATAAAGAGATTTGGAATCACTTGGGTAGAAAAGATAGTTAAACCCATGAGAGTTGATGAACTGATGTCACTATGAAGTGATAGAGATCAAAGAGGAAAGAGAAGAGGGGGTCTTCTCTTCATCCCTTTACTGATGATTTCCTTTCCACTCAAACCTCATTCAGGATAGTCATTGACAGGTCATCTTCCTCTCTTTGTGTCTCTATCACCCATTTCTCAGGTAGGAAAAATGTCATGGCATCATATCATTTACATGAGTCGCCAACTACAAGCTTTCTGATGCACTGAAGGGTTGACTGAAGGTGGTAAGCCTTGCCAAAGAAGGCAACTAGGTGGCACTGGGCAATAGGCGGAGTACTAGGGTTGGAGTCAGGAAGACCTGAATTCAAATGTGACCTCAGACACTTACTAGCTGCATGACCTTGGGCAAGTGAAGCTCTACCTACCTCTGTTTCCTCAACGGTGAAATGCGGATAATAATAGCACCTACCTTGTAGGGTTGTTGTGAGGATCAAGTGAGATATTTGTAAAGTGCTTGGCACAATGCCTGGCACATAGTAGGAGTTTTGGAAAAGCCTATTCCCTTCCTTCCCCTCTTTCAGACTTCCGGGCACTACCCTCTAACCTGTTGGTTCATCCTAAAAACCTCTGGGTCTTGTCATTCACCCTGTCACTGAACCCTTAAGACTTCTGGACCTTCCCATCAGTCCTGCAGCTGAACTCTTTTATGGGTTGTCTCCTTTGATCAAAGTGTGAGGTTCTTGGGAACAGAATTGCCATCTTATTGAATAGTATTGCTAATGGTCAGACTATATATTACATGCTTAATAAGTATTTTCCCATTCACTTATTCATTCATTCATAGGTTGGAACTAATGGGGGTAGTAGGATCCAGTGAGGATTTTTCTTAGAAAATAGAAGAAACTTGGACTTATTTGTGTGCAGCCAGATGACAAAGTCACCAAAAGATTGGGAGATACTGAAGATGAGAGAGAGGGAACGATTGTGGGGATAACTGGAGAATAAACGAGGAGACTGGATCAGGGGTACTTGGAGAAGGGCCATCTTGTCATCAGAGACTATAGCCAAGGAAGAAAGAGTAAGAGGTGATGTTAAGGGGTTGTAAAATGAAGAGAAGGGGAAAAGTGGAAACTCATAGAGAACTGCCTCAATCTTCTTAGCAGAGTATAAGGCAAAGCCCTCCATTTAGAGAGTGGCAAAGAGAGCGCTGTTGGAGATTAGAGAAGACTTTTAGAATATCTACTGTGTTGAGTGGGATGGAAAATCATCCCCCAGCAGTGAAGGTCTTGTAATGCGCCTGGTCAACTTCATTGTGTGATTTTCTCAGTCTTATTCAACAGCATGGGAAGAGAAGAGGACATTTCAGTAATGAAGTGATAAAGGAGCAATGGATCTGAGAGTAAAGGATAACATAGAATTGAACTGGTATTCTAAGGGGTAAAGACTGGCAAGGAGGGGTTGGTAGTCGGTGCAGTAGATAGAGCACTGGCCCTAGAATCAGGAGGAATTGAGTTCAGATGTGACCTCAGCCACTCATCAGTTGTGTGACCCTGGGCAAGTCTCAGATTGCCTCAAAAAAAAAAAAAAAAGACTGCAAAGAAAAAAGTATGAGGATGAAGGGATTGGAGGTCCCAATGAGGATGAATCAATGAATCAGCTAGCATTTATTAAGCACCTACATATTCCAGGCACTGTGCTGGGCAATGAGGACCAAAAAGATATGCAAAAAACAAGTCTCTACTCTCACAGAGCTCATGGTCTAATGGGAGAGGCAACAAGCAACTCTGTACAAATTATATACATATACATAGACACACATATACATGCACACACATGTACATATACATATGCATGTGTACATATATGCGAATGTGTGTATGTATATCCACATATTTATGCTAAATTGGGGTGGGGGGTAGTCTCAAAGGAAGAAGCTACCAGGGACAAGAAGGACTGGAAAGGCTAGAAATGCTTCTTGTAGAAGGTGAGACTTTGGCTGAGACTTGAAAGAAGTCAGGGAAGCCAGGAGGCAGAGGAGAGGATGGAGGGTGTTTCAGGTATGAGGGACAGCCAGGAAAAATGACTGGAGGCAGGAGATGGAGTGTGTGTGAGGAACAGCAAAGAGACAAGCATCAGTCACTGAGGATGTGGAGAGGTTAGGTATGAAGATAGAACAGTAGGAAGGGATCAGGTTATAAAGGGCTTTAAAAATCAAACCAAAGAATTTTACATTTTATCCTGGAGCCCAAAGGGACTCCATAGAAGAGCTGATTGAATACGGGGGTAAGTGACATGATCAGACTTGCACTTAAGGAAGATCAGTTCGACAGCTGAATGAAGCAGGGAGAGATTTGAGAACTGGAGACCAATCAACAGGTTATTACAGTCATCCAGGAGTGAGATGACAAGAGCCTGTACTAAGGTGGTTACAGTGTCAGAGGTAAGAAGAAGGCATCACATGTTAGGGAGGTAGAAATGACAGGACTTACTTGGCAACAAATTGAATATGGGGGGTGAGAAAGAGTGAGGAGAAGAGGACGACACCTAGATTGGGAGTCTGCGTGACTGGGAGGATGGTGGTACTTGACAGCAAAAGAGAAATAAGGAAGACAAGAGCGTTAGAGCAAAGGGGGAGAGAATGATTTCTACTTGCATACATTGAATTTAAGATATCTTCAGGGCATCCAGCTGGAGATGTGAAACTTGAGGCCAGGAGAGAGATTAGGGATAGACGTGTAGATCTGAGAGTCATTTGCATAGTGATGACCATCGACACCACAGGAACTGAAGAGATCACCAAGTGAAATGGAATAAAAAGAGAAGGGATGAGTACCCAAGACAGAGCCTTGCCCCCGCCCCCCCCCCCCCACGGGCATTACCTAGATGTAAAGGAAACAGAAAGATCAATCATATAGGCAGAAGAAAAGCAGTACCACAAAAAGCTAGAGAGAAGAAAGTATCAAGAAGGGAGTGATTGACAATATCCAAGACTGCCAGAGATCAAGAAATATAAGGACTGAGAAAAGGCCACTAGATTTGGCAGTTAAGAGATAACTGGTCACTTTGGAGACAGCAGTTCCAAATGAATGTTGAGGTTCAATGCTAGATTACAAAAAGACAAGAAGAGAGAGGAAATGAAGTGGAAGCACCTATTATAAATCTATTCCTCAAGTCTAGCCAAGAAAAAGAGGAAAGATATAGGATGATTGCTAGTGTGGATGGGGGCATCCAAAGAGGGTTTTCTGAGCATATGGGAGACATGAATATTTTTTAGGCAGTAGGAAAGGAGCCAATATGCAAGTAGTGACTGCAGATTCAGATTAGTGAAAGAGTAGGGATCTGTGGGGAAAAGGCAGGAGGGAAGGCAATGAAAAATAGGTTTTAAAGGAATAAGGCATAGAAAGAGATAGAACGATTAGAAATTATGATCAGATATAAGAACTTCAGTGTTTGTCTTCATGGATTTGGACCATTTGAGAATGATGACAAGATCAATATTTAGTTGAAATGGTTTGGAGAAGTAGGTCACAGTAATTGAGTAGTTTGAGGATCTAGACAGTGTATTTGAAGTCACATTAACATATATGTGTGTATTCATCATATATACATATATGAATGAATAGAAAAATAGTCATTATACATACATAAGCATGTACACATACATGTATATAAATACATACACACACACACACACACACACACACACACTCCCTAACATTGGGCCAGGAGCAGAGATGAAAAGGCAGACTGAACTAGGTACTGAAATTAGTTGAGAAAGGAAGAAGTCCTGATCACAGTTATCAGGATGTGGATTTGAATGGAATGAAAGTGAAAAGAGGAATGGGCTACTTAGGGATGATTGTAGATGGGGAATGTGGAAGTGACAAAGGAAGTAAATTGTATTCTAATTCCCCTGCCGAGGAGTTGCAGGGAGGTGTGAGAGAAAGTTCAACCAGTACTGTGTTAGAAAAGATGGCCTCAAGTTGGTGTCATCTGAGGGGTGATAGGTCTCTGTGAGTGCTAGAAGCTTATCAGTGATATTTAGGAGGACTTATGATTGATAGACAGGTATATAGATATAGCTACAGACAGGTAGATAGATATAGATAGCAATAATAGGCAGATACATAAGTAGGTAGGTAGATAGATGGATGCATGGATGGATGGATGAATGGATGGATGAATGGATGGATAGATAGATAGATAGATAGATAGATAGATAGATAGATAGATAGATAGATAGATAGATAATCGAAGCTGTGGGCAAATACTGAGGTGGACATTGGAGGAATAGAGTTGATATGGATAGAAATAAGAGAGTGGGCAGGAGGGGGTTGAGAGGAAAGTAAACTGCTTAAATTTATCGTTAGAAAATCAGAAATTCAGTATCACCGGGATTGAGAGAGTTTGGGAGTTTACTAATAATTTACTAACGAATTTACTAACAGTTGGGGAATAGATCCAGGCAGAGTATCAGTTAACGAGAGCAGCTCTGCTGATGAAGGCAGGTGATCAAAGTGTTTAAGGTCACAGCTCCACCTCATAGCCTTGGTCTCTGGCACTCTCTGGTCTTTCAGTTCTCCACCCAGTAAAATGGCCTGGTATTTCTCACCTAGCTGGTCCACCCAGTGCAATTGGTAGCCTGCTTTATTCTATGACCAAAGTCAACAACTTTGACCATCTCTGATGCTACTTATTGTGCTTTTAAAAAAATTGGATTGATACCTTTTGTGTTTGCATTATCTTCGTTTTGTAAAGCATTCTGCTTTCATCTCTCTAGAGAACCATCTCTTACAAAAAATATTTTTTAAAACAACTCAGCAAAATTAAACAACATATCAGCCAAATGATATTGCATATTGGATTTTGTTTACTTATAAGTAATAATGCATTACTTATGATATTGACAAATTGCAATAACAGGAATGATCCAGAACACTAAATTTTTAATTATTTCTGTTCATTTGGTTTTAGAAATACATTACATCTTTATATATATATAGCCTAATTAAGTTTTTATTTAGCTACTAATAGTTCTGGAGGCCTTCAACAGGACTTTTTACTTTTGGGGGGAGGGGGCAGTTTGGCTCTTGAACTGATCTGTTATAATTGCTCTTGAGAAATGGCCAACCTGGCTCTTTATCCCCTCATAGGTTTTGTTGGTTATATCCCCTCTGACCCTAAAGTGTCAGTTGTCCTTCGATGGAAATATGTTGCAGCCTACATGTAAGCGTCCATTGCCCTTTTTTAGTTATGCACAAATTGTACATCAGAGCTAATGTGGCATAGTGTGTAGAGGGCTGTCCTTGGAGTTATGAAGACCTGGGCATGTGACGCTTCACCTCTCAGTGCTCCAGGTGTGTGGGTGTATTGGATGTTCAGGGAAGATTAACATCTCTGGTGTAAACGACTGCAGAGCCCTTTTCAGGGCTGCTCATCTTCCGTTGGTGTCCACCTGACACTCAACTCTCACCTGTGGCTTCTAGAAGCTGTAGCATGCACAGTGGCCACACCCTGGTAAAACTGTCTCGGCAGACAGGTTAAACCAGGTTGAGGGTTACTGATAGGCCGCAAACCCATTGGTGAGTTAGGGGGCTGTCTACCCCAAGCACGTGAAGACATCTACAGATGGAATGGGTGGATGAGAACAATTTGTTCCAACAATCATGGAAGCTGCTGACGCAGGTGCCATGGAGACCTTTTAGAGCTTGGTCAGAAATCAAAGACGCCAAAGGCTTCCACTGCATCCTGGGCCATAGCCAGTCATCCTGATTTGTCTTGCCCCACTGGACTTGGATGACTCTGGGAGAGAGAGTGAGGCCGAGGAGTTTGTGCGACTCTGTCTCACTTAAATTCAGTTCGTGCAGGACTCAAGGCATCACCGTGTGATGTCATTGGCCCTTTTCAAAAACAAAGGACAAAACAACAAATGATAGATTGTAGGGCAGGTGCTAATCTATCTTAGTCGAGTGAGTTTCCTATAACAATGAAATCATATCGGTATGATGATAGGAACAATAATAGACACCACGATAGTAATAATTTGCACTGAGCCCACAAGTGAGGAGTTGAGTGACAGACAGAAATGAGCCAGAGACTCAAAACTGCTGCAGATTATCCACAAAATAGATAATCTAAACTTGGATAATTGAGAATTTGCTATATTTGAGGATATTAACAACAAATTATATGTAATCTACTATTTGAGAAATCATATGATATGAAAAACAAGATAGCATATACTCACACTTAAATTTCCTAAAGACTGTACAAATGACTATAAATTTAACCTATCTTTGCAATATAGAATGTATTTAAATAAAATGTATGCATGCAAAAACACATGTATACATATATTTGTATGTATATTACATATACATCACACATATAGATTTTTTTTTATATATGGGGAAGTGATTTGTTTAGAGTGGGGAATTCCCAGTTCAGGTCAAGAATGGAAAGAATGCTGAACTGGAGTCACAGGACCAGAGTTCAAATCCTGGCTCTACTTTTTATTGCCTTTGCTCCTGAGCTTTTAACCTCCTTGGCTCCTAGTCACTTCATCTGAAAAATGAGAGGTTGGAATAAATGACCTCTAAGTTTTCTTCCAACTCCAGAGCTATGATCTATGAATGCGTTGAATCTAGGACTGTCATCCTATGACTTATCAATACCTATCAGCAACTCTTTTGAAATTAAATCTTAGTTGCCAAGAGAAACCAGTCCATGTGAGAGGTGGGAATTCTAGGGCCTCTCAACTTATTTTTGCTTTCCATCCAGTACCCTGTCCTGTCTTTTACAGTTTAAAAAATATTCAAATATCAGTATTCATAGTATAACCTGCATGGTACGACAGTACCCATCATATGCTAAAGGACACGAGTCCCCTTGTTCTATGAAAGACAGATGGTAAGACATGGACAATAGAAAAACAAGGTGAAAAAGTACGAAGTTCCAATCTACGTTACTGGAAGAGCAATCAGTAACAAGTGCTAACTGTGGAGAACCCACATCAATGAAATCACAAATTACCCTGACCATCAAAGTTTATTGATATACAAAATTTAATATGCAATAATATACACATTTTACACTAATATGAAAAAATGTTTGAAATTTTCATTTACAGATATATTTTGTTAAAATCTCCCCTTAATGTACAGGACACAGAAGACAGAAAAATCTCCCTCTGACCTGTATCTTTACATTTTTCAATGTATCCACACATAGATTCCCATGCCACAGCCTAGAAAGTGGAGTCACATGCATCACATATACTTTTTTTTGTTTAATATTTTATTTTTCTCTAATTACATATAAAAACAATTTTTTAAGTCTTGAGTTCCAAATTCTATCCCTCCCTCTGGCCCCTTCCAACTCCCATAGACAGCAAGGAAGCTGATACATTTATACATATATGACATACACTTTTAAAAAGTGTTTATTGAACTCCATTCTTTCCTCATTCTCAAATCAAAAAAGAACAAAAATAGGAAGTCCAGTTCATGAAACAGTTGGTTTTGTCTCACCTTGCTTAAGGGCTCTTTTGGAGGAGCATTGCACCAAAAAAGAGCCATCCTCGTCAATGTCTGCATGGGGAGGAAGAGGAGGGAGAAAAGGTCGACAGATTTCCCTTTTACCACATACAGCACAGTTCTTCAGGTGACTTAACTCTCTGGGGTTCAGGTTCCTTCTCTGTTAAATGAGAGAATTGGACTAAATGGTCTTGAAGACATCTTTCACATCTGAATCGATGATCTTCGGCCAAATTTCCTATATGCAAAGGTCACATGGTGATAGGCTATAAAGCCTTCTAATTTTAAGAGCTGTTCTCTCCCACCCCATTCCACCCATACCCTACAAACCCCCTATTGGATTGTTTTTAATAATATAGGGGGAAATGGATTCTATATAACCATCAGATGAGACTTCAAAAAAATAAATGACAATCAAAATATATTCTACATAACGTAAAATTTAAGACAACTAATTTAGTAACCACTAACAGTAAATCTATTTTCTGTAGAATTCAAGGAAAACTGGTAGATTCCCAACCCTATTAAAAATGATTGAATAGAGCATCATGTTGAGACCTGCATATGTGAATTTTAAAATATGAACTAAAGTACATTTTTAAAATAATCATTAAAAAAATTTTAAAAGTTCTTATATTACAAAGAATCTCAGCAGTGAAATAAAACTCAGGAGCTATGTAGTCCAACCCATACCTAGAAGTCTATGCCCTTTACAATATCTTCAGCATGTGATCATTCAGCCTTTGCTTAATGAGACACCTCTAGAGAATGGACAACCATTACAGTTTTGCACAATTCTTATTGTTTAGACTTTTTTTTTTGCTTTTTACATCACATCTAAATTGCTTTCAATTTTTTTCCTCTGAGATGCAACAAAAACAGTTTTAATCTGTCTTCCAGGAAAATGTCTTTCCAATCCTTAAAGATAGGCATCCTTTCTCCTCTCCTCCTCCCATCCCCCTCCACTGTTTCTTCTTCTCCAGGGCAAACATTTCTAGTTCCTTCAGCTTATGTTTTTTAGACATTTAGACTTTCCTCATTCTGGCTGCCCTTATCTAAATACTAGTCCTCCAGATTACCAATATTTTTCCTAAAATATGGTGTCCAGGGCAGAGCACAATGCTCTACTTGTGAGCTGACCATGGCATAGAGTACTAATCTTCATTTCCTCATTCTGGTAGAAATGTCACCTTGCTTAATTCATTACTCGAACTTTCCAGGTTGCCATATGGCACAGATTGCTGACTCAGAATCTCAGATTTGCAGAAATTTCCACAACTAGGCATATACTCCAAGGAGGTTAAAGACAGAAAAATCTCCTGCATACCATTTGCTCTCCTTTTCTGTTTTATTTTGTTTTTGCTTTCTTATGGTTCCTCCCCTTTGTTCTAATTCTTCTATATAACATGGCAAACGTGAAAATATATTTAATAGAAATGTATATGTAGAGCCTCTATCAGATTACATGCTGTATTGGCATGTAATGTAAGGAGAGGGGTGGAGAAAATTTAAAACTTATGCAAGTGAATGTTGAAAACTAAAAATAAATAAATTAATTTTTAAAAAGACAGAAAGGTCTCTTATATAGGAAATATTCATAGAAGTGTGTGTGTGTAACAATTAATGATCTCTTAATTTCGAGCTCTGGTAATCTTTTTTCAATTGTTTTTCTTTCTCAGCCTTCCTATAGTATTTGATATTGTTGAGTCCTCACATTTGCAAGGCACTGTGTCTCCTGGTTCTCCTCTCTGATCACTCCTTCTTCTGTCTCCTTTGCTGATTCATCATTAATACAATGACCCTATGTATCCCAAAGAGGCTTCTCTTTTCTCACTACACCCTCTCTCATTTGGCAACCTTACCAGATTCCAGGGATTTAACTTACCATATTCTGGGGCTATCTACATGTTGTCTCCCTCAATAGGATGTAAACTCCTTTAAGGAAAGGACTACTCATTCTTGTTCTCATATTCCCAGGGTCTAGCACCATACTAGAGAGTCAATTAGTCAGGCAACAAGCCTTTATTAAGCACTTACTATGTGCAGGCAGAGGATTAAAAAAAAAACAACCACCAAACAAAAATCATCCCTGCCACCAAAGAACTCACATCTAATAGGGGAATGCATTAGGGGATATAGAGTAGATGATAAATACTTGCCGATTAGTTGAACACAGAGGCCATCTGGTCCAATCTGAACAAGAATCGGTACATTCCTGATGAGTACTCGCCTGGTTGTTTGTTGAAGACCTCCATTGAACAGAATAACTTTAATTAAGAGGTTTTAATTACAGAGCTAGAACAAACCTATCAAAGATGCCTTGTGAATGAACATGTGTAAGAGTGTTGTATTATGAGCATCCTATTCCCCACTCACTTCTAATTATATTCTCTGTACGTGGGATGGCCAAGACATCTCATCCATCTAATAGCTTGAACTATCGATCCCCTTCAGATGTTTTTAGTTTTCAGATGATCCACTTTCTAGTCATGCGTTCCCCATTTGTAATTTGTGACGTTGGTCTTTCAAATGCAGGTATAAGACTTTAAAGTTATTCCTATTAAATTTCTTCTTATTAATTTGATTTGGCTAAATATTTTAGCCTGTGAAGATTTTTTTGGATTCTATTATCCCACATTCACTATCTCCAAAGTTAGGAAGCGAGACATACTATAAACAGACGGTAAAGAACAAAGAATATATAGTCTAGTATAATGGGTAGACCTCTGGACTTGGAGTCTGGAATAAATTTGATCAGAATCTCTTAGTAGCTATATGACCCTTAGTAGCTATATGACCCTAGAAGAATCATTCCACCTTTCTGAGTCACAGCAACCTGATCTGTAAAATAGGGGTACCACCTGTAGCATTTCCTCACACTATTGATGGGAGGATCAAGTAAGATAATGTATTCAAAGTTCACCCCACACTTTAAATGAATTTATACATGTCAATTATTTATGATGATGTCAATATTCTTCATAATCTGACTTCATCTTATCTTTTCAGTTTTGAATTCAATTCAATTCAATAAATGTTTATTTAGTGCCTACATTGTGCTGAGGGCTGGTACAAGTACTCTGTGGTCCAACCTTACTGGTCTGCTATTCCCTATGCAATACACTCCACCTTACCTCTATGAACTGAGATCATTTGAAACCTTTGAATTGGCTGTCTCCCACACTTGGAATGTTCTGCCCTGATTCTCCCACCTCACCTTCCACTTGGAATCTCTGGGGTTTTTTGTTTGTTATTTTTGTTTTCAAGATTCAGATCAAGCACCATCTTTGTGAGTTCTTTTCTGGGTCCCCAACTGCTAGGGACTTCTCTAATGTTACCTTGAGTCTTCTTTATATGTTTTGTACATATCTACACACAAATATTGTCTCCCCTTGCTTGCTAAAAAGCAAGCTCCTTAAGCTATTGTTTTAACTGTTTCTGAATCCTCAGTCTAGCACAGTGCCTAGAACATAGTAGGCACTTAATGAATGTTATTGATTGGTTTCTTTGAGAGAAGAGGAAGACACCTCCAAGAATCAAAACTACACTTGAAAAATTCCTTTTAAAACTTTTTCCTCAAGATTTCAGTTCTCACCTCTAAAAAGAGAGATGTAATCTTCAGTAATTTGATTTTTAATGTGTACTCTCACTCACAACCCCCCCCCCCAACTGTTTTAGGTAATAAGGTTGGTTTTTTTTTTTAAACTAACCACATTTACAATGTCCCCATTTTTATAGGTCATGACTGATTATCAAAATTTCAATTTCCATTTGATTGGTTAATTTTATGTTTAGGAGGAACAAAGTCTAAAATATCTTTTAAAAACATTTGCATAACCTTCATACGAAAAGCACAGGAAAATTTCATGTATTTACATGTGTGACTGCATAAATAAGAGGGGGTATACATTCTATCTGGAAAAATTAATAACTTCTAGTTTATTTTCTCCTCTAAAAAGCTTGGCGAAATATTAATGGTTAAAAAGAAGTTTCATCAGCAGAACTCATCTCAGCAAGGTATTTGAATGATTGGTTTTTGACTTTTCTACTTCAGCTTTTCAAGTGACTACCTCTCACATTTTTATGTAAAACTGAACTTACTTTTATAGACTCATTAATTAGTATCAGGTCAAAGGAAGGTATACTTTCCCTCTAACAGAGATAGTTTTACATTCCTTCAGGTAAGTGTTAAATGTTGTTCAGAAAGATTATAGCACTTGCCTTAATTGATTATTTTTTCTAATCTCTAGACAGCTTCTTCTTGACATCAAAAGAAATAAAATTTAATTTACAAATAAACATTTTCAATTATCTACATACTTAACCGAAAAGATTCTCATTTAAGATGGTTAAGTGGTTTGCTATTGTTACATTAACTATATGTATTGCTTCACCAATTCATTCTACTTTTTATTGTTGGTGTTTTATTTTATTTTTGACTTGTTTATTTTTAAATATGAACCAATTTTGTCTAAAACCTAAACTGTTTGGAATTTCTTGTTCACAGTTTGTCACCAGGTGTAAATGTGTGACTGTAGGATAGATGAACTTCTGTGCAGTTGTTATTTAAATAACAAAAATATTTTAACTATTGCAGAATTGTATTTACAACTGATTTAAAAACTTTTTTTGCCTTGTAATATTATAAACTTATGTGCAATGCACACCTTTATTACTTTCATTATTTCTTTATCTCTGTAATTAAAATTAATGCCTGTTAGTGAATAAAGAAATCTTCAAAATTAACTTAATTTGCAAGAGTGAGCAATGATTCTTTTATTTTCAGAAACTGTGAAAGGTATTTTATGAATTGTAAAAGCGCCTTACTCTTTGAAGAACTGATATGCTACTATGCTACTACTTTACTCCAAAGAGTTATCTTCAACATGATTTAAAAGTCAGATTTCATTAGATGTAGAAAATGAACCCTTCGCAATAGTGAAGTGTCTCAAATTCTTTCCTTTCTCAATCAGGTTTCCTAAATCAAGAATTCTTCAGTTGACTACCGAGAACTTTTTTCCTTTTAAAGATTTTGATAACTATTTCAGTATAATTGGTCTTCTTGGCCATCCTAAGCATTTTATTGTATGCCTTTAGAAGCATTCTTCTTTTTCTCATGTCACTCAGTGAGCCCTGAGAAGCTCGAAGCCAGTTACTGGAAGATTTCGTTGCGTGTTCAAAGTCAGGGAATTCCGCGTATCTGGAAGTTTATGTGGATGCTTGAGTTGAACCGGGACGAGAGAATACATTCCTCTCCCTGGGTGCGCAACACGCTCAATACCCTACACAATAATCCTACTTAGGAGCAGAATCTGCACCCACAACCAATCCCAACTTCCCCACTCAGGCCAATTTGTGGTAAACCCTCCAGGGGTCGATCGCCTGCTTTGGCCGGCCTGTGCGTGCTCGCTAGGGCCAGAAGCTTGGTACCGGGCTTGGAGACGAAGGGCTTGGGGGAGTGGGAGGGGCACGGGGTGTCTCCTACCACCTTTCCCAACTCAATGCCTGTGGACCCGCAGCACGCCGGGTGCCCTTGTCACCCTCCCTCTAGCCTGGTGCGCCCCACGTTCTTTGGAGCGCCCCTACATGGGTCCTCCTCGCTCTCCCCGGCACGCGGTACCCGCAAAGCAGTTGGTTCTTCTTCCCTTCGCCCGTGTAGACCCCAGACGTACTAGGAGGGGAGGCCAGGTACCGTCTGGGGGATTGGGGAGAAGCCCCGGTGGTTTTTTTCGGCCGACGCTCCGGAGCGACAGAAAAGCACGTGCTGTGCGCGGTGTGGCTCCAGGCCTCGCGGGCCCTGGAGACCGTGGGGTCCCCATGCTTCTTGTAGGGGAACCCTAACCACTGTAGTTCTAGCTGTTTGTTATCCCGGCGCTAGCCCTTCCAGTTCCGCACCTAACCCCAGGTCACCCCAGGGCTGACGAGGTGGGCAGGGCCGCTAGCTCTAGGCCGCTCCGCCCCTACCTCGGAGCTAGTTGTACCACCAACATCCCATCCAGCCTAGGCACGCAGGCAGAGGTGCTTCAGGCGCCCTGGGTGCCTCATCTCCAGCCCAGCCCCAAGGAGACACTTCGCAGTGGCTAAGTCAGCTCCTTTCACCCTCCGGGTCCGCAGGGGTGGAGCGGGGTGGACTTGGGGCATTCCTGGCTTAAAGCTCTGCTCCGCATCCCCCTCCTTCAGGCCTGTGGACGGGCACCAGGCTCCTAAGGGATTTCATCACGAGAGTGAGCCCCAGAGGAGAGAGCAGGCGGAGGCGTCGAGAATGTGGAGCGAAGCCACGAGATCCGGGGGTCTGCAGGCGGTGGGAAGCTCCCCTCTGACCAACCAGACCCTACAAGAACTGCACAGTTGGCAGAGGGTGCATGGCAGGGCCCGAAAGATTGCAGTAGAGACGCAGGAATGGGGGATCGGTCTCCTCCCGCGGGCCCAGGGTACTGGCGGCCGCCAGAGGTTTGCATTAGATTTCAGATAACTAGACATGGACTAACTGCGCCGCATCGAGGTACGGAGCCTCGGGAGAGTTTCCTCTTGGGTCTCCCAGGGGCAGGCAGGAGGTCATGGAACCTTCCTGGACTCCTCTGAGGCAAGTGCCCTGACACCCTCCGTGTCTGGAGATAACGGGGAAGTGGTTTTCCAACTTGTGCCTCCGTGCGTGTCTCTCCACATTTAAGTCCACGGCCGGGCAACTCCCTGGAGGAACTCTGACCACCTTCCTAGGGGGGCGGAGCCCAAGGCTTGGCCTGAGGGTGGGACTGTTTTCACCAGCTGGGGGGAGGGGTGCGCGGGGGAGCTGTAGGTGCTGCGGGTGCTTTAGGTGTTACTGCAGCTGTGACTGCCGCGGTCTCCGCCTCCTCCGCAGCCGCCGCCGCCGATGCTGTTGCGTTGCTTGGCCTTTCGTAAGTTGTCTGGGGGGCTCCGGGGTAGGATTCTGAGTTGCCACAGCCTAACTTTGCTGGTAGGATGGGTTGGATGGGCAGGAAGAGAAAGGACCAAGAGCCAAGAAAGAAGGTGAGCTGGCCATGACCTCTCCCCCCGCCCCGAACTCGCGTCTCCACCTTTCTGGGTATCTGCCCGTCAGAGTCTAACGATCTGGTTTGTTTAAAGATTAAAAAATTGGTAAGATGTTGTCACGTAATCAGTAACTAACTTGTGGAGATGGGACTGTGTTCGCAGGACCCGACCCGGATCAGCAAAAGACTGGAGCGAAGATACTGTGTTTTGAAGGGATTAGGTCCGCGAGAACAAGAAAACCAGGCTAATTCTCCAGGCCACTAGGCCCTTGGGGGGAGGGGAAACTTTCTTCTAAACCTGGCAACATGTGGCGTTCTTGAGCTTTCTCACAAAAATAAAGAATAGGAAAAGTTGGTCATTTCGCAGCAAACTTCGTTTCCTTTCCGCTCTGCTACCAAGCACCACGACTTCCCGGCCTCTCACTGTAAATTTTTCTCCCGCCCCCACACCCAAGAGAAACTGACCTGGAGACAAGTTTAATCAGGCGTGGGTAACTTTGGTTTCTATTTTGTATTGTTTGGGGGAGGGAGAGCAGTGGCCCCTGTGTCCCCCTAGTCCCACAGAAGGGGAGAACAGTGTCGTTCTGCTTTCCTACTTTGTGAACTAGGGCGCTAAAGCTTACTATGGCCCTCTGTCATCTGTAAGTTCAGAGACCAAGTGAAGTGGAAATCGTTGTCATCAGTTTCCTGGCCTTAGCTGGTGTTCTTGTTGTTTTAAAGTGAAACAAAACCTAAGCACGCGTATACAATCCACTTTTAAACTTCAACAAAAATCATTTGTTTTAGTCTCAACTCCTTTGCCCTTGTTGGGCTTTGGGGGATTTGGAAGAACTACTCTGGAAGGAACGGCCTCTTTTCGCCCCATATTCATCCAAGCCTTTTGGATAGCGAAGTAAAAAAGGTTTTCTGTTGACAAAATTAAAAACTTTTTTTTTGTTTTCTGTTTATTCTCTCTCTCTCTCTCTCTCTCTCTCTCTCTCTCTCTCTCTCTCTCTCTCTCTCTCTCTCTCTCTCTCTCTCTCTCTCTCTCTCTCTCTCTCTCTCTCTCTCCCTCTCAAAAAGGGAAATTCGTTCTTCCACCTCCCAATCCCCTTTCCTTCCCTTTCTTTTGAATACAGTTAGGTAGAGAAGTCAAAGGCAGGCTACTGGCTACAAAGCAGTCAGTTTGGGGGATTCTGATTACTGATCCCTGCACTATTTCGAAAACCGGGGAGAGAAATTGGAGGGAGCTCCACTATCGTGTTTTACAGTCCCGTTTCAAGTTGGGAAGTTTGTTGAGGACCAGATAGATGAGAGCTATTTTTTTTTAAAAAGGCTCCTTTCAGGACGAAGGACTCCCCATTTCCTCCCTCCCCCACCCTTTCTGACAAACTGGAAGAGGATTGCTTGCCCTTGAGAAATGGGAGCCCAGAGACGGGGAACCCAGAGAAGAGCAACACTGAGAAGTGCTTCATTAGTTTAAATTTTATTATTGGGGAATAATGTAGATAAAAGGGAGGGGAGGGAAACTGCCTTACATTTCAACAGGTAATTTGTGATCTTCACGTCGGACAAATCAAATTTACAATTTTCTTTTCCTGCTGCGGGACAAGCGGCCAAGACCACAGTTGATAACACAGGCGCCGAATGCTCTCGGGTAGATTTTTGTAGAAATGAAGGTGCACTAAAAGTCTACTAGACAAAACAGTTTTCTAAAAGAGAGAGAGATGAATAGGAACTGAGGTTTTGGTTCTGTTTTTTTTTCCTTGTCAGGTTTCTTGTTTCTTTTTTCCCTTTTTTTTGGTTTTGTTTTTAGCTTTTGGTCTTTAACCCGGACCAGGAGCCTGGCCTTAGTTGAAATCTTCCTATCCAACCGGCTGTCCTCCGCCTTTTTTTCCCCCTCCCATCTTTCCACCCCATCTGAGCTCCCAAAACTTAGATCACTATTTTCCCCTCACCATCTGGACCTCAAGCTCCACCCCATCCCGCTTCCCTGGGACCATTAATTCTCTTTTTAATAAATACACCAAAGGGTAGAAAGGGAGGGGGTAAGATAGTATTGTAATAACTGGACACTGAAAGCATCACCATTTGGGGAAGAGGATGGGAGTGTTGTAAAAGGGATTTTTTTTTTTGCTTTCCTTTTATATATATATTTATATTTATATTTATATATATATGCAGTATATATCTTAAAGATCTGTTTCCTGGGTGTTAAGACTCAAGGTAGGTTCAATTCAATAAACAGCAACTAAAAAGAATAAATGGTCCCCGGAACGGACCTGAATATTTACACCATTCCCACCGCTCAGCTGCGGCGGAATCCCAAACCAGAGCTGCTGGCCAGAGGCAGGGAGGGGCGTGGAGAGGCGGGGCTTTACCACTTGCACTAGATACCGCCACTGACTTAGTCCCGAAACGTCCAGGCTCTCAGGACCTTAGCTCGAATTCACAGCCCGGGCACAGTAGAGGAGTAAATTAGAGGGAGGGGTTCGCCAGCAGTCTGGGACTAGAGTAGGAGAGGGAAGTTGAAGGAAAGTTTGTGTCCGCTATCGCTTTCGTGGGTGGTGGCGCTTGACTGGAGTGGCTGCTAAATCCTCTTCGTACTGTAGAAGCACCAGTTAATAATCCCAGTGTCCAGAGACAATAAATAAACTGATTAGGTTCAAACAGTGGGTCAGGACCAATAGTCTTGGAAGTCTGGGAGTAGGTAGTTGCATGGCCAGAAAGAATGTGGGAGATTTAGGGGCATAGCAGGAGCACAAGGGGGCTCAGCAATTCCTGCCCAGCAGGTAACAGGTGAGTGAAGTGGAGACAGGTGTCCCTTCTCGAAAGAGTTGCAAATTTAAACATCCCTGGGAGGCAGGTGGCATACAGATTCAAAAGGGCACGGAGAGAACAACGAAGAGCATGGGAATCTTTTTGGAACAATGAAATCAGATCGTTCTGGAGAGGCCAAAGAAAGAGGACGAGCAGCAGCAGGGCTGGAAGGGAGATGGTGCAATTGGCAAATAGTTTCCTGTTTCTTCTCCTCCTGTCCTCTCTCACTCAGTCTCTCTCTCTCTCTCTCTCTCTCTCTCTCTCTCTCTCTCTCTCTCTCTCTCTCTCTCTCTCTCTCTCTCTCTCTCTCACAAGACTTGGAACCTCCAAGAGGCCTGGTCCTTATAGTCCAGACAGTCGGGGGAATTAAAGTTGAGTTTCCAGGCAGAAGAGGCTGCAGTGGCCCCAGGTTCCTTGTAATCGAGGCATTCCGAGGAGTTAAAGGCAAGCCCCGTGCTGCCATAACCCTGATGGTGGTGATGGTGGTGGTGATGATGATGACCAGAAGATTGGCTTAATGGGTGGTGAGGGTGGTGGTGGTGATGATGACCAGACATGGATGAGGGGGTCATGGGGCTAAGCTGATGCGGGTGATGATGTGAGTGCATCGGTGCCAGGTAGGAACTACAGTCCACACCACCGAAGTAGGAAGACGAAGGCGCAGGGTAACCCTGGCTATAGCCACCACCTTGGCCATAGGACATAGGATAGGAAGCAGCAGCGGCTGAAGCCGCTCCTGCGGCCACAGAGCGCTGCATGCAGGATGTGTTGCTGGGCGCTGGCAAAGGCTCTGGAACGGAGACGGAGGAGGGACCTGAGCCTGGCGAGATAGAGGCAGGGCTCCAGATGGAGGAGGCAGCAGGAGTGCTCAGGGATGACGCTGCAGCTGCTGCGGCCACCGCTGCAGGGTTTCCTCCCAGGGCTGCTGCCGCTACTGCTGCTGCAGGGTTTCCAGATGAATTAGAAGCAGAGCTGGAGGATGAGGCAGAACTGGACACAGCAGGTGGTGTGAACTGGCCGCTGCTTTCCGAGCCTGAGCTCTCTCGAGCAGGTGAAGACTTTTTCTTAGTGGGGCGGCTTTTGGCCCCACTTCCACTCTGCTGCTGCTGTCGGCATTTAGCTCTCCGGTTCTTGAACCACACCTAAACAGGAACATGGAGAATAGGAATATGTTAGATCCCAGAATTCAGTACAATTTCCTCTTCCTCTTCTCATCTTTCTTCCCCATCTCCTCCAAAATATTTCACCTTTACTTCTTATCCACACTCACCCACCCATCCATTCTCCAACTTCCTCTCATCGCACCCAGGAGTATCCTTACCAGCCTCCCTCCCCAGGTAACATCCCCTGCTTCTTTTCTATTACCAGAATCACCCTTCGTACCCCCCTCTCCATTCCTCCCCTACCTGTTTTCTAATTCTTCTCTAGCACCAACTGCTAGATGCTTCTTGTGCCCATTTCACAGAGCAGTGGGAGTCCAACCCCAAATTATCAATATTTCCCCAAGGAACGGATCATCACTAAGGTCAACTCTATTTTAGGAGCACCATTATAAGATACTCGAAAGGCTACTAGAGAGAAAGAACCCAGGGCAAGGATGGGATTTAGACTTCCAATCTGTCTTGGAAAGTGTGCAGTGCTTCTCAAAGTTCCTAATAATTTTTAGAACCCCCTCAGATGTACTCAAAAGTCCACCACTTTTAAATAGGAGAACCAGTGAGTAATAGAGGAGTGGGGTAAGTGGATAAGCAGATCATGGGATCCAATATGTGTTTTTATAAAATTTGTGAGGTTTAACTGGAGTTACAAGTCACTAAATGAGGAGCCAAAAGGACCAGGATCACAAGTCCAAACGAAGATCAACCCCAGAAAATGTAGAAAGAAAATCTGGGTGGGATTTCGTTAGGTATCTTCTAGAAATTAGGAGCACCATATGCCAGAGGCAAAAAGCCCATTCTTCTGCAATACAATTCTAATTTCCTTTTTTCTTTCTAATACCAGTGAGAAGAAAAAAAAAAAACAGAACAAAGTTCTGGATCTTTTGTTAGTCCCAGATTAGTTTCAAAATCTGGTTATTTCCTGGGCTAATCCAGTTTCATAAGAAAAATATGAATAAAACAAAAATAAGTGTAGTTTGTGGAGTCCTTTGTACAGTGGATCATTCTGGTGAGATTAAAAAAGGAAAACAATCCCAAATTGAATCAAAAGCTTAAACGCACCCAGAATTTCCTCTACAATCTAATATAGTTCTGAGTTTTCCTTGTCCTACATGTAACTTAATTTTTCCCCTGTGCCAGTATCACAGAGATTGAGGTAGGGGCAAAATTTAGGACCCAAAGGAAAAAGGAAAGTTAGAAGGTAATATAGAATGTAGAATGGCAGCCTTAGATCTTAAAAAGGATTTTGAATCTTCCCCTCTCCTCCATCTTAAAAAGTGCTTTCAACACCAAGTAGGGAGGCAGTACTGAGAGCCTGAGAAAATTCCTTTAATTTTTCTCCCTCCAGGGTTCTGGCTCAGAGAGAGCTAAGGAGAGACAACACAAATCCATACCACCTCATATCCCTCACCTCTAATTCCCAATTCTAGGACAAATAGTCCGGTCCTTAAACTTGTCCTTCCTCCCCCTCCCCCCATCCCGTTCACTCATTGCAAAGAAATTAAAAACTGGACTCTAAGCCATGGCCAGGCCAAAAGCAATAGAAGCCAATTTGTATATTGTCCCAAGACAGCCTTGGGCTCTCCACGTAGCTCTGAAGTAGATCACGGAGGAATACGGCTCTAGGAGTCAAACCCCAGTCCCTTGCCCTTGTACCCACTCCATCCCAGTATCCGGGGTGAGGAAATTCCAACCTGGACTCTGGACTCGGGTAAGTTGATCTTAAGAGCTACCTCTTCCCTCATGAAAATGTCTGGGTATCGAGTCTTGGCAAAAAGTGCCTCCAACACATCCAGCTGGGACCGTGTGAAGGTGGTTCGCTCTCGGCGCTGCTTCCGAGGGGTAGCTGTGCAAGGGAGACATGTATGGTTATTGATGTTCTCAAACCTGAGTCTTACCTAGACCTCAGCCCTTGACAGCCCAAGCCGATGGGGACAGTAAGAATACTATAGAGAGAGTGCTTTCAAGTGAGAGAAGAGATTCTCTGGTTTGTTTTTTTGGCGCAGGGGGAATAATTAAGCAGGAAAAAGAGACAGAAAATGAAGAAGTTATTATCTATGTGTTGGGGCTGGATGGAGAAAGGGCTCACAGAAAGGAAGCAGCTGTTGCCAATGTCCCTGTGCTGCCTAAAAGGGAAGACTCAGATTCTCTTCTTTCCAAGGTCTAGGACAAAATGGCCATAGGAAAGAGAAAGTCCAGTGTATGTGAGAACTGGTTCCTGCTGAATGGATGTGGGTGGGTGGGGACAGGAGGAGGTGTTACACACTATTCCAAGGCTAAGGTTTCGAAAGGTACTTTATCCTCACTCTTTTACTCTGCCTTAAGTATTAAAAAAGTGAAAAAGAGAAACTAAAATTCTCTCTCCCTTCTGCTTCCCTGTTTGTTTTAAATCACTAGTCTCAGTACACTTAGTCTCCACATACTTGAATCTCCTATAGGGACATAAGCTTCCAGATTTTTGTTTGTTTGTTTTTGGGGTGGAGGACTCAAGAAAAGAAACAGATTGGAATTAGAGAATTTAGAATCCTTCTCAGGCAGCTTCTCCCCCAGCCACCGACTTCCCAAACAAAACTAATTAGTGAGAAGAAAGGGGCCCAGGGTCCAGAATAAGTTAAGACTAGAGGAAGTCGATCCCTTCCCTCAACCAGCCTTGACTTCTTTCTTTACTGGCTATTCATGCTTCTAGATCAACCCTCCAAAATCTAAATCAAAGATCTCTCCCCTCCCCATCCTCTAGCTATCCAAGTTAGTGTGAAAATTGTAAATCAATAAAATCAGATCACCTGGAGAAGTAATCCATGGACTGTATGTGAAGTCTGGAATACAGTGTGCAATATTTTATATGTATGTTGTCTTGTATCAAGCACTTAACATGACAGTGCATGTTCCCTGTTTCCTGCTTGTATCCCACTGTATGGCCTACACGTAGCTTATCCATTCCAGCTGCTAAAAGAAACCACTGGAAAGTTTCACCTAAATCCCCTGATATTCGAGAGATCCAGAGAGCTTGCACATTATATAAACCCTACCCAGCACCTCTGGTTCTTAGGTCACTAAGACCTCTAGTGCTAGAACAAATGGGATCTAGAATGGGAGTGGGGGTAGAGACCCAAAGAAAGTGAATGTTAGCCCAGGTAGATCAGGTTTAGCAGTGCTCACCCGGATATCCCACTGAGGGATGCAGCAGATCCATGGCTGGCCCTGCGAGGCCCAGCCCATTCATGCCGTAGGGGGGTTGTTTGAGGTAAGACATCATGCTAACAGCCGGGTAGTGGGGCCCCGAAGGATCCAGAGGGGGCCAGTCACCGGCTGGAGATTCTCACAGCGAAGTCCCAAGTGTCAGGAGAGGATTCGATAGATTCGTGGGCCCAGGGCCTCTGGGGACACAAGACAGGAAACCCATAGCTTCTCGAAACTGGGACAACTTCAGGATTCCCCTGCACAGACACTGGGTAAGCCGGCTGGTTGGGCAAGGTCTAGGGAAATTAGTAAAAGGTGGTCTGAGGGCTGTAGTGATGGACAGGTCTGCCAGTACAGCTAGTTTGTTACTTTGAAAACTAGGCCTGGCTGCATCAGGCAATGCTATTTGCTTTAACTAATAAACTTTTCTAGATTTTTTTCCTCCGTTTACAAGCTATAACAAAAGCTCAGGAAAAAAAGGAACTTTTGGATTCTAGGGATGGGGGAGAACCAAGGTGAATATGGGGAGATCCTGGCCTTCAGGGTGTCGATGGGCAACGAACCAAAAATCCCAGCGTAGAAAAGCAGGCTGGGGGAGGTGAGGGAGCTGCTTGCTGAGCTGGGCCTCTGGCTGCAAAAAATGAAGATTCACTCTGGAAAGGTTCGGCCTGAGGCTGTGAGGGAGTGGCTGTTGTTTCTTTCGTTTAAAAATTTGTTTAAAGGGGCAGGGGTGGGGTGGGAGCAGGTAAGAACCCAGGGAGTGGGGTTGGGGGGTACTTCAACCAAGCGGCTGAGTCCACACCCAGACAGACCTTTTGGAAAACCTTTGGGACAAGAGCAAGAGCTCTTCTCCAGGGTCCTGAGGCCGAAGGCACTACCTTCTCAGATGGATTTCATGAATTCTACCAAGGGTCGGTCCCTAATCTCCTCCCCTCTACCCCTCAACTCCTAACCACTTCTTCGCCGGAGCCCCAGAAGAAATATACTTCCTCCGCATTCTGACAAACTCCTAATGTAGTTGCCCTCCCTGGGTCCAGTTCCGGACCCTGATGCTGGCCTAAACTCAAAGAGCAGTAAAAAGCAGTTGGGTGGGTACTGGACAGTGTCAGAAGTCCGAGGAATATTTAGCCCTCGCTTCTGGGAGGACTTTTCTCTCCCAGCGCAGGCCGCTTTTTAAGGCCCGTACTAGCCCTTTTGTAAGCGGTTCTTGGCTGCTAAGCGTTGAGAAGGTGGAACTTTGGCTCTTAGGGGGCCAGGGTAGCGGTCTAGTACGCTTCTGGTACGTGTGGACTGGGTAGGAAGGCCTAAAGCTTTTCCCAGCCCCAGTTAGCTCTCATACCGAAACCTAGCCCCAAACTAGGGAGATATTCCGGGAGCTAGGCCTCCAGCAGCGCAAAATTCGACCCCTGGCTGGGGCTGCAACTTCTCTATGTCATTTTCCTTGCTGTCAGGAATTTGAGGGGCTCCAAGACAAGGTGTCTGGAGAAAAGAGCGGGTAGTAAGAATCGGGCATCGAGCCCCGGAGTTCGAGAGGGGCAGAGAGTCCCAGAAGTCGCAGTTGCTCCACCTGGTTCTCGGGGAGTCACTGGGATCGAGTCGCTGGGAGTGGAGGCGGCTTGGGGGTAAGTGGGGGGGGCTGGTTAGGGTACATGGGGGCGGAGAACGGCCACTGCAAGGCCCGGCAGAGCACAGCTGTCTTACCCCACGGTTCCCCCCCCCCCCCCAGCTCGGTAGGAGGTCGACGAGGAGAGGGCTAGGAGCCCCAGAAGGAGAGGACTAGAAGGGCTATGGCCTGGTGTGAAGTGGTAACAGGTTTCTACTCAGCCGCAGTTCCCAGTTAGAAAGACTTCTCCAAACTTAGCGCTTCGCCTAGGCTACTTCGAAGGAGGCGGGGGTATGTGAGGGGTCGGACCTCCGCAGCGGTGCCCCAGGATCCCCAGCACCTTCTAAGGAGCCGGGAGAAGTGCTTCGGACGAGTCTCGAGTTCCTCCCTTGCCCTGGGGCACACAGCACTGGGGAGTGCCGGGAACCGGGGGCCTCAGCTGGGGAGGGGGCGCGGGACGCCGCCCGCTGCTGCTGCGGCTGCTGCTGCTGCTGCTGCAGGCGCGTTCCCATTAGGCTTCTGCGATCCCATTCTGGCCCCGCAAGTTTCGCTCCTTACCTGCACTCAGCTCCCGGGGAGGATAACCAGATAATTCAGGCGCATGAGAGAGAAGAGCCCGAGCCTCTGGCTGTAAACCTGTAAAAACCGAGGGGACCGAGGAAGTTACTGGCTGGGCAGAAAGGTTTGGCTCTCCTCTTCGGATTTTCTCTCCCCCCCTCCCCGTTTCCTTTTCCCCTTCTCCTTTTTATCTCCCTCCCCGGTTTCCCCTCTCTCCCTGTTTTTCTGGATGGCTCTTGAGGTTTAAACTTTATTTTGTAGAAATATCACACCCTTACAGATCATTGCATTGCCCCAAACTTTATTGAGGGGGGGTAATTGGGAGGGGGGAGAGTCAAGGGGAAGCTGATTGCTGCTGCAGCTGCCCCAGAAATGAGTCAGGGAAGTAAGGGGTAGGTGGTGGGGGTTTGGGAAAAGTCTGCAGAGGCACTTTGCAAACTAAATAAATCAAGCGATTTACCTTGTCGAAGTGGCTGTCTTGCTCGGTTGTTTAGGTGATTGGAAATGTAGCCTGATGAAGATTGATCACCTTTCTACTGCCCTCCCCGAGTATGTGAACGCCAGGCGACTGCGTAACGGGGCCGGGCCGCCAATCCCGGGCCCAGCACTGGCTGAGTGACAGCGGGCCGGGCAATGGCAGTTCGAGCCGGGGGTTACCTCTGCGCGCCCCCGCCCCTCCCCCACCCCCTGCCTTCCTCTCCTCCTCCCCCTTCCCTTCCCCCTCACCCCCTCTCTCCCTCCCTTCGCTGCCTCGGCCGGCCCGGCCCTGGCGGCGCACTAACTCCCGAGATCTCTGAAAACGTAGTACTGAGAAGACGAGTGCCGCGCCTCCCAAGCAGCCTGGCTCCTGGAGAGCCTGTGTCCATACTTTGAGGTCCCCCGCACTCCGTCTCCCCAGCATGCCAGCTCTCCGCTGTGGGAGTAGCAGAAGGAAGGGGAAGGGGAGCGCGGCTCCCTCACTCTTCCAGGAGCCCCGCTTCGACCGGCCCAGCGGTCCTCTTTGGAGGCTGCAGCGGGGTCCGCGCCCTTTCTGTGCGCAGGAGGCCTTTGGGGTCGAGGATTTCGCATCTCATTCCCTCTTCTCTTGTAGCTCGGGTCCGTCCCTCGCCTTTCCAAGTCAACACTCCCAGGCAGAACCCCTGGGGGACTCTGTGCTTGTGAGGGAACTTTGCAAAACGCCGCACAGTCACACTTAGAGCTCCTGCGCTCCTCCTTCCCGAGCCGCCGCGCCCCCCCGCCGCCCCCCACCCCCTACTGCCGCCCCCTGGCCCAATCGCTCCAAGACTGGGTGCCCAGCCCTCGGGAGCAGCAAGGAGCAAGCAGCTAGTAGCCCCGCTCCCCAGCTCTCTTCCAATCGGGCTTAGGCGCTCCTCGCGTTCGTTGCATTTTGCCAACAAGCCCTCGCAGCTTCCCAAGTCATATTTGTTCCATTTCTTATTTCTTCTCTCTGTCTGTGACTGTTTCTGTCTTTTCTTTCTGTGCCTCTGTCTCCCCCGCCCCCACTTCTCTCCCTCTGAAAAAGCCTGAAGGACCGAAAAGGGAGCCCCCTGCCTACAATCCCCTACTCTCCCACTCCGCTTAATTTCTAAGGGCCAAACAAACGAGTTGGCAACTTTGCCCGGGGCTCCTTTCCTCCTTTTCAGTTTCTTTCCCATATGCTGCGGAGACTCTTTGAAAAAAAAAAATTCCCGGATGATCCGTACTCTCGAAGGTGAAGATCATTTCCGATTCGAACAAACAAACTCCTAAAACAGAGTCTAAAGTGGGTGGACTTTTCAAGGCTCAAATTAGTGTTTTCGCCCTCAACTCCGGGAGACATATTTTTTTTTTAAGTCGCACCTTCTCATAAATATTAATGAAGGGTTTAATCCCCTTCGAGGAATTACTAACCCTCCCTTCCAATTTTCCTTCAGAATAACCAGAGAAAAAAAGTTTTAGGAGAAAGTCCAATAACGGGAAAAGGAAAACCTCAATCCATCGCCACAATCATAGTCCTCATCACCGTGGTTAACAATTACTCCATCCTAGAAATACGAAAATTCAAAGGACTCTGTACATGATCACGATGGTGATGATGATGATCCTGAATGGAAAGGGGTTAGAAGGGCCAGTAGTAGCATATCAAAGTAAGTACTTTTTTTTTCTTCAGGAGACACTTTCCTTTGGAGTTCTTATAAAATACGGTAACAGAATATCATGGAGGGCACACTGTTTCCTTAACTGCTTTTCAAAGGATCCGGGAGATCTTCTTAGGACGTTTAATAAGGCTTTGGTCGGTTCTTTTGTTGATCCCTCAAAATCAACTCCTTCTAATTGAAGTTGGAGCTGAAAGCGAGCTAATGTTCAAAGAAAGTGACCGCCAGACCAACAAAATTACATTTTTTGGGGGACGATGAGGGGACATCTAATCAAAGGAGCAGGGGCGGAGAGGGTGGGATAGGGGGGCGAGGAGAAAAGGAGGTTTTACAAGATCCTTCTCTAGTTCACAAAAGTCAGCGACACGGGCACTTCTCTACTGAACAAAGAAGCCGCAATCCATTCACACTCACAAAAAAAGAGAGAGAGAAGAAGTGAGAGTAGAAGGGGAGGGAGGAGATTGAGAGACCGAAAAGGGAGACAAAGAGAGGAAAGAAGAGAGAAGAAGGAAGAGAGGAGAGAAAAGAAAGAAGAGAGGAGGATGGAGGGAGAGAGTGAGAACAAAAAAATGAAGAGAAAAGGAAAACCAAACTCTTTTATAGCCACAATGGAACACAACACACCTTGTGGTAATCCCCGACCTATCCAGGATGTTTCCGTTACTGTCTAAATTTGGCCACTTCAATCTTTGTAAGAAATTTGGTGACAAAGAGTTGTTGACTAGCATTAAAGATAGAATCCAAATAAAGCTTCCAATCTAGTAACTAGTGAAATAAGCCAGCTCAGATGCAGCTGAGCTCTCCCAAGATGGGAAATGTGTGCTTTTGTATAGTTGTGTGTGTGTGTGTGTTGTATCTGTAAACAGTTAAGCTTTGACATTACATGAACATCACCTCCACATATGTGTGCATGTGTGTATTACCTATTCCAAAACGAATCTATTTCCACCTCTCATTATCCGCCCCCCCCAGTCCTTTCCAGATCTAAATTCTATATTTTCCTTCTTCTCCTTCTCAAGGACCAGCTTTTCCAATAATTAACCTCAAAGATTTCATCATGTGAGCCTAGGACAGGGTGGTGAGCAGCAGAAATGGGTGCTGCGCTGCTCCAAAGTCTATTGGAATGTCTTCCCCTCCCCCGACCCAGCTGCAACAGCTCGGAGCTTGGGGCTCCTTCTTCTGTTCCCAGCTCCAGATGATGTGATCAGCCCTCTGAAAGTCTGGAGGTATCAAGTAGCACTGATTTTTTTTTTTTTTTGTAATAAGAGTATTTGTCTAATCCCAAATTGCAGGAAAATTTCTAATGTTCAAGCTATAAAACCCAGGGATTAAGGAAAGAAAGGGAAAATGAGGGAGGAGAGAGGGAAGGAGAAAAGGAGAGAGAAGAGAAGAGAAGAGAAGAGAAGAGAAGAGAAGAGAAGAGAAGAGAAGAGAAGAGAAGAGAAGAGAAGAGAAGAGAAGAGAAGAGAAGAGAAGAGAAGAGAAGAGAAGAGAAAGAAGCTTGGTGCACACAGCGCAGAGGATTTGATGCGGGCCATAGGTGGGATAAGAGTTGAAAAGTGTGTGTGGGAAAGCTATTTGAGTAGTTCCCGGAGGGCAGAGCACAGAGGGGGAGCTGAGTTCCAAGAAGGCGGAGATCCTTAAGCCCACGGGTCCCCCGACCCAAGTACAGGGGCCCTGGAAGTAGAGGAAGCTCGGGGAAGATGAAATCGTGGAGGACAGAAAGGGCGCCCCACTCCACAGTGGTGGAGTGACAGGATAGGGGTAGTGGGGTGCGGAGACGGGCTAACTTCTGACGGGACACTATGTCCAGGTAAGTTCGGCAGCCACGCTACCAGCATCTTTTGGGGGGCGGGGGGGCGGTGTAGGAGTGAGAAGAGCCAAGATGTTTTTGCTCTTTGAGTCCGCTCGAGAGGTAGAAATTTCCACACTACCAGGCATCACAGACACTATCTCTTTCCCATCATTTACGCGACCCCCTGAGCCCAAGCCCAGAGCCAAACATCTCCCCTCCCCCACCAAATAACTAACCACTGTAGGTTGCAGGGGAGGGGGCGGAGAGGTGAATCAGGCGGGGGCCCGAGTCCACCCGGGGAGGGGGTGGGGATATTGTGAGATCAGGCGCTAGATTTTCTTTCCTCCTCCTTAGTCCCTCCGCCTCCCCCGGTCCTTTATTTCCCCCTCCCACCCCCACCCCCACCCCGCCACCCCCGGTGGCGCGGATCCCAAGGGACCTTCTGGGACAGATCAGAGGAGGAGCTTTCCCTGGAGGCCTTTTCCCGGTTTCCACACCTCCAAGGCCCCCTTGTTCAAGGAGCTGGGGAAAACTGACGGTGTCAAGAAAAGGCTGAAGGGTTAGTGGTTTCGCTGGCCCGACGGCGTCTGGCTAGCGTTTTTCCGCTCTCAAACCCAGCATTTAGCACAGAAGTCCAGCTTCACGTTCGAATGTCAGAGCTCCAGTTTGCGAGGCTGAAAAGGAGCTTTTTTGTCCCACTCTCTCTCCACAGCCCCTTTTCTCTTCCCAACTTAGGTTCTCCCTACTCTTACTCTCTAATCCTCCCTCCCCCCATAACAACTCTGCTCAGGCCCCGGCAGGACTTTATAGCTCCAAGTCGCAGCCGCCTGCACAGGGGGAGAAATGAGGGGTGGGGGTGTTGAGAGTGAGGGTTAAAGTGATAAAGAACAAACCAAGCGGCTTCCTTCTGGAGAGGCTAGGGACGAACTTCGCCCACCATGGCCCAAATCCCATTCGAAAATCTAGGCTGACGAGCTTTCATTCCCTCTTATCAGAGGAAGCACCCCGGAAAGGTTTCCCAACGAACCGGGTCCCAGGGACAGGGCGATGTTTTACTTAGGCTTTGACCATCCCAACTGAATTGTTCGTAAAAGTTTGTTTTTTTGTTTTTGTTTTTTTTAAATATGTTGTGCAGTTTCTTCTCTCGACCTGGGTAGGGAAAAAAGTAATTTCCATCAGCATCCAGTAGGCCTTAGACTTTTATTCTTCGACTTTGCTGGACTCTGCAGAGGGGTTCAGCTTGGTTAAGGAGCTTCTGGGCTCGGAGTCGTCCTCTCACAACAGAGAATGTAAATATCTGTTGCTTCATTTCAAAAATCTTTGAGAAACTTTTCCTTATATGTCTTGACAGAAGCTAATTCAGCTATTGTAGTTTCTCCCCACTCCTCACCCTCCTGTAGATGGATGGGCGAGGTACAGCTACACAGTTTTTTAACAAATTTATATTTTCTTGTGAAGCATTTGACAACCAGGCCAAAAGATAAACTCAAGCGTACTATTATTTTCAAGTCTAAAAACTTGTTGAACAAGCTTCCTTTGTCTGGGACACCTCTGTAGAGGGATGGTTAGGTAACAAAGCACTCTGAACAGAGAATCACCAATTCTGTAATTTCTTGCAAAAGGTTTTCTTTCCTCAATTTACCACCCTTCATACCCAACCTCTATATATATTTTAAGAGGTTAACAATACTTATACTCAACTGTCCTGAACCCAACAAAAACTGTTAAAATGAATGAGTAGAAAAAATTAACATAAAGGGTACAGTGAATAATATTCAGAACCCAAAGTCTAGCAAAGTGAATCATATTTTCTCCAGATAAGGCTTTAAAAAATAATCTATAGGACTGACTTCAGAAATGTATATTCTGTTGTCAAAAGAGCATAGTGCAATAAGGCTGGAACCATTTAGTTTTAAAGGTGCTCCATTTTCTAAAAATTTTAAGTCCTGTGGTTATACAAACTATTAATCAAATCAAAGTAGTAAAGTTTTAATTCCAAGAAAATATTAGTCATTAAGGTAAGAAAGATTCTTTTATTGAAAATTTATATATGATTCAGTATTGTAATAAATAAACAGATAACCATTTCACAAAAATGATAGAGCTATACTAGAGAAGAAAAACATTAACTGGCAGAATTGCACACAGTGGCAAGGCAGACTTACTATAGATACAGAATAAATATTAACAGCATTTTTGAGTCAATGTTGAGACCCAATGAAAACAGACCAAGCTATATGTAATAAATAATTATTCAGAAAACATGGTGCATCATTAGATGAAAAAAAAAACTTTCCGTAAACTTAAGTATCATTTAGCCCCATCCTTACAGCACATCTTCAAATCATTGGGTTCTCTTCTCAAGCTATGTTAAAAGACCTTTCTCTGACCAAATCAGAGGGAATGAATTCTATTATGCTTACAGTAAAGTGGAGAACCGGAGGGGAAGAACATGGGTAAATATAGCATAGCTTACTAATTTCATTGTATATGATCTAACTATAAAATTTAGGTAGCATATTAAGTATTACATATGGCATGACTAGATGAAATCATTCATATTTTTCCTATCCCCATTTAACCCCTCCCCCCTCAATGCTAACAACAACAACAACAACAGATTTGTTTTCAATTTTTCTTCCCAACAAAAGATTAAAGAGGCAGGTTCCTCCTTGAACAGCTTCTTACGCATCTCCAATACCAATCATTACCTACAAGGCTTCTGTGCAAATCTATTTCACATAATTTCAAAAGAATGACAAGCTCACAAGTAAATCCTGAAACAAGGCTATTTCAAAGTACTGGGATTTTCCCTAAGGAAGGAGGGCACAGGGAAGTGGCATGACGTAGAGTTGGGCCAAACAAAATGCTAAAGTTTTAAATCAAGAATGAGTCTCCATCTTCTAGCCTGGACTCCACTGACAAGACAGTTGCAAAGGGTTCTCAGTGTCTCAGGAGCCCAGTTACTGAAGAACACATTTTTCTTCTTTCTTGGCCATCTTGCCTTTGTTTTGTTCCAAGGTTCGCTCCAAATGTTCATCTTCTTCCTCGGCTCTGGAATTCCAACAGATAGGAAATAAAATTATTATTCTTTGTGGTGCCCAAGTACTGAGATTGAGAAATGCCTGTCCCACATCTCTTTCCCTCCACCACCTCGGGTCCCCCAAACACTGAAAAGGATGGCCTTAGAAGGATAATGGGAGGGTGGGCAGATCTACTTTCGTCACTTTAGAACTTCCTACAAAGTTTTTGGGTCATTCTAAAAGAAGGTAGCAAAGAAGCACGTCCTCCCCACCCGCCAAACTCACTGCTTCTCTTGAGCATCCAGGTCCCTGACCAGCGCATCCCGTTTGTTCACCAGGATGACGAGCTCATCCAGTAAGAGCTGTTCTCGCCTTTTCTGGGCTTCAGTCTTTTGCCAGTCTGAAGGCAGGGGAAAAGAAGCTGGTTACACTCGACGCCTCCTGCAGCAGCCCAAGCGAACGTCCTGCTTTGGCCCTCCATTTGCTAAGGTTCTCCCGCCCTTTTCTCCCTCTCGTGTCTGCCTTCTAGAGCTCTGTTTCAGAAAGATGAATGTTTCTGGGAGAATTACTGACATTCTAGTAAGACTGGGAGACACGGTAGAGAGAGGTGATTAGGGTCCCCCCTAAAAATAGATTTTCTTAATATTATCTACAGTTGGACTCGGCTGGGGCTGGCCTCCAAGCTGCTCCTGACAAAAGGCGTGGCCGGGAGGACAAGCCTGAGGCCGCACCTGGGTGCTGATGAAGTTCGGGGGGAGTGGAGCTTCTACACCCTCAAGAAGCAGCCCCTACGGACCAGCGTGGTGGTGAGGGGCTTGGGAAGTCGGGGCTGGCTAGAACCACCAGAAAATCTTTCAGAAGCTTCGAGATCTGCTTCAGAACTTTGCCCTCCCTCCACCCTCACCTCAACCAGCTCCGGTCCTAAATAGCCTATTCTTCGCTAATTTCCCCCTCACTCTATGTTAGCAGTTGGATGTAGCTCACACTGGGCGCCATATGCTTCACAATAACTTTAAAAGTAGTGTAGGAGCTAATTAGCATTTTCTTTGAAGTAAAAAATTTGCCCTGCAGTTTTACGCTCTTAAACGCATAGTGGCCCACATTCTTTTTTTAAGTGTTTTGTTCTGCGACCTTAATTTAAAGCATTTTTTTTTTGGGCAGAGGGGAAACTACGTATTTGCTCCTGAAATTCTTTGTAAAACATTGGGAAATCCGGTGGGTAGGTCTCCCTCCCAACCCTCACCCCCAGCAAACTTGCTTGTGCCAGTTTTAAGAGAAACACCTAGGATATTTCCCAACCTCTCTTGTCTTTAGTCTTTCCTTAAGAAGAAGAGCAGTTTCATTTCATAAAACAGGACCACATTTAACATTTAAAGCCCTTGTGAAACCAAAGCCAACTGCTCTCTGGACAGACTGTAAGGGCTTGTAGCTGTCAATCAACCACCAGTCTACCCCGCCTCCCTCATTAGGAAGGTAAACAATGAAAAGAAGAAGTAGATGATGAAGGAGATAGCAGAACAAATGAGGACCAAGAGGGAAACAGGACACCAGCTTAAAAAAAAATCTATAGCCACTGACTCAGGCAGTGTCCCCTCTGCCAAAGCACTTTCCAAAAAAAGAGGAAAGGGGGTGTGCAATCCTTTTGGGTTTTTCTCTCCTCTTTCTCCATTGCCCTGGGCAATCACGTTAAAACTCACATGGCTGGTGCTTATTCAGATAAACCTAACAATGCACACCAATGGTTACCATGTGAATCTTCACAAACCACACAAGAATGTGCTGGTTCAAATCCCCCTGACCCCCCTCCAAAGCAAAATTTATTCAAGACAGCAAACTGCTCAGCAGCCTTATGAAAGCAAGTGGTGCTGGAGGGAATTCTGCCTTGTATTTACAAATTAAAAATTAGATGCATCATCATGCAATAAAGGTTAGAATAGGAGCAAAAGCAGAAATGTTTAATTACTTTTATCATTTCTTTTATTCTCTAAGCTCAGATATACATAAATAAAAATAGAATGCATACTACATATACAATGCACAGTGCACAAACATATAAAATAACCTCATTATATTCCTACATATGGAAAGTGAGTTTTTTTAAAAGAAAAATAAACATTACTGCCAAAAGGTTTTTTTTAGTTATATCACCTAGGTTAACTTGTTGAGATTTATCTTTTTAATTAAAAAAGAAAACATAGTAAATTTGTAAGGATGTAATATCATTTGCCACTTTGCTTTTTTGATTCAAATGGTCTGATACTAGAAAGAATATTTAATAAAATTACGGTTCCAGTTATAAACCAAGCTCTCCTAACTAAAAAGGAGCTGAATTCTGGGTAACTGGTTTTTGAAACATGAATATGATTTAAAAAAAAATTCAGTTTCATTTGTAATAAATCAACATGTACTAGAAACTAAAACGAAGCATATAACAAAGATCATCAGTTTTGATAAGTGCTTATCTTTTTCCATTTTACACTTGTGGTGATGACAACTACTATACACTTTCATTTACAATTTGGTCACCCTGGTCTAAGCCTTTCTGTGAGAATCATGCCAGGTGCACCTGTTGAAAAGTAAGTCTATTTTCTTTTACAGATTTCAAAATATAATCAACTGAAAACTTCAGGTAACTTCTAGACGGATAAAAAATATATACTATAATTTGTATTTACAAAGCATTCGCTAAGAAATGTATTATTTAGTATCACTGACAAGGAAATGATACATAATATCTACAATTAATTACTTCTTTGATTCAACAAACATAAGTACCTACAATATGCAAGGCACTATGTTAAGCAATGGGGGAATACAAATATGAACTTTACTGATTTGTCATCTACCATTAGTTTTAATGTTCCATCTTATAATAAGGAGTGTAAGGATTTTTTTTAGAAAATTCCCAAACTTAAAAGATACAATTTAGGAAAAAACCCTTTTAAATTAAAATACAACAACCTCAACTATCTATCATTTAATAGTCTCTCTATCTCTAGTCTTTAATTTTTCATTGTTCAGCAATGATATTTTCCATAAATCTTTACAACACTGTAATTTCTCTGAAATTCTGAATACAAGTAAAGCTGATTGCTTTTAGGATAAGGTTAGAATACAGACTGTTTCAGTATAGCTAATGGGGTTTTCCATTAATTGTCAAGTACCTATTTGCATATTAAATATGATTTCCAAACATACTTAAATTGATCTGTATAGGAAATAAATGTCAAAACTAGTGCAGGTAGCAAAAATGTGACTTAAAGCATTCTCACAGATGGTAAAAACTCATATCTTTATTTAAATGTAACTTTGAAAAATAAGAACTTTTCATCTTATTTTTTATTGGGATAGATTTATTTCTGGAACAAAAACTAATTTACTTCTTTAGGCTAAAGTCAATAAGGAAAAAGCCCTTTTGAAATAACTTCATGCAGAAGTACTGAAATATTTTGAAAAGTACACACATGTAAATTTATAAATGACCTATTATGCATTTAAAGAAAGGATTACTTCCCCATAATACCAATCATAGCTACCTACACTGACTCTGATTTTGAGAAACTATAATAGTGTGATTAATTTAAAGATTCTAGTGCATCACTTTAAAAAAAAGCTATATATCCTCTCTCAACAAAACAGGATTAAATATTGAAGTTACATTTGGACCAAAGTCGTGAAATAAGGAAATCCTGTTTATATCTGTCTGCTTTAAAATGCTAAACTTTTACTAACCAACAAAAATCTGTTTTTTTCCTTAAATTTTAGAAATCTATTTTCAATAATTCACATACAAGTTCTACATTGTACCTTTGCTGAAGTGAACTTACCTTTAAAAAAGGCAAGGGTATTTCACAAAAATACTTTAATATAAAGGGTCTAAAGTTGTAGTAAACCTTCAACCTTGCCACTATAAATAAGCCTCACACTTTGATGAAAATTAACACTAGTTTTGTAAAGAGCACATTGGGGGATTGCAGTCAAGTCTTATCTTTAGTTCCAGTCAACTAGCAATCCTGAAAGAGTTTGCATCATCATCAGAGCAGGCCATTTGATAGGATTCTACTGCTGAACCTAATCAATCTATGGAATACTGTGGCTGTGCTGTGTAACAAAGCTAAAATAGATTTACAAATGGGGTTTTAGGGGATAAGCTCCTCCACAGGATTACATATTGATTTTAAATATAAAAAGCTTATCATATAAACCATAACTACAAAAATAGTGAACCTGTGCATAAATCCTTTTAGAAGAGCACCCACTTCAAACTATACGCCAAGAATAAATCAAGCTGTACAAAACCCTAAAGAAGATCCATCTCTTATGCAGGAAATGGATGCTGTACTTTTTAAAAGCCCACCCCAATGTGTGTAGAAATGAATTTGTCTTTCCCAAGGAGGCATTAAATAATATGGAACAAAAAATACAGGTAAAGTATCTAAAGCATATTCCTCAGCTTGAGGTGTATCCAAAAATGAAATTGACACCTCAGAATGAAATAACCAAAGTGCTTATGACCTTTGAGTAGAATGATTATAATTTGCATGTTATTTTTGCCTCCAATCCAATAAATTTGTATTTCTTTTAATGAAATTATGCTCCTTATACGTATTTCTTAGGATAGGCAGTTTCAATAGTATATTCACTTCTAAAGGCTACAGTTGATTGTTAAGCCATGTCATCACTGTTAAATGGGAAGGAGGGGAAAGGAAGCTAGGAACATACTTACAAACAAAAACAAAAACAGTGTTGCCTATTCATGCGTTTTCTCTGTGAAGTACTTTAACACTCCAAAAGGCTATTCAGCTGTATGTGCATCCATTTTAACAGCTGGCTAAGAGGACAGTGTCTTCACATCACTGAACATTACAATGGTCAACACCTCTACATGACAGTACTGCCCACACACTGCTCACATTAGCAGGGCAGGAGAACATTCAGTAAACTGTCTTTATCTGTAATCAGCAGGTTGATACTTTTTCTCTTGTCAACAACTAAAGATGAAAACTCACTGATAGGGCTCTTTTTTTAAAGCACAGTCACACATATGGGACAGTAACACACATTTAAAAAACCTACGAACTGGCATCATGTAAATAAAGTAAGTTTTAAAAAGTAAAGAAAGTTCATTGTTTTGTTATTCTAATGAGAGAGGGGAAGAATTTTCTATTTTTATTCCAATTGTATAAAAATATCCAGTTATTTAGCTTGCAAATCTAGTAGGTTGGGAGGAGATTGTTGTTTGTATTCAATACAATACTGAGATAACTTTTCATATCCTTTGGGAATAGCAGAATGTCTTTAGAACATATGGTTCCTATTGATCTTATATGGTCAGCTGCTATATGAGACCATGTACAATTATGCTTAGAGGAAGATGCATGCAAAATATATCAGAATCCATACAAAAAGGTTGTAGAATTATATTCCTCCTTTCCACCCCCTACCCAAAACCAAACAAATTCGTTGACTATTTACTGTACTGAATTTTCAATTGGCTATTTAACTTTCTAATCTCTTCTAAAGGTTATGTGAAGTCCATTGGCAATTATATGACTTACCATAAAAATTCTTAATAAAAAAGAACAAATAAAATTTATCATCTTTGTGTTCTTTTATTTCTGTAATAAACTTAAAAAAAATTTGAAATTAGGATTTTTTGTGTCTATTTTTACACTTTTGTGATTATCCATACTCCGGGGAAGCATTTATAAAAAAACATGCAAATAAATAAATACAATTTGATTTCCTAAATAAGGGCTTAATTTCTTTCCAATTACATTTATCAAATGAGCTAACTGGTGTGGAAGTGCTCTGAAAAGAATAAAGGTATTATATAAATGTAGGTGTACCTTAGGTATTTTATTTGTCTTCATAATTCAATGAAAATGTGGTCATCAATGTTCTGATACTCAAAAAGTACAAGACTTCTCATGGCTTTTTCTTAGAAACTTAGGTTCTAGTGAAGTCACTAAACTAATTAGAATTGATTTATTATGGATCAGGTACCTTATCAGGTGAAGAAAGAAATTACCATAGACAGTCAAAGGGTTAAAAGGTCAATACAGAATAGGAAAATCAATTTGCATTGATTAGACAAAAGGTCCATTTTACAGAGTCCAAAGGATTAACTTTTAAGCAGACATGTTTGAACTGTAAGACAACATTTCCAACTGAGAGGAATAAGAACAGCATTATAGAATACTTTAAAAATAGCCAAATACAGTAAGCAATAGGTTAAATGCTGGCTGATATTTACTTATACTATGAATCATCCATAGGACTATAATATAATTAATTGAAAAGAGTTATAAAACGTTTGACTGTTTTACTTATCTCCTACGTTAATCTCTCTGCGTATTCATTTAGGTCTGGTATTTAGACTCTCAAGAGTTGTAGAAGACCAGAAGGCAGTTTGTTTTAGTTTTCTCAACACTAATGAAATATGTTGAAATTTTGAGTATTTTCATATGAAACATCAACCTGATGCATGTTTTAGTACCTTTCCCTGTGTAAATAAAATGCAAATGAGTAAAATGGTAATTCTGCTTTAGATTTTCTATTTTATAGAATGTAAAATTTGTTGGATGTTATGATGATTTTGAACTTAATAACAATACAACAGATAAAAAAATAAAAAAAATAAATGAATAATCTATCTGCATTAGGATCCTTAGGTATGTGTCTTTAAGTCATTTATATGGTAACTGCTATACGTTCATAATGAATGACCTTACAGTCAGAGATGTTTGAATTTTGTTTTAGAGCTGAATCCTCTGGCAGTTCTGCCTTTGTTTTAAGTGGTTGTTTTTTCTCTCAGTAAAATGTTTCTTACCTTCAATTGCAAGCATGGCCCGAAGCTCCCGGTTCAACAGCTCGTAGCGTCTTTCTAGGTCATGTTCTTTTTCCCTAGGCAAGTTTAGAAAGTTCATCAATATGCTAATGACTAAATCATTAAACACTTATAAGGACCTTTAAGTTACATTGATTTTAGGACTCAGCTGACTTTTCTCTTTAACTTTAAGCTACTCCAAACAAATGATACAGAACCTAAAACCTTTAGTTGAATGCTATTCTTGTCATTCTTCCACAAGAAGAGGTATATTTCAATTTGCAGATAAGTAAGCTGATTCTTAAAGACTTTATGTACATAGATTGCTATAGATTGTTATGGGGGAGAGATTCCTATTTTGTGCTGCCTAAAGTTGCTAAAATATTTTTCCTTAATTATTAATAAACTTTTTTTAACCTAAGAATATCTAAGATGCACAGAAGTCCTATTTGTATGAATTTTTAATATCATAAAGAGAAAATCTGGGGTTTCAAAATGTTGTTTATTTTTAAAAATCAAGTTAAGGTATGGGAATGCATTTATGAAAATAAGCTATTTCACTAAAATGAGAAATGTGAGCAAGCTCGTCTCTACACTAGGTGGCATCCTATAAGAACACTGCTAGTAAGCAGAAAGAACCAGGACAGAAAGAGGGCCTAGAGCAGGTGAAATGCCAGATACTAAGAACGCTTACTGTTTCTATTTTCTCCACTCTTCCTCTGACCCTGATAACTATGCTAATGCTGCCTCTTAAGGGGCACAGTTTACTTTTAAATTGTAAGCATGTTCTTCCAAAACGTATGTGGTCATATCATCTGTAGTACTGGTTACGTATAATTTCACTTTCTGATAAAATTTTAAAATGAAAAACACTTTAAGAAAATATTTTAAATTAACTTAAAACTTATATTTTCCTCTTACAAACCAAACTTCTTTTTTAGATAAACTACTTGAACACAAAATATTTTTCTATCCTTTTGCCCTTTGTATTCAGACCACGTTATTTTAGGTTTTTATCCATATTTTTTCCCATGGACTATATTATTTTAATATTTGTGTTTAGAAGCCTGTCTGTCATGTAACCAAAACATATATGATATGTTGAAGATGATGATAAAATCATCATACCTAAGGAAATAAAAAAACTAAGTCTAATTAAAACAAAATGTAATTAAAAATAAAAAATGTGATAGCAACAGTTTTGTCAAACTTTGTAGGACAATCAAGCTGTCTTGAGTACTTACAAAAGAGAGAGTTGGTTCATTCTTCGTATTAATGCATTTTTCTTATTAACTAACATAAACCATTCTTGCATCATAGCTTCTTCTTCTTCTGTGTTCCTTCCTACAAACACAGGAGGATTTATCTCTTATTGTCTATATAAACCATAGCATTGTTCAGTGTCAGTTTTTAAACATGTAATACCTAATTTTAGCTGATCTAATACTACATTTTAGACTGTTAGTAACAGATTAGAGACCTAGACCTGAAAAAAATTCATGTTTAAATAATAATAATAATGATAATAGTAAGTCTATCTTTCAAAGCTGATAAATTTCAGCACGTATATTGTCACTCCCCTTTAACATACCTACAGATCATATTAACACTAAGTACAGTAAACAAAGTGTTCTACCGTTTAAATCCTTCCCAGAGGCTTAATTGTTATTATGTTTCAATGAGGAACTCTTGGTGCTGACAGACGTATGGTCATGATAAAAAAAAGCCCAACACAACAACCAAACCCCAACTAAGAATCATTAGGAGAACTATAAGACCAGAAGGAAGTTCATGGACATGGAGAGATTATGTTAAATCAGCTATCTGTAATAATTAACTTGTTATTAAATTTTTTAAAAAAGTAAATCCATAATAAACATTTTTACCCTGTATCAATAACCGGGTAAATCTGATCAGGGGGAATAAGGCTTAAATTAAGAAAGAATATTCATGATCTATGAGTAAAGATTGTCTAATGAAGATATATCAGTGGAATCAGAAAACATGAATAAATTATCTAAGCAAAAAAGATAAACCCAAATTTAGAAATAAAAAGTGGATGTTTCTTATATGTTCTCCCTAAGGATATGAGTTATTAAACATGCTACATATTTATAAAACAGATATATCTGAAGTCGAAGGGACATCCTTCCCTTCCCCCCACTCCACTGCACCAGGAGTCATCCAGTCTCATATTTTTCCTTTAGAAAAAGGCAGTACTAATTATTTACAAGAAAGGTGGACTCTTTCAGGATCTTTTTTCTGCCACTTGCATCAAAAGGCACTGAGTAAAATTCACAATTCTGTGGGAAGAAATTTTCTAAGATTCACAGGGCATTAGTTTATGCCCTGAAGCATAAAATTTCACCAGGAAAAGGTTTTTGGCAAAAAATCTCAAAGCAAGACAATTACCTTGCTATGTTAACATTTAATTTTGCAGTGTAACTTCAACATAGCATTTTCATGGTTAATAGAAATGTCTGATTAAGAAGAAAAAATCTCAATGACTTTAGTATTTGCATGATATTCTGCTTTTTGGTTTTAAACATGAAAACACAGTAGCACATAAATGGAATCTAAAGTGTTTTTGGTCTCTACTATCTAATCATGATTCCACCTGTGCAAAATAAGTACAACACATATTTTAGATTGATATAAACTGGTTATCTGCTACTTTATGAAGCATAAAGAAAACAATTAAACTCATTAAATACTGTTAAAATTTAAAAGTATGAAGGATACATAGAATAGAGTGATTTAGAAATGAAACAAAGTCTTTATTGTTTTACAGTATTTTTAATCTGTCTTTTAGGGTTGCTGGTTTTGTATTCACTTTGGACCATGTGATGCCCTGACATTGGTCATGTGATCTAGGCTGCGATAGGCACAAATCCCTGGGCAGCAACAAAAGAAGAAAGAGGAAAAAGAAAAAGCTGAGAAAAAGCTTGCAATTTGGAAAAAGGCCAATTGTGCCCTGGTGAAGGCCTTTCTGATCAGCAACATGACCCATGTGTACAATATTAACAGCTATGGATTTTGTGATATATTTCTCACTGCAGACTTAATTCTTATGCCTATAACTGAAGGAGTGACTAGAAACACAGACAAATGAAAACTTTGTTCAAACTTTGGCTTAACCTGCAATTGATGCTTTGAGGCAGCCATGAACCAAGTCGCTAACCCACTCTTAAATTAGCATCATTTTCTTCAATGGGATAGGGCTTCCTTGGGAAAAATAATACTGACATGGTACCATCATTTTCAATTAAATTTATAATCTGATTTCTAGATTAAAGAATAAATTTGTCCTCTAACTCAAAGAAATTAAACAGAAAGTGACTATTAATCCTTCTAAGTTTCAAAATGAAAATAAATGTCTAAAAATTAGAAAACGCTAACATAAGATGGTTTACTGGTCCCCAAAATGCTACAGATTATTAAAATCAATACCTCCAATTTGAAGATAAATTAATACAATATGCCCCAAATCCTTATCTGAACCAGTACAAGCTCAAAGGGAACCTATAAATAGCCTAATGATTGTAAACAATTTTTTTTTTACCCTGTGAGTACATGATTCCACTATTGTTTTAGGGCTTTTAAAAATTAAAAAAAGCTTTTAAAGTCAGTAAGTTGGACCATTACAAATTAATCCTGACTTTAATAACTGGTTAAAGACCCCTTCAGCTTTATAAGTAACAAAAAATATTAAAGCCTGTGATCACAGTGAGCTTTTCTCATTTCTCCTCTAACCATTTGTTATTTAATCCAATACTAGTAATCCAATTTGTCCATCAGACTTTTAAAGGGCAGAATGCAACTTCCCCAGCTTAGACACTTTTCAAAGTACAATATATTTTTCAAATGAATGCTGGATGTTTCATTTTTTCCCCAACTGTTCCTAGCTCTAATGCAGGAGGAAAAAAAGAACAAGATGAACATTGTTCGTACTGATTAAGTAAGAGCTCATTAAAGAGCTGTCAGTGCCGTACTTTGAATATGCATGAAGCATATAATCAGATCTAGTACCGTCACTAGAGGAGAATACGGTAAGTACAAAGGATTGATTTAATTACTTAGAGTGGGGCTGTGGTGGTAAAGCAGTCTTGTTAGCGCAAAAAGAAAAGGAGGTTGGATTCTGGCACTGTTAGAAAAAAAAAAGGCAGTTTTAGCTTCTGCCGCAATACCTAATCTCAAGATAAAGCACTTTACATTGTAGCTTAAAATGAAGACTGTCATTATTCTATAAAATAGCCATAATTCATCTTATCTTGTTTAACTTTACCTGGTTAACTACTTATTTGGCAAAATTATCTTTAATTTATAATTATGATTACATCTTTATGTTGACATATTCCCAATTCTGACACTAGAGCTTTCAAAAATTGCTTAAAATGAGTCATGAAAATTCAGCTTATATGCTTTTAAACATTACTGCAAAAGCAAAGTGGTAAAAACAGGATCTGGCTACAAAAAAACAATTGGTTGATCACATATTTTATAACTCATTATTTAATATTTATCATCACCATTATCACAAGCCTTAGAGTAGCTTTTATAACAAAATTTAAAAACATTATTAATTAAACCAGTCTCTGGTAGTACTTTTTAAACTTATGAGTGGTTTTCTAAATACACATTTCTGGTTTGATGTTTGCCTCTGGAAATCTAGAATCTTCCCTAATATGGAACTCTCAGTGTCAAGTTTTTCCCCTCCTTGCAGTTGGGAGTAGGGATCACCATTATAAGGCAGCTATTAACTTACTGGAATAATGACAAATGTAAAGAAGACAATCATCAAAACATTTTCTTCCAAATTATTCCTCATATAATAACCATTTATTAGAAAACATCTTAGATTATTAGTAAACTAATATACATCTAAAGTAATCAGAAAATTCACTATAGAATAGTCTTGAAAGTTGTAGATACTTTTGGGGTATAATATGTATGAATTTTAATATGGTTTTTAGTACAATGCCTTAAAAATACTTTAAAAGGTAGGTAAACTAAATTAATAAAAAAGTAGATAAAATAAATAAAAATCAATAAATTTAATTAATAAAAAAATTAAACAACAACCACCCCAAAAGGTCTGCCAAACTGAAGTGATACAAGTTTTCTTTTATTTCAGTTCACAGTACATTTAGCTCATGAAGAAGTTTATTTCAATATTGGGAAAATATTTTATATTATGTAGTTTTCTTCTGTACAGTTCTATTATCTTAATAAAGTACTGTCTATTTGTTTACACATTATTGTTTGCATATGTTCATTTGTAAGGCATTAATGCTAATAATTGAATCAGTTTTAAAAATTGGCTAAACTTTTTAAAAGACTGCCCTAAATCTCTAATAAAAGATTCAAACTGAAATAACTATGAAGCTTCACATACAGAAACTTAAAAAGGATGAGACGGAAAGTCAGTAAATGCTGGCGGGGATGTGAAAAGATAGGTATGCACTATCAATGAATTGGTTCACCTATTCTGGAAGGCACTTTGGAATTTTTGTTTACAAAATTACTAAAATGTCTATATTCTTTGATCCAGAGATATCACTTCTATGCATATTCCCCAAAAAGTTAAAAAATAGAAGGGTGCCATATTAAAATATTCATAGCATAACTTTTTGGGGTAGTAAAGAATTGGAAGCAAAGTAGGTACCCATCGTTTGGGGAATGGCTTACCCAACTGTGCTTCATGAATGTAATAGAATATTATTATGCTATAAGAAAACAAACCAAAGCATATTAGAAATTCAGTGGAAGATGGGAAGACTTACCATAAACTGATGTAGGGTGAAGTAAGAGGAACCAGGAAAACAATATACATAATGACTACATCAATGTAAATGGAAAGACCAAGAAATCCAAGCTGAAAACTATGTAATTATGATGACCAAACTTGGTCCCAGAGTAGAACTGAGAAATTTACCTCTCTCTTCCCTTAGCAGAGAAGGAGGCTCTGAGAATGGCATATTGTAAACACTGTAACTCATAGCTGATGTGTTGGTTGGTTTTGCTAAACTGCTTTTTGTTCTTTCTTTTAAAATCTCTATTGTAAAGGGAAGGTTAGGCAATGGTATGGGGTACTGGAAATGAAAGAGGAGTAAAATCCAAACATATCAACGAATTAAGATAAAAAAAATTGGCCAATAAGACAAAAATGTTTAAAATTAAACAAACTTAATAAACTCCTGGGTATATACATTTAAAAAACCAGAACTCATTCATTCATTCCACAAACATTTATATTTATTAAGTACCTACTATGTGTCAAAAGATTGTGCTAGGTACTGGGAAGGACTTTAAAGTTTAAACAAACCTTGTTCCCAGGAAGATTCAAATCCAGAAGAGGATAAAATATCACACAGATAACCAAAACATAATGTTACGTAAATGGAGTAAAACAAAGGGCTCTGTTTTTGAGGATATGAGGTCACTGAATTGTGGAACCACAGAATCCCAGAGTTGGAAGACACCTCAGAATCCATTCACATCCAGTCCAATCCATCATGTAGAATCCTCTCCACAACACACCTAACAAATGGTCATCTAGTTTTTTCCTTTTAAAAGAACTCCAAGAATAAAAAAATCTACTACATCAGGAAGCCCATTCTACATCTACAACTGAATATTAAAGTAGTTACTAGTCAATAAGCGTTTATGAAGTGCTTACTACGTTCAAGGCACTGTTGACACAAAAAGAGGCAAAAGACAATCTCTCACCTCAAGGGATTTACAGTCTAATGAAGGAGATGACAAGTAAAGAAATCTATACAAACAAGTTATAAAGAGGACAAATGGGGGGGAAATGGAGAAAAAAGGCACTAGAATTAAGAGAGATCAGAAAAAGCTTTCTATAGCAGGTAGAGTCTTAGTTGGAACTCAAGGGAAGCAAGGGGAGGTAGGAGGGAAGGTGAAGAGGATAGTATTCCAAACATAAGGGAAAGAGCAAGTTAGAGAGAATACCGGGAGCTGAGAGATGGAGTGTCTTGTTCAGGAAACAGTTGGAGGATTGGTGTCAATGGATTGTAGAGTATGTGGTGAAGAGTAAGGTATAAGAAGACTGGAAAGGTAAGAGGAGACTAGGTTATGAAGGGCATGAACAACAAAAGTTTTGTACTTGATTGTGGGGGTGACAGGGAGTCACTGGAGTTTACTGAGTGGGAGTGTGGGGAGGCAGAACATGGTCTGCCTTGTGTTTTGAGAAAATCACTTTGGTGGCTAAATGGAGGGCAGATTGGAGTGAGGAGTGACAGAAGGCAAGAACACCCACCAGCAACCTACTGCAACAGTTCAGGCCCGAGGTGATGATGGAATACGCTAGAGTGGCAGCAGTATCAGAGGAGAGATAGGTGCATATTTGACAGATGACAAGCCCTCACAAAGACTGCATATGGGCAGTGAGATATGGTGAAGTCACACCTAGGCTGTGAGCCTGGGATGGTGGTACCTGCAACCATCAGTAACAGGGATGTAAGGAAATAGGGAAAGTTTAATTGAAAGAAAAGGAGCTCAGTTGTGAATATGTTGAGTTTAACATGTCTGTTGGATATCCAGTTTGAGATGTCTGAAAGGCAGATTTAGATGCAATGTTGGAGATTACCGGGGAGGTTATGGCAGGATTGGTAGATTTAAGAATCATTAGTATAATGCACCAAAAAGACCTCATCATAATGTAGTTTTATCCATAAGCCTAATTTGCAATGTGGCGCAGTTGTTATTTTTAGAAAATATCCTAAACAAGCGGAATTATTTAATTATTTAATGAGATAAATTATGATATAAAAATAGGCACAAGGACTGAATGTTATTTCATTGACAGAGGGAATCCTCCCTATTACTGTAGGCCAACTTCTCTTCCATTTAAGTCTTAAGAGAACTGCTGAGAGAAGAGGTGACAAACACTCCCTTCATGCTTCATATTGTCTACAACTCTTCTCAGTGTGGTGTAAACCAGATTAGAAGGTAATTGGGGAGCAGCTAGGTGGCACAGTGCATAGAACATGAGTCCTGGAATCAGGAGGACCTGAGTTCAAATCCTCTCACAGACACTAACTATGTGACCCTGGGCAAGTCATTTAACCCCAAATGCCTCCTCCAAAAAGGTGACTGAGAAATATTTAACACAATAAATAAAAATAATACATAATATTACATATATGTAGCCTAAAGCATCCTGATGAGTATTCCTGACAGCACAGGTTTACAGCACCAAGAGGCTAGGATCTCATAACTAATAAGTGAGAGAAGCAGGGGCTGACCCTAATCCTTTCTGTCTCCAGTATCTGCATTTTATCTAGTATGCCGTGATAACTTATTGTAATATATGAACAAAAAGTTGGAAAACGTTTTTTACTATTAAAGTAATAATAGACTTTAATAGACTCTCCCAATAGCAAGAAAAATAGGTTTTGCAATTTGAATACTATGGTTTAAGAAGCAGTCATTTAAAAATTTTATTGATATGTTCTGTTATATTCTGTACACCAAAGTATTGTGAGTAAATATTGGAAAAAACAAAATGGAACCACAGTAATGCTTAGCAACCAGGAAAATAGTGTTACAGAAAAATTGACATTTAAAATTCTCTTCAAAGTATCTTAAATATTTTAGAGGAAAATTTGTTCAGTTGTTTTCCATTGTGTCCAACTCTTCATGACCCCATTTAGGGTTTTCTTGGTGAAGATATTGGAATGGTTTGCCATTTCCTTCTCTAGCTCATTTTTACAGATGAGGAAACTGAGGCAAACAGGTTTAAGTAGCTTTCCTCATCTATAAGTTAGATGAGGAACTATACTCATTATAGGAACTACTATACTATAAGTAATAGTATACATATGCATATATATGCTTATGTAGAACTTTAAAGTTTATAAAGCTTTTTATGTATGTTAGGAGGATAAATGGCTTAGAAATGGAAGTGGCAAAATTTACCTAAATAATAGATTGCTTGAAAATTATGATTAAAAAAAAATAATTTTAATATAAAAATGATAGATGATTACAAAGAAATCAGTGATTTAATTAGCAAATAATAGAACAAAATCAAATGACTGAAAAAATAGAGGATAATATATATGCTATAAAAACAACTGATCTGGAAAAAAAAAATTAAGGAAAAATAATTTAATAAATCAATGGACTACCTGAAAAAAAAAAGATAAATTAAGGTCTGGATCTTCTACTTTAAAAAAAAAATCATAAATGAAAATTGCCCAGATCTCCTTGAGTCAGAGGGCAAAATAAAAATAGGAAGAATCTATTGATATCCTCTTGTCCCAGGAATGTCACTTCCAAAATCCAGAGCTTCCAAGTCAAAGAAAAATTACTTCAAGTAGAGAGAAAGAGTTCTAATACCAAGGAATTGTATGCAGGGTACCACAAGACCTGGAAATGAACAAACAAGAGGAGATCCTGGAATATTGTATTCCAAACAGCAAAAGATATGGGCTTACAATCAAGAATAAATTACCCTGTAAAAATAAGTATAACTCATACAAATGGGAAAAGGATGGACATTTAAAAATATTTTAGCAGCTCTTTTTGTGGTGACAAAGAATTGGAAATTGAGAGGAAGCCCATCAATTGGAGAATGACTGAACAAGTTGTGGCATATGAATGTAATAGAATACTATTGTGCTATAAGAAATGATGAGCAGGAGAACTTCAGAAAAACCTGGAAAGAATTCTATGATCTGATGCTGAGTGAACGGAACTAGGAGAACATTGTACACAGTTACAGACACATTGTGTGATGAATAACTGACAGACTTGGGCTCTTCTCAGCAATGCAAGATTCTAAGATAACTCCAAAAGGCTCATGATGGAAACAATTACAGAGTGTGGATGCAGATGGAAGCATACTATTTGCACTCTCTTTCTCTCTTTTGTTTTGTTTCTTCTTTCTTGTGCTTCATTCCATTGGTTATAATTCTTCTTTACAACATGACTAATGTGAAAATATGTTTAAGATGAATGTATATGTAGCACCTATATTGGATTGCACGTCATCTTGGGGAAGGGAGAGCAGAGTGAGGGGGAGAAAATTTAAAACTCAAAAGCTTGTGGAATTGAATGTTGTAAACAAAAAATAAATAGAATTTTTAAAAAGTATAACCTTACAGGTGGAAAATTGAATCTTTAAGGGAATATGTGACTTTTAAACATTCTTGATAAAACCAACAAATCTGAATAGGAACTCTGAAATGCAAACACAAGACTCAAGAGCAACCTAGAAAGGTGAATTTGAGTAATTGGAAGGGAATTTAAATGATACAGTGCTGAGATACAGTGCTGACATTCTAATAGGGGGAGAAAAAACAAGTATCCCTTTAGAAACTTCCAGGGGTATTGAGGGAGTTAATTAAGAAAAATGGAGGAATTTTGGGTGGACTGGCTCTATTCTGAGGGTTTTTAATTGGGCAAAGAAAAGATAAAAGAAATACACTACTGCAGAAAGGAAGAAGAGGGGATGGACTTACTATTCCTTATAATTGGAGTATGTGAGAAGAGTATAATGAACATAGAATAAAATGGAGGAAGGGATACACACATGCATACACACACAAAGAGTTTGGTATATAATTACATTAAACTCAAAAGAGAAACAGGTGGGGGTAGAGAGGGAGAATAACACTGGGAAAGGAATAGTTAAAAGAAAAATAAACTTCATATACTCAAAGGGAGGCAGAAGAGACAGGAGAAAAGAAAAGAGAAAAGAACTGGAATACTAAGTGACAATCCAAAAGGAATAGCTGAAGAAATGATTGTATATGATTGTAATGGAATATTGCTAATCCATAAGAAATGACAAAAAGAGACTATTTCAGAGAATCTTAGAAAGTAGGAACTGATGCATAGTGAAGTGAGCAGAACCAGGACAAGAATTTTTATGACAACAACAATGTAAAGAAAAACAATTTTGAAAGTACAAAGAACTGTGACCAAACTAAAAATAACCCTATTCCCAGAAGACCTATGATGAAGCATCTTGACTGGAAAGCACTTTTTGACAAAAAGGCTATGGACTCAAGATGTGAAAGGAAACATATTTTTGGATGGCCTCTGTATGTATTTGTTTGGCTTGACAATGTTATATAGGTTTTTTCCACTTCTCCTCCCCCTTACTGTTTTTAAGTTGTGAGAGGGGCTGCTGGTGGTTTTTAAAATATGAAGAAAACTAAAAAGAAGATAGCTATTGAAATATTTAGGTGAGCAGATGAATAGAGAAGAGAATTTAGAAGGCCTTGTATGTTCTTGATGCCTGAACCAAAGAGTAGATTAGAAAAAGAAAACTACAGACTAACATCTTTAATGAATACTGATGCAAACATTTTAAATAAAATACTATCAATGAAGCTATAGTAATACTTCAAAGAGACTATATATTAGGATCAGGTAGGGCTGATACTAGGAATGTGAATCTGATACTGGATTAATATTAGGAAAACTATAAACATAACAGACCATATTAACAACAAAAACAATTTAAATCACACAATACTATGTTAAGATGTAGAAAAAGCTCGTGACAAAAATGTCATCCATTTCTGTTAAACATGTTAAAAAGCATAGAATAAATTAACTGTTCCTTAAAATGATAAATAGTATTTAATTGAAAAACATAACTAAACAAAAATTCTAGATACTAAATTTCAAGCATTCATTTATAAAAAGACTACTACTATATAGTAGGATTGTTAGAATTAGAGGGCAAAGTAAAAATGAAAGGATCCAGTAACCATTTCCTGATAGAAATTTCCAAATTGAAAACACTTAGAAAAGTCATACTCAAACCCTAGAGCTATCAGAACCTTCCTCACCTCCTCCCCATCCCCCAAACACTGTAAAAAGACTGCATGAGGGTGGGGGGGGGGAGAGTTAAAGTGCTAAGGAAGCACATCCAGGATTACATAAGACTTCTGCAACAATGGTGAAAAGGAAATCATGGTATACACTATACTGAAAGGCAACAAAAAAGGTTAAAGATCAAGACCTGGTCCTGCTAAACAGAGTAAAGGAGAAAGAAAGACCTTTAACAGGAAAGAGTACTTTTAAGCATTTTTGATGAAAAGATATGAGCTGTGTAGAATCTTTGAAATGCAAACACAGAATACAAGAGAAATCTAAAGAGGCAAAAGCACTGGAACAAAAGGAAGGTGTTAAAATGAGAATTAAATGCTTAAATAATAATTTCCCCTCCTAACAGAGGGAAAAGGGACAAATGTTTCTTCAGAATCTTCATGTTTTTCAAGGGTCTTAGGGGAAGTAGAAAAAGACGACTCTAGGAATTGGATATGATTTTGTTCTATTTTGTTGATTTTAAGAGAATAACTAAAAGGAAGGGAAGAAGAATATTCTTGGAAAGAAATGAGGAAGAAAAAGAACTTATCATTTCTCATAATTTGGGTATGCCAGAAGTATATAAACATAAAGGTTAAGTGTTAATAAGTATATTACTATTGTCTGACTGGGAATAGTAGTGTTGAGAACACAGAGAATTTGGTATAAGAATACATTAAATCTTAAGAGAAATAGGCAGAGACAGAAAAAAGGTGAGAGAGTGATTAAAGGGGGTATAATTGGAGATAGCACAGTCAAAAGCAAAGCCAATCTCAGCTATGGAAGGTGAATTATAAAGAGGAATTAAAGAGAGAAAAATAAAATGTAAGAACCAAGGATTTAGGTTAGGCTGGGCCAAGAGAGGAGAGGGACAAGCCTGGGATGGGACCATTCTAATTATAGATGACTGGTGTTGAGCTCATTCCCTTTCTCCACTACTTACTTTTTCTATATAACAAGGAGTATGAGGAGGAGAGAGGACAAACTAGAAGAGAATATAACAGAGGAAAAAGCAAAATTAATAGTCACAACTGTGAACTTGAATGGGATGAATTTACTCATAAAACAAAGGAGGGTAGCAGAATGAATTATAAAACAATGCAACAATAAGTTGTTTTGGGAAAAAAAATATTTGCCAGAAAGATTCACATAAAGTTTAATAGAGGAGCTGTAGTATATTTAATTATGCCTTCCCTTCCTTCAATTAAGCAGAGATGGCATTTCAGACAAGGCAATAACGGAAACATTATATGATTAAAAGAAATAATCTAGAAAACTACAAACTAATCAAAGACACTATTAATAATGAAGTAATATCAATAATTAAATTATGTGAACTGAATGGAATAGTTTCAAAGTTCTTACAGAAAACAGAATCAAAGGGAAAAATTGACTGAAAAATTATAATACTTGGGGATCTTAATGTGCTTCTTTCACAGATTAAAGAAGATAAATGAGAAAGAAATTAAGGACATGATTAATGAATAAATGAGAATTGAAAGCAGCCTTCATATTTGCAAGCTTTGTATGGAACCTTTACAAAAACTGACCATGTGCCTTGGAATAAAAACATGACATGCAAATGTAGAACAGCGGAAATATTAAAGACATCCCTTAATGACCATAATAAAATGAACATTATAATCAATAAAGGGCACTTGAAGAAAGAATTCAGATTTAAAAATCAAACTATACATACATATATGTGTGTATGTACACACACACACATATATACATATATATATGCATATATATATTATATATATATGTATACACCCACATACCTAAAATATCTTCAGGTCAAAGAGCAAATCAGAAAAACAATAAATAATTTTATCACAGATAACTATGAGACAATATAACAAAACTTTTGAGATGCAATCAAAGCAGCTCTTAGAAAAAAAGTTTTGTCTCGAAATATTTTCATCAATAAAAGAGAGAAGGAACAGACCACTGAATCTGGCATAAAACTAAAAAAAAATAAAACATAAAAAAAGCAACACATTAAAAAAGCCCCAACAGACATAAAAATGGAAATTCTGAAGATCAAATAAGAGATAAACAAAACTGATAATCAAAAACTCCATTGAATTGATCAATAAAACTAGAGCTTTCTTTTAAAACAAAACAAAACAAAATTAACTAAACTGAAAAGTTGTTAATATGATCAAGTAAAAAGGACAGAAAAAGCCAACTTACAAAAATAAATGAAAACAATAATTTGTAACAGAAGATGAGGAAACAAAGGAAATTGTTAGAACTATGCTCAGATAAACTTATAAGAGAATATTATGAAACAAAGAAAAATTGTTATATAGTATTTACAAAAATAGAGAAAGAAGGTATCTTACCAAATACCTATCAGACAAATATGATCCTGATACTCATGTGAAGGAGGGATAGAGCAGAGAACCTCTAGGGAATATGGATGCAAAAATATCAATATAATATTAGCAAAGAGGCTACTGTCACATATTAAGAGGATTATGCATTATAAATAAATCTGTTTATAATAGACTTATTCTCTTCAATTTCTGCATTTATACCAGGAATGTAGTGTTGGCTCAACATTAGGAAAACTATAAACATAATGGACTACATTAATAACAAAATAATAAAAACCACACAATTATCTAACTAAAATTAAGTTAGGATTATCTGTAATGGAGAAACCCTAGAAGTCCGATACAAAGTAGAAAAAACAAGAATGTCCACTGTCACCATGACTATTTGTAAAGTACTAGAAATACTAATTTCAATAAGACAAGATAAATTGAGGAAATATAGATGAATAAGAAACAAAATTACAGGTATGCTTCATTTTATTCCACTTCATATTACTGTGCTTTGCAGACACTGTATTTTTTTACAAATTGAAGGTCTGTGGCAACCTGTGTCAAGCAAGTCTACTGGCACTATTTTTCTAAGAGCATGTACTCACATTGTGTCTTTGTGTCACATTTTGGTAATTCTTGCACTTTTACAAATTTTTCATTACTATTATCTGTTATGGTGATCTCCTATTATCAGTGATATTTACTGTTACTATTGTAATTGCTTTTGGGTGCCACAAACCATGCCCATATAAGACTTTGAACTTAATGGATACAGGTTGGGTGTTCTGGCTGCTCTACCAACTGGCAGCGCCCACCCCTCCTATCCTTCCTCCCTCTCCCCCACAGCGCACCACTAGTGGCCTCTAAGTGTTCAAGTGAAGAGATCAATTGATGTGGCAGACTTTATTGTTGTAATAATTTAGGAAATTGCCATAGCCACATCAATCTTCAGCAACTACCATCCTGATCAGTCAGCAGTCATCAACAATGAGGCAAGACTTCCACCAGCAGCATTACAATTTGCGGAAAGCTTTTTTTTTAGCCACAAAGTATCTTTTAATTAAGGTATGCAATTGCTTTTTAAACATATTATTGCACACTTAATGGACTATAGTATAATGTAAACATAACTTTTATATGCACTGAGAAACCAAAAATTTGTAATTTGCTTTATTGTGATATTTTCTTTATTGCAGTGGTCTGAAACTGAAGTTGCAATATCTCTAAGATATGCCTATATTGCTTTTTGTAGATGATATGATGGTTTAGAGAACTCCAGAGGCCGAGTTAAAATAACTTTAAATACTTTAAATAATTCAATAAATTAGAAGGATATAAAAATAAACCCACAAACATCTTTAATTATAGTATGCATCACCAATAAAATCCAGGAGAAAGATATGGAAAAAGTGATTCCACTCAAAACACCTAAAGAGCATATAAAATGTATGGGAGTTCACCTAATAAGACTATCTCCATATTAAAAAAGAAAAATGATAATACACTCTTTACAGAAATGAAAAGAAGGCTTAAATAACTGGAGAAGAATTAACTCTCAGGGTTGGGCCATGCTAATATAATAAAAATGACAATACTCTCCAATTTAATTCACAGATTTAGTGACCTACAAATTAAACTACCAAAAGGTTCCTTTATAGAAGTAGAGAAAATACTAACAAAATTCATCTGGAAGACCAAATAGTCAAGAATCTTAAGGGAAATGAAAAAAATAAGTGGGAATGAAGTTGGCTCAGAAGAACTGGATTTCAACCCAAACTACAAAGCAATAATTATTAAAGCTATTTGTGGTACTGGTTAAAAAATATAAAAGTTGTTCCTAAGACCAAGGAGCAACAAGATGATGCAGTGGACAGAAGCCTTGGTCTGAAGTCAGGAAGATGTGAGTTCAAATCCTGCCTCAGGCACTTAGTAGATTATGACACTGACAAAGCCTTTAAACCTCGCTTAGCCTTAGTTTCTTCATCTGCAAAAGTGAAGGAATTAGAACGGGTCATATGAAAATCTTTTCTAGCCCTATTACTTATTTGACTAAAATTGCTGCCAGAAATGTAAAAGTCTGACAGAAATGAGGTTTAGATCAACATTTTACACCACAGCACAATAAACTCCAAATATATACACATGCCTAAATATATGTTCACATTATAAACAGATTATAGAACAAGATACTTTCACAACTATGGATACCAAAAGAAATCTTGACTAAATAATACAAAGATGGTCAAAAAAGGTAAAATGGACAATTTTGATAAAATTGAAAAGCTTCTGCACCAGCAATTAGTTATTCAGTCAATAAACATTTATTAGCACTTACTATGTGCTAAGCACAAGACGGCCCCTGACCTAACAGAGTATTTTTATGAGAAAGCTAGGTGCGTACTACATGTGAGCATATGATACACACACATAAATGTACATATGTATACACACAGAGATATGTGAAAATTAGGTAAGGGAGAGAAAGAGAAAGGGGAGAGAGAAAGAAAAAGGGAGAGAGAAACAGAGAGAGAGAGAGAACACAGAAGTTAATCTGAGTGCAAAAGGCATTAGAAGTTGAGAGGACTGGGGAAGGTCTCTTGACAAATATCAAATTTATGGTGAATCCCAAAGCAAGCCAGGAAAACCAACATGTAGAGATGAGGGGGCAGAATAGCTGAAGTACTTGGGGAAACAGCCAATATAAAGGTATGGATATGGATAATGGAAAAATAGCACAATGGGGAAAAAAACTGCAGCAAATTGATTTGGCATATGTCTGATATCCAAGATGTGGGGAACTGATACAAAAATACGAGCCATTTTCCAGGGTACAAACGAGAAGCTTTCAAAAGAAGAAATTTAAGTTCTCAACAGACATATGAAAAAATGCTCCCAATTCCTAAAAAAGAAGATAAATGGAAATTAAAACAATTCCAAGGTTCTACCTCACATCCTCATACTCATTAGATTTGTAGAGATGACAAAATGGCGATTGTGGGAATGGCTAGGTGAAAGGATAAGAACAGGACACTGATATACCTTAGAAAATTTCTTCCCCTCTGTCATCATGGAAAATAAAACAAAATGAAGCATAACACTTGTAACAAATATGTACGGTAAAGTAAAATAAATTCCCACATTGGTTGCCTAAAAAATGTTTCCCAGTCCATCCTGAATCTACTACCTCTTTGTCAGGAGGTAAGCAGCACACTTCATCATTGGTCCTCGAGAATCACGGTTGGTTATCTTAACCAGAGTTAAGGCCTTCAAAGGTGTTTGTTCTTAGAGCGGTGCTTTTTGTAAATTGTTCCTTATTCTGCTCCCTTCCCTCTATGTCACACTCATGCAATGTTGATGGGAGCTGTAAATTGCTCCAACCATTCTAGAAAGCCACTTGGAATTATATTCCAAAAGTCACTATACTGTGCACATCTTTGACCCAGCTGGTCATTTTTAATTTATAATATCATTGTTACTGTGTAATTGTTCTCCTACTTCTGTTCACTTCACAAAGAATCAATTTATTCAAGACTTTCCAGTTTTCTTGGAAACTGTCTTCATCATCATGTCTTAGGCACAAGAATACTTCATTACTTTCATATACCATAATATGTTGATTCATTTCCCAAATGATGGACACTCTTTGTTCTTTGCTGTGACAAAAAAGTTACATTTTCCTACACGAGTCTTTTTTTCTTTTTCTTTGATCTCTGCAATGAATGGGGCTAGTAGTGGTATCTCTGGGTTCAAAGGATCTTTTGGGACATAGTTCTACATTGCTTTTGAGAATGGGAAGATCAATTCACTGCTCCACCAATAGTACAACAATATGCCTGTTTTATCATTTTCCTTTTTAAATGATCTTTACCAATCTAATGGGAGTGAGGCAAAACTTCAAGGCTGTTGTCATTTGCATTTTAAAATTCATGAAGCATTTTCTCATATGGCTGTTAATAGTTTGAATTTCTTTGAGAATTGCCTGCTGATATCCATTAACTACTGATCTGCTGGGGAATGACTAATTTTATACATTTGTATCAATTCCTAATACAACTTGAATATCATAAAAACTTGCTGAAAAAAAAAACAAACTAAGCCAGCTATCTCCCATTCAATTTTAACTGCACTGATTTTATTTGTTCAAAAACTTTTAAATTTTATGTAATAAAAACTGTACACTTTTTTACTCTTAACTATCCTTTGTCTGCTTATGACCTCTTCCCCTAGCTATAGGTGTTCTTAGACAATGTCTGGATTCCTGGCCCCTCAAGGGTTAATGATCCACAGTCTGGGAGTCACTTTCTTAAACCAACTGAAAAGCGTTTTATAGTTGCATTCACAAAGATGTAGTTGTATTCATATAGTTCCTGAGTGTCCTGGCAGGTAAACACAAATACTTTATACATTTTGTAGTTATTTTCAGTGGTCGTGATTTCTTTCCTGTTCATAGATCTAAAAAGTAATAATTCTTCCTCCTCCTCCTTCCTCTCCTCCTCTCTTCCATCCCCACTGGGTCACCTATTTTATTCAGGCCTGGAAATTACAGCAATCATCCTTCACTGCTGACTAGCTCAAAAACTTTGACTTGCTCTATTTCCAACCTAGATACTTCAGATCCCTACCACCCCAAACTCAAATGATTCACCCTTCTGAACCTACTCAGCATCACAGCCTACAGATGTATACCACTAAGTTCAACATGTAATTTGTTTATAATGTCACCAATTATTTCTAAGTCATGGAGCTCATCTGTGTACATGGTGTGAAAGCCTGATTTATAACTAATTTCTGCCTACTTTCCAGTTTTCCTACAAGTTTTTGTTGAATAGTGAATCTTTATCCAAGTAAGTTGGAATTTTGGGTTTTATTAAACACTATTATATGCTACTGTGTACTCTGTCATTTTGGTAATTCTCATTTCAAACTTTTTCATTATCATTATAGCTGTTATGGTGATTGTGATCAGGGATCTTTGATGTTACTATTGTAATTATGTTCGAGCAACACTACCAGAAGCAGTATAAGGGGTCAGACTTAATTGATAAATGTTGTGTGTGTTCTGAAAGCTCTATTAAATGGTGTTCCCCATCTTTTCCCTTCTCCTCTGGTTCCCTATGCCATGAGACACAACAATACTGAAATTAGGCCAATTAATAACCTACAATGGCTTCTATAAGTGTTTAAGTGAAAGGAGGAGTCAATCAATATGGCAAACTTCATTGTTGTCTTATTTTAAGAAATTGCCACCTCAACCTTCAGCAATCACCAATGTGATCAGTCAGTAGCCATCAACAATGAGGCAAGGTCTTCCACTGGCAAAGATTATGACTTGCTGAAGGCTCAGATGATGGTTAGCATTTTTTAGCAATTAAGCATTTTTTAAAGTACGTACATTTTAAAAAAAAACCATAATACTATTATACACTTAATGGACTATAGTATAGTATAAACACAATTTACATATGCATTGGGAAACCAAAAAATTTGTATGACTCACTTTATTATGATATTCATGTTATTGGAATGTCTGGAACTGAATCTGTAACATCTTCAAAGTATGTCTGTAGTTTGGATGATTATTGCTTTGCAGTATAGATTGGGATCTGGTACAACTAAGCCCCTATTCCTTTGCAATCTTTTTTATTACTTTCCTTGAGACTGTTCATCTTTTTGTTTCTTCAGACAAACTCTTTCCATGTTCAAAACTGGGAAACATTTTCTTCATTGTTTTTCTGCTTTATGATGCAACCTTTTATACTCAAGTCATGTACATACTCAGAACTTATATAGTATGAGATGCTGGTCTAAAGCTAATTTTAGTCAAACTTATTTTCAGTTTTCCCATAAAGTCTTCTTCAAATATTGAGCTACTACCCCAATAACTGGAGTTTTGGGGTTTAGAGAATATTATGCTACTATGTTAATTTGCTTCTGTATATATACTCAATATATTCTACTGATTAGTTTTTCTGTTTTTAATCTTCTATTCCTCTACATGAATTTTGATAGTTTTTCTTGTAATATAAAATAATTCTCTGGCAGTTCCATTAGTACAGCGGCACAAAATAAGTAAAATATATTAGGTAGTATTGCTTTTTTATTATTATACTGGATTGATCTAATCATGAGCAATGACTAATTTCTCTATTTAGGTTTAGTTTTCCTTTAGTTTTAAAGTGTTTCTGCTTTCAGATTTGTTACACTTCTTTGATACTGAAAATCTGTTTTGTTGTTTACTTGCTCTCCCCCCCCCCAAAAAAAAAATCCCTTTTTGCTTTTAGAGTTTAAAAAATTATATGGTATATTGTCATCACTTCTTTGATGAAACTGTTATTTCCATTATTTGTTCTTTGATTCACAAATTCTTTAGGATTATTTGGTTTCTAAATTAACTGTTAATCCTTTCTTTAAAGGGCCTTTATTGAATTTTTTCCTTGCACTATGGCTTTTCTGCACATATATGAGGTTTTGATGTCCTAATACATGCCTAATTTTTGTAGAAGTGTCATGTGGAGTTTAGAAGTCAATCTATCTATCTCTTTCCCTCTGAGTAATTGTCAAAGAGCTATCACAGCTAACTTTTCTAAGACTATATTGAGTCTTTTCTTTTTTATTTAGTTTTTTGTTAGACTTGTCTTACTCTGAAAGAGGTACACTGAAATCATCAACTATTATAATTGTATTGTCTATCACTGAACACTGAATTTCCCTTTAAGCATTTAGATGCTAAGTCATTTAGTTCAATACATTAGTATTTGATTATCTAGTAATTCATTGTCTAATATGGCTTTATTGTATTATTTTTTTAAAATTATTTGTGTTTTAAGTTTTCAACATTCATTTCCACAAAATTTTGAGTTCCAAATTTTCTCCCCATCTCTCCCCTCCCCTCACCCCAAAATCTCAAGCATCCTAATTACCCCTGTCACCAATCTGCCCTCCCTTCTAACCTCCCTCCCTTCCCTTATCCTCATCTTCTCTTTTGTCCTGTAGGGCAAGATAAATTTCTATACCCCATTACCTGTATTTTTTATTTCCTAGTTGATTGCAAGAACAATACTCAACAGTTGTTCCTAAAACTTTGAATTCCAATTTCTCTTCCTTTCTCCCTCCCCACACATCCCCATTGGGAAGGCAACAGTCATGTTGTGTAAGACTAACTATATTTCCCTCCATCCTATCCTGCCCCCCATTGCTTCTATTCTCTCTTTTGATCTTGTTCCTCCCCAAGAGTGTTGGCTTCTAATTGCTCCCTCCTCCCATTGCCCTCCCTTCCATCATTCCCCCCACCCTACTTATCCCCTTCTCCCCCACTTTCCTATATTGTAAGATAGGTTTTCATACCAAAATGAGTGTGCATTTCATTCCTTCCTTGAGTCAAATGTGATGAGAGTAAACTTCATGTTTTCTCTCTCACCTGCCCCATTTTTCCCTCCACTGGAAAGTCTTTTTCTTGCCTCTTTTATGAGAGATAATTTGCTCCATTCCATTTCTCCATTTCTCCTCCCAATATATTTCTCTCTCACCCCTTAATTTCATTTTTGAGATATGATCCCATCCTGTTCAACTCACCCTATTCTCTCTCTCTCTCTCTCTCTCTGTAATCCCACCAACTACCCAAATACTGAAGTTTTAAAAGTTACAGATATTATCTTTCCACATAGGAATGTGAACAGTTCAACTTTATTAAGTACCTTATGATTCCTCTTTCCTGTTTACCTTTTCATGTTTCTCTTGATTCTTGTGGTTGAAAGCCAAATTTTCTTTTCAGCTCTGGTCTTTTCATCAAGAATGCTTAAAAATCCTCTATTTCATTGAAAGACCATTTTTTCCCCCTTGAAGTATTTGCTGGGTAGGTGATTCTTGATTTTAGTCCTGGTTCCTTTGACTTCTGGAATATCATATTCCACATCCTTTGATCCCTTAATGTAGAAGCAGGTAGGTATTGTGTTATCCCGATTGTATTTCCACAGTACTCAAATTGTTTCTTTCTAGCTGCTTGCAATATTTTCTCCTTGACCAGGGAACTCTGGAATTTGGCCACAATGTTCCTAGGAGTTCCTTTTTGAATCTCTTTCAGGAGGTGATCTGTGGATTCTTTCAATATTTATTTTGGCCCCTGGTTCTAGAATATCAGGGCAGGTTTCCTTGAAAATTTCATGAAAGATGATGTCCAGGTTCTTTTTTTGATCATGGCTTTAGGTAGTCCCATGATTTTTAAATTGTCTCTTCTGGATCTATTTTTCAGGTCAGTTGTTTTTCCAATGATATATTTCACATTATCTTCCATTTTTTCATTCTTTTGGTATTGTTTCATGATTTCTTGGTTTCTCATAAAGTCATTAGCTGCTAAAGAAATTAGCATTTCTCATAAAGTCATTAGCTGCTAAAGAAATTAGCATTTCTCATAAAGTCATCAATCTGTTCCATTCTAATTTTTAAAGAACTATTTTCTTCAGTGAGCTTTTGAATCTCCTTTTCCATATTTGGTTAATTCTGCTTTTTAAAGTCTTCTTCTCCTCACTGGTTTTTTGAACCTCTTTTGTCAATTGAGTTAGCCTATTTTTCAAGGTGTTATTTTCTTCAGTATTTTTTTGGGTCTCCTTTAGCAAGTCATTGACTTGCTTTCCATGATTTTCTACACTTTCTCATTTCTCTTCTCAATTTTTCCTCCACCTCTCTTACTTGATTTTCAAAATCCTTTTTGAGCTCTTCCATGACCTGAGACCATTGAATATTTATTTTGGATGTTTGGGATACAGAAGCCTTGACTTTTATGTCTTTCCCTTATGATAACATTGTTCTTCCACATCAGAAAGGATGGGAAAAGATATCTGTTCACCAAGAAAGTAACCTTCTATAGTCTTATTTTTCCCCCTTTTTGGACATTTTCCCAAAGAGTTACTTGACTTTTGGGTCCTTTGTCAAGAGTAGGGTATACTCTGGGTATCTGTAAGATCTAAGTTCCTCCAAGGTGGCACAATCAAGTGTGTACACTGGTCTGGGAGCAACCAGAAATGGTTGTGCCCATAATCTGTCTAGTAGAGTTTCCTCTCCACAGTCACCTGGCCTCCAGTTCCACAAAGCCAGCATTGGGGGCTGAGATTTAGATAAACTGGGGGCAGGGCTGCCATTCAGTATGAGATAAAGATTAGCTGCTCAGTGCCCCCAGGGGTTTTACAATCCAACAATGGATCATAATGGCTGCTGTAGTGGCTGCTGCGGGAGTTGCTGCCACCTGTCCAATGCAGCTCCTGCAGCTCCTGCCTGAGGCCAGAGCTATGGGAAGGTCTTTCTCCCTTCTTGGTCAGCTGAAAAAACCCTCTCACTGACCTTTGCAGCCTGTGGGTTGGGGGATCTGGGCACCACTGCTACTGTGGCTGGATTCCATCCGAGGCCTGCTCGTATCCTCCTCCTGGTCACTCAGCCAAGGCTGGGCTCCACACTGAGTCTGGTAGAACAGACCTTTCCCATCAACCTTTCAGGTCACCCTGGGCTGGAAATCTCCTCCACTCCGTTGTTCTGTGACTTCTGCTGCTCTAGAATTTGTTGAGAGTATTTCTTTATAGGTATTTTATGGGCTGTGGGGGAAAAGTTAGTGTATGTGCATCTTTCTACTCCACCATCTTGGCTCTGCCCCACTAAGATGGCTTTAAATAAAAGCGTAACACTGAACTCCCTGTTTATTTCTTTTAGTCATATCTATTTTTACTATTGCCTTCTCTGATAAAATAATTACTACTGCATTTTTGGGTTCAGGTGAAACACAACAGACTTTATTCTAGTCACTTATTTTTACTGAGTCTTTATGTTTTTAGTGTATTTTTTGTAAACATATTGTTGTACTTTGCTTCTTAATCCAATCTATCCTTTCTCATTCATACCACTCACATTCATGGTTATGACTGTTAATGGTTTTAATTTCCCTGATCTTATCCTCTTATAATTTTTCTTCTCCTAATCTTTTGTTCTCCTCTTTAAAGTAAGAAAGAGTATGCTTAATACTAGTAAGTGATCTTTTGCTCTACTGCCTCTCTTCTCTTCCCCTTGATTAGACCCCAATCAGAGATTCTTACCCTTTCATTCTTTCCTTTTAATCCCTATTTCACGAGCCTCCCTCTGAAGCTGGAGTTTGTTTTGCTTATGACTAATTTCTCCATGAAACTACCTTCCCTTTTGAACATCCCTTTCCTTCAACCGTTCATGTTTCATGTTTTCCTATAAAAATCATCTAGATTTATGTGTTGGTATATGCATGTTGACTTCTTTTCTTTATGCTCCAGGAAGAAATAGAGTTTTATACATTCCCTGCTTCCCCTATCTCCTTTCTTCCATGTTTTTATAGCATTTCCTTTTGTATTCAACTATGAGAAAAAGGAAACTTGATACCTTTTCTTTCTTTCTCTTTCTTCTCTAGTGTATTCTTTTTCCATTCTCTTTTTCTTCTTCACTGAAGTTTACCAAAATAGAACAAAACTACCCCTTAGGGCTTGTTTGTTCTATTTAACTCCTTCTATGGCTTTTATAGACATTATGACTGAGTAGATATTTGTTTCTTTTCTCAATATTAGAAATGCAAGTTTCCTCATCATATAGTCCCTTCCAAAGTGCCTCAATGTATTTACCTTTTAGGTTTCTCTTGACTCCTGTGTCTGTATTTCTATGATTCTATTTAACTTTGGTCTTGCAATCAGGAATATTTGGAAGTTCTCTATTTTATTAATGGTGCATTCTTTTTCTTGTAGAATTATCCTGTTTTGCTGGTAAGTTTTTCTTATTTGTAAGACTACCTTTTGCCTTTGTACTAACATATTCCCAGCTCTCCTGTCAATAGTGGTAGCTGGCACATATTTTGTGATACTAAAGGTAGTTTCTTGATACTTGACAACTTTCTGATTTCTTGAAGCATTTTTTTCCCCTTAATCTCAAAGCTCTGAATTTTAGTTATCATATTCCTAGAAGTTTTCATTTTGGAGTTTCTCTTAGGAGGTGACCAATCCCTTTTGATTCTAATCTAGTTCTAGGCAGTTTTTGTCTATGATTTCCTGATGTGTGCTACCCAGGTCATCTCATTTTAGTTATGGTTTTCTGGTAGTCTGATGATCCTTAGATTATCTTCCCTTGACCTGTTTACTAGATTGTTTTTTGGTGATTCCTTATATTTTCTTTTTAAAGAAAATTTAAAAAATATTGTTCTCATTTATTGCCTCATGGAATCACTGATTTTCTTTTTGTCCATTCTAATTTTCAGTTAGCCTGTTCTGAAGATAGTATATTGCCTATTAAGTAGTAATATTTTGTATAAAAAGCTGGTTATTCTCTTTGTAATTCTTCATGTTACAACTTTCACTTCATGTATAATATCCTTTGGGGAAAAAAAAATCTCATTTCTTCTTCTCCAGGAATTCTAATATGTCTTGTGGTCAACCCATTTTTTTTTTTATCTGAGACTCTGACTGCAGCTGCTGTTGAACTACTCTCTTCTTCTGGTCTCTAGATCTATAAAATTTCTTTACTGCTTGTGTCTTCTGTTTATTCATATTCTAAACTACTTCTTGAATTGGGAATCTGTCATGGTCAGGTACCAAAACCTCCTGTACATTTAGAAAAAAAGGTGGACTCCTGTTTGTTCCTGATTTGATTTTCTGCAGTTTTGCTACAGACATCCTTTCATCTGGTATCTGCTATTCACAAAGTGCTAGCAAGTCTTGGTTAGCCTGCATCCTCCAGATACAGAGTGCTAAGCTTTTCAAGGTCATCATGAGTGGTTTAGCTTGCTGCTAATTTTCATTGCCTATCATGTATATACATTAACCAACTACTCTCTTGATAGGAGTTTTGCTGACTCCCATTTCCATGTCTGGGCTTTAGTTCCAGGGGTAGTTAGCTGCCTTGCTGCTTTCCAGTTACAGCACTTTGGTCCATAGGTCCAGGACAAGTTTTTTCTATCTCAGTGACCTGAGGTTTCCCAGAAGGAGTGCTCTGTGACTGCCAGAGCAGGAAAGCCTCTGAAGGCTGCAGAAGTCTTTTGGCTGAGTCCTCCCCTTAAATATCTATAAGTTTCAGGTCTCATTTTGCTGATGTAGTCTGAAGGTACTCACTGTAGTTTTTCTCTTTATTTTTTATTCATTATATGACCTAGATCTCTGTTATCTTTTCTGTAGTAGATCTGTAGAAATTGGGTTGCTTTCTTGCTCCTCTTCACTCCTTTTATTGACTGGAAGTCTGTAGAGGATATTTCAAAGGACACACAGGGTCCCATGGACTAAAATTTTATAGAAGTGGTGAACAGAGGTATGATGGAAAACTCTCACCAATAAAATTCTGAAGAAACAAGGTAACAGCCAACTGTAGATTATTAAAAGATAAAAACAGAAGACAGAAGCAAGGACAGGTAAAAGAGGATGGACATAGTACTGTGGAAATATTTTCAGGAGCATTAAAATGCAGAATAAGCTGAAGGTAATGAGAAAAGTGAAGGAAAACAAAAAAAGCTTGTTTCATTTTTATGTATATTGGAGTTTTGAAAGAGCATGATTCAAGAAGAGACAGGCCTTCTGTTTATAGTAGCTGGGATTGTAAGAACTGACAACAAAGAGAAGGCAGAATTGTTCTATTTTTACTTTACTTTTTCTTCCTTTTCTAAGGAATATTCCATTTAATGGGAAATGCCAATAGGTAGCTGCCCCAAAGATTAAATAATAATAATATAGTGAGAAAATAGTTATCTGTCCTTGACGATTTCAAAGCACTTAGCCCAGATGAAGTGTATACTCTGGGAGGTGAAAGAACTAGTAGATATGATTTCTGAGAGACTGTCAATAATATGCGAAAAATTGTGGTAAACAATAAAACCACTATTAGGTCTGTTTTCCAGAGTAATCAGGGAAAAAGGGAAAGAATCTATATGTTCTCAAATATTTATAGCAGCTCTCCTTATGATGGCAAAGAACTGGAAACTGAGGTATGTCAATCAGCTGGGGAATGGTTGAACAATTTTTGTTATATGATTATCATGGAATACTGCTGTGATGTAAGAAATGAGGAGCAGGTTGATTTTAGAAAAACATGGCAAGCCTTGCAGGAAATCATGAAAAGTGAAATGAGCAGAACCAAGAGAATGTTGGATACAATAACAAGAATACTGTTCTAAGAACTACTGTGAATGACTAAACTATTCTGAGTACAGTAAATATTCAAATGAACACAAATGACCTATGAAGGAAGATGCTATCCATCTCCAGAGAGAGAACTGATAAATAGAAATATGCATAGTATGGTTTTACACACACACACACACACACACACACACACACACACACACACCATGTCAAATAGTGGCTCCTCTACTGTAAGTTGTGGAGGCAGTAGGGGAAGGAGATAGCTTGGAACTAAAAATTTTTTTGGTTTTGTAACGAAAAAAAGTTAAATTAAATATAAAAAAGAAAAACTATAGTAAACCAAAGAAATACCACAGTCCTTGTGAGGGGTAAAGGTTCTAATTTTCCAAAAAGCAAAGAGAATAAAGTCTGCAAGATATAAGGAAATAAACTTGCTTTTAATTATTAGGAAAATTTTAGGATAGATCATTAAAGAGATGGTTAGTGAACATTTGGAAAAGGAAGCAGTGATTACAAAGGGCCAGCATGTCTTTATGGAGAACAGCTCATGGAAGAATAACTTTACTTCCTTTTTTGATGGAGTTTCTAGACTAATAGACCAGGAGAACGTCTTGAGTATAATTTATATAAATTTTAGCAAGGCATTAGATAGTCTCTCATCCTTTTTTCGTGGAATTGATGGAGAGATGTAGACTAGACAAAAGCAACAAGGACTTATTAAACATCTACCCAATATAAAATATGCCAGGCGCTGGGGATACAAAGTCAAAAGTGAATCAGTCTTGACCTTCAAGGAGCCTGCAGTCTAGTCAAGGAATAACATGTGGTCCCCTCTGGAGATGATTTTTTATTTTAGCAGTTAGAGGTAACAGGTTTAGAAATGTCTATTTAATGAATTTTCATTATGCATGTAATGTTGTTTTCTTCCATTATCATGTAAGTTCCTTGAGGGCAGGAACTGGTTCTTCTTTCTGTGTTTGTTTTTTAATCTTTGTGTTCTCTGTACCTTGCACAGCATCTGGCACATGGCAGACACCTAAGAAATGTTACCTGAATTGAAATTAATTTACATGAGCTCCTAGCATAATAATTCAGGTAATTAGCTAATGTATAGCTAATGATTAACAGCTAACATTTTATATAGTGTCTACTACACACGAGACACTGTGTTAAGCACTTTACAATTATTATCTCATCTAATTCTCACACAACCCTGTGAGACAGGTGCTGTTGTCCCCATTTTATGACTGAGGAAACTGAGGCAGAGGTAAGGTGGCTTGTCCAGGGTCACACTAATGTCTAAGGTTGGATTTGAACTCAGGTCTTCTGACTCCAAGCCAACCTGTCTACCTGCTGCATCACTTAGCGTTACCCATATAGAGGTGTTATATTGCAAAACTTCAATTTTATGTCACTTAGCTATAACTTTGAATGTATTTTTCCAAAGAAACAATAGTGGTAAGATTCTCAGGCTAGCCATTTCTGGCTCTGCTACTTAGCTGTATGATGTCAGGCAAAACTCCTCTTTGTGAGAAGACAAAAACTGAAATCTTTTGACTCTCACTGTGGTCTTCTTTTCATTGTACCAAAAAACTTTTCAAAAAGCTTATGGTATTACTTAGAAGAAATGAAAATGTAGGTGGAAGTTCTCTAGTGGACTTGAGTCACAAACTACTTCTTTTGGAGATTACATCTCCTTATCTCTTTCAGGCTGGAAGTACAATGACCAATCACGGTCATGATTGTAATGTTAGTCAGCATGGGAGCTTTGACCTGTTTCCATCAAAGGCCAGCTTGCCCCTCCTCAGGCAGCTTGATGGCCTTCCATTCCCAGTCTCATCAGACTGGTGCTGGATTTAAATTTGGACACCTGATTGGACAAGCCAACTGCAGCTCAGAACTCCCAAGCTCAAGAGATCCACTAGCCTCAGCCTTCTCAGTTACTCAGATCACTTTCAAGGGCTTTAGCAGTTAAGGGTAACAAGTTAAGAAAATTATATTTAATGATTCTCCATTAAGAAAGTTTATTATCAGCATAACTCTTAAGCTTACTAACTATAATGAGGATCACTTTTTGGCTCACAATTGGAAAATAGTGGGAGACAGATTTTCTTGAATACAGCAAAACATTTAGGACTGGGGTGGGGAGTGGTAAGGAAAAAGACTGCCTAAGGTATAATTAATCAAGTTGTGAGTAATGAATGGAAGTTGAAAAAGGGAACATGACATGCACCTAAGAGAAGAAAAAGGATAAGAGAGGGGGAAGAGATGTTGGTTCGAATCTCCCAGACCAGCTATGATCTAGGTAGAATTTATGGCAGAAAGGAATGATAATAGGGTTGGGTGCAGCACTCAATCAACAAGCATTTATTTAGCACCTGCTATGTGTTGGGCATAGTACTAGGCACCAGGGATACAAATAAAAGTAATAGTAATGGCTAAGTAATAGAATTACTTTAAGCTTTGCAAAGTGCTTAACATATATCATCTCATTTGATATTCACAATAATTCTGTGAAGTAGGTGTTATTATTGTCTCCATTTTCACAAATGAGGAAAACAAGGCCAAGTGAGGTTAAGGGACTTGTCCAGCGTCACAGAGTTCCTGAGGTAGGATTTAAACTCAAAGTCTTCCTGGACTCCTGATCTAATGTACTACCCAATACACTAACTACAAATTTATAGTATGCTTGGGGAGGAGGGGAAGTGGGGGCAAGGACACTCTCAAGGTCTCTCAAGAACTTCTGAACTGATTGTGTGACATGGGAGACACTGGCACAGGCCCGCCCAGCATGGCATGCCCATATCAGAGAAGGTGCTGTGCTCTATGACCAAGCAGAGTAGAAGTAGCTCAAAAAAACAATCAAGATGTGCAAATTTAGAGAATCTATGCCAAATATTCACACACACTATGTGTGCCTGACCAGTGGTAGAGCATTCTGCACTTGTATTGTCTGATCAGCCACAGTCGGACTCATAGTTAACTTGATTCTAACACAGTGATGAAATTTTGGTCTTTTTCAAGATCAAAGGACAACCAGAAGCTTCATAGTATGCTGGGGGGAGGGAGAAGGGAAAGGAGGGCACATGGATATAATGTTGACAGACAAGTAAAGACAGTATACAAAGTAATTGGTGGAGGGGGCACTAACAATAGGAAACATTAGAAAAGGCCTTGAAGAAGAGAGTACTTAACTCCTGATTGGAATGAGGGGTTCTAAGAGGTAGAGGTGTGAGGAGAGAGAACATTCAAGAATGAAGATCAACTTCAACTATGCCACAGCAGTGGGAGATAGATATACTACTGCATCTGGGAAACAGAAAGGAGGCCAGCTTTGCTGGAATGTGGAGTACATTAGGAGGAGAGGAATAATGTGCAATAATAATAATAATAATTATGTAGCCTGGAAAGAGACAGGGGAGGAGTTTAGCTCAGAAAGGCTTTAAGTGCTGAACAGAGGAATTCCTATTTTATCCCAGAGGCAATAGGATTTCAAGAAGTTTCTTGAGTCACAGCCATGTTTTTGGAGTATCATTTTGGTAGCAGTGAAGGGAATGGATGGGAGAAGGGAAAGCTTGGGTGAAGACAATGTAACATCAATAATTAAAGAGCCAACTCTTCTTAACTGTAAGATATTAATTATAATATGGCTATACTTGCTTTTGAGAGGTAGTATGGTAATTTCACCAACCTTTTTTTCTTCTTCCTAGTACTTTATATCTGTTTCACAGTCAATTTCGTCAATAAAAACATGGCATAAAACTCCTTTGTATATTCTAATTTCAATGGCTGGTAATGCAAATTCACATGTACCAGGGCAAACAAGATTGTTTATATATACATATGTGCATCCATTTGTCATTTTAACATTGTAGGATATGCATCTTGGGCTCTCTTCACACAAAAAAATTGTTAAAACTTTTTTTTTCAGATAAAATATTTAAATTATTTTTAGTTAAAAATTTGAAATTAGAAATACATAGAAAACAGAAATAGAAATACAACATTGTTGTGAAAATGGTCCAAAGAATTAGCATCTATAGATGCTTAATAAATGTTTATTGAATTGAACTGTATACAAAGTTCTTTAATTCTAGCAATCTTCACAGAGACTATGCATATCAGAATAAAGACTGTAACTATAAACTTCCACCTCAGAAAGTGACATTTAGATCTGCCATCTGATATAATAGCATAACAATTAAACTTCCCCACCCATATGTGACTTATAAAATATATAACAACTACTTTAGATGGAAATATTTTCTTTACAACCAATCAAACCTGTCTCCTTCAATCTTTTAGTAATGTTTAGTGCCAGGTTGGGGAACCTGCAGTTTGGAGACATAGGGCCTTCCAGGTCCTTGGATGTGGCCTTTTGACTGAGTCCAAGTTTTACAGAACAAATCCTTTTACTAAGGGAATTTGTTTCTGTGAAGTTTGAATTTAGTCAAAGAGATGTATTTGAGCACCTAGGGGGTCACATGTGGCCTCCAGGCCACAGATTCCCTACCTCAATTTTTTTGTTGTAGCCTCAAGTTATATTCTTGAATGTTGTTTTAACTTTAAACAATGTTTAGAATGTACAAAAGTATTTTTTTATAATTTAAAAAAAGCTGTGGGCAAAAGAAAAAAGTCATTTGTACAAAGCTATTTCAAAGCTAGATAGAAACTGAAAAAAGAAAGGAAACAATCAAAATGCCAAATAATAGAATAGTTAGGTAAACTATAGCACATTGATACAATGGACTACTATATATTTCTTCAAAATTATAAGTACATGCATTATGTCGATATATGCGAAATGTTTTTATGATGTAATAATAGGTGAAAAAGAGGAAAATGAAAATAGCACATACATAGTGATTAAAATTATGTAAGAACCTGTTCAGTTGTCCTTCATTCTCAAAGAGGACCAAAATGACATCACTATGTTAGAATCAAGTTATAGTATGTCCTACTGTGACTGATCAGACCACAGTATGAGCACAGAATGCTCTACTGCAAGTCAGGCACAAATAGTCAATGTGAATATTTGCACATCTCACATTTCTTTTGAGCTACTTCAATTCTGCTTTGGTCATAGAGCACAGCACCTTCTCTGATGAGGGCACACTATGCCAGTGTCTCCCATGTCACACAATCAATTCCAATGTTCTTAAGTGTAGGGTATTCAGTTCAGTAGTTTTTTTGGTCATGTCTAACTCTGTAACCCCAAAAGGGGTTTTCTTGGAAAAGATACTGGAGTGGTTTGCCATTTCCTTCTCCAGCTCAATTTGTATTTTTTATTTTTAAAAATTCATTCATTTATTTTTAGTTTCCAACATTCATTTCCACAAGATTTTGAGTTCCAAATTTTCTCCCAATTTCTCTCCTTCACCCACCCCAAGACACTGTGCTTTCTGATTACCCCTTCCCCCAATCTGCTCTCCCTTCTATCACACCCCTCCCTTCTCTTATCCCCATCTCTATTTTCCTGTAAGACAAGATAGATTTATATACCCATTACCTGCATTTCTTATTTCCCAGTTGCATGTAAAAATAATTTTTAACATTTGTTTTTAAAACTTTGAGTTCCAACTTCTTTTGCTTCCTCCCTCCCCACCCATCCCCACTGAGAAGGCAAGCAATTCAATATAGGTTATGCACGTGTAGTTATGCCAAAGATTTCCATAAAAGCCATGTTGTGAAAGACTAACTATATTTTCCTCCATCCTATCCTGCCCCACCTTTTATTCTATTCTCTCTTTTGACTGTGTCCCTCCCCAAAAATGTTTACTTCTAATTACCCCCTCTTCCCATTTGCCCTCCCTTCTATCATCCCCTCCACCCCATTTATCCCTTTCTCCCCTACTTTCCTGTAGTGTAAGATAGATTTTCATACCACACTGGGTATGCACGTTATTCCCTCTTTAAGTCATATGTGATGAGAGTAAGTTTCACTTTTTCCCTCTCACCTCTCCCCTTTCCCACCTCCATTGAAAAAGCTTTTTCTTGCTTCTTTTATGAAAGATAATTTGCCCCATTCTATTTCTCCACCCAATATATTCTTCTCTCACCCCTTAATTTTATTTTTTTAGATATCATCTCTTCCTATTCAACTCATCCTGTGCCCTCTGTCTATATGTACATAATTCCTCTAACTACCTAAATACTGAGAAATACTTCAAGAGTTATAACCATTATCCTTCCATGTAGGAATGTAAACAGTTCAGCTTTAGGAAGTCCCTTATGATTTCTCTTTCCTGTTTACCTTTTCATCCTTTTCTTGATTCTTACATTTGAAATTTTCTATTTAGCTCTGGTCTTTTCATCAAGAATGCTTGAAAGTCTCTATTTCATTGAGTGATTATTTTTTCCCCTGAAGTATTATATTCGGTTTTGCTGGGTAGGTGATTCTTGGTTTTGATCCTAGCTCCTTTGACTTTTGGAATATCATATTCCAAGCCCTTCAATCTCTTAATGTAGAAGCTGCTAGATCTTGGGTCATCCTGATTGTATTTCCACAATGCTCAAATTGTTTCTTTCTGGTTGCTTGCAATACTTTCTCTCTGGAATTTGGCTACAATATTCCTAGCAGTTTTTCTTTTCAGATCTCTTTCAGAAAGTGATCAGTGGATTCTTTCAATATTTACTTTACTCTCTGGTTCTAGAATATCAGGGCAGTTTTCCTTGATAATTTCATGAAAGATGATGTCTAGGCTCTTTCATTTATCATAGCTTTCAGGTAGTCCCATAATTTTTAAATTGTCTTTCCAGGATCTATCTTCCAAGTCCAGTCAGTTACAATGAGATATTTCACATTGTCTGCTACTTTTTCATTCCTTTAGTTTTGTTCTATAGTTTGTTTATTTTTCATAAAGTCACTAGCTTCCATTTGCTCCATTCTAATCTTTAAGGAATTATTTTCTTCAGTGAGCTTTTGGATCTCCTTTTCCATCTGGCCAATTCTGCTTTTTAGGGCATTCTTCTCCTCATTGGCTTTTTGGCTCTCTTTTGCCATTTGGGTTAATCAATTTTTTACAATGTTATTTTTCTTCAGCATTTTTTTTGGGTCTCCTTTGGCAAGCAGTTGACTCATTTTTCATGATTTTCTTGCATCACTCTCATTTCTCTTCCCAATTTTTGCTCTAGTTCTCTTACTTGATTTTCAAAATCCTTTTTGAGCTCTTCCGTGGCCTGAGACCAATTCATATTTTTCGCGGTTTTGGATAGAGGAGCTTTGTTTTCTTCTGTTTGCATGTTTTAGGAGATTTGCTTCATTCCATCATTCCGTGGGTTCTGCAGCTCCAGAATTTGTTTAGAGCCATTTTTTTTTTTTTTTTACAGATATCTGGCTGACCTTGACGGAAGCCCTCTAGAAGTCTGTGCTGTTACTCTGCCATCTTGGCTCTGTCCCTCCAGCTCATTTTACAGAAGAAGAAACTGAGGCAAACAGGGTTAAGTGACTTGCCCAGCGTCACATATCTAGTAAGTATCTGAGGCCAGATATGAAGTCAGGAAGATGGGTCTTCTTGCCTCTAGGTTCAGCATTCTACCCATTGTGCCATCTTGCTGCCCATAAAAACTGTGCATTAATAACACATAAAGACATAGCCAGGGGTAGGGAACCTGAGGCCTTGAGGCCACATGTGGCCCTCTAGGTGTTCAAGTGTGGCTCTTTGACTGAATCAAAACTTCACAGAACAAATCCGTTATTCTGAAAAACTTAGACTCACTCAAAAGGCCTCATGGAAAGACTTAGAAGGCCACATATGGCCTCAAGGCTGCAGGTTCCCCACTTCCGAGTCACAGGAAAACAGTTAAAAGTGACCTTTGAGAAAAATCTAGTCTAACCCCCTCATTTATTTATTTATTTATTTATTCATTTATGTATCTATCTATCTATCTATCTATCTGTTTTGAGGCTATGTCTCCCTATTTTGCCAGGCTGAAATGTGGTCCCTCACTGGACCAATTCCAATCCCGATCAGCGCAAAAGCTTTAAAAGCTGCTTTCTTTGGACCTGATCGTTTCTTAGGCAGCCTGGTCACCTTCTGTTCCTGGGCTCATCATACTGGTGCCAGGATCAGCAAAGGTCCCTCCTCAAGAACTCAGGTGATCCATCAATCTCAGTTTCCCTGCCAGGGAGATTACAGCTATGCACTCCCACAGCTGGCCCCTCTAATCTTATATATGAAGAAATAGTGGTACAAAAAAAAGCTGTACCCACTGTACCAGCTGTAGCCGGCTCAAGGTCATTCAACTGGTTAGTGGCAGAGTCAGTACTAGAGCCAAGGGTTCCTGATTCCTGAGTCCAATGTTCTTTCCACTATACTACACCTGCTTGAAGAAAATTCAGTCTCTACTTAGCAATATTTTAGCTTTACAGACCTCATTTCAATTTCAAAATAAATATCAGGATCAGTATTTTCCCCTTGACTTACATATTAAAAGTACTCCAAAGAAATAACTTATTTGAATATACAAAAAAATCTAGCTATTCAAGTGTCTGTCAGATTTGAGCTTTGAATGTGAGGGACAATGAACAGATACAAAAGTTTTTTTTCATAATAAACTGAATCCTATGAAAAGTGCTAAACCACAACTTATAATTACAAGAAAGCTATCATATTTTACTTTTCACAAGGGGTACAGGCAAATCATTTGCAGTGAAACTAAAAATGACTGAAAGTTTCTACTTCAACAACTCCCATTTACATAAAAACTTAAGGTTTGCAAAGTGCTTTCATCACAAGAGGAAAGGTTAGTAGTGCAAATATTATTATCCCCATTCTCCAGTCTATAGATGAAGAAAATGAGTTACTTAGATATTAGCCCATTTGCCTGATCACATACAATATGTGAAGTAGAATTCAAACTCAGGGCATTAATTTTTAGAAGTATAACATGATAAAATAAAAGATTTATTACTACTTAATATAAAAGTTCAACACAGATAATGAGAAGCTAGCTGTGATCTGAATACATTCTAGAGTAGTGCTTACTGGATTGTCAACCTAATAGTAGAAAGTATCACTACTTTGGATTTCTGTGAACTCAGGAAGAAGAAAATTACTTCCTTTTGATGCCATCACTGGGCAACTGCCATATCAAACCATGGGTAGATGGTATTATGAAACTGGGAATGGGATGATAAACTCTTCACACTGATGGGCCTGCAAGTCCTAAAAAGAAATGTATTTTTAAACCCCAAAACTTGCATTTATTTTGCATCTCTGTGTATCAAGATCATAGGATTAAATCCTAAATATAAAAAAACCCCTAAAACTTCAACGATCCACAATTTCATCAGTCTGGGTACTGTTTTCATCAATGCTGATCTCAAACCCTCTATATCTTAAGAGAAAGTCTAAGTTGCTGTGGCAAAAAAAAAAAAAAAAATCATCACCTAGTGCCCAACCTTCTGGTAAGGAGGCTTTCCAAAATTAGCTAAGGCTGGTCCTTGGATGACAGACATACAGTCTTTTGCCAGGCTTGTACTCTAAGTGTTTCCAATATGGTAGAACCTGCCAGAGTTTGCACTCTGCTGGAACAGCCGTTGAGAACCCAGGGTCATCTTCATGCCATTATAGAATGAGGCACTGGAATCAATCTTTAGTTGGGAAAAGAAACCCAACTCATACACAATTAGTATAAAATATATCCTAGCAAGCCAGTTTATTTTATAAAAATTAATTTTATAGTTATTAGCATTAGGATTTTTAGGGCTCCATGGAAACCTTATCATTTTCCCCCTAATACAGTGAAGGGATAAATAGTATTTTTTAGAGAGTGAAATACAAAAAGGTCCTAAATTCAGTTCCTCTAATAGAATTGGGAGGTGGGATAGAGGTATGTGATATGAGTTGGGTTGTGGTAATGACCAAGAACCCACCAAAGAGAGGGAAGATGGATTAAGAAGTGTTTCTGTTTCTGAATTGAAAGGAGGGGTATAGGGCAGTCATTCTCACAAATAGTAATGAAGCCATTATCATTTTAAAAGAGGCATATCAAAATTATGTTTCCCATTAGAAAGATGAAGAAATAATTTTACAAGAAGAAAGAGAAATTATTAAATTACTGGCAGAATCAGGTTCAGAACCTGGGACACCTGTGAATTTAGTATATATATATATATATATATACATATTTTTTAATGCACACTATGTCTAATTTACTTGCATTAAGGAATCTAAGTTGAATTATTGAAATTATAAATTTCTTAAAGGAAAGAGAAAACATCTAGAGTAAAACATGTTATTTTGATGTTAGTGTGACAACATAAGAACTTGGTTTCACATTCAGTAGAAAAACACACTGCTGCCAAATCAGCACAAATGCTTACATTCTGAACCACAGACAACTTGCTGAGGAAAAAAAACCCCAAACTTCCCAGAATTTATTTTTCTAAATGCTAAATTTTTAACTGTATAAATCAGATCATAGGTATGCCTCATTTTCTATAAATGACCAGCTCCTGTAAAGTTCTGCATAAATAACATCTAAAAACAATCAATTTCAAATATATTGGGAAGAAGTCTTTTTATTTAAGGAAATCTTAGGGTCTATAATTTTGTGAAGAGAATAACTATAAGCTAATGTCTTATTTTACAAATTTGGATTGTTATAAATTTGATGTGCTTAATGAATACACCAAAGTGAATTTTTACCATTTTATCAATCTCTGTACTCCCTCAATCTCTCCCTAATCATATCTTACTTGTTCTTCAAGGTCTTACTCAAATGCCATACCCTCTACAAAGTATTCTTTGATCCTCTTGCAGGAATTGATTTCTCCCTTATCTAGTCTCATAATACTTTCAATTCCTCTCATATACTGGTTGGTGTGTGTGTGTGTGTGTGTGTGTGTGTGTGTGTGCGATTTTGAGTCAGGACTTGGGATATTTTTGGTGTGGTTTAAATCCTATAACCTGGACTTTTAAAAGAAAGCTGTCTGTAGCAATGAGAGAATAAGTGATTTGTCCATGGTCACAAGGATATTTGTTTCTCTCTCTCTCTCTTTCCTCCAAGGCATAACATGATTCAGTAGGAGGGTCTTATCTTGTGAGCCAATGTAGTTTCCTCCTTAGTAAGTTAATGATAATTGGTGCCAGAATTACATGGTGAGCTGCAAGCACTTGCCTAGGTGGCCTGAGAATTCCTGGACTACAGGTTTGGGATGACCTTCTAAAACTTTTGTTTCATTTTATGATCACAGATCTGAGTTGAGAGACTTGATAGAGTCCCTTTTCAGCTCAAGAGAGAGCAATTATCAAGGCACTGGAGATTTACTGTAGAACATATGATGGAAGCAGATATTTGTATCCACTCAATCCCAATTTTTGGAGTTCCTAAATTTGAGAATTGTGGATCAGGCTGTCTAGCGAGAAGAAAATTTCTTGACGTAACACACACCTTGCAGAAAGATAACCTATATGCTTCCTATGTGGCATCCTAACTGGAAAGCAAAATCAGTGAAGTTATTCAGTGCCTGTTCAGCAAGCTTGTTTGCCTTCCAAGGGGAGACTAAACCATAGGGTAGAATTATTATTCTTGGAGTGTCAAAATCTGGAAAATGTAAAACTTACTGAAATGTCAGTAGCACCTCCATGTTCAGTTTCCTTAACAGGGAGGTGATAGGCTATTTCAGTGAATTCAAGTTACCTGTTCTAAATGACCTGTCTCCTCTTATAATGGAAAGAATTGGTAGATATTATTCCTGAACCACTGTAAGTGAGAGTTGAAAGATCATGAAAAAGAGGAGAGGTCCTGAAAGACTGGAGAAAAGAGGATTTTGTAACACATTGGTCAACAAGCCTGACTCAGATTCCCAGGAAAAACTTAGGAGATAGGTAACAAATATATAATAAAGGTCATAGCCATTACATATAACTAGTGTGGTTTCATCAAGAATAGGTCATGCCTGACTAACCTTACTTCTATTTTTGACAGCGTTGCTAAATTGTTAAATGAAGAGAATGTAGCAAACATGTTTTAATTAGATATGAGTAATGTCTTAAACCAAGAATGTGCTGGTAAATGTTTATTTACCAGCTGTCCAAGAGACAAAAAAGGTATCAATGGCTTGTCAGTTCAGTTTGTGTTAACATTTTCCCCATCGTTTTCCGACCTCTAAGCAATCCAAAAAACAGTAAGTTAAGCCCTCATTTGTATCATTTGCTAAGTTCCAATGAGCTGGCTCCAGCATATACTTGCAGTCCTACTTTTGCAGAAATGATGGAGAGAAATTGAGTAGATGATACAACTAGAAGGATTCAGAAATGACTGAATGGCCTGACTCAAGAGTAGTTATTAATTGTTCAATGCCAGCTTGGTTGGAGGTCTTCAATGAAGTACTTGCTCTAGGGATCTGGGCTTGACTTGTGCTGTTTAGTAACTGAATAAAAATACTTGGAAAAATGTATTGACAGCATATTTGTCAAATGAACATAAATGGGTACATAAAGTTAGAAGTGATTGTTAACATGCTAGATGATATGGTCAGGATTCAAATAAATCCTGAATGAATGAATAAATCAAATAAATAAATAAATAAATCAAATTAATCTAATAAACTAAGGAAGCATGATTAGATAATGGTTTGCCTGAAAAAGATCCAGATGTGTGGTCATCTATAAGTTCAATGTGCTTTTAGGCTCCATTTTCCATGAATAAAGAGGTGATCAACTTACAGTACTCTGTCCTTGTAATGCCATTTCTGCAGCACTGTTTTTGGGTCTGGGATACCACAAGTTAAGGATAAAGTTAGCTAGAGAAAGAGAGCAGAGGATGACAAGGATGATAAACATAAGAGAACAGCTGAAAGGACTGAGGATATTTAGCCTAGGGAATCAAAGACTCAGTGAAAGAAAGAACATGATGGCTATCCTGAATGTCTTCACTTTTGGAGGGGAAGCTTGATCAGCTGACTTTTCAACTTTGTTTCTCATTAATCCTACATTCACCTAGGGCATACATCTGAATTGCCTTCCACTGGTTTCTGACTTGAGGTTGAAAAGTTGGCTTCCAGTTGACCCAAAGCGTTCAGAGTTACAAATGACTTGGCTAAGCTTAGACTTCAATGAAGCCTCCTTCCCTCTTTCCTTATCTTTATTGTCTTTCCTTCTTTTCCCTTTCTTCCTTCTATACTGTATGCTATTTTTAGTAGTGTATCTTTAGTTTTTCCTTTGCTTTTTTTTGGTGGTGATTTTGTGTGTGTGTGTGTGTGTGTGTGTGTGTGCTGCTAAATTTGTATAATTACATTTGTTTTAGTAGTAATGAATTTTTTAACATGGGGTCTCTGGACCTTGCAACTTTCTGTGAGTGTGAATTTGGATGAGAAAAAAAATTTTATCTTTAAATATAATGGTTGTCTTTTTAATCCTATTTTATTTTGTGCATTTAAAAACATTCCGAGGTCTATAACACAAAAAAGGTTAACTTTTGCTCAAAGCCTGCCAGAAGGGGAAGTCTGAGTACTTCTAAAAGACTTGATTTGGGGAATATTTAAGAACTATGTAACATAAATATTATTAGTATTCAGCAAATGAGTAAGAAAGAACCAAATGCCTAATGGACAAGTACTGGAGCTCCCTAGATCCTCAGAGAGCTGTTTAGATTTGGGGATACAATGTCCTGAAGAATTCCAGTTTGATTTGCTGTGACGGAAAAGATTTAATTGGGAAGAGAATATGAGTGTGTGTGTGTTAAGGGGGAGGACACAAAGGAGACCTTTATTACTTTGATGAATTACCCCAATCAATGTGACAAGATTATAGGGGGTAAACTTTTTTTGGAGACACTTGCCCAGAGGGTATGAGCATACCCCATGGTACCATATTGAATGGGTTTCAGAAACTAGAGCTGTTTTCTAATAATTAGCTGACTGAGAATCTGTTGCCCCTCTCTATGGCCTATAAAAGTGAGCTGCTCTCACTCTTTCTCTCTCTTGTTTCCTTATCAATGTTGAAACAGACTAAATGCAATAGTGTGGACCTGTTTTTTTTTGTTGTTGTTGTTTTTTACCTTGAGTTGTAAACCCGCACCCATGTGAAGGTTCTTTCCCTAGGAAATGCTAATAGCAATTTGTACCATAATCATATGAGTTATAGGTGCCTGTCCAGGTGGCCCAGAGAGGGGAGTATGGACTTTAGGTTCCTGGTCATCTGCTATTCTGAGCACAAGTTCAAAACAGGAGCCCTGAGAGCGAACCTCCCTAACACAATGATAGTAGATATGACACTGAGAGATTTCAGGGAGACGCAGCCTAAAGTTTGAAAGTCTGGAGATTAGATCTTGGAGAGAAGGCAAGGAATTTTCTTATGCATTATATTCTTTGGAGAAAGAAGAAGACAGTCTAAATAGTTCTTGAACAGCATCCTACTTAGAGATGAAAGTCATTGAATTCCTTAGACAGAGGTCTTATAGGGAAAGAAATTTCTTGTTCAGCAGTCCTAAAAGTATGTTTATCTTTTGAGAATAACCTTAACCACAGGGTAGTATGTATCTTGGGGTATAGAATTCTATGAGAAAGAAGTTGCCTTGAAATCATCCCTGAATTCAATTTCCTTCCGAATAGCCATTGGGCTACTTGAGCACTTTATAGGTGATAAAGGGGAGTAGATAGAGAGCCAGCCTTAGAATCAAGAAGACTTTGGGTTCAAGTTTTGCCTTGAGGTGCTGCCAAATTAACCTAATTTTCTTTTTTTGTGTGTATATTAGGATTGCTTAAAGTAGTAGATAAAGGTTAAATAATGCAGTAGATGTAATTTGCCTAAATTTTTGCAAATTTTTTGATAAAGTATTTCATGCTGTTCTTACAGAGTAGTAAAGTGAAAATAATACTATCAGATGGATTCAGAAAAGGTTTGATGGCCAGACTCAAAAACAGTTGTTAACGGTCCAAAGCCAATGTGGCAGCATGTGTTCAGTGGAGCACTGCTAGTTTCTGTGCTTGGCCCCCATTATTTAACATTTTAATCAATAGCTTGGATAAAAGAAGAGATGGTCCACTCCTCCAATCTGTGGATGATACACAAGCTAAGAACAGCTAATGCATTGGATAGCAAAGTCAGAATCCAAATAGGTTTTGACAGGCTAGAGTACTAGATTGAACTAAGAAGCTGAAAATGAAGGAAAATAAGTAAAGACTTGCACTTGTGTACAAAAAAAATCAATTTCACAAGTAAAGAAGGGTGAGCCATGGATTGACAGTAGTCAAAAAAGATTTGGCTTTTTTAGTGGACTACAAACTGTGATATGGCAACCAAAAAAAAAAAATAGTGAGGGGATAACTCCACTGTACTCTGACCTCATCAGATCTTACTTGGGGTACTGTGTTCAGTTCTGGGTATCTTTGTCTAATCAGAATATTGTTAGGCTGGAGAATGTCTAGAAGAGGCTAAGGTGGTAAAATGTCTCCATGACAGATGAGAAGTTGAGAAACTGGGCATGGTTAGCCTGGAGAAGAAAAGAGAAAAAGACTGTGTGGGGGTGGAGAACACGATAACCATATTCAACTATCTGAAGGGCTGTCTTGTGAAGAGGGATTTGATTTACTCTATTTGTCCTGAGAAGACTAAACTAACAGGATTTAGTGTATAGCAAGGCAAATTTAGTCTTGAAGTCAGGAAAAATTCCCTACTCTTTAGGGCTGCTGAAATGTGGATGGCCTGCCTTGAGAGGTTGTAGGTTGCACCTTCTTGAAGTGACCATTTTTCAGTTATGTTATGGTAGGGATTCTTTTCATGTATTAGTTGAACTAGAAGACAGCTGAGGCCTCCTCTTATTCTCAATTCTGTGATTTTGTGAGTCTCTGAATTTAGCAATGATGCTAAATGATTCCTCATTCATGATGAAGAAAGGCAAGTTTGAAGAAAATTCACATGGAGATCTATCTAGATTACTGTCTAACTCCTGCTTTTCTTCTGGCCATTTTTTTTTTTCCTAATCAAGGATGTGACTGTATTAAGTGCTTTAGATTTCATATGATTAATTACCAAATTAGAACACAAACCAGGATGAACTATATGGTTTTCTCTACTACTCACGGTGTCAAGAGAAAGCAAGAAAAATTCTAAATACACTAGGTTGGCACCTTGCTATAAAATTATGAAGATGTGAACAAATGTCAATTTTATATGGGTATACATGGTAAGATTAAGACCTGCATCTCTTGTGGGACTGTCCATATTGATGAGATCATATATATCCTTGAGTGTTTGGAGTACAGATTATTGTATCTTTGGAAGCAGGGCACTGACCACAACAATTTCAATACTTCAGTACTTGGTGATCTGCAATCTTACATATGTGGGTATAGTTCCTACAATACTCCACAGGTTTTCATCCTGTGTAATTCTAGGTCTTATCTTCCAGTAAATCCTCCAGTGGGTCTCCCTTCCTTTCTCCTCATCTTTTATCATTGTAAGTGTACCAAAAGAGCACATGGGCTGTTCACTTATTATCTTTCACACTTGTTACATACCTAGCCCACTTTTTTGGTTTTGTTTTTTGACCCAATTTCCACTTTTTCTTTGTAAAAACACAGAAACCAATTGGTGGTTGCACAATTAAAAACAAAAACAAAATGAGAACACTGTAATTAGTAAAAAGTACATGAATATTTTAGGTTCCATTTTCATCAACTTGTTTTTCAGAAGGTATGGCTCACTGCTTTCAAAACTGTTATGTTAAAAACTCACTAAAATAAATCTTTCAAAAGTAAAATGCTATTTCTCTCCTTAATTAGTGCTATGAATTCAATACTGTATGGATAACTTTAGTAGTAACTGCTTTAATGATCAAATTAGGACCTTTTCTTCAATGTACAAAGAATATTTTAAATTTACCTGGTAAGTGTCAGATTTATCAATCAAATAAACTGTATATTTTAAGGTTGTTGAGTTTCCCCCAGGAATGTCCTAAATGCACTTCTTTTGTTGAATGTCTATCTTTTTTCATTGATGACTAGGCTCGGATTTGTAGGATGCAAATATCCTGGGTTGCAGTTTGATTTTCTTTGCTTTTTGGAATATATTATATTTTACCCCTTACTTCTCACAAATATGGAATAATCCTATGTTATTTGAATTAACCTTCTTTCATAGTTGAAGGTCTTTCTCCTGGATGCTTATAAAATATTGTATCCGTATTTGTGAAATTTAACCACCACATAATATTCACTTTGGCTCATACAGAACTGATGTTTTTAATATTGTTTTTTGCTTCTTTTCTTCCAAACTTGTCTCCACTTTGGTAATTTCATGTTTCCTCTCTTTCTTCCTTCTTCCTTCTCTCCCACCCTTCCAGTTTAATGTACTTTTTTTCCTTTTAGGTCTAGTTCTTTTGTTTCTATGATCTTCTCTGTTTACCTGCTTGTGAGCTAGGTTTTATTCAGGCTTGATCTCTTAAACTATTGTTCTTAAAGCTTGCCTTATGAGATCCTTCCTCACTTTTTGGCTCCTCTCCTCCCCAGGGCTATACAAACCCCTCAAGCTTGGGCTACAGGGTGTCTTTATCCTTCTTATGTTGGGCAATACGGATATCAGCCAGGCCTGGGTCTTTGGCCTCAGCAAATTCTGAGCAAAGAGGACCAGTCCCAGCTGAGTTTTCCAATTTTCTTTTCCTCGGACCTGATGCTCATTCCTCTTCAGCTTGTGGCTCTGGCTGCTGTACATGTTTTCAGTCCTCCCTGAGTCTTTTATTCCCCTCTTCTCTAGTCACTGTCCTTTTCCTTCATGTGGCTGGTCAGAATCAATGTCTGCTGCCTCTTGTGAGTGAGGTAGGCTGGGTTCAGGCCAATTCACTGTCATGGTAGATTCTTAAAGCCCCATTCTGAGTTACAAATGTGCCAGTTGCATGGAATGAGTTAGGGATACAACACTGAATGAGAGCTCAAAGTATTTAAGTTTCCTGGTGTTAATTCACGGTTTTTTAAACCTTGTGTGGGGTTCAGTTTCTGATCTTATGAATTCACCTGTAATTATTCCAGATCTGGTATGTAATTACTTTCCTTGAGGTTTTTTTTTCTTGAAGATAGGATTTAAAATTTTTTCATACATTTTACATTTTCAGCCTATAGCACTGATGAAAAAGCTTTCTAAAACATATGAAAAATAACTTCATTTAGTAATTACCTCTGCAAAAAAAAACCTGCCATCCTCAAATGATTTTATAAAGAAGTTTCATTTAAGAATAATTTAGGATGCCTAATTTTTTTCCAGTACTAAAAATAAATTATCAAAAGAAATTCCTCACCTGGTTTTATGTGTGTTCTTTATGTTGTGATCCTTTTCCTCCTTATGACTGATATAAGAACAAAAACCCAAAACCTATCAAAAGGGGTCCAAAACATTTAAAAGGAAAGAGTAAAATGGAGGATGTTTATGATAGAAATGTTAAGCTTTCCTATCTGTATTGCTAAAAAAGAAATACAATACTAAGTAAAAAGCAATATAGGAAAATAAATGAATATATGAAAATTATGGAGTTGACATATTTATAAGATAGTCTCTATTTTTTTCTTGGCTTTAGTAACTATAGTTATTCTCCAAGATGTTCTTGTTGCTACAGCTTTTTCTCTCCACAGGGTTGGCAGTACAAATACAATGACATACAAAATGTCACTGGGGCAAAAATGCAAGACACCAAGAAGAAACAGAAAGTATATATGGATAATCAGGTAGACAGCAGTAATATTTTTGTGAATGACAAATTATTTAAGAACCTATGCAGCACAGTTAACTATCATATATATTTATGTTAAATGTCAAAGAAAAAACTGTGAAAAGTATCTCTACATATTGATTAAAAAGCAATTGAAGGGTCTTATTTTTGGGGCATCTCATTTCATTTTAGCTACTTGTAGTAACATATACTATAAGTACTATTACACTGGTATAGGAATACTACTAATATTACTTGTAGTAATACATACATAAATTATAGTATATTGATTCAGATCTAATCTCCAAGTGCAAATGTATTCCATATATAAGAATGCCTCTTTGTACAGTTTTATCCCAACCAGTCCCCTCCCCCCATTACCTTTCCTGAGAAATTTAGGACAAACCTCGGAAGGAGGCATGATAAAGTTAGACTTGATTGTTAGAAACAAGAGAAATAGCCAGGGAAAAATTTATGTCTACAAACATGTAATTATTTTTTATGATATTTTAATTATATGTCAAAGATAGAGCTTGCTAAGGCAGTACCTGATTTTTCTATCTTGATTTTTATAATGTTAACTATGATAGAAATTTAAAAATTTGCAATGTTATTCACTGAAAAAAGAATTAAATGTTTTGTATAGATGTTGACTGTTTTTAATGATAATGAATCCATACAAATATCATCAAAAGCCTACTGAAAAAGCAGAATATTTCAAGTGTTTAGTGCAGCAGAAAAGACAGATAAGAGATCAATAACAAAATCACCTGGTTAAAAAAAGTAAAAGGTGTTGTATTAAAAGGCTTTTTGCTTTACATGTGAAACAACACTGAGAAACCTGTATTTTAGCACTTGTACTCAATAGGCACTCCAAACTGTGCAATGATGAGAACAGAAACCCAACCTTTCTAATAATCTTGTGACAAAAGCTAAAAGACATCATCCTATTAACTAGTGATCTCAACTGCTAATGCGGAGTACTTCCTGGTGCCTTTTATGTAGAATGCTGCTATTAAAAAACCACTAAACATTCACTGTGAACAACACAGAATCATTCATCTTTTATCAGCATCTCTTGTTAGAAGAGTATGAGTGGGGCTGAAGGTGTCATTGATATTATGGAGTGGAAATTAATCAGAAATTTTTCTCATATTTTCCTCATCACACTAATTTACTTTTGTACAAATTTCCCCCTGCTAAAAAGTTCATACCCAACCCCCTGTTGTACTCTTTTAAGTTGAGAATATTCAACGAGTGCGTCAACTGAAAAGCACCAGGTCCTAACACAAAAAGCATTCGAATTTCTCATTTAGTTGTCTTTATTTTGCTAGCGCCATGTGGTCCTTGAAGATGTAGAAAACACGGGAAGCCGAGTAAAGATCAGAGCAAGCTCATTAGCATTCTGACAAAATTGGAGTGGTGGAGATGTATAGTTTGCCTAGTTTGTCGTTTTGAAAGCTACCGGTGGTAAGCTTTCTATTTCATTGTGCTTTTGTCTTTTTGGGGGGTTTTCAACGCAGCAGGGTGTTTGTTAGCCCTAGGTCTGCACAATGCATTGTGGGAACCTTTGCTTCACATTCAGCCTATAGTATCCTTTCTAGGTTGTGTCAAAGTTTTTTTCCCCCCCATTTATAATTAAGTACCTATATCTATCTATCCAACACACTTATTATATTTATGTGCATGTCTATAGCTTGGAGTCTCTTCAGCTGCCTCTATCACTGCCTCATCAATGTTATAACCTCATCTTTCTCAATGTTACTAACATCTGAAACACAAAGCTCAAGAATCAAACAATTTTGAACTGGATTATTTTTCATGTTTTGAAGACATTTCAGTTTACTTAAACTAAAAATGAAAGCAATCATTTACATTTTGATATTATAAGCAACTAACAGCCATATAAGTATGTGTGCACACACGCACACACACACACACACACACACACACCACACACACACACATACATCCAAACGATTATAATTCAAAAGCTTATTTTTCATGAGTAAAATCTCATTTCAGTTTTTGAGACTATTAAAAAAACTAGTTTATCAGAAAATTATGTAAATAATGAATTACCTCTTAAAACACCTAAAGAAGTTATTATCTGGCCATTTGATTTTTTCCTTTTTCTTTCTTTTTCTTTTCTTTTTTTTTTTTAACGTAAGGCTCACTTTGAAGGACTAAATAGACTACATTAATGCTGCTATTCGACATGAATGTTTCTGAGTTGCAATGAAATGGATAAAGGTCTGTTTGGATGAATTTATCTGCTAAATCCTTGTGGTTGCCCTCCTATCTTGGATGATGACCCAAAAGAATGTCAACAGCTCATTTTCCCAGAAAGCTGGGAAGAGTCACTATGCAAGCCATAATCTGCACATTCTCAAAGAACCATTTCAAACATTACATTTCACAAGCTGTTTAAAGTTATTTTCCTCTCATCTCTACTATTTCTAGCAGTACTTTGGACATCAGTGCCTCTGAAATGACGAGTTAGACGAAGTTTACACACGACTTTAGCTTAAGGCCCCTTTCATTTTTAGAAGCATTTTAAATATACATTTTAGAAACACAGTCACTGTTTTTGTGAAAATAATACGGAAACCAAAAGCAAATAATAGTGGTCAAATTTATCCCACTAAATTTGCTCAATGGTTGAATTAGTATGCAAAAAAAAGAGGTGAACTTCTTATAATGATGATTATTACCCGCAGTAGATCCAAACCTTGTAAGGGATACTTTTGATCTTTGCTAATTTGTGGTAATTAAGGGCTATGGGAAAGTTAAAATATCAGGGAAGGGAAAATACAGCATCTTGGTAATATGACAAAAATAAATTAATAATAAAGGAAAGGAGTCCTTCCTCTGTAAAGCTTCTATCCCAAAGCACTAAAATTCTTCCATATTTATTTCCCTTAAATAGACAGAAATCATTAGACTATCTTTTTTTTTTTTAAAAATACTTAAAAGATTTGAATTTTGTGACTATCAAATATACAGATTATATTATAATGCTACACTTTCTCTCTCCTGTTCCCCCTCCCTCCCATTTAGCTCTAAATTCAAACTGTAATGAATGAATATAGTGGGTTTCCCCTGAGGCTTCTTTTGTAATTTAAAAGTTCATTCTGCAAAAATACCACTTTGCAGGTCCACAGTCTGGTTTTAGCATTATTTTAACATCTTCAGAACTTGGAATGCTGCCAACTTAAGGCTTTCACCGATGGTTAAATGTATCCCAGACATTGTGCTATTCTATAGCTAGCTTTAAACCTATACAAAATTGAAATAAACTGGATAATGTTACTCACTATGGTAAAGATGACTGAATCATTTCCATACTTTGTATGGAAATGTAAGTGCTTATGGCTGCAAAATTATTTATCTCCTTCACTGCATTCTCCTACCAAAGTTTCTGAATAAAATCATCTGGACCCACCATATCAAATTAGAGGGCAGTCAGGAGTGTCTAAGTCCAGCTTTAAAACAAATATCTTAACAATTACTTAGCCATATGGAAAATAGGGTATGTCTTTCCTGAAAGCTTTTTATGTATTTGCTACCTTGAAATTTGATATTATTAGAAACCATTTCTGACTTATAAATAGCAAGGTTGTGAAACATCACAGTTAACAGCCAGGGTGAGAAATGTTAAATGGCAAAACTTTTTAAAGTGCAAATTAATAATCTTCAGATTTTAAAGTAAATTCCATCTACTAGTTTCTATAGAATATCTTCAGAAAGTTATACATCAGTATAATTAAGACATAGTATAATATATCCATATACTATGAACACAGTGTTATTAAGATCTACGCGTGGGTGTATATCTGTACGTATACTAGCACCTCTTCATAATACCAAACTTGTAACTTTGCAATACTCAATGTTGTGCTTCTGTTTAGGTCCCTATGATTTAAAGGCCAGATGTTTTTCACAAATGACCAACAATTGAAGGTTAGAATAAATTAATGGCTGATTTCTGAGCTTTGATGGAATTAAGCATACTTCTTTTCTCAATGTGCCCATGTGAATGTTTGCCCGTTAAACTTTTTTTTTTTTTTTTTTTTGACAAGTGAGGCCACCCGGCAGATAACAACTGATGCAAAACCCAGGAGTAATCCCTCTGTTTAGTTCAACACTATGGTTAGCCTTAACACTGCCTCTTTTATCCAGTGGATTTAGAAAAACTTTCATTTATTTGTTGGTCTCAGTTTTCATCTTAGTTGCCCTCTTTAAAGAAACCAAGACCTATTCCTATGTAAATACATTTGCATGATGACACAATGAAATGTTTTAGGATTCTGAATACACTTGCAAACTAGAGAGGTGCTAAGTACATATTTGCAATCTCCAAATATTTTCACAAACACCTGAAAATGAATAGAAACAGGCATGGATAATCTCAGTAGTTTAAATAGTATTATAATGATATTGACAAGGTAAAGTATGGTGAACATCTTAGGTCAAACAATATCAATAACTAATAATATTATTAACAATCTTAGCTTAATATTCAAAAGTATTAGAAATATTTTAGTATTAAGATATTTTATAAAAAACAAATCGTGGGACTCTCTTCTCTCATATGTCAAACAGCATCTAACTGCTACTTAAAATTATTTGATGTTACTTGTTTATTCTAAATACGTTTCTTTAAAAGTATCCAAATGCAGGGAATTTTACTGAACATAAAACCAATAATGTTTTTAAAAAAAGGACAATGTTTAAGTTCTTGCCCAGAGTGATATCATGACTATTATTCTTTGTGAAAATCAAATTAGATGTGTATTTAGAACACAATTATTTAAGAGCAATAATAAAAATTTCTGTAATAAAAAATATAGAATCATCCATAAGCAGCTAGAAAGTTCCACTATTCAGAGGCCTAGTGTCAAGTTGGCAAAACATCAAGCATACCATTTTAAAATTTCAGTCTTCATAGTATTGTGTGGCATTATTACATAGGCCAAATTTTGTCTACTACTACTTAACAGTAAATTAAGTACTATTATCCCACCTTAATTGAACATTAGAAATTTGTTTTTAAATGGATGGCTGAATATATTTAAAATTTGGTCTTTTGGGGACCCAACTCTATCACCTATCATCATTTCAGTTGTATTTATCACCATTGCTGTTAAAGGAGCTGACTAAATACTCTAATATAAGCAATCATAAGAAGACTGCTCAGTTATACAACTACAAAAGAAGACTCATGATAAAAATGAATCATTCCTCTCTGGATTAGTCAAGGGAAATTGTAATGGAATTTTTTGGATGCTCTCTACCCCTTCAAATGAGCTAATATTTGTTAAAAGAAAAAAGCACTTAGCCCAGGCCTTGATACACAGGTGCTATATAAATGCTTATTCCCTTCCTTTTTCCTGCTCTTCCCCTTCCACAACTTTTTTCCTCTACCCCTTCACTTATGCTATTAAGCAGTTACAAACAAGCTAATATTACATCATATCATGACTGGAGTAATTCAATGAAATCTTTACCCCTCACTTGAAAGAGGGTGTGTATGATCAGCAATTCCTTTCTGTTCCTTCTTTGATTTATGAAAATTATCTGCTAAGACTGATGATAAATTAAAAATAGCTTTGATTTCTAGAAATTTTTAGCTAAAAGGAATGTTGCAGAGTTTGAGGATGTATTTTCATATGGGTTATATAGTTTTAGAGGGCCTAAACATTATCATGAATAAAACAGAGAAAAAGTCAAATTTCTCTCCTTATTAGCAAGGAGAGAAAGGGAATTCACAAATGTATCTGATTTCCTATATATTCGCCTGTATATTCTCTTAGGTATCAGGAGTGAACATGCATGTTGGATTAGAGCATAACATGTAAATTTCACATAAAAAACTGATTTCCCTGTTGGACTAAGCACATCAATACAAAAGCAAATGAACTACCAAAGTGCCCTAATTAACAATTTTGCAAGTGAATGCAGACATTAGTGCAACACTACAGCCATTAAATTCTATTCCGTGGCATATCTGTTTCTGTTAACATTTCAATAGACCAATCAAATGACCTTCCTCCCTCCCCAACTCAATTAAGCTATCTGACCATCAACTTCCCAATGTATTTATGAAAATGTAAAAATTTTACAAGAGAAATTAAATTTTCAGTTTTAGTGTTTTTTTAAGGTGTGAATAAAAGCATTTCCAATGAGGTTTCTTGGGTTTCTTTATAGTAGCTGAAAAAAAAATGACACTGGCTAGACCAAATTCAATCTGTTGATCCTCATCTTATGAAACTATATATAAATTTATAAATATGGAAGCATATATTTCCAGTGGGCTCTCTTTGTTTCACAGGCTTATTTATATTCTTAAAAACCTAAGAATATCCACTTGATTTTTTTTGAGGAATACTATGACAATCAAAATAAAAACTGGAAAGCTATAAAAATAAGATGGTGCTTTTTTCTTTTGAGGGAGAATATGAATAATTTTTTTTCATTATAACTTAAAAAACATGAAACGTGAATACATCCCCCAAATTTGGAAAGCACCAAAGGCCTCCCCCCATTTTTGGACAGTAAAAATGGGCAGACAAATAGAGAATTTTGTATTGCAAAGACATAACATAGTAGAGAGGATTGAGGAGAAAAGAAAATGAAGTTTGATACCTAATAGTTCTATTCCAAGTTCTGAATTTGTTTCTTAAAAATCTTGTGACTCCCTGGGAGAGTTCAACAAAGGCCTGGTTTCTGGGAAAAAAGCACTGTCCCTTTCAGAATGTTAATCTGCCATATCACTGGCTAGTCCACCCCAGCATGTACTTTTGCTCATAACCATAATTAAAAGAATACATTTATTAAATAGTCTTATCACTAGGTGTTATATAGCTTGTAATTCATGCTAACTAGATAACCAAAGTAAATTTTATTTAAATTCTCATTTCTTTGTGAAACTTTGTAGATGCTGCCTATCTCATGATTAACGGACAACGTCTAAAGCATCCCATCCTCTAATCTTCCTAAAATCCCTTTTCATCCGATTGTTTAAGAATGCTTGAAAGGCTAACACCAAGCCTAAGACTACTGCATATATGGGGGAGGGGATCCTCTGTAGGTTAGCTAATTAAACTGTTTGTCTTCTGAAACATTTAACTGGCTTTAGAGATTATTCTAATTAAGAATGTTAGATGTATTTTTTAATGTAGCTATTAAAATTAATCATAATCCACCAATCTCGTGCACTGAACTATGTCAATAGAGGTGTGCTCAAAACCTTTGCTGAATGAATTTCTTTACTTTAGAAAGGAGCACTAAGGACTCTCTGAAACATACAATAGCAGCAGCTTACTCTAAAATTACATGTATGTGCTTAAAGTCGCATTTACTTCATTTTTATTTTGGTAAAGAACTAAAATGAATACATTCAGAAATCATATAATGCTGTAGAGCAGACATCAGAATGTCCTCTTATTGTACAAGGTACAATATGTTTTTAGCAGGAAAAAGGGCACTATTTTAGTAAAGGAAGGGATGCAAATTGTAGA